>OU611908.1:14418083-15618083 GCA_914767705.2 Tenthredo notha | reverse complement strand
ATGTTAGATTGACGATTCATTTTTGTTTCTTTATGTATTTGTTACAGTGTACGGAATACGACTGACCTAGTAAGATTCTTATCCAGAAAATCTAGCGACTTCAAAAACAAATTAGACGGATTGAAGAATCGGCGAATAAGGAAAAGGTGAGCATTATATCGAGATATAATTGTATTGATGTTCGTCAATTACTCGTTATTCATCGTTTTTATTATTATTACTATTCGTTTATCAGGTATGGGTGTGTCTATAGAAATGGAAAATAAATTTGTAATTGGTATTCTTTTCTATTGTATCAGCAATTACGTGATGTTGTAAAAACACTGAATCTGACTAAAGAACCGTATTCATACGTATAAGGACGACATTCGTGCAGATTCCAGGGTCAACTGTATATTTTAGTCGAATTAATTCGTGAATTGAAAATTTAACTAGACCCCAAATACTGCAAAAGAACCTCGCCACTATAAATATGTATTTTAGGTGAAAATCGTCAAATATTCTATAATAAGTATATTGGTTAGAAAATTCATGATTTCCGGGTAAAATAACAAGATTTTTTACTGTCATTTTCGTCTCAATTCATTTTTCAAATGTTGGCTTACTCGAAGAAAAAATTTCCGAGTTCATTTACTTTTTCAAACCTCGCGCCAGACGTACCGAAGTTGCTCCCGCGTTCCGAAGTTGCTCCCGCGTTCCGGTCGTCTCCGGTCGTTTCCGTCGTTCCTCACGCAGAACGGCGGCCACTTTCGTCAGCTCGAATTTTCCTCGTCATTTATATACGTGATCAGAGTGGCATCGGTCGACGTCTCGACGCCTCATAGTTGAGGCATGGCGTTATAATTCGATGTACGCGTCTTTGTCAAGGTAAGAGATTGTAATCTTGCGATTCAACGATCATTATCTGAGGGAAAAATATTTCATCGCGGTTCAACTCCGATTGTCGTGAAGTTCCATGCCAGTTTGAACTTTTCTCTCGACTTGTCTCGACCGGTTGCCGGTGTATATTTATATTAATTCTACATTTTTCGTTCTTCAACGTAAACTCTTCATTTCATCGTGTAATAATATCGAATCCTGAAAAAAGTTATCGTAAATGGAATTCATTCGAAACGAAAATACTTGAAATATTCTACGCGGAGAAAATCCCGAGAGGGGCGGGTAGCGGGAAAACAAATTGGCTTTGGTTTGAAAATTTATGATTCACGGGTGAAATAACGGGATTTTATACTCTCATTTTCGTCTCAATTCATTTTTCAAATGTTGGCTTATTCGAAGAATTTGTTATTTATTTTTTTACTTTTTCTAACGTCTGCCTGCGCAGACGCAAAAAACTGTGCCTGCGTACGCGCAGAAAACTGCAACCGCGTTTATGGTCGTTCCGAGGAGGGGAGGGTAAACAAGCCGCCATCTTAATCCAATACGCTGTGAAATAATTGTGTCGAGTATAATAATGTTTTTGGGGTAACAAACGGTCGTTAAAATGAGAAAAAAGGTATGATTAGTCTTATCCTAGTATTCCACGATCCTTTGAAGCAAAATTCAACTCCGAGCTCGCAATTTATTGACCATAGGCCGCGTTTGAGTGAACTTTTTTCCAACCGTTGCACAGTCAACTGTTTTCCGCAGTTATACGTTAATATTATTTCGACTTGTGAATAGCCAACAATATCTTTCGAATCCGTTGTAATATAATACATTTAACGTTATCGTGTAGAAGTTGATATGCGTATATTCGTATGTAAAACGTAAATAGTCCAACAACGAGTATCTACAATACATAAATATGTACGAGGGAGTTATATCGAAGCACAGACCGCAGTTCGTTTACTTTTCGCAAAGTTCCAAAATGTTTGGACCGGTTTTTTACTCATTTTCACGGCTTAATCTGATATGATATAATAATAATAATAATCGAATTAAAATAAAAAATAATAATTTATTAAGTCCAATTTCAGAGGAAATTCATTATTTACATTAACCTGATTAACAAAACAATCATTTTGTTACAGAGACAAACCGCCGTAGGTCAAAGACGCAGATTGAAAGTTCTGAAGCTGTTTCTATACATCAAATGTATCTTACCGATAAATTGAATGAGAGGTAAGCCACTAAATGAAATATTATTTAGTTTTTCAGTCTCATTTCTAGATCGATATTTAGAATCATAATTTCTTTGTTTAATAAAAAAACAGAAGTGGCAATATGAATAGCAACGAAAATATGTATCTGAAATTCATTCCTCATTTCTCTCATCATTCTACTTTGTTCCAATTTTTTTCTCTAGAGGAAGGTGAATCTGAGGATCCCGAAAATCTGATGTGCTGATGAAAACTGGGAGTGAGACTTCGTCAGCGTCTGTCAAACTACTGCAGTGTCGGTGAGTCGCATGACTTTTGGTAACGGGCTTCCTTTCCTCGGTACTCTCTTTTCTCTGTCGCGTGGCGTGGCGGTAACATTGTACAATCTTCGATTTCTTAGCTCAATTGAGATAGGCTCACTGGCGACCGCAACGGAGCTTGCTTCCATAATCATAGATTACTCTACAGACGGAAATGTAACGTTATACTTGTTACTACGCCGTCATATTACAGATATATATATATATATATATATATAGATGAATGTTCAAACTTGCTTTCACAGCCCTTGAGGCCCTAATCTGTTGCGAATCGCGGTGAGCATCGCGGCAGGAGGACATCCAGAGCTCAATCGGTTTCCGCGATTATCATTCCCCTTGCTCGATCTGCTCGAATTCTTTCCGATTGAGTAGTGGATCCTCCTGAGTTTGAAATCATGCTTTATAAAGTCTAGGAGCAGGTCCGACATAAGAATGAACGACGCTCTAGCAAGATATTCGAGTAGAGTCCATTTTCATATAACGAATTATTCAAATATTGAAACATTTCAATATTCAAATCAGAAAATAGAAAAATATCCAAAGTCTAATTGAATTAGTCCGCTTAAAAGAAAAAGTTTACAAATCCTGTCCAGGATAGGATGTACTAACCCGTTCTTTCCCTACAGAAAAAAAAAATGGTGAGTCTCCTACCACGATGTATGAAATGATCAGTATGTATGTGTTGGAGAGAATCTGATGCCGGAAGTCATTAGCTTTCCGTACAGGTAGATCGGGAAGGTAGGGCAACCGCAGGGAGGGTGGTTACGAGTCTGTGTGTGCCTGCCTATATTATATAGTATATCCAATGTACAACTCGTTGGGTGGGTCTTGGGAACCAGGCGAGGGCAGGAAAGGTCGCGCAATGGGACGGTGGTGGACTAATATTATATTTTCCACAGCAAATTCAAGCGATCACAATTGAAGAAAAAGTAGCCACTTTGATATAGTTTCTCTGAAATATGTCCTCTACTCATTCGAGTCCTTAACTGAGTTTTGTGTCATTCTTTCCAATATTAGCAGAGTAAATCAATTTCTACTATAAAGTAATCTCTCCGTATTAAATGAGCTGTGATCGTTTGAATGGGCAAAACGCATCTCTTCATTTCCGCGCTTACGTGGGGCGCGGGGATGGGAGAGGCTGAGCCTGAAGACTTCACGTTGAAGAGGACGCCGACCGTCACGCCACCAAATATTCTATGCTTGCCTTGAAATCTTTACACCTTCTGTACTTGACGACTATCTGCCGATAACTATTCACAACTTATAAATATCAAGCCAATTTCTATCTAATACCGAACAGCAGATAGCGTCAAGTCTTCCTTTCCTTGCATGCCTTTCTTTTTACTTTCAATGCGATTCTGTCGAGCATTTTATATCATAACTAATATTGTAAATTTTTACTTTTTTCAGACTTTCACAGGTTCACCAATGCATTCTTTTCTTTCAGGGTATTTTGAGTGATTAATCCATGCTCTTCTTTCAGGTTATTTTAAGAGATTAATCATTTCTCTTCTTACAGGGTATTTTAAGAGATAGGGACGAATTAATTACCTTTCTGTTACAGTTCTGCCGGATGACTATGATTGTCGTAAATCTGTAATGTGTAATAATGTGTTCGACATATCTGATCAACAGAAATAAGACAATTCATTTGAGGATTGGACTAGGGCCTATATATCGTCGCTATCTTATGCTTTATCTCGTTGTAAGTAGCTGACAATTGTAGTACAATGTGGAGGAGGAATTAGGATTCAAAAAACAAGAAGGAGTAGAAGAGGAATGGTTAGAACTACAAAAAGAATTAAAAAAAGGCACATCGAAAAAGGAACGGATGAGTGACAGGAAACCAGGCTTCAGATTATGGTGGGACAGAGAATGTAGAAATATGGAAAAAGAACTACGGAAAGAATGGAGACACGCCAGAGATTGGAACTAAGAGAAAGCACAACGATTCCAGACAAAGAGAAATGAGTATGAGAAGAAATGCTAAGAGAAGAAAAATGAAAGGAGAGAAAAAGAAGATGAATAACTAGGAAAAATCAAAGACGAGAGCGAAGCATAGAAGTACATAAACAAATTTAGACGAAGGAAAAGAGACGTATGCAAAAAGATCTCGCTTGAAGTATGGAGGAATCACTTCATCAGAAGCCTGGAAGGAACCAAACGACGAAATCACTCGCCAAAATCAAACGTAAGATAAATCGGTGATAATAACATGATTTTCAATCAGGTTGCATTTCTATTCAAGTTTGATTGTTGTATATTTTTGTTATTTCCGATGAACTTCCATTCTTCACTCCTTGCATTCGACATATTAGATCAACAAACACCATTATACATTTCTTTTCGGCAAACTGAAATCTTTTCAAATACACATAAGCATGTTTTTTGTATTCGATCTATAATACAAATCTTATATATTCCCTTTAAATTTTTATTAAATTTTCATTTCCTGTTCAATTTTCCTTACAGAAAAGTATACGGTCTGCGGGTCTAGGGATGCAAAAAGTCTGATGAACCGAAATAAGAACTGTATGCATGACTCGGGTCCAGGAATCATGAGGTCTGGAGTCCAGAGATTGAGGTGAGAATTAGTATGCAATGACCAATGTAGTGTGCTTGGGGTTATACATATATATTCTAGATAGATTTGAGATAGAGTAGGTAAGGTATTTAAAATATTACAAGTTCGCGACTATGAGGACACACTGGTCTTATTAAGGGCTTTTGAGCGAGCCCCGATAACTCCTCATCCGTTGAGCGCCTCTGGCGGCCGAGCTCAAGAACCCTATTGCAGTAACCATTTTTATAAGACAGTTTCTGCATGTGTTCGTGTCGAACTAGCCTGTCACTTCGAATTTTAGTCCACGTCTTATACTGTTCCTGCTTCTCTGATCTTCCTCGGAATAATATCAGACGATTGCTAACATTAGCCTATACGGCGCGCTGGTTGTCCCGACACTGATTTTTCATTGAAAGTGCAGAAAATAATGTTAATATTTTCCAGTGTCTGTGTATCGGCGATGTATTAGTGTCAGCTGATTTCACAGCTTCGTATTAATAAATTAATCATTAATTGGAAATACATTCATTTACTTTTCGGATACCAGCGCGCGCTAGCTGATAATCTAAGGATTATCCATACGAAAGCTGAGAGTGATCAGTGAACCGATAGAGACGTGATCCGTCGACTAAATAGCGGTCGTGACGACTGGCCGAAAATGCGTACTCCGTCGGTCAAACAGACGGTCGCTCAAAAGCCCTTAAAGCACCAGGCATTGGGCTGATTAGGTCCACCGCTAAGTGTATTGCTAAGCTATTTCTATAAATTTTGAAACAAATTCTTGATTTTCACTCAACTTTTATTCACTAAATTGTTAGTGAATTTCAACTATTCGTAAATTACTTTTACAGGTAATGTATTTTGAATTTACAATGAGTCATGAGTATTGGCAAGGATTATTTGTATACATGCACACGAATTCGCAATCCAATGTATTGTAATTTGATACAATGAGGTATGTCTATTCCAAGCATTATTCGGAGACACGCGTGTGAATTCACAAGACATTGCCTGTAAAATTAATTTACAAATGGTTCAAATTTACTGACAATATTATTTAGTGAATTCAAATAGAATAAAACTCAAGAGATTATTCGAAATTTATAGAATAAGCTTACCAATTCACTTTTGCTGCACCATATTCGTAATTTTGCAAAACTTTTGTATATTAGATGTTTGTAAATTGACAATCATTTTTAACAGTGTATCTTTCCGAATAGACTATCATATACTTATGGTATTTATACGACTTTTTGTTACCTGAAGTTCATACTTCAGATGCATTAGGTGAAATACGAATAAGGCTTCATAATATTAGAGTAGATTATGATGCCTGTCCGTTTCTCTATGTTTCATGTGTGTCTGCATCCTGCATAAAAAAAAATCTTCGTGACCGAGTTGCACGAAAAGCTGTCGGCGAAGCTGGGACAAGCTGCATCTGTCGAGGATCCTGAAGAAGAAGGGATGAAAACGAATATCCGAGTACCAAATGCTAGAGACGCTGCTGAAATGCATGGGAACAGATTGCAGAGGCACATTATACAAATTCAATCTCACCGATGAATGCAATAAAAGGTAAACAGCAATTTCAATTGCATTTTACCTTTTCAATGAAGTTCAATTATTGTTCGACTCGAATTGTCACCTACACATGTGATTTCCAACGTTTATTTTTTCATGTGAAAATATCGTTATGAAAATGATATGAATGTATTATGTATTTTCGCGTCCTGTACCTTCGTGTTTTTCGTTACTTGGACGCCGATATTGTTTCTAATTGTGAGTAGCGAACAATCGTGTATCTTTCGAACGAATTATAGTCAGACGTGATTAGAATCAACGATGTTTTGGAATAGTTTCACTGCGTTCGTATAATTATATATGAAACGAGAATGGTCAAACAACGTAAATGCACAATATACATAGGTATATTTAGAGACCAACAGTTGTTTAAATATTTGAAGAAAATTCTAAGATAATCGGGTCTCTTCTTCACTTATAACCAAGATCTGACTGACTGTGCTAATGTCACGCGAATATTTCTTGTGATTGCAGAGACAGACTGCAGCAAGATTTTTGGCATATTTTGGAATGCAGATATGGGAGTGGCTGGGCTGTCGATACGGATCTAACCCCACTGATACATTGAATGAAAGGTAAGCCGTTGATTATAACACTATTTTTAATCATACTGCATCTTCTATGAAGTTCAATTATTTGAATCATTCATACGACGATTAGGACTCGACTTATTTAGGGATGCAATTATTAAAATTATTAGTTATATAGAAACGGCAGGGCACGTCATACGTGACGGGATTAACGAACCCGCTGTCCCGAGTTATAGGTCTATCTTACTTAAGTTACAGATGTTAGTTTGTACAATTATTTTGCACCAGTGGCAACGGGGGATTGGATTTATGATATAAGATCCGTAGGATATATCATTTAAGCAACGGGAACGAGGACTGTCTTATTTAAGTTTCACAGCAATTAGTTCGTATATTTAGTCCGCGTTGTAGGCAACGAGATATCAATTTATAATCCGCGATTCGTAAGAGTATTTTATTCAAGTTTCGGGAATTAGTTCGATCAGTTATCAGCGCGAGAATCCGAACTCATTTCATCCAAGTAGCCTTTGCCTTTGCTTTTGCTTCTGGTTCTACTTCTGCTTTTTTATCTGCATGCTTTTTTTTTCTGTAAACGCCTTGATAGGAGTTAAAACACCATGCTGGGGCGTAGAGGCTACTTCGGGGCTGAAATAATACCCCTGGCGAAGGGCATACACGCACTTGCAATGGTGTAACAACTTCTTTCGAGGCATAGATTGCTTTGCATGTGCTTGGTACATCTTTCTCTTGGCTACTTGCGATGAGTTAGTTCGATCGGCTGTTTCGGTAGGTTTTCAGTCCATAAGACAGAAATGCAAAGCATATTTTACGTGACGGGCCCCACGAACCTGCTCAACCCGAGTTTTGTAGAAACGCACATAATGACATACTCGTCTTATCAGGTAGTGGGTTAATTAGGTCAACCGCGACGTAGACATCGGAATATTTGGATAATTTGGAGACACTCCACGAATAGATCTATCTTCTCTAAGTTACAGATGTTAGTTTGTACAACTATTTTGCATAGTCTGCCAACGAGGGATTAGATTATGATATAAGATCCGTAGGATATATCATTTAAGGAAGAGGAACGAGGACTATCTTATTTAAGTTTCACAGCAATTAGTTCGTATATTTAGTCCGCGTTGTAGGAGACGAGATATTAATTAATGACACACTCGTCTTATCAGGTAGTGGGTTAATTAGGTCAACCGCGACGTAGACATCGGAATATTTGGATAATTTGGAGACACTCCACGAATAGATCTATCTTCTCTAAGTTACAGATGTTAGTTTGTACAACTATTTTGCATAGTCTGCCAACGAGGGATTCGATTATGATATAAGATCCGTAGGATATATCATTTAAGGAAGAGGAACGAGGACTATCTTATTTAAGTTTCACAGCAATTAGTTCGTATATTTAGTCCGCGTTGTAGGCGACGAGATATTAATTAACGACATACTCGTCTTATCAGGTAGTGGGTTGATTAGGTCAACCGCGACGTAGACATCGGAATATTTATATAATTTGGAGACACGAATAGATCTATCTTCTCTAAGTTACAGATGTTAGTTTGTATAATTATTTCGCACCACTGGCAACGAGGGATTAGATTATGATATAAGATTCGTAGGATGTATTATTTAAGCTACGGGAACGAGAAGTATTTTATTTAAGCTCCAAAATTAACACAGGATCAAATCGTAAGCGTCAAATAAGGGTCAATTCATCGATAATTTGTTCCGTTCATCCTTCTGATGCCTATCCGTTTCTTTATGTTTCATGTGTGTCTTGCTCCATCCTGGATGAAAAAAAATCTTCGTGACCGAGTTGCATGGAAAGCTGTCGGCGAAGCTGGGACTGTCGAGGATCCTGGAGAAGAAGGGATGAAAACGAATATCCGAGTACCAAATGCTAGAGACGCTGCTGAAATGCATGGGAACAGATTGCAGAGGCACATTATACAAATTCAATCTCACCGATGAATGCAATAAAAGGTAAACAGCAATTTCAATTGCATTTTACCTTTTCAATGAAGTTCAATTATTGTTCGACTCGAATTGTCACCTACACATGTGATTTCCAACGTTTATTTTTTCATGTGAAAATATCGTTATGAAAATGATATGAATGTATTATGTATTTTCGCGTCCTGTACCTTCGTGTTTTTCGTTACTTGGACGCCGATATTGTTTCTAATTGTGAGTAGCGAACAATCGTGTATCTTTCGAACGAATTATAGTCAGACGTGATTAGAATCAACGATGTTTTGGAATAGTTTCACTGCGTTCGTATAATTATATATGAAACGAGAATGGTCAAACAACGTAAATGCACAATATACATAGGTATATTTAGAGACCAACAGTTGTTTAAATATTTGAAGAAAATTCTAAGGTAATCGGGTCTCTTCTTCACTTATAACCAAGATCTGACTGACTGTGCTAATGTCACGCGAATATTTCTTGTGATTGCAGAGACAGACTGCAGCAAGATTTTTGGCATATTTTGGAATGCAGATATGGGAGTGGCTGGGCTGTCGATACGGATCTAACCCCACTGATACATTGAATGAAAGGTAAGCCGTTGATTATAACACTATTTTTAATCATACTGCATCTTCTATGAAGTTCAATTATTTGAATCATTCATACGACGATTAGGACTCGACTTATTTAGGGATGCAATTATTAAAATTATTAGTTATATAGAAACGGCAGGGCACGTCATACGTGACGGGATTAACGAACCCGCTGTCCCGAGTTATAGGTCTATCTTACTTAAGTTACAGATGTTAGTTTGTACAATTATTTTGCACCAGTGGCAACGGGGGATTGGATTTATGATATAAGATCCGTAGGATATATCATTTAAGCAACGGGAACGAGGACTGTCTTATTTAAGTTTCACAGCAATTAGTTCGTATATTTAGTCCGCGTTGTAGGCAACGAGATATCAATTTATAATCCGCGATTCGTAAGAGTATTTTATTCAAGTTTCGGGAATTAGTTCGATCAGTTATCAGCGCGAGAATCCGAACTCATTTCATCCAAGTAGCCTTTGCCTTTGCTTTTGCTTCTGGTTCTACTTCTGCTTTTTTATCTGCATGCTTTTTTTTTCTGTAAACGCCTTGATAGGAGTTAAAACACCATGCTGGGGCGTAGAGGCTACTTCGGGGCTGAAATAATACCCCTGGCGAAGGGCATACACGCACTTGCAATGGTGTAACAACTTCTTTCGAGGCATAGATTGCTTTGCATGTGCTTGGTACATCTTTCTCTTGGCTACTTGCGATGAGTTAGTTCGATCGGCTGTTTCGGTAGGTTTTCAGTCCATAAGACAGAAATGCAAAGCATATTTTACGTGACCGGCCCCACGAACCTGCTCAACCCGAGTTTTGTAGAAACGCACATAATGACATACTCGTCTTATCAGGTAGTGGGTTAATTAGGTCAACCGCGACGTAGACATCGGAATATTTGGATAATTTGGAGACACTCCACGAATAGATCTATCTTCTCTAAGTTACAGATGTTAGTTTGTACAACTATTTTGCATAGTCTGCCAACGAGGGATTAGATTATGATATAAGATCCGTAGGATATATCATTTAAGGAAGAGGAACGAGGACTATCTTATTTAAGTTTCACAGCAATTAGTTCGTATATTTAGTCCGCGTTGTAGGAGACGAGATATTAATTAATGACACACTCGTCTTATCAGGTAGTGGGTTAATTAGGTCAACCGCGACGTAGACATCGGAATATTTGGATAATTTGGAGACACTCCACGAATAGATCTATCTTCTCTAAGTTACAGATGTTAGTTTGTACAACTATTTTGCATAGTCTGCCAACGAGGGATTCGATTATGATATAAGATCCGTAGGATATATCATTTAAGGAAGAGGAACGAGGACTATCTTATTTAAGTTTCACAGCAATTAGTTCGTATATTTAGTCCGCGTTGTAGGCGACGAGATATTAATTAACGACATACTCGTCTTATCAGGTAGTGGGTTGATTAGGTCAACCGCGACGTAGACATCGGAATATTTATATAATTTGGAGACACGAATAGATCTATCTTCTCTAAGTTACAGATGTTAGTTTGTATAATTATTTCGCACCACTGGCAACGAGGGATTAGATTATGATATAAGATTCGTAGGATGTATTATTTAAGCTACGGGAACGAGAAGTATTTTATTTAAGCTCCAAAATTAACACAGGATCAAATCGTAAGCGTCAAATAAGGGTCAATTCATCGATAATTTGTTCCGTTCATCCTTCTGATGCCTATCCGTTTCTTTATGTTTCATGTGTGTCTTGCTCCATCCTGGATGAAAAAAAATCTTCGTGACCGAGTTGCATGGAAAGCTGTCGGCGAAGCTGGGACTGTCGAGGATCCTGGAGAAGAAGGGATGAAAACGAATATCCGAGTACCAAATGCTAGAGACGCTGCTGAAATGCATGGGAACAGATTGCAGAGGCACATTATACAAATTCAATCTCACCGATGAATGCAATAAAAGGTAAACAGCAATTTCAATTGCATTTTACCTTTTCAATGAAGTTCAATTATTGTTCGACTCGAATTGTCACCTACACATGTGATTTCCAACGTTTATTTTTTCATGTGAAAATATCGTTATGAAAATGATATGAATGTATTATGTATTTTCGCGTCCTGTACCTTCGTGTTTTTCGTTACTTGGACGCCGATATTGTTTCTAATTGTGAGTAGCGAACAATCGTGTATCTTTCGAACGAATTATAGTCAGACGTGATTAGAATCAACGATGTTTTGGAATAGTTTCACTGCGTTCGTATAATTATATATGAAACGAGAATGGTCAAACAACGTAAATGCACAATATACATAGGTATATTTAGAGACCAACAGTTGTTTAAATATTTGAAGAAAATTCTAAGGTAATCGGGTCTCTTCTTCACTTATAACCAAGATCTGACTGACTGTGCTAATGTCACGCGAATATTTCTTGTGATTGCAGAGACAGACTGCAGCAAGATTTTTGGCATATTTTGGAATGCAGATATGGGAGTGGCTGGGCTGTCGATACGGATCTAACCCCACTGATACATTGAATGAAAGGTAAGCCGTTGATTATAACACTATTTTTAATCATACTGCATCTTCTATGAAGTTCAATTATTTGAATCATTCATACGACGATTAGGACTCGACTTATTTAGGGATGCAATTATTAAAATTATTAGTTATATAGAAACGGCAGGGCACGTCATACGTGACGGGATTAACGAACCCGCTGTCCCGAGTTATAGGTCTATCTTACTTAAGTTACAGATGTTAGTTTGTACAATTATTTTGCACCAGTGGCAACGGGGGATTGGATTTATGATATAAGATCCGTAGGATATATCATTTAAGCAACGGGAACGAGGACTGTCTTATTTAAGTTTCACAGCAATTAGTTCGTATATTTAGTCCGCGTTGTAGGCAACGAGATATCAATTTATAATCCGCGATTCGTAAGAGTATTTTATTCAAGTTTCGGGAATTAGTTCGATCAGTTATCAGCGCGAGAATCCGAACTCATTTCATCCAAGTAGCCTTTGCCTTTGCTTTTGCTTCTGGTTCTACTTCTGCTTTTTTATCTGCATGCTTTTTTTTTCTGTAAACGCCTTGATAGGAGTTAAAACACCATGCTGGGGCGTAGAGGCTACTTCGGGGCTGAAATAATACCCCTGGCGAAGGGCATACACGCACTTGCAATGGTGTAACAACTTCTTTCGAGGCATAGATTGCTTTGCATGTGCTTGGTACATCTTTCTCTTGGCTACTTGCGATGAGTTAGTTCGATCGGCTGTTTCGGTAGGTTTTCAGTCCATAAGACAGAAATGCAAAGCATATTTTACGTGACCGGCCCCACGAACCTGCTCAACCCGAGTTTTGTAGAAACGCACATAATGACATACTCGTCTTATCAGGTAGTGGGTTAATTAGGTCAACCGCGACGTAGACATCGGAATATTTGGATAATTTGGAGACACTCCACGAATAGATCTATCTTCTCTAAGTTACAGATGTTAGTTTGTACAACTATTTTGCATAGTCTGCCAACGAGGGATTAGATTATGATATAAGATCCGTAGGATATATCATTTAAGGAAGAGGAACGAGGACTATCTTATTTAAGTTTCACAGCAATTAGTTCGTATATTTAGTCCGCGTTGTAGGAGACGAGATATTAATTAATGACACACTCGTCTTATCAGGTAGTGGGTTAATTATAAGGTAAACCGCGACGTAGACATCGGAATATTTATATAATTTGGAGACACGAATAGATCTATCTTCTCTAAGTTACAGATGTTAGTTTGTACAACTATTTTGCATAGTCTGCCAACGAGGGATTCGATTATGATATAAGATCCGTAGGATATATCATTTAAGGAAGAGGAACGAGGACTATCTTATTTAAGTTTCACAGCAATTAGTTCGTATATTTAGTCCGCGTTGTAGGCGACGAGATATTAATTAACGACATACTCGTCTTATCAGGTAGTGGGTTGATTAGGTCAACCGCGACGTAGACATCGGAATATTTATATAATTTGGAGACACGAATAGATCTATCTTCTCTAAGTTACAGATGTTAGTTTGTATAATTATTTCGCACCACTGGCAACGAGGGATTAGATTATGATATAAGATTCGTAGGATGTATTATTTAAGCTACGGGAACGAGAAGTATTTTATTTAAGCTCCAAAATTAACACAGGATCAAATCGTAAGCGTCAAATAAGGGTCAATTCATCGATAATTTGTTCCGTTCATCCTTCTGATGCCTATCCGTTTCTTTATGTTTCATGTGTGTCTTGCTCCATCCTGGATGAAAAAAAATCTTCGTGACCGAGTTGCATGGAAAGCTGTCGGCGAAGCTGGGACTGTCGAGGATCCTGGAGAAGAAGGGATGAAAACGAATATCCGAGTACCAAATGCTAGAGACGCTGCTGAAATGCATGGGAACAGATTGCAGAGGCACATTATACAAATTCAATCTCACCGATGAATGCAATAAAAGGTAAACAGCAATTTCAATTGCATTTTACCTTTTCAATGAAGTTCAATTATTGTTCGACTCGAATTGTCACCTACACATGTGATTTCCAACGTTTATTTTTTCATGTGAAAATATCGTTATGAAAATGATATGAATGTATTATGTATTTTCGCGTCCTGTACCTTCGTGTTTTTCGTTACTTGGACGCCGATATTGTTTCTAATTGTGAGTAGCGAACAATCGTGTATCTTTCGAACGAATTATAGTCAGACGTGATTAGAATCAACGATGTTTTGGAATAGTTTCACTGCGTTCGTATAATTATATATGAAACGAGAATGGTCAAACAACGTAAATGCACAATATACATAGGTATATTTAGAGACCAACAGTTGTTTAAATATTTGAAGAAAATTCTAAGGTAATCGGGTCTCTTCTTCACTTATAACCAAGATCTGACTGACTGTGCTAATGTCACGCGAATATTTCTTGTGATTGCAGAGACAGACTGCAGCAAGATTTTTGGCATATTTTGGAATGCAGATATGGGAGTGGCTGGGCTGTCGATACGGATCTAACCCCACTGATACATTGAATGAAAGGTAAGCCGTTGATTATAACACTATTTTTAATCATACTGCATCTTCTATGAAGTTCAATTATTTGAATCATTCATACGACGATTAGGACTCGACTTATTTAGGGATGCAATTATTAAAATTATTAGTTATATAGAAACGGCAGGGCACGTCATACGTGACGGGATTAACGAACCCGCTGTCCCGAGTTATAGGTCTATCTTACTTAAGTTACAGATGTTAGTTTGTACAATTATTTTGCACCAGTGGCAACGGGGGATTGGATTTATGATATAAGATCCGTAGGATATATCATTTAAGCAACGGGAACGAGGACTGTCTTATTTAAGTTTCACAGCAATTAGTTCGTATATTTAGTCCGCGTTGTAGGCAACGAGATATCAATTTATAATCCGCGATTCGTAAGAGTATTTTATTCAAGTTTCGGGAATTAGTTCGATCAGTTATCAGCGCGAGAATCCGAACTCATTTCATCCAAGTAGCCTTTGCCTTTGCTTTTGCTTCTGGTTCTACTTCTGCTTTTTTATCTGCATGCTTTTTTTTTCTGTAAACGCCTTGATAGGAGTTAAAACACCATGCTGGGGCGTAGAGGCTACTTCGGGGCTGAAATAATACCCCTGGCGAAGGGCATACACGCACTTGCAATGGTGTAACAACTTCTTTCGAGGCATAGATTGCTTTGCATGTGCTTGGTACATCTTTCTCTTGGCTACTTGCGATGAGTTAGTTCGATCGGCTGTTTCGGTAGGTTTTCAGTCCATAAGACAGAAATGCAAAGCATATTTTACGTGACCGGCCCCACGAACCTGCTCAACCCGAGTTTTGTAGAAACGCACATAATGACATACTCGTCTTATCAGGTAGTGGGTTAATTAGGTCAACCGCGACGTAGACATCGGAATATTTGGATAATTTGGAGACACTCCACGAATAGATCTATCTTCTCTAAGTTACAGATGTTAGTTTGTACAACTATTTTGCATAGTCTGCCAACGAGGGATTAGATTATGATATAAGATCCGTAGGATATATCATTTAAGGAAGAGGAACGAGGACTATCTTATTTAAGTTTCACAGCAATTAGTTCGTATATTTAGTCCGCGTTGTAGGAGACGAGATATTAATTAATGACACACTCGTCTTATCAGGTAGTGGGTTAATTAGGTCAACCGCGACGTAGACATCGGAATATTTGGATAATTTGGAGACACTCCACGAATAGATCTATCTTCTCTAAGTTACAGATGTTAGTTTGTACAACTATTTTGCATAGTCTGCCAACGAGGGATTCGATTATGATATAAGATCCGTAGGATATATCATTTAAGGAAGAGGAACGAGGACTATCTTATTTAAGTTTCACAGCAATTAGTTCGTATATTTAGTCCGCGTTGTAGGCGACGAGATATTAATTAACGACATACTCGTCTTATCAGGTAGTGGGTTGATTAGGTCAACCGCGACGTAGACATCGGAATATTTATATAATTTGGAGACACGAATAGATCTATCTTCTCTAAGTTACAGATGTTAGTTTGTATAATTATTTCGCACCACTGGCAACGAGGGATTAGATTATGATATAAGATTCGTAGGATGTATTATTTAAGCTACGGGAACGAGAAGTATTTTATTTAAGCTCCAAAATTAACACAGGATCAAATCGTAAGCGTCAAATAAGGGTCAATTCATCGATAATTTGTTCCGTTCATCCTTCTGATGCCTATCCGTTTCTTTATGTTTCATGTGTGTCTTGCTCCATCCTGGATGAAAAAAAATCTTCGTGACCGAGTTGCATGGAAAGCTGTCGGCGAAGCTGGGACTGTCGAGGATCCTGGAGAAGAAGGGATGAAAACGAATATCCGAGTACCAAATGCTAGAGACGCTGCTGAAATGCATGGGAACAGATTGCAGAGGCACATTATACAAATTCAATCTCACCGATGAATGCAATAAAAGGTAAACAGCAATTTCAATTGCATTTTACCTTTTCAATGAAGTTCAATTATTGTTCGACTCGAATTGTCACCTACACATGTGATTTCCAACGTTTATTTTTTCATGTGAAAATATCGTTATGAAAATGATATGAATGTATTATGTATTTTCGCGTCCTGTACCTTCGTGTTTTTCGTTACTTGGACGCCGATATTGTTTCTAATTGTGAGTAGCGAACAATCGTGTATCTTTCGAACGAATTATAGTCAGACGTGATTAGAATCAACGATGTTTTGGAATAGTTTCACTGCGTTCGTATAATTATATATGAAACGAGAATGGTCAAACAACGTAAATGCACAATATACATAGGTATATTTAGAGACCAACAGTTGTTTAAATATTTGAAGAAAATTCTAAGGTAATCGGGTCTCTTCTTCACTTATAACCAAGATCTGACTGACTGTGCTAATGTCACGCGAATATTTCTTGTGATTGCAGAGACAGACTGCAGCAAGATTTTTGGCATATTTTGGAATGCAGATATGGGAGTGGCTGGGCTGTCGATACGGATCTAACCCCACTGATACATTGAATGAAAGGTAAGCCGTTGATTATAACACTATTTTTAATCATACTGCATCTTCTATGAAGTTCAATTATTTGAATCATTCATACGACGATTAGGACTCGACTTATTTAGGGATGCAATTATTAAAATTATTAGTTATATAGAAACGGCAGGGCACGTCATACGTGACGGGATTAACGAACCCGCTGTCCCGAGTTATAGGTCTATCTTACTTAAGTTACAGATGTTAGTTTGTACAATTATTTTGCACCAGTGGCAACGGGGGATTGGATTTATGATATAAGATCCGTAGGATATATCATTTAAGCAACGGGAACGAGGACTGTCTTATTTAAGTTTCACAGCAATTAGTTCGTATATTTAGTCCGCGTTGTAGGCAACGAGATATCAATTTATAATCCGCGATTCGTAAGAGTATTTTATTCAAGTTTCGGGAATTAGTTCGATCAGTTATCAGCGCGAGAATCCGAACTCATTTCATCCAAGTAGCCTTTGCCTTTGCTTTTGCTTCTGGTTCTACTTCTGCTTTTTTATCTGCATGCTTTTTTTTTCTGTAAACGCCTTGATAGGAGTTAAAACACCATGCTGGGGCGTAGAGGCTACTTCGGGGCTGAAATAATACCCCTGGCGAAGGGCATACACGCACTTGCAATGGTGTAACAACTTCTTTCGAGGCATAGATTGCTTTGCATGTGCTTGGTACATCTTTCTCTTGGCTACTTGCGATGAGTTAGTTCGATCGGCTGTTTCGGTAGGTTTTCAGTCCATAAGACAGAAATGCAAAGCATATTTTACGTGACCGGCCCCACGAACCTGCTCAACCCGAGTTTTGTAGAAACGCACATAATGACATACTCGTCTTATCAGGTAGTGGGTTAATTAGGTCAACCGCGACGTAGACATCGGAATATTTGGATAATTTGGAGACACTCCACGAATAGATCTATCTTCTCTAAGTTACAGATGTTAGTTTGTACAACTATTTTGCATAGTCTGCCAACGAGGGATTAGATTATGATATAAGATCCGTAGGATATATCATTTAAGGAAGAGGAACGAGGACTATCTTATTTAAGTTTCACAGCAATTAGTTCGTATATTTAGTCCGCGTTGTAGGAGACGAGATATTAATTAATGACACACTCGTCTTATCAGGTAGTGGGTTAATTATAAGGTAAACCGCGACGTAGACATCGGAATATTTATATAATTTGGAGACACGAATAGATCTATCTTCTCTAAGTTACAGATGTTAGTTTGTACAACTATTTTGCATAGTCTGCCAACGAGGGATTCGATTATGATATAAGATCCGTAGGATATATCATTTAAGGAAGAGGAACGAGGACTATCTTATTTAAGTTTCACAGCAATTAGTTCGTATATTTAGTCCGCGTTGTAGGAGACGAGATATTAATTAATGACACACTCGTCTTATCAGGTAGTGGGTTAATTATAAGGTAAACCGCGACGTAGACATCGGAATATTTATATAATTTGGAGACACGAATAGATCTATCTTCTCTAAGTTACAGATGTTAGTTTGTACAACTATTTTGCATAGTCTGCCAACGAGGGATTCGATTATGATATAAGATCCGTAGGATATATCATTTAAGGAAGAGGAACGAGGACTATCTTATTTAAGTTTCACAGCAATTAGTTCGTATATTTAGTCCGCGTTGTAGGCGACGAGATATTAATTAATGACATACTCGTCTTATCAGGTAGTGGGTTGATTAGGTCAACCGCGACGTAGACATCGGAATATTTATATAATTTGGAGACACGAATAGATCTATCTTCTCTAAGTTACAGATGTTAGTTTCTATAATTATTTCGCACCACTGGCAACGAGGGATTAGATTATGATATAAGATTCGCAGGATATATAATTTAAGCTGCGGGAACGAGAACTATTTTATTTAAGCTCCAAAATTAACACAGGATCAAATCGTAAGCGTCAAATAAGGGTCAATTCATCGATAATTTGTTCCGTTCATCCTTCTGATGCCTATCCGTTTCTTTATGTTTCATGTGTGTCTTGCTCCATCCTGGATGAAAAAAATTCCTCGTGACCGAGTTGCATGGAACGCTGTCGGCGAAGCTGGGACTGTCGAGGATCCTGGAGAAGAAGGGATGAAAACGAATATCCGAGTACAAAATGCTAAATATACTGCTGAAATGCTAATCAGGTCCACCGCGACGTAGACATCGGAATGTTTAGATAATTTGGAGACACGCGACGAATAGATCTATCCTTTCTAGGTTTCAGATTTTAGTTTGTATATTCATTCTGCGTTACTGGCAACGAGGGATTAATTAATGATATAAGATCCGTAGGAGTTTATGATTTAAGCTACAGAAACGCGGACTACTTTATTTAAGTTTAAAAATTAACACAGGATCAAAAAAATAATGATAATGATGTTGATGGTAATGAAGAGCAATGATCAGTTGTATCATTATACTAGATCCTGAAACAGTCATGAAAGCGGTGAAGGATATCGAAAATCAGACTAGATATAAATATAGATGTCAAATCAATTTTTTATTTCTGAGTTCAAAAGTTGAGTTATTGTACAAACCATATTATATAATAAATAAAATATATGTTGTATTAAATGTATGTTTTATAATGATGATTATATCTTGAAATGATAATTAAATATTAGGATAGATCTTAATACTCTCATCGAAATTTTATAGAGCCTGTCTCTAGTATTGTGGAGATATTTCTAGCAGTCACGTAGGGCGTTCTGAGATAGGAATACCTGGTGTGGTTCTCGACGTGATGGATCCAGATTATTCTGATAAAAAATAAGGTTCCAAGTTACCTTGGTGTTAATATTATTGACATTAACCAATTGCTAGAACATTGTCAAATACTGGAGGGGTAGACGATGCGCCTTATTACACCCAACCCACGAATCATTTTGCCAATATATTATCAGACTAGATTCAGCGGTTATTCAAATTCAAAACTCTATTTTTTTGTTCCTATTTCTTTGGGACGAAGGGAAATGCTAAGAGTTGCTCGAACGACTGGGTATTCAATGCGCCTCATTACACGCAACCCGCATATCTTTCGTGTGATTTGAATTCTATAGTTGCCTAGCAGATGACGCAGTCGGCGTAAACTGACCTACGACAATGGCGTCCCCCATCCCACTCCGCACCGCTCGTTGATAATATAAGGGCGCCGTGCGCGAGGCGGCAGACTTTAGTTACTTGCGCGGCCTCGTCGAGTGAACATGTCTGACACGAGTCGAGGAGATTTGCGGCTCGGGATGGCTGACATCAACGGAGGCACATTGGACATGAGTGAGTTTGAAATATTTCGATCAATATTATACGACGGCAATAAATAATCGTTTGGTACATCGGCTTTGTTCCGGATAACTGAGGAAAAAAAATAAATAAATAATCGCCAATTTTCAAAGCTCGTTGAAAACAAGTGAAATTGTATTTAATACTTTTCCGACAAATTTCACGCGTCTCGTATTTCAATCGTCGAAGTAAGTAACCGTTGAATTGCTACCGGCAAAATTTGATTATAATTGCAGATATTGTTCGTTTTCAAGTACATTCTATTCATACCAGCGAATAAATGTGCAAAAATCTAGACTTCTTACGAACATAACGTCTCGGATCTGGTTTTGAATACAAATATAATGGGCGAGAGAGCTTCGTTTGATAAGTTCGCGATAATTATCATCCCATTATATTATTGGCGTCGTTTGTTTTACAGCATATTTCGTGACTCCGAATGAGTAACTAATTTGTCGTGTTATTTCGAGTTGACAAGTATTTTTCGGGATAATACTCGTTCCCCGATTTATGCTTTTATTCGATTCTTTGACAGCATTATCGGTCGACGGAGATGAGAACGAACATCGCTGATACTTGAACTGCATAGATCCTGCGTGCCACTTGGTCGGAGATGGACGCCAACCAACACTGCCCGGCTAGTCCTGGATTAACGGTCGACCTAGATAATGGTGAGCTTCCTATTATATTAGCCAAACACCCAATTTAACTATCAATGTATGTCTGCAAAACAATCATTGCTAAAACATACTTCGCGATCCGATACAGATCTTGGACAGATTACTTTTCCACGTGTATGTACCACAATGCTCATCGGCCAAGTAACCGTGACGCTCACCCTGTATCTTTGACTCGATACTGGGGCCTCCGGCTTGCTTCTGTCTCCCCGTATACGCCAGAAACTTTGACGACAACTCGGTTTCAGTCAGCTGCCAAGGATACGATACCGACGCGAAATAATATACCTAGAGGTAAGATATTGTCCGTCTCGTTATAGGGTAAGCCTAGGAGAGAAAGCACACTCAATTCTTGGAAATAGCAATAAATTCTCTCTTTTTAATGACAAACCTGAAATATGATTGATAGATCTCGAGAGAATATTTTTACCTTATTGAAATATAGTAGACTCACCTCGTAGTAGAGAAATATTTGAATAACCAGGATCAAAGTTTCAAGGTTTGAAAATAAATAGAAGGGTAGATAGCTGTAGGCCTAATTAGGCATCACATTTATTTTTTAAACATGGAACATAATTCAATATTGGTGATAAATTACTCCAGAGTCTCAAGTACCAGTCATAACGATTGAAATATTGAAATATCTATTCATGCATGCACCAGTAATACTAGCTTATTGACATTCTTGATTCTGTTGAAAATAGTTGAAAGTTTATATCACATTTGAAAATGGTTCAGGCAGGCTTACAAAATCAATCATAAGAAATATATTATAATAAATTTCATACAGATGTATAATCACAATTAGAAATTCTTTGGTACTTAGTTGAGAATGTTTGCTTGAAAAACACCTAAACTTAATCTATCCAATGTACCCTATGCTTATCTAGTTTTTATCTTCACAGGCGTTGTTCATCGAGGGAAACTAGCTCCTGCCTATCCTCAACAAAACCTCTTCAATATTCATCAGGACAGGGGATTCACACCAGGGAGTGAAGCAGTCCCAGCACCGGGGGAATGACCGCAAGACAACACTGCACCGCGGAGTATCAATAAAGTAGCATCAGCGAATGGTTCGTAATTACAATTCCTTTTGAATCAGTTTTGATAAAATCTCGCATCTGGTCTGGTCTATAATTATTTTACATTACTTTACTTTATAATTACTTTTACTAATTAAATCTAGTTCAATTACACATTACCAAACTATTTTTATTGAATAAGTAATTTCATTAAAAATGTAATCAGTGACTCGTAACACTGCAAATATCCATGTAATAATAAGATCGTTTATGCAATAAACATGTATTATTATAGTAAATTGGCGAATTCTTGAATAAATATCTCTTGAAATTGTAAATAATCGATCGTTGAATCATTTTACCCTGTCCTCTCCTTACCTATAAGTCGAAAATCATGAAAATCGCATGATTTCATAAAGCCCCGAACAATATTAATATATATAAATATAACAATATTAATATATATAATATAAATAATAAAGCGCCTTGTCATATGCAACCCGCATGCCATTCGTGTAAACGACAGGGCCCATGGTCATTTTTGTTGCCTATTTGGTGTTTTCCGAATGCCTATATTCAGGCGAATTGTAGTCACGTAGAAAAAAGGTCGAAAAAAAGGTTCTGGCAGTTGATACCTCGATTTTAGTCGCTTTACGATGAAATATCTACTGCCAGAAAATCGACCAATCAGGAGGCTGCTTGAGCCAATTTAGGCTCAATTTCTCGAAAAGGAGCCTCCTGATTGGTCGATTTTGAAATTAAATCAAGTTACGGCGCTACAGAGGCTAGCCATCAGCAAAATTCTGGATTTCTGGCAGTGGCTGGATTTTCACGGCAGCAATTTACTGCGGCAGCAACACGTGATTAACAACGAATAGCGTAGGTAAACCACGTTGTTAACAACGAATAGCGTCGCGGCAGTAAATTGCTGCCGTGAAAATCCAGCCACTGCCAGAAATCCAGAATTTTGCCGATGGCTAGCCTCTGTAGCGCCGTAACTTGATTTAATTTCAAAATCGACCAATCAGGAGGCTCCTTTTCGAGAAATTGAGCCTAAATTGGCTCAAGCAGCCTCCTGATTGGTCGATTTTCTGGTAGTTGATACCTCACCTTAAAGCGACTAAAATCGAGGTATCAACTGCCAGAAATCCGTTTGCTAAAATAAGGTATCAACTGCCAGAACCTTTTTTTCGACGTTTTTTCTAAGCTACTACAATACGCCTGAATATAGGCATTCGGAAAACACCAAATAGGCAACAAAAATTAACATGGGCCCTGTCGTTTACACGAATGGCATGCGGGTTGCATATGGTAAGGCAGCTTAATATTAAAAATATTAATATATTAATAGTAATATATTAATATATTTGCAAAAATAGTTCTTAGCTTTATGAAATCATGCGATTTTCATGATTTTCGACTTATAGGCAAGGAAAGGACAGGGGAAAATGATTCAACGATCGATTATTTACAATTTCAAGAGATATTTATTCAAGAATTCGTTAATTTACTACAATAATACATGTTTATTGCACAAACGATCTTATTATTACATGGATATTTGCAGTGTTACGAGTCAATGATTACATTTTTAATGAAATTACTTATTCAATCAAAATAGTTTGGTAATGTGTAAGTGAACTCGATTTAATCAGTAAAAGTAATTATAAAGTAAAGTAATTCGAAATAATTATAGACCAGACCAGATGCGAGATTTTATCAAAACTGATTCAAAAGGAAGTGTAATTACGAACCATTCGCTGATGCTACTTTATTAATACTCCGCGGTGCAGAGTTGTCTGGCGCCCATTCCCCCGGTGCTTGGACTGCTCAACTCCCAGGTGTGAATCCCCTGTCCTGATGAATATTGAAGAGGTTTTGTTGAGGATAGGCAGGAGCTATAATTTTCCTCGGTGAACAACGCCTGTGAAGATAAAAACTAGATAAGCATAGGGTACATTGGATAGATTAAGTTTATGTGTTTTCCAAGCAAACATTCTCAACTAAGTACCAAAGAATTTCTAATTGTGATTATACATCTGTATGAAATTTATTATAATATATTTCTTATGATTGATTTTGTAAGCCTGCCCGAACCATTTTCAAATGTGATATAAACTTTTAACTATTTTCAACAAAATCAAGAATGTCAATAAGCTAGTATGACTAGGGCATGCATGAATAGATTTTTCAATCTTTCAATTGCTATGACTGGTACTTGAGATTCTGAAGTAATTTATCACCAATATTGAATTATGTTCCATGTTTAAAAAATAAATGTCATGCCTACAGCAATCTATCCTTGTATTTATTTCCAAAACTTTAAATTTTGATCCTCGTTATTCAAATATTTCTCTACTATGAAATGAGTCTACTATATTCAACCAAGGTAAACATATTCTCTCGAGATCTATCAATTATATTCAAGGTTTGTAATTGAAAAGAGAGAATTTATTGCTATTTCCAAGAATTAAGTGTGCTTCCTCTCCTAGGCTTACCCTATAACGAGATGGACAATATGTTACCTCTGGGTATATTATTACGCATCGGTATCGCATCCCTTGCAGCTGAGTGAAGCCGCGTTGTCGCACAAGTTTCTGGCATATACGAGGAGACAGAGGCAACCCGGAGGCCCCAGTATCGAATCAAAGATACAGGGTGAGCGTCATGGTTACTTGGCCGAGGAGTGTTGTGGTACATAGACTTGGAAAAGTAATCTGTCCGAAACCTGTATCGGATCGCAAAGTGCGTTTCAGCAATAATTGTTATGCGAATATACATTTATAGTTAGATTGGGTCTTTGGCTAATACAATACAAAGCTCACCAGTATTTTGGTTGACTGTTGATCCAGGACTAGCCAGGCAGTGTTGGTTGGCGTCCATCTCCGACCAAATGGCACGTGGGATCTACGCAGTTCAATTATCAGCGATGGTCATTCTGCGTTCCGTCGCCCGCTAATGCTGTCAAATCTAATAAAAGAATAAATCAGGAAACGAGTATTCTCCCGGAAAATATTTGTATACCTAAAATAAGACTAGAAATTAGTTTATCCTCGAAGTCGCAAAATATGAGTAAAAAAAAAACTCGGATAAAAAAATGTATAATAAAATATGAATAAAAGTATGAGGAGCTTGAAATGATATGATTGTTATTATAATAAGTTGATAATTATTGCGAGGTTATGAAATGAAACTCCCTCGCCAATTATATTCACGTTTAAAATAGGTCTGAGCGGTTATGTTCGTAAGAAATGTAGATTTTTACACAGTAGTATAGTCGAAAATGAACAATTACTTCAATTATAATCAAAGTCTGCTTGTAGCAATCTAATTGTTACCTACTCTGTTAATCGAAATACGCTACAGGTTAAAATATGTTGGAAAAGTATCGAATACTATTTTCAGTATGAAACGAATCAGCAAGATTCTTACTGTCGCAAAGAAGCATTGAAAATTCATAATTCTTTATGGTTATGGTAAAATAGTGATCGGAATATTTGAAGCTCACCTATATCCGACGTGCTTTCGTTTATGTCAGTTTCATCGAATTGGAAATCTCCTCGAACGCATAACGACGCAGCGTACCGAATGTCAAGCATTTTCTCGCACGTTGTTTAATTCGCCGCGTAAGTTTCTGTATTTCGTAGGAGCTTTCCCTACACCCGACCCGTCTTCACTCGGCGGCGCCACGAAGGCAACTGAAACCGGTTAGACCGGTCTGCTTATGTAACCCGGCCTTGATCGGAATGCGGGCTGGAACAATAGGCAAGGATGCTGTTGGGGTAGGTCAGTTTAACGCTTGATGCGCCATCGGGTGTTAAACTATGGAACTAAAGAGAGCGTCACCGATTATTTCCACATGATAATACATCATTTTTTAAATGCATTTGTATTCGAACTTACGAGTCACAATGCGATGAAAAACGATTAATATTATTAAAAGGACTCAACAACAAGCTGATAGATATCGTTTCCACCTTTCCCAAGTTTTGCATACTATTTTAATATCAAGAATGAAAATTAGTCGAGGGTCAAATATCAATTTTATCTATGCAGCAATGTACATTATCATGGAGACAAATCGCGTCGAAAATAAAACCCTCGTTATTGCGATATATTCTTTAATTGTTTTACTACAAGACCCCTTTCCAAATTGATATATCTGTGCTATGATAAAATCATTATTTTTGTGACGATTGAAAAAATCATTTGCTATTGCATATACTAAGGCGCGAAATTTTAAAAACTCTAAACTCTTGAATTGGAGATATCTGTGTGATTACAACTACAAAAGAATAGTGGTAATGATAAAGGTGATGATAAAGGTGATGATATAATGACGATAAGTAAAATTTTCCTCAATTTCCAAATACAAGGAACCTCCTGTTCTAGAATGACTGTAATTAGGCATATAAAGGATTAATGATCTCGTTTTACATTTCTACTCGTGGTTTCTCTATTATTTTCATAATGAACAGAATTAAGTAATGTATTTGTAGCTTATAAACTCGTAGACAAAAGCTATTAGAGCTATTGACAATCCAATGAAGAGCAGCATGAAAACGGGTAGCAGATCGTTCAGTTTAGTCGATCTAACATACGGCAGTTCCGCTGCACGATTGCGTTTTCAACCATCCACTTCAACGTTCCTGTTGCGATGTCTGATTTCCATTTATTGAATATACCTTCCTCCACCAATTTCTGAACTTCGAAACTGCATCAATTCGCCATATTCGAAGCGTTATGATGGCGGAGCCTGAAAGACTGCCACCTAAAATACATCTACGTATGCGCAGTACACTTGTACCGCAGAGCGCGAAACCAGCTTCATAATAAGAATTAGTAAATAATTGAATAATATTCTGTATTCTAGTGAATAATAATTCTAATCAATAACAAAATGTATTCTACCACGATTAACTGTAATTAAATGTCTTTGAGGACTGTTGTACCTATTTTCTCTGTCTGAAAAAGCATTGTCTGAAAAATAAAAAGTTATTCTTTTATTAATTAGAAAGGGAATAGCTAAGATGTAGCATAGGGAAAAAATTGAAAAAAAAAATAAATTTGTAGAACTAAGAGCTGTTTGAACAAAAAAAAACTATGATTGTTATCGAAATTTTGACTTTAAAAAATTTACAACTTATGAACGTAACACCCAATCAGAAAAATCGTATACCACATCCTAGCTGTTACTTTTTCAATTGGGAAAAAAAATGTTTTATTTTTCAGACAATGTCTGACAGATAAAATAGGTACACCATGACCAAGGATTTTAGAAGGAGGGCCCTACTTGATGGCTCATATCTCCGTCATTTTTTAATTCTTTTCATTCGTTATTATTTCAAATTATTCATGAAACTACTATGTAGGGGAGGGTGGTCTTGAGTCGACACTGCAGGTTGAGCCGGCACCATGGTGTTTTTGTGTCTTGTGTGTTTGAAATTGCGTCCCATGACCATAGAGCAGAAACACCGAAAATGCAAAAAAAAAATAACAGTAACAATACATAAAAGTAACAAGATCAAAATAATTGAGCCGACACGCATGCCATCTCCGACGAACACAATGGCGCCGGCTCAACCCGCAGTGCCGACTCAGGACCACTCTCCCCTATATGTGTAAAATAAAAATTATTTCATACATCTAATAGCTGCGTCAATTTTTCATTTATTTTTATACCTATTTTTCTGAGCGTCAAGGTGTTGTAACCCCTTAATACTTTCTCTTTTTTTTTTTTCATTTTTTTATATTTCTTCCCCTTTTCCTTTTTTTAACTTCCCGTATCTCGGTTTTGAAAAGAGGCACCGAGGGGGTCGAAAAGAGGCATCGAGGTTCGTGTGCTTCGAAATTAAAAAAACTCCCACCTCTCATGCGTGAGTCTCAAAATATTCGGAAAAATATTCACGATTCTCTAGGTATTTTTGTTTTCAGACCTGTAACCGGAGACCATCATTCGCTTTTATAAAAATTGAACTGCAAGTAGATCTCCATGGGCGAAAAAGACTCTGTAATTTTTAGAAGGGCGTATTGCCTCGTTTTGTTTTTCAATTACTTATTCAACATTTATTTGTAGTTCAAAAAACATTTTTCTCATACGTACGTATTCGAAGCATTATTCGTATACATGAGTAGTGAATTCACAATACATTTCCTGAAAAAGCTTAGCAATTCACTTTTGCTACGCCACATTCGTAATTTTGCAAAACTTTTGTATATTAAATGTTTGTAAATTCACAATCATTTTTAACAGTGTAGGGTGTTGGGGAGATGCCGCTTTTCACTGTTTTTTGTCGACGTATATTTTATATGAAAATGAAAGTTTATCAATTTTTTGTTCTTGCTACATTTTAGTAAATAGTTTAAAGAATGATCACTATGAAATACGTTGGTTAATATCTATTTTTGTAGAAGTAATGAATTTTCTCTAAAAAGTGGCGCATCTCTCCGCACTTTACCCTATCTTATCTTAATACCGACCGCTGGTTGTGAGTGACGACAAGTAACGAGAATATACGCCGTCGACGAAGTACCAGTTTCGTCGAAAAATTCTCGACCGCCAGTAACTGTGTGTCTGTCTTCAGATGGTAATTACAAATCTGTTTAAATCTCCGAGTCGACGTATGAAGAAGAATAAGAAGAAGAATATGAAGAAAGGAGAGAAGCTGTGCTTACCAAATTTTGAAGGGTAGATGGCGAAGCTGATTCAAACCGGCATCATCGAAGATATATCCGGCGTGTTTATGTAATACAAGCTCGTGAGAGTCTTCAGTATTTCTGTTTTGTCTTTGCCGTTACCGGCCTATTATGCGAAACAGCCAGCGAAATCAATACTATATAAATTCTCATCAAATTTCTAATGCAATCCTTGTTGTATAATATGTTTTTCATTGTTTTTCCCATTTTTCTTTTCTTCCTCTTTATTTTTTCAATATGTAACTCAAGTTTCTATAGGATTATCCTATTACACAGGCAAATGACATATTCTTTTAATATTGTTACGTAAGCCCGAAGGTCGACTTCCATTTAAAAATAGATTAGTAACACGTCGACAGTTGAGCTATGTTTTTTCTTATTATTGAGCCGAGATCTATGGCTATATAACATATATACACATACTAACGAATAAATATCGATCAATAAATTAAATCAACTTTCAACAGACTGACGCTATAATGCACAATAATATGTATAACAGAACAGAGTTATAATTCGTTGGTTGAATAGTTCGGTCTTATCTGCCGGGGTTCTGAGGTTCTTGTGTTATTTATACATACGCGGATACGAGGATAATTATTTTATCAAAGAGACTAAAAACATCAATCAGAATTATGTACGTTGTTTTTGATTTTTGATTTTTTATATTTTTCAGATCCAAAAGAAAATTTGAATCTATCATACAATTTACAAAGCTTTGCTAAATTATACTCTAATTCACGTATACTTTGAAAACAGATCAAAGCAGCGTTCATTGTTTCTTAACCAGGGATTTAATGACATGGCATAGAAACGTGCATTTATTACTCTGGTTTTGATCATTTTTTAATTTATTAGCCATGCAAGCTAAGCCAGTACCTATACGGCAAATTATCAGTTATACTGTTGTTGGCATGATCAAGGTAATTACGTTAATGATCTTTCGATAAGATTTAGGATGATTATATGGTCTTTATGTAACGTTACAAATCTTTGCCCGCCATCTATGCAGGTTTCTTTCATTACGTACCTACGTATAGTCGAGGTTTAGATGCACGTATAAGTTTTCACTTGGCTCACTAACCCACGATATTAAATCGTGTTCACATCCGTCTTACTTTACTTACTTTTTCCTATATTTATTTTCCGAAATTACTTACTCAGTAAAGTAAGTCCCGGGGATGTCCGTATAATTTTGCAATTCCTTTTCATGACTCAGTGTCACGGTAGATTACCAGTATTCGCATAATTGCTCATCGAATATGTGAATCTCTGCATTGCGACAAAGCGCAAAGTATGTTTATAGATATATGATTCAATATCGCCGAATACAAGGCATCAGTCGTATTTTGTTTAAATCGTTTTTTCGGGACATGAGAGCTGAACTAAAAAAATCAATAGAACCACATACATAATTGATAATCAATTGAGCTATTAGCGACTGCCATAGTTCGGCAAGAAAAAAGGCATTGTGGATATATGGATTTGGTTAATGCGTAGATAAACGCGTCCGCAAGGTACGTGTCGTTAACGAGGAAAAAAATTGCGCGTCTTCTTAAAGAGGAAATAAATTTTCGACCTAAGCCAACAGGAATTGGTTATTGGGAAATGATGAAGGAATGTGCGACACTGGACACAGATGAAAGCAAAATTCCTGACGGATAGGATAGCGATATTATTAGACCATGGTCGATTTCTTCAATAATGAATAGAGGGCCTTAACCCGAAGCTCAAATAATAATGGGTTTGCGGATGAGAGATAAGAAATACATCGATATTTCTTCACCGTCTGTACTTAGTACCGTACAACATCGTACATACATACATACATACATTCATACGACGAATCGTTTGCCAGTGCGGTACTATATAGGTATATAGAGGCTTGGAATAGGGCAGTGGAAAATTCCACTCTGCCGGCTGAGACGGTCAATACTCTCTCCGTGTCGTAACCGAACGTGAGTCTCGTGGATGAAATGTACAGGTCGGTCCATCTGTGCTCGTCAATTTTCCATTCCATCATCGTTTCGGATGAAAATCAACTTTTTATAAAAAAAACAAAAATCCGCACAAAAGATGAAGTAATTTCGAGCCAAAAATAATCCGAAAAAATTTATATACGATACAGAATTTTGTTAAGCATTGTTTTCTTCTTGAATTAAATAATGGCACGCCAAGATACTTGCACAATTATAACACAACTGAGTTTTTTCACCCGTTCATACCGCGCACAGGTTCATGTGCATATTTGTATGTGAGAGTAACTGGGACCAGTCTGAATCGCGAGTGCTTTCGCCACGATCCAGGCTGCAAAAAAGAGGGAACGTTTCCTATCCCGTTAATGTGAATCCAGGGTCAAATCTGGGGGGGCCAATAATCCCAGCACACATCGCGCGTGTGTGTCTTCATTTTCAAGGCTAGCGAAGGGCACTGAAATGCAGAAATTCGTGTCCTGCAGGAGGTACCAGGCCCAGACACATCTATTCGCAGTACATAATTTTATATAGGCTATAGCTATATATAGTTTTCCAAGGACGTAGCTACATCGAGGAATACTTAGGTGCTGTAAAGCCACTGCAAATGAAAGCTCGATTTAAACTGAAGTAGATTGAAACGCTCGTTCTCAATGCGCTGTAGAGCCCTTAGAAGCTATGTAATGTTCCATATCGTGTGAAGCCAACTGTATGCCATTATTGCCCGTGTAGGTATCGGTATATAGTGTTATGTGAGGGTATGCGTGTACGTAATAAAGTACCGACCAGGATCGACAAGGCACTCGGCCAAGGCAGTCGGAGGTGTACATATATCGCTCGAATGCAGAAGGATCTTTAAATAACTGTCTGTAAAAATTATACCATGGAGTCTAGTGCGAGGACTAAAAGATTTATACATGTTTCATAGGTATAGCTGACGAGACTCAAGCTTTAAAAATTTAGCAAGAAATTTTCAAAACGACACTTTGAATTTGCTGATAAAATTGTAACAGATATTTTGCGATATGATATTTCGTAGCAGGAGAGTGCAAAATATTTGTGAATACTCGACTGTACTTTGGGGGTTGAAGAGGATCGCTTGATCACTGAAATACTATAAAAAAAAAAGTCACCGAAACCTTGTAATTATTAATTTTTATTAATTCACTGAACTTTCATTTTTCAATCGGTACTTACAGAGCTGTTCGACTTTTCCAGAGTAATGATAACAGACATTGGTGGAATCAACAAGGCAACAGAAAATAATGAGCGAAATTGGCAAATAACTCAATGGTCGCAGATATAATTGGAGAGGTGTATGAAACAAGGGTCTAATTCGATTCAGGTCCCTTTTCCAAAGATGCAGGCTTGACGAAATGTTCCCGCCAGATTCTACAAAGCTTGTTAATTTTGTGAAGGCGATATTTTTTACATATGCGGACAGGCCCTTGTTACATCCTGCAATCCTTCAATTATTCGACAATTATTATATAGCGTCGAAGGTATGACAGTTGGCATGCTGGTAAAGATTTGCGAAACGATTATTATCCAGGTAAGAATTCATAATGACGACGATAATTGAATAAAATTACACTCAGTCGAGTCTTATTTTTTTTTTTTTTATCGACAATACGACGTCAGTATATTTAATATCATCGTTCAGGCTCGCATTTATGAGCTGAATAATTGAATGCCTATAAATATACTCCATACAGAAATCTATCGATAAATATAAAGTGCTGAATTCGTTTAAATTTTTAAATCAATGTTTCGAAGGCCATCGCGATCAAGTGATGCTGTAAACCCCGAGAAAAAAAAAACATGTATTATACCAGCATTAGGCTACTGAATATGTATCTAGCTGCTAGTCAAGAAGCTAGATGAAACGGAACATCGGCACTCCCAACTTCATATACGTATTACTTTTGTAATTGGTAAATTGAAACTTCCGGTACTGCGACATGGTTCGCCTTGATCAATTGCAAGGAATCAGTTAAATTGCTCAGAGGTGACGAGTCAGATCTAATCGACGATTTTTGACTCAACCATCAATTTTGATTCGAAAACTAAATTTGACGAATAATTAATTGCCTTTTTGCAAACAGATCGATGTATGTCAATGACTTTGAGTCATGAAGATGCATACGAAAATTAACTCGTTTAGAAAAGTACAAATATTTTCACAAAGCAAATTAATCAGAGCCTGGGGACTGTTCATCGTTTGATTGGGTAAACCTATTTTATTTGTGCAAGGCGTATTAAATTGTTCTCGGCATCTCAGACACTTTCGTTTTTCATCTACCCCAAAAGCTCACCAGTTCCCACATGACGTTGTTTCTAATATTAACTCAGTACACAATGTTATTTATTATTTATTGTTTATTAACATCAATAACTTTTCTCTGTACGTTTGTTATATATATACACGGAAAATAAATTGCGACGCTATTTACTCCAAGATTGGGTTAAATTTACTGTCGTTAAAAATACTCCAAAAATAGTAAAAATTATTCCATATGCCGCGAATGTTACTGCATTGATAAGTTGGATTTACTCCAATGATGCTAATTTAACCTCAACTTGGTGTTGTCATTTTATCACTCCATTCTGTAGTTAACTTAACTCCATTTGTTGTTGCAATGACAGCAATTTATTTTCCGTGTATTAAAAGAAATATCTTTCAATATTTTTCACGAAATGGAAAAAAGGAAATAAAAATATCTACTTTTTTTTTACCACCCTGATATACATACGATTCCTCAATAATGAAAAGTAAATCTAACCGGATAAGAACAAAAAGGACTTTGACACTGCTGCACGAATAGCTTGCATCTGCTGAATTTGATAAACCGAATTAATGTGACCTAAACAGCCTAAATTTTGTATAATTATTCAAACGAAAGTGTATCAACATTCCAAGACAGTTAAAGATAAACAGTTCAACATTGACGATGTATTGATAATTATCAGCGGAATATTATATGAAATGTTTGTTAGCGTGGGCTTAAGACCTTGGCTAATTAGATAACATACAATAAAGTCAGAGAGAATAAGGTACCTCAAGATTTTCGTGAGAATTTTCGTGGCGTAATTTGAATCTGGCGAGAAGCACGTGCGATGCTATTTGCTGATGACGTGTTTCATCAGCACGTAAATGTACAAGATCTAACAGATACAAAAGCGATTATTATTATTCACCATTGCTATTAACTTTCAGTCAACATACAAAAGCGAGCTATAAATAATTACTATTGGGAAATAACTAAGTAAGTGGACCTGAATTCTGACGTCTCCCCAAAGCGTGACTATTTTGTTGACTCCAGATTTAAATTTGAAGAATTTATTTGTTCTTCCTATCAGCTTTGTTCCTCGTTTCAATGAATAGACCAAAAATTCTGTAACTTTATAGAAAAATTATACAAGAATACATACAGTACACAATTATGGTGAAAACATGGCACCTAGAAGATGTCAAACTCTTTAACAACTAAATATTGGAGGTAGCAAAACTTCTCGCCCAAGTGTGAATCTAACAATGATACCTTGCTGCATTACCAAATTGAAATCGATCCTCACACTGCAGGTGGTTCAAAATTTGAATAGTTCAACATAACTTGTCGGCTGGAAGCTCACCGTGAGTTAAACCCTTATTGATTTCCACCACAGTGGCGATGATTAATATTTTATTGGCATGGCACAGTCACGCTAGGAAAAAAAAACTGCTGGTAATTTCATTTCGAATTTTTTTTTTTTTTTTTGAACTGTATGCCCGCTTTTTTGTGCAGACCTTTGATTCAATTCTCAATTCTGTATCTCAAAGAAGTTCGCACGTCATACAATTCAATGAGCGAAGATGTGTCGAAGACTTTTGTACATATTCTTTGGTTTTCATTCCGTTTTTTCTACATTTTTGTTTTTTCTTTCCTATGTGCCGAAGTCTTGTCATTTGTTCATTCTTCCACAATTTAAACGAGTCATCAATCAATCGCTAGTTACTTAGAAGCTTTTGGAGTCTAGAATGAACTACGTGCAGCTTGACACGTGTGCCTGGTTGTGTTTACAGTCATGACCTAAAAAAGGGCCGCCATTCAGACGACCTTTTGTCCGACTTTCGAGGCCCTTTCGTGTGCTACGAGGTCTATCTCGTTACGAGAATCAGGCAGCGAGCTGTTGGCATAGATGCGAAGTTAGAAACGCCCATTTGAAATCCGGGGATTAGTATTTTCGGAACGACCACGAATGGGTTCGATATACAGACAAGAAAATGCTTTTCAAATTGGGTATTCCGGTGGTATCGAGAAAAAAAATTGCTCTTCATATTCTTGCAATTCTAAAATAGAATATAATCGCCTCAAGACCATCAGGTTTATGTGTAACCATGAATCATCATTTTAGATTACAATTCTAATGCCATTATCACACCAATTCAACGTTAACTCAAACCTAAGTCATCCAGCATGAAATCATAAGTATAATTATAACAATTACAGAATTGATTCTCGCTTTAATAAATAATTGGCGTGAAAAACTTATGACTTCGTGTGAAGCTTCTGCACATTTATTTTTTTTAATTTTTTTTATTGCATCAACGTAAAATCTAGGTGCGAACGTATTGCATGAATATTGACAAGACATTTTACAACTTCAGAGCATCTATCCTCTAACTGGACTAGGTGGGATTTCAAAAAGTTTCAAAATCTCATCTATTGCGACATTTGATGACTATTGATTAAATTCGGTATGCGACCTTCCGTTTTCACTTCGTATAGAATATTAATTCATGGCCAAAATAATTTGTACAGTAGGATTTGAACATTTTTTTTTTTTTTTCCTTTTTCTATACTCTTTTTGTTTCACTGCGACGAAACCTTGTCGAATATGTACTTATACCACCAATTCTTATCTATAGATAAACCAAGCGAGTTACATACCTCATAGACACACGTGAAGCTTTAATGGCCTGCCCCTCTTATACGCAGGATTCCATCGTCTGTCGTTGGATTACGACATATTTAATAGCCTGCTATCTTTCTAGACACGGCTGAATATACTTAATACAGATAACCAGAACTCAAAGTACCGTCACCGCGGTGTTCATCGCGATATTAATCAATCTTCAATTACCGTTGATAACGTTTGACGTGTTGTATATCAACAAATCATATAGATTTCTTAAATTCTTTAATGTAATGAGTGTATATAGTACGAATAAAATCTCTATCTGAATTGTCGTCACAGCATACGTGATTGTAAAGTTCTTCAATTGACCGGAATCCCATTGTCCCTAAGTAAGTTGACGCGTAGTTCTTTTCACCCTTGCGTACGTGCATCCTGGCATCGGCGTATATCCCACATCATATGCGACGTTCGCTATTTCCTCTATATAACAACGACGCAATTGTTTACGAACTTGTTTTAAGCGCAGCTGCTACGTCACCACGTTATTTATGTCAAATTATCTCTAGGGTATAAATTTAAGCATTTATTAAACTCCATATCGTCACTCTCCCTATATAACGTATATATTCATCATTCCTATAGCTATATCGTTACTGCCGTCTATGTGCAAACAGGTACAACTGCTCAATATAAACTGCAGGTACCCATGACCCAATTTGATACCCGACACTCGCGGTATATTCCATAATATTTAATACCTAGATAGAAATGTTGTAATCGGTTTTCAGATAGCAAAAAGCTTGATAGAGTAGCTGAGATATACTTTGAATTTGATAATTAACAGTGTGCCGTTGATTAGTCGGTTATACACTGACAGGGAATTTAGTTCTGATTGATAAACGGTACGTGATGAAACTAGTTACACCGAATTTCTCCTTGTAATCCCGTACTCGCGCTTTTTCATCAAATTGAAAAATCGCATGCAACGAGAAGAATATTTTTTTTAGGGACGTTTTTCCTTTCATGAATCATTTTCATTTTGATTACCGAAGTCTGGAGGGTCGAATAATTCCACATGAAAAAGATTCAAGCAAGGAATATTCGTTATTACATCATTTTACAGTTCGATAGGAAAGCACATATACAGCATCACTTTATCCGCGGTAGTACTATACCTATGTACGCAGTCTGTAGATCCATTCTACGCAACTACAATGCAACGCAGGAAAATTTATCTGGGTCGTAATAAGCCGATTCCCAGGGGGAATGTAGACGCAATTAGAAAGATTGAGCTGGATATTTTTCCCTCGAAATTACGTACTCGCTACGACGCGGTATGGGACACGTCGCGACGCCGCGACTCGTGATCTCGGGATATCCTTAACCCTGAATTTCTCTCAGACGGATGCGTATATGGCGCCGTATGAGTCACGAGACAATGAGATCGTTTAGCTGTTTGAAAAAAATACGTTTGCTATTTTCCTCTTCACATACAGTAATACGGATAATGATTCTATATTTCAACTCAGTCAGTTTAATAATAAATGACAAAGTCAACGATTGATCACCTTTACCCAATTAGTCGCATAAGCCCGAGCTACAATCGAGTTTCATCAGTTTATTATCTGCGTCCAATTTCGTTGTTAATTTTCTATCTGAATTTCTTTTATTTTATTTTTTTCTCTTTCTCTCATTTTCGACGGTATTACGATCGGCAATATTCAATCGCAGCGGTATTGATCGCACGCATCGGCTCAAGTCGATAACTCTCGATGATTAAAGCTTGTATTTCACGCTCGTTGTTGATCATGAAAATTTCCTTTCATTATGCGGTTTTTCACATTTCCCACGGAAGTCATGTCTGTTTTCTTAGCCATGCGTAGGCTGACACGTAGGCCAAGTTCAGTAGAGGGGGGAATAAGATCAATAACTCCGCAAACTTCGGCACGAGACTTACGCCTGTGTATATATATATATATAATATGTATGTATATGTATATGATACACGCGCTTATATCTCCGCGATATGGATCGTCAAGGCTTTATCCGAAATACCACATCGTGTTTCCATATTAAATTAAGACAAAAGATATACTGAATTTGAAATAAGAAACGTGTACACATATCTCATCATCGGGTGTTTGACTCCATACGAAAGTTTAATTAGCCTCGTATCATCAATAATATTATTCGCCAAAGAAACTGTGAAGATGTGACTAATCTTCGTTACTATAAGTATACCTATACTCCGCATACCGGGAGGCTGCGAAAGTTTTTATAAAATCATCAGCTCGAAAACAAACGGAGAAAGAAAACCGCGCATAGACCTACTCAACACTCGTTTGTGTAATTAAATCACAAGGATTATGAGCTCTGAGGTGGAAATAGAGCGATAATAGGTCTAACTTTTACGTACACTAGCCAAATACGAACATTATGATAAGTTTTTAAGCTGACTAAGGACTCGAGTTCATCCAATTTTAAAATCGCCTTGTAAACTTGCAGGTTTTTAGACTTTGGTAGGTGCTCATCAGACTTTTTCATCAAAGTTGAGAAATTTTGATTGATTTTAAAAAATGATACACCGACTCATCTGCATCGTCGACACCCGAAAACTCCGGGAATTATCGGGGATCGTTACAATTTCCAACCATTCAGAAATTCAATTAACGCAGTAAGCAAGATACTACGAAGTTGAAGAAGATGCGCGATACTACCTACTACGATACTACGCTGCATTCACCCAATTTCACCTTCCCATTGCCTGCAGTTCCCATATCGATCCATGAAAGTTGTACTCAAATGACGCAATTGCAGAAGCATCGCATCGCGTCGCTTCGGCGCCTGCCTACGACGACACGTCGGTATATCTTTTTCTACGTTTCAGAAAATAGTTTCTTCGTACATGCATAATGGCATACGTACTAATTTACACCATTTTCATTGATTTATATGTAGTATTTTAGAAAAATAACTAAAACTCAGGTAAACAATTGTAATTGTTCACTAATTATGGTCGTACGTGTAAATCTGTCCGACTGTTTCGACGCTAGTCTAGTATATAACTCGTGTGATCTGGTTATCGCACTGGCTGAGGCGGTTTGATCAATTAACCGATGTATAACCGGAGAGCATCACTATAACTCTGCGGTATAAAATAGACTTGTGGGAATAGTTATATGAGTTTCAATTGTTTAATGAAAACCCTTTAATATCCTATAGAGGAAGATTACAAAACACGGGAAATTAGGTTTAGGAGAGATTCCTGCCGATTTCTACAGTCGTATACGTATGTTTTTTTTTTAATTATGATTGAATCGAATCCGGAGCATATATATGCGAGAAATATGACTATAACTCACCAATGATATTCTGCAATCAGTTGATGTTCTATGATGGTTGCAATTGTTCGTTCTATCCATGAATTACGTAACGTGACATCAGTCAAATGAAAATAAGACTGAGCCAGAAATATATAATGATTAAACTAGTATAGAGTTAATTATTTGGCAAATAGTCAATAATGGAAAGCGTCACACTTACGTAACGTTAGAATTAAACTTACATTTTTATTAGCTACGTCAAAGTTGAAAATCATTAACATAATGCAATCTACTAATGTAAATTCTGACGATTTCATTGCTTATTTCAGATGCTTGTTTATGTCGAGTCGTTTAACTTATCATCATTATCATCAGTTGCATCAGCAATCACAATTTTTTAGTCGCAGTTCAGTCGAGCAGTGATAATTATGGCTTATACAATGTCAGGTCATTTTACACGAAAGAAGGTCGCGGCGTAGTAGGTAGAACTTCGTGGTTCATATCGATTCCTGGGGTTTGAACCGTTCACTCTCTCCGTCTTCCTCATTGCAAGAATCCTTTCATTTACATCGGCTAACTACGTCGTTTTTTTTTTTTTTTTCTATTTACAATTTTACTACCATTTCATAATGTACAATCATTCAAGTATTATGTGCCAACCATTCCCCTGAGCCTCACCTGTATAGCCTACACGGTTTTTCTTATCCGTTTTTTTGCTCTCTACAATTCCGATGAAATTCACTTCTCATTTACATACACGGACGTCACTGAGTTATATTAAGTCTCACTTATCTCATGTGCGAATTAGTTTGAAATTTTAAGATCACAATAATATCCTAAGACGAATGTGATGCTGATTTTTTCCGTTTCTTCTCACTCTTTTCTTCTCATATTACTGCAGCCGCCTGCCAGTGCCACTGCGTATATGAAAGCAGGAACAATTCATTTCCACCAAGCTATTCACACGAACATGCACGTGAGTTGTTAGCACTTTGTTGGCTAACAAAAAATTTCAGTGTACTAAAAAGACCTTTGAAGCTCGCTTTCAATGCTAGAAACACATTTGCAGTTCTTAAAACCCCCTCCCTGGCCACGTATGTACAATGTACATGCTAAAGTTAATTTAGGTAATTATAAAACGGATGTTAAAACATTAAAAGTGTGCCAACTACTTCTGCATACGTAGAAATTCTGATTTCGTGATTTCACGAGAGGATTAACTCGTTTTAATTCCAAGACGAATAATTTGCTCGTGATTTTCTCCCCAAATATCAGTGTGCAGTACATGAGACTCAGCGAACCACATCCATCTCATCGGGTCAACGATAAAGCGATTAAATACTATCGCGAATTACCTCTGAATCATCAATGTTTAACAATTTCGCAGACGTCTCAGGGTCATAGATTAATTTACAAAATACCGTTAAATTCGAGGAGCTTTATTACTCAGTTTAATTCTAAATATATAATCGTCACACGCTAGACGAGCTTGTTTAATAAACCAAAGCGGAGAACCAGTATAATTACTTTTAATAACGAATATATAACTAAGCAGCGGCGATGGATTATTATTCATAGAATATTGGACAGGGTCGATTGACGATTCCATTCTAATTTTATATCGTTGAAAAGGAATAGAAACTGATACACCTGAAACAGTATACCATAGACTGGTTTTCCTTGGCAAGTATAAGATAGCTACAAATCACGGCGCAGATGTTACCAGACGATGTTGAACTTTTTGCCAAACCCATGAGAATTCTACGTTGATTATGAATAAAAATCTCGCTTCATTCTACGAGATAACTTGTCCCCTTCATCTCCTAGACGGGTTTTAATTATTCGGCACTTTTTAGCATACAATATTTGACGCAAATCCTAAGATTAGTCGGTCGAGATTCTTGGTCCAGGGATTCCGTTTGAATTTTTTTTAAATCGCTGGTAAATTCTATCCTTTAATCAGCAGACAGCAAACTCAACATTCGCTTGTTCGAGAATTCAGAAATGCCGTTTATTCATGAGGATACCAACCGGTTTGAAATGCATAGGCAACGAACTTTACAGAATACCAAGAGCGGTGCAGAGGATACGACGACGATTCAGCCGGAGCGCGGTACAGCTTCGAAGTCACATACCGCGAATAGGATGACGTAGGAACGGTTGCGAATTAACTAAGTTATCACGACAGACATCGACTTCCATTTTCTAAAAATAATACCGTGGAATAAATCCATTTCTATAACGAGCTTTCATATTCAATTATTCATGTTTCTAGCACTGACGTAGCAATTACAGCTGTACTGCTTTGCATTGTAAATCCAGTATTGGTCAGCAGAATCGGTTGTACTGATGCATCATCAATGAAGGTTGCGTCTTTTTCACTCTGATCAGTGCAAATAGTCAATTCCAGTAAACGGAACGCATTCCGAACTGCAGTACGTTTCATTCTTTAAGGTCTTTTCGGTGCTCATTTATAAACATCTCTTGTTTTTTTAATGATACGATCTTTTCTGTTTTTTCCATTTTTTTCGATGATAACTTAAATCAGGAAAAATACTGGCTAATTAGCATCTGGCACGAATGAAACTCTGCGAAAACCTTGATGCTTTTCTTAATTAAGAGCGATGGAGTCACATAATGAAAAACAAACATAATTTCCACATATTCTGTGAAAGATCGTTAATATTTAACCGTATGGCTATATAAATGGTTTGAGCAAATATAGAACGACGCACTTTGATACTTTGCATGAAGATTAACAGGTGTACTAACTACCGCCAAACTATACTGAATAGAATATTGGTATTTCACATTTTTAGATATTATGTGTGCTAACGCGAATCGCATAAAACTTATAACGCAATACGTTTTACGAAAGGTTAGAAATTCTTCTCAGCAGCTGCGTTCTGACCCAACATGCAACAGGAGTTGTTAAAATAGACGTAGATTCGCGTACATATTTGCGTACACGATTCGTATGCCAAAAATAGAATGGCACGCCTTCCTTGCAAGAATGTTTATACTGTAATTACAGCCTTCTCTTGTCTAGACTACTTTCGTCACAAATGCAGAAACTCGGATAAGTACCTACCCATGTACCTTCAGTATGAAGGAGATTGTTATAGACATTACGCAGCTTTGAAACTAGAGAACGTAGTTAATATAAAAATAGTTTTTAACTATTCGTACACGAAAGGAAGTATACAATTCATTCATAATCAATCAAAAAATAGAAACATGAGCTTTCAGTAGATTTCTATGCTTAATTAAGGCCCAAAGAATCATCTCAGACCATTTTATCACATAGATGTCATGACGATAAATATTTGAATAAATTTTTATACTGGACTAGGGAGAATAGTAGAAGTAACGTTATTTTCCAATGCATATTTTTTTTCATAAATTTGCAAAATCGAGGATAGAAGAGCAAATAACTCACCTATAGACTGGTGCACGGTCGACCGAACGCAGGTGGTCCTCGCTTGTCCGTCTGGACCCTATCCTTATCCTTGGAATTTTTATTCAGCGTTTAACAAGAGAAATATAGACGTTCAGCTGCTGCTTAGAACTTCTCTCAGACGTTAATGATTCTTCGATGCAGGCAGTTTCGACAAATCTATTTATTTATTATAACATCATTTTAACAAGGTTTCCGACGCAGATCCTCATAATATTCAAATTTCAATCCCAACTGATCGCATGAAATCGTCTTATGGCTGTAAGAAAAAATAAAATAAAATTCTTAAAACCAAAATCGTTGAACAAACGCTGTTTCTGGTAAGTTACTGAGACATTGCCAGCTCCCACGTGGCATTACACAATTCTTACAAACAATTGTGATGTACGTTCGCCTGCTGGCTTCATATAAGAGCTCAACTTTATTCTTATAATCTCTTTAGATTTGTTCCATGCAATACGTAATTCTGCAATAAGTCTAAGTCCGAAATTGTTTGGTCTATCATATATAGTGAACGGGACCGGGACGACCCTGGAGGATAAATTTCAACGACATTTTCGTAATCGTTTCTAGCAATTCTTTTAGCGGGAATAAAATATGGAGGCTATTTGTGAACGGAGCGTAGAAAAATGTGCTCGGCAAACCGTCTTATCATACTGAGTAAAGCTATTTGCGTAACGTCTTGGAGCTCGATGTGCTTATTTAAATTATTATTATAACATAAATATAAAGTTGTAGTAGAAAAAAAATGAAATACATGTCGCTCTCTGCAATGACCTATTCTACGCATCGTTCTTATCTGTAATTATATATTCAGAAATAAATAATTTGATACCGCGTATACATGCATATATACTCATTCTTATAATAGATACTAATTTTATGTAATATCAGTATCGATATCGTCCTGCGCTGACTCAGAATCAAAAAGACAAGTGGGAAGGAAAACCGTGTGTCTTATCGTTAGTTTGCTTTCGGTTATATTCTGACCCTTTCAGATTTTAGCCAAGCGAAAAGGCCTCTCGTATCTCACCCCTGAATTATACACGCGTCAATAAATAACGAAGTGTCGGCAAGGAGGTTGAGCTTGACTTCAAGTTCATAGACTTGGTATACCTACTACACTACGTAACCACTTGTGTATATAAATTTATAAAACCGGAGAGACGCGAAGAGAGTAGCTGTATAGGGGTAGAACGAGGTTTTTCGTATACCAAACCGACTAGCTCAGCGAATTTTTCACAGCAGAACATGCTATCACCAACACCGTAGACTCAGAGCCACGTGTTTTATGACCTCCTCAACTCCATTCGTCATTCTCGACGTTTTCCTAAAGGATCGCACAACTCCTATATGATAACTAATACCTAAAGTGAGGGCAAAAATTTTAGAAATGTTAAACAGCCACTCGACTCAAAGAATTTTTGCATTTCAACAAGATACCCACTTGACAACCTTTTATTTGGTCTTCAAGATTAATCAAAGTCGAAACTCCAAGTTGACTTTTATTTGCAAATGAAGAAGAGAACTTGCAGCATAATTTCCATTGCTTTTTTTTTATCGTTTTTCTTTCTTTCTCATGGACTAGAAGTAAAGAAGCCAGATTGTAAAACATGACTGAGGGATATCAACAAGCGAATGAAATAAACCCAACATCAGGAACCAGACGTATCTTGGCTCGGACAGTGCTAAAACTATTTTTGCTACATGCTAAATTGGCCAGGGAAACGGCAACAGTCTTTAGCACGCGGTGATTCAATTCAATAATCGATTATCCCGCACAAAAAATAAGTCAGGAATTTTTTTTCTCTCGAAATATTTACAGCTGGAAAATAAAATTTCAACCATTCATTTATCTTATAAAGTTTATTCCATAAATCAGTTTATTTCGCTTCTTACTTGATAGATGACATGCGTTTGTAGTTCAAGGTATAATGTATCGACGAGAATGAACCGGGAATGCGTTATCATACTCTGTACTCGTTGCCAGTCAGAGTTCTGCGCAGTTGTGGATGTCGTCGATAGTGTCACAAACCGTCTAAGTCGGATCCTAATGTATGTCTGTGTACGTGCATAGATCAGACACTGCATTACCACATTAACCGATTCGATTGTTTATTTTTATAACTTATTTTCGTACAAGTTATTTTTTCCTGGCATCCGGCCACGTCCGTCAAAATGCCATTCCTCGCGGATTAGTAAGATCCGCACTCCACCGGTTTTGCTCAACTCCATCCTACTCCTGCTCTAAAGAGTTAGCTAAGTAATTGGATCCTGTACTTTTGGTAGCCGGAACAATAATATTTATACAGTTAAGCGACCGCTTAAGTAAATCAGTTTCATCCTGTGACGCAAGAAGGAAAAAAAAAAAACAAAAAAAGAAAACAATCGTCCCACAAATTATTCCTTGCACCGTATTATAGGTACATTCATTCAACGTTTTATTCTTACTCCGGGATTCCAGCCGCGAATTTTTCACATTACTGAAAATAGACATTCTATACTAAAATTAGAACCGCGCCATACATCGAAGCTGGATTTGGATCGATCATCCGCGATCATAAAGTTACGAACGATCGGCGAAAGTCCTTGGCCACGGTAACGGATGGTAGATGTCTGGTGGATAGTCGAATCACATTTCAAGATCAAGGCACGTGACAATACCGCGATAATAAATCGAAATTAACAGTTTATATGCTGTAGTAACAACGTAGACCGTATGTCAACGATAAAAGTTTAAAGTAGGTATTCTGATCTGATCGAAGGCCGGAGTTAATTGACAGTTAAACCTTTGCGGTTGTGCTCTCATTCTCAAATAGTTCAATAAATCTGAGAATTCTGAAAATACCTATGCGAGGTGCAGAGAATTTTCTTCTTCGTTCGTGTTATTTTTCTTCTTGCCGTTTGGCACTGGCAGACGACGCAACGAGATTTAGATTTTTGGCGTAGGAGTCGAGACGTGTCGTCATAGTAGGCGCCAGCTACTAGAAGCATGGCCTGCCATCAATGGTATCTATGATTTGGCAGTTTAAAATAACAAAAGCTCATCAGCGGAAGCGGAGATGTAGGCAAAGACAAGTTAAATGCATCAAACACGCCATCAGCGTGTGCTTAGTATGGTATTCAACACTTGTCAAGGCACAAACCAATCCATGAGAACAATTGTTTGATGGTGTGAAGTACTCCTTAATGACCATCGTTCGACGACAGCAACATCGTGTCGTCTCGTGCCAAATTTCGATGAAAATTGCCCAATGTCACTTGTAATTCCCAAAGCAAGTCGAGGCTGTTTAATTGCAGCCCAAAATCAAGGGTTGATCTTTCCTTTTATAAAACCCATTTGATTAGCCATGGGGACAGGTGCTAATATGAAATCACATGCATCTACGAATCTTTCAGATAAATGATAAGATTGATGGATAAATTTAATTACACGATGAAAAACCCATTCATTTCACTGTCAGGGAGTTGATATTAAATCAGTTTGAACTGACATGGATAATACTTTTTTTACCGCAGGCAGACTCTGTGGTTTACAGCTTCTACGTCTCGGGTAAAAATAGAAATTCCACTGGGATCTGAGTCGTATTATCTACAGTTTTCAATAATTCTATATAATGAACATTAAATGTCGACTTTATAAATAGCACTAAAATGGTGCTAATCGCCAAACATATCAATTACGTATCGACGCACTAAAAATGTGCTTAAAATCGCATAAGTTCTCTAATAACTTAGTCCATCCAGTTAGCTATCATTTTCAGCGCTAAAAAGTTTATTTTATCTTCTCACACGACCCATATCCCATGATATTCCTTTGCTTTCAAATTTAATCAATGAACGCGTGCTTTCAGGCTTTGAACGAGTCGCTCGCTCCTGCGTCATTCGTTTGAACCTGGATCAAGTTTACATTATAGATAGAACATATAGGTACTATCGAAAATGATTCCAGGGGAAAAAGGCCAAATGCCATCCGAAGATGTGGAGAAAAAGCCCTGCAAGTTATAGTCAAAGTATCATAAAACCATGGTGTCAAAAATGAATTATTATACAACGCATAAGTCATCCCCTAATTATATGCTGATAATTAACTTTGAAAATAGACTCACTCTCCAAGTTCAAGGCTCCAAAACGTCTGGTCCTTTCAAAATGTAAATGAGCTGCTTCAGATATGGCAATCAGAGCCACAAGAGCAGCTGAAAGCGTGCTTAAAAAATTGGCAAATTTACACGTGTTTTGGAGTTCGTTTCTAATTTTTTTTTGTCACTCAGCACATGCGTCTTGAGTAGCTTACAATTATGACTGGGTTGATGTTTTCGCAATCTCTTACGTGAAATTAGCGTGTACTATGAATACATGGTTCGAGTACGTCTCGATATACAGGGTGTCTCGAAATTCGCGCACCAGAAGCATACCGGCGGATTCCTTGCGAAATATTAAGACGAAAGTTACCTATACAAAAAAGTCCGCGGGGACTTAGTTCTTCCGTAAAAAGGACCTAATAACGAACCAATCAGCGTTCGTCGATAGGAAAGACTGTCTAAAATCCACAAGAATCCGCACTTTGGAATTTTCATTGCGTGAACCGACTGTCTAATGTCAATCGCTCACGGTGGCTTCAAGCGCGGCGGGCGGAGCGGGGAACACCACACATTATTGTCTTATTCTCCCTAATAAGGCGATGCGGATTCTTGTGGATTTTAGACAGTCTTTCCTATCGACGAACGCTGATTGGTTCGTTATTAGGTCCTTTTTACGGAAGAACTAAGTCCCCGCGGACTTTTTTGTATAGGCAACTTTCGTCTTAATATTTCGCAAGGAATCCGCCGGTATGCTTCTGGTGCGCGAATTTCGAGACACCCTGTATATAATAACTAAGGAAAATATTTGAATTATGTTTTTAGTGAACGTTGCTTAAACAAAATATTGACGATAAATTCAAGTATCGTGATACGTTGCGGTTGGATAAGGATTTTTCTATATAATTTTCAAATATTTGATGGAAAATTTTCACCCTAAGCGATAAAATCAATCACTGATATACAGTACACGACTTTTTTTTACTGTAATTCACCTGAAACTGACAAGGTTTGTTCCTGATACACGTATCTGATAATGAGTGAATTTTGTAATTTTTACACGCCATAATCAAAGCATTCGCAAATAATACCTACTGATATAGGATTTTACCCGATATTTTTACTACAAATTGCAATTCTTATCACGTGATATTCGGAAAAGTAAACTGAATACATTGTAAATGCAAAAAAGCCTCGTCATGAAGTCAAGTTCAAGCAAAAATAGATAAAACTTTTTGGCAGTGACAATTCAAGGAGTACCTATTTTCAACCAATCGGAGACTCGATACAGCGCTATGAATATCTCATCAACAAGGTACGTTTGTTGAAGAAAAAAAATGATAAAAACGAGAGCCCTGCTTTACGTAATGTCATATTCTGAATATGTATTGTCAAACTATTACGATTGGACACTGAAATTATTGTCCTCTTACCACGACAATTCTTTTGAGCACACATGACAATCTTAAAATCCTCGTCTTCACAAGGATATCTCAAGTAATTTGACCGGTAGATTGCATTTGGCGATATCACTGTAGACTATATGCAACGATTTAGCAACGATAAATTTTTTTGTTGAAAGAAATGCATATCATCTCAATTAGCTCTTTTTCAATGAAGATATTCGGTGCCTGTGAAATCCAGATATTCAATGAAAATATTGCAGAATATTATCTACCAAGATCGATTGTTACGCGGATGGTATAGCATTGGGTATCCTGATTATTGCGGCTTAATCAGTAAAAAATTACGTCAATGTATCACAATTCGCGCATCACGGATCTGATACGTGTTTGACTACGCTAGGCACAACTCTAACTTGATTCAATCTGAAATTATACTAACCGGTAAGAACTCGATTTCAGCTCCCTATCTGGTTGTATTAGTGCCAAGTGGTCGTAGGTGTTGTTAGATTAATTTGGCTTGTCTACAAGAATATATATATGCCATACAAGATCGCCTAAAATCTTGTCTATATTCACAGTTTTATATTAAAAAAAAAAGCAATTGTATGACACCGGTGATTCAACAACAAGTATTCAGTTTCTTGCAATGAATGCGACGCATTTTGAAAGTCTTTTATATCTAGACAGACTGCAGCTGTCCATTGGATAATGACTAATGAGCTTTTCTCAGTAATTGATGAACTTGTGGTTCTTACATTTATTTCATAATTCACCATCATATCTGTTGTTCTAATTGAACGACTGCTTACCTCTGAACCTTCGATATAAATAAGTACTTTTTCCTGTTCAATTATCATACAATAATATATTAGCAGGATTCCAGTTAAATAATTGATAATATACATGTATCCGTGCGTCACTCAATAAGTAGGTATTACATTGCCAATAGGTCATCACTCGTGTATCTGACAATAAGAGTGTTTTTCCAACTTATACCTAGTATGTCATAAAATATTTAAATACACATATTCAGAGCCTGCACTGTAACAGTTATTATTCCACGTCATTGCGACACGTCACCTATGAACTACGATGAAAATGAGGTAACATTCATCTAAATTACAATGAGCATTTACAATGAACACGAAATACTGAACAAATCTCTGTATGTTCGTCCATTCAGGGTACGTTGCAGGTCCATTTACGTCACTCAGTTTTCGGAAGTTCTCTTGTAATATATGAAACGAAGTGATAGGATAAATATTCGGGTATTCAATCAAGGCCACACCGACTTGAAACAACCGTATAATATCCGGGATATCCGACGTCACATTTGTTTGTTGAATTCTAATAAAACTCTGTTGCCTTATGACCACAATTCCGATTCGAAAGGCCTTTCCACTGCTCTAATCTTGATGTTCGATCGCATTTTTTCCTTCACTTTAATTGTTTACAAGGATACGTAATGCATATAGGTACATTTCCAAAGTTTCATACTAATAAAATGAATAGATATTTGTGTCAGAAGTAGAACGATATAATGGACGCGATTTGAACTGCAGGTTCAGGTATGGTCGAAATTCTCTCTTCCATTGTACGCAGAATTAATGCATGAGCAGGTATGTACATATAGTACCTACGATGATTGATAAAAATGCGCAGCGTGTTGTGCGATGCAAGTGCGTAGGACGTGTCTTCATTTGATATAAACCAGCGGACTGGAAATAGACCATAACGAAATGACAATAATTCCGATACTTATTCAAATTAACTACCATAATAGGACTCGAGAATTGCCTTAATTTGCACTTTCAATATTCAATCATTTCTATTGAAGCAATTGGGCTGTAACTCGGCCTGGTCAAATACTTCCAGCGTATTCGAAAGGAATATGAGAGAGAAATCTTTTTTCTGCCTCCTCTTTCACAGATAGAAATCATCAGCCAGGACTCCGGGGAATTTCAGACTCGAGCAGACTAATCAAGACGTAGAAATCGAATTGGCATCACGAATGATTACAAGCTCAACTGCATGGTGTAATTCAGTTTTGAAAAGCCTCTGATTGAATGTCTGATGTAGATTTGTGCATATTGAAAATCATCTGTTGCTCTAATGCATGGTGACATTTTAGGTGTATCATATATGAATCATATACCTATGGATCTATAACAATCGCAGGTCTGATTGTGAATTAATATTCGGTTCTTCCACGTTTGAACGTTGTTGCGTAATATGTCGTTGCGTCATGTCAAATTTTATGCAGGATGTGCCATTAAGCAAGCTAATCAATTTCATTGTCAAACATTGAAGTGTGTACACAATCATAACGGTTCAGACAGTAGATTGATGGCATACTCTTAAACAGTACCAATTAAACATAAAAGCTGTTGGAGTATATTCTTCAATTGCACTATGACACATGTGAAAATGGGTTACGAACTCTTCTGACATTAGAATATTCATTGTAATCCGAGAATTACAATAACGTGAGATGAATTTTCCATGCAATTTAAGACACAGCTGTCGTTCGAATCAATGTGATTGCCGAATACAACAGGATATGATAAAATCTTTGAGCTCTAATCGGAGTCTGAAAAGTGAGCCCTTGGAGACCCAAATTTTCCACTGGGAAACGTAATTACATCCTTTTTAGTTCTTTTTTAGTTAGTCAGAAACGCCCCCGTTCTGTAACGACTGTAGTTATATATAGCACAGTATACATTTCGCGTTAATAACTCAGCGGTGACACACACCGCACTCTCGGCAGTGGAAATTTCCATTCGCGAAATGCATAGGCGTATCTTATCGTGGATTCATTTGCTAGACATAATTGGTTAGCGATTTTTCATTTAAGATAATAATCCTACAGCGCATTAGGTGAATGAAGACGTGGATATATTAGCGCCTAATTCGTTATCAATCAGTACAGGCTAACCGGATTTTCTCATCATATAAAAGATTTGTCATATGGCATGACAGCGAAATAATATCAAATAGATTTCAAATTACTGAATGATCGGGCCATTTTGATTAATTCTCCTAATTGCATTTTTCAACGAGGTAAATCATTGAGTAAAATTCAAACCACAGAAGAAATTTGAAAATTAATATCGCATGACTTACCTATGAATCGTCAACAAACCTCACGTTATTTTATATCGTATTTATTTTTCACAATGAATAAGCTTATAGATATTTATAGATAAATATGTGGAAATAGTCACGATGACCATTGCACGATGGATAGCTGCATTGTCATTGATAGTCAATATAATTCTGAGAAGTCACATGATATGATTGTACGTACAAATGCACGGCGATTGATCACCAATTATTCGGAAGATTTCATATCTCAGATTATTTCCATTGAATGATTATCTGACAGTTTATAGGTAAGTTGTTTTATTTTAATCTGATCAATCTACTAGCATCCGATAACATTGGATTGATAAGAAATTCGCAATCTATAATTTAGGGATTGAGGGATCGCGTCAGCATGTTCTTAGGAAAATAACCGACTGCTTTTCATTACTTCATCGTAATGACTGTTTAATTTCTACTTTTGATCTCTTCGTCGAGGGGCTGAAGTACCTCTCTTCTTCTTTTCATTATTTTGTTTTTCTTTTTTCTCTACACACCTGTTCATACTTTAAATTTGAAGAGTGTGACAATTATTTGCTGATGCACGTTGCCAGCCAAGAAAATTTGAGAAGAAACAGCAAAAAAAAAAAAAAGAACAAAAATGTGACTACTCCTCTGGGTCTGAGGATGATATGAATGAATAATTAGAGCCGACCGGTTGATGTACTAATTAGCAAGGAATGCACATACCTAGGTATCGTACAGAAATGTAACTCTCGCGGTTGTTCCATACGTGTAACAAGTACATAAGAAACATTCCAACTATCAGACGTCCCACTTTTCGATGCAATGAGTTTTTAATGATAGTAGTAATATGAATGTGCCGGATGAGAAAGAACTCATCTACTACGTCGTATTTTTTCATTTTTTTTATTTCTGTAATTACCGGAACTAAATTTTTGTCATAAGTGGAAAATAATATCGTTAATCGTTTACCTATATTATTTGTGTCTGTTGAATGTGATTCTTCGATAATAACAAAAACTTAGCTAATTGTTGTGCCTGAAAAATGGATAAGAACAAAAGGATTGAAAATGAGTGAATTTCGGTAATTATTCAACCGTATATTCCTATTTATACATAATATACTCGGACTTACTATTATGATTATTATATTCGGTACTTAACTCGCAGACAGATATCATCTTATCGATGAGCTTGTCGGCATATGTAAACATAAATTTCAGATAATTAGGTTGAATCATCATGAAAATGTTGGCGAATATTTGCGCATGTATGAATATAAAAACCGGAGATTGGCACCACGCCTAAAGCGACTCGTATCACGTCTTTCCTTTGATATTTATTATCTAAGACTAATTATTATACATCCACTATTATCCCGTAATGAAACTAAGTGAAGCAGTGTTACGATACTCCTATTCTTCAGCTGCGAAAGCAATTAGTCGATAATTAAATCTTGACGTTTGATTAATTCAAAGTAAGAGAGATAATTGTGTAAGGAAGGAAAATTGACGATACTGGAGAAGATAGAACTCTAAATCAATAATCGTATAAAGTTATTGTAATTAGTTTAAATTTTCTTTATTGAACATGACATAAAAATTGCGATACATAATAATATGATTAACCGAAGTCTATTGTAAGCATTCAAAACTTTCGATATATTATTTATATTTATTAATCAGTACGTCTAATATTTTTATTTTATGTGAATTTCTTATCAAACGCTAACACGCTATTTCTATATATATATACCGACAAGTATATATCTATATACGCATGGAATGTATGCTCATAATCTCACTTTTTCATCGCCTCTGATCAAATTTTTCTTCATTCGAAACTTTTCTCGGCAATTTTATTTTCTTTTATCTTTTAACGATTCTGTTTCATTTTTTTTTTTTCAATTTTATTTATAGGAATTCTCAAGTGATTGATGAATGAAATTTACTTCGGTAGTTTTGATTCAAGGTTTTTGAGGTGGCAATTAACTGTAGAGTCGATGAAAGTGAGATGAATGAGCTTATCAACGACTAAAGCTATTATTTACGTCGAAAAATAAATAATTATCAAGTAGAGGCCGTGAAAATTTGAAATTTGCATCCCACTTTTTTGAGAGTATTTTCAAATCTTGACTAACACTGTTCGTGGGCTTTTGGCAGTGATAATAGTCAGTCACGGTCGAGGGGGAAACGAAATTCGTCTATATAGTTTCAGAACGAAATTGAAAAGTAAAAATAATATATTTATGTATAATATCTAAATTGAAAATTAAAGTACGGAAATACGCAGAACTATTTGGCCGTTTTTAATTGGCAGTTTCTCAAGTAGTAGATTGAATTTTTTTTTTTTCAATAATCATCAGAATTTTATAATTAGTGTAACGGCGTAAGGCATGCGTCAGACGTTGCTGTAAAATGTTTTCCCCTCAACCATCTGTTAAAATCAGCTCAAAATGTCCCATAATTTAACACTATATAACGAGTTAAATAATAATAATAATAATAATAATAGTAGAAAGACAGAAAGTAAAAATAAAAATGAATCAAATTTTTTTTTCGTTTTTTTTTTTTTTCGAACAATAAATAGATCATATCTCGACAAACTCTTAACTCTAGTAACACCGCATAATCAGTTCAATTCAACGGAAAAAATTCGTGAAGAATTTATAGAAAAGTTTTCTGCGATATATTGGCGAAAACTTTATCACGAAATTCGTCAACGGATTTAGCCCAGCACCACGTTATAACACCCCACCGGTAATTTTTAAAGCAGTCTTACAGTAAGCGGTAACTGTTGGAAATTGATTGATATAGATTTCAATTATTTTTGAAAATTTCCTGTATGCAGGTTGGATAACGTAAAGATATATCAATAGTTTTCAAAATTTACCGCGAGATTTATTTTTATTAGGTACGTCAAAACAGGTTAACTGCTTATGCCAAATTCTGGCAACGATTTCGAAAAAGACAAAATCAATTGTTAGAGAGATTTGAAATTTCGAATTTAGTTAGGAAACTGATTCGTTGCAATTATAAATTTTTCGGAATATCATAGAGGTGACTATAAACTAACTAAAGTTTAAGACAACAACTCCGGTAATATATACGCGTATATATCGACCGTTTGAGTGTTTCTTTCGTAATTTTGGATTTTTTTAAATCGTTGCAAAATAATTCTATCTTAGCTTACGGTATCACAGAGTCACACGCTGTACCAATAAATAATTGCTAGTTCGTAAATTTCCGAATAATAATTTCACCGTTTAATCGACCTTGCGCGATAATATTGAATAGTTCAAATTTTGTCAATCGGAACCGTACAGCTGTAAGGTTCGTAATTATGTCAATGTGGATATTTCTGCAAATTATTTTATAATATACCAGATACTTAAAAAAAAAAAGCCAAGGCTGTGTAAAATCGAAAATTCACAGCTATACGAAAATAAATTTTAATTTAATAGAAAGCTTCGAAAATCTTCGAACTGCGCTTTAAAGGTACTTCATAATAATGTATTTATACAAATGTCCATCGATTGATAAATATTTTTTCCGTGATTTTTACGATAAATTGAGAAAAATTCATTTAAAACTACATTTAAAATCGATGAACAATATCTTCTACACAAGCAAGCTTCTAGTTTTTTTTTTTCATTTTTTTATCCTTCTGTGTTAGGAATAAAAATAATAATTCGTAGATTTTATTAGAATTTTTAGATTTTTTTTTCTCTTCTTTTTATATATATTTTTCTATTCATTTTTAAATTTTTCTTTTATTTCTCCTTTCGTCATTCTGATCTATAAAAAGTTGACTTTTTGCCACTAGTGGGATATACACATATGTATAGCATTTACATACAGATTATTATATATATATATATATATATGTATATATATGTATATAATATATATTATTATAGAGGTATACATTAAATTTGAAATCTGCAATTCTCTCATAAATCTTATACGTGTTAAAATAAGTCTTTTATTAGGCTTCCATTCGGTACAATCATTCTTACCTACTAGATCAACTAATTTGCAAATTTTATACATCTAAGTATATTATTATTTCTCCAGGCGCCAATATACACAAAAATTTTTGGTACATTCTGCGCAACTACGCAGATGCAATTTTCGGTCGTCAGTTTATCTTTTTTTTTATTATTATTATTATTATTGTCCGAAGTTCTTGTTTCAAGGTCTCAAATATATATATAAATAAATAAATAAATAACTCTTTTGAAAAAAGAGAACGAAAAAAAAAAAAAATCGTATTTCATCGCGCTACAGGATTTAAGAAAAATTTTCAAACATTTATCAAGTCAAATGTAATTTTGAATTGTTTTTTATTTCCATTTCATGGAAAATCTAAATAGTCCTGTGGAAAAAAAAAAGAAATTTCACGTTAAATCGATTCTACTCGGACCTTATAATTTTCATACGTCGAGATAAGGACGTTCTGAAAAATCAGCCACCTTTTAATATATGAAAATAATCATTGAAAGCAAATCGCTAGGAGAACCGTAGCGAGATAATATATGGGAAAGATTTATAGAGAGAGATACTTAGAGTTAAAGTTAAAGCAAGAGAAACTTGATTTAAGGAAGCAGTCCCTATCTCGTCGAAAGATAACTGATGACCGATTTTTTTTCATTTTTATTTTATACATAATATATATTTATGCTGTGTGTATTTATTATATTTCTGAATTCTTCCGCAAATAAGACCCGATCTTACGGATTGATATCAATGACTCATTAAAATCCTACAGCGAATTACTGACGTGCAGTTTTCTGTACGTTGTCCAGCAGTAGGTATATAAGTATAATGGTTTCATCAACCTAGGGTTGTTTTTATATCATTTCATCTCATTTTATTTTATTTTCTCGTTCCCCCAGGTTTGTGGCTTGGTGGTTTCTACGGAGTATTTAGCGTCATGTTTAGGATATAAACGAGCGTTATCTCTTATCCGACCGAAACAAAATAGTATCCTGGGATTTAAGTTCGCGAGTATAATAACTCGGCGGAACATAAGGAGGGTAGTGCGCTAACGCGAACAAACCCTCGGGATGATCTTAGCTCACCAAGCAACTGGCGAGTCCGGGTCTGGGTCCGGACAAGAACGAGCTAAAAGTTTAAGACTCGTTCCGGAACCGGAAGGTGCCGAGGTACGGCGAAACTCAATAGGTTTTGAACCAGAAGCAGGTGGCCGGCCCAAAACCGCTTGATTGTCTCACGACAGATTGCGCTGGTCCTCGGAATGATCATCTGCTTTCTTCAAGGACCGTTTCAACTTATCTACAAGCCTGTTGTGGAATTTATTTAACGAATTTGAGCTACCGGTCTTCGGAGGCGAACTCCCGGTACTCTTACTCGGACTTTGAAGCGAGCTTTGAGACGCTCTAGAAGAAGTTCGAGAAAATTGTCGCGACGTTAATGGAATTGGGCGGTGGGCCGGTGAAGTAAGATAATCGGAACCAGGCGACGTTGACAAAGATGGTCCTTCGGATTTTGAACACTCTGATACCTGAAACAGAAAAATTCACAACGATTGTAGCTACATAATAAATCATCAAACTTTTTGCACAGAATTTTTTCGTATGTATTAGAAAAAATTCATATTATGAACTGGTATAATATTTTCAAGAACAAATTTTCATTCGGGAAATTGTTGCGATTTGAATTACCAAAAAACATATATGTTCAAAAATTCCTAAAATCAAAACGATTCCCCGGCGAAATTTTTTTCTCTCGACGTATGCATATGGATTTTAAAATTTGATTCAAAATCAAGAGTACGGCATCACCTTAAAGTCCTCCATATGTTACAAAGATTGGTAACATATAATAAATAGGTATATATATGTACGAAATGAAAGTAGAAGCTGCGCGATAATCTATACCGTAGTTAAATAGTAATCTCGTGATCTCAGTGAATATCAGGACGCAAGGTCTTTCTAAACTCTTATAAAGTCGGAAGTTATTTCGATTAACAGATCGCGGTAAGTTATACCTAGGTATAATTATTCATACGCGGAAATATCAGCGTCAAGATTGATTATTTACAATATTATATTTCAGACGGTTTGGACATGTAACAAAGAAATTCGTAATTTTTTTTTATCTCATAAATATGGAGCCTTGAACGAGATCATTTACTCACGTTTCCTTGGAACTATAGATACACTGCACATGTGTTACTCTGTACCTAAAATCGAACTTCCTCAAATAATATTACAGGATATGAGAGAACCTAACTGCCTCGACTGGAAGGTATTTTGGTAAGTTATAAATAGGCAGTTGATATGTGGCCAAAAAAATAGTTGCAAAAGTGAGAACATAATATAATGAAAACAAAAAAAATAAGTAAAAATAAAAATAGAAATACTTACACACGTTTCAAAACGTCACTAACCACGTGCTAGTGTTTGTGCTTGTGTTTGTGTTTATATTTACATTTACAGAGCTCAATTAATACCACGTGTACCTTGTGTCATAATAACGGTCGATTACAACCGCTCACTCAGGTAGATATACCTACATCTCTGAGGAGAGTCGGTTACGCACATTTTCCTTCCTGAATAGGTATCACATCAGCTGGGAGGGAGGCGCCATTTAAAGGCGCGTCAAGAGAACATATTGGGTCTGAATACGAGTATAGCGGAAAGGTGCAGTGATCCTCGATCGATTTTTAGCGGTTCTCAACTCGATTGACGACCAAAATCAAACGATGCTTTTAGTTATTCGCTTTTCATATTAAAAGAGATACATTGCGGTATGTTAAAGCGCTAAAATGACGCTCATAAAGAACATTGACGTATCCAATGTATAGAAATGATCACCGCCTGGATTGAATTGTATACTTTATCGCTTATCTCAGTCACTTCAAGCGAATCAACACGTGAATTGAAATCGAAGTGATAAATGTATACAAGGTTGCAAATCCATGTATAAAATTGATACATATACGTTTATTGATGTACGTTTATCTTTAACGTTAGTCAGAAATCAGTAGGATGATTGAAACAGTGAAAAAACATTGCTGAATTGTTTTAAACGAAGTTTAATCAATTGATTTACGACAACAATATTGACGTGTTATTAATATTCTTCGATTTCAAAGAGAGTCTTATTATTCGTCTTCATTTCAATCCAGAATGATTAGGTCCAAAGTTTTGAATCTTGATACCGTTACCCACGTAACGGTTCATTGACAAATTCTAAACACAGATGAAACTCGAGTCATTATGTCAACCGATTTGTTGTAGAGTAATGTTTAAAATGAGAGTCACTGATCTATGGAATGCCGGTTCCACATCAGCCGTTTCAGTTTTTGTAAACACTGCATCGTTCGGATTAACAATAATGTCATTGCTATGTAAAGTGAAAGTTTTTAGTGAACATAATTACAAGAATTTATGTGTGCCTCAAAGGTTTATTTAAAATAAGCCAAATATTTATATGCTAATACCAGACAAATTTTTGATCCATTTTTTTTATTGTTTTTTTTTTTTTGCAACACTTTTCGCAATTTATATCTACGTATATAAAACAATCTGAATTCTAATCGTGACATCAAAGCCATAAACGGAGTACCGCTAGATCCCATATCCAAATACCACATACATCCGTCTGTCGCGGATTGCCTGGAGGTTCTAGAAAATTCGTTCATGGAAACTTTCTAAACGTGCGCGACCGAGCGCATGAGCGAGTTTGTACGTAGGAAAAAAACGGAAGGAAGGAAGGAATTAAGGTCTCAGATTGATAATTGGTAAAGAAAATTGAATGTCAACCGCGTATGTGTTGATAATAATATTATGAACATAAGAGTTAACTAGCACGTGTCATAAAATGGCGTAGGTTTTTAAGTGAGGGGAAAAAAAAAATAAAAATTCAGTATAATAATTCTTGTTACCTTGCGGCTTCGGCAAGCATGAGGATTGGAACACTCTGATGAACGTCTACTTCGGTTAGTCTTGTAAATATCCCATTCGTTTTTCACAACGGGCATCATAAAGGCCATCTTGATTATCTTACGATGATTCTTTCGGTACGTAATATAAGAGTATTAAAGAACGGAATATAAGTACGTTAGGAACACTGCGCGCGTCACTGACGTGGTCGTATAGTAGAGACTCGAAGCAAACTATGTAGTTTACTAGAACAAAATTTTGCTCGAATTCGTTATTTAGTTATCGAAATACACAAGTGAGTATCGTCTTTCGTATTTTATATACGTTTACTCAATCGTTGATATTGAAAACTTTTATTTATCTTGCTATTTCACACGTCAAATATATACGCGGTCTTTCGCTACCGAATAAAACTTCTATTAATTTTTTCTTATGCTTCCGTACGACACGATCGTCTGCTCTGGAATGACAACGCCGGTGTAGTGTACTAGGGGAATACCTTAGTTTGGTGGGGGAAGCGTCGTAGCGATTGGTTTGTCGTAAGGCGGGACTGTGACGTCACACGTTACCATTGATTTTCTAATGTTGATACACACGCTCGAAATGACGCGTGGGATTGATTTTCTTTTTTCCCGAAAGGGATGCTTGGTAGTCGTTAAAGACTGTTTAAAGGGAAGATTCCTCTCGGTGAATTATTCCGATTTTTATTTTCATTTTTTTTTTAAATTTTCCTTCTCCTTTTCTTTTCCTCCCGAAGCCTTATATCAATGACGCGCGGTTTGCGATTCCGATGGATACACCTCACCGCAATAAATTATATCGACAAACTGACGTATCTTTACGTAGATTAAAGCCAATTACTCGAATAAATTATCTTAACTGTTAAGCAGAATTCGAATAAAAATTAAGGCACGGTATTTAATCCAGTGCCTTTTATTTTCCTAATCGCTTTAGACCAACGGAATACGTAGAATAAAAGATATGAAAATAATGACATACAGGTATCGTAAAGTTTCACTGTACGGAACAATGCATAGGTTTTACGACTAATGTTTATCCACGATTAGATACGGAGTATGTGACGCAGTCTTGAGATAAGAATAACTATAATTAACAACTTGCAACATTTTTATGAATGTCATAAAATTGCTGCGGGTGTATTTTACGTAATAGAGTAGAAACCTTTTTTGTCTGTTATACGTAAGCGTGTTGTCGCCAGCTACTCACAGTCGGTATTTTATCATCCAACGAGGGAAAGCAGCTGTACGACTTTAAACGGCAATAAGAGATACAGTTCTGTTACCACTAAAGTACAACTTACACTCTACAAGGATAATTCAATGGAGTTGGAAAAATGACATAATGTGAAATCATCAGACCAGCTTATATTGTAATATGAATAAACTGTAATTGAAAAAAAAAAAAGTCAATGTTTAATTTTTGTTATTAATTTTCTTTATTGAAATTCATTGTACATACATATATGCTTTGAGAATAATGGTATTCAAAATATATTGCGGCACAAAATCACATATACATACATACGTATACACTTATTATGAGATAAAGGCACAAGTTCACAGGATTTTCAAATATTTCATATAGAGAAATCGAAGTTATGATCACCGTCAACTTTTGATCCCCCGAATGATCACCTGAAAGAACTTTGCCTTGGCAAGTTTCGAACTTAGCAATAGCTATTCGATTCATTTTTAGAAATTCAGACACACTGGTCTCTAGTATTTATCAAACTTTTTTAAAAATGTTTTCAAAAATGCAAACGACAGACCGTGGCATATTATCATAGTCAAAAAAGCATTTGGTAGTCCTGAACGCGAACCTATAGGAACTCGAAAGTATAAGTGTGCGATGTACTATGATTTTATGAAACTTATTAAATAATTACAATAACAATGATAATAATAATAATAATTGTCTTTTATCTAAGCTAAATGTATATCTATATTATACTTGATTACAAAAGGGCGAAATAAAGGTGAAATGAAAACATTTTTAAGTCTAGTTACTAAACACACGAATTTTAGATAAACGTACATTAAACAGTTCACGAAAGGTAGAGAGTGTCATTTTGAACACATCCTATTTAAATTCCGGTCTGAGTCTCGGCGATTAGACATAATCACAATATTTTATTACACCAATGTAGTCAATGCGGAAAATTTGTCTAAACAGTAACGTCTCTTATGTTTCATACATAAAACCAATGAATTATGCATATTGCAGGAGAAAAATAGTTTATAAAAAAAGATCACAGCAATTTTTTCGTATTTTTTCATAGGCCAATGAAGAATAATCACTAATTAGTGAATTATTTGCAATTTCGATTAATAATATATATATAACGGCCAATATCGGATGAAATTTTTCGATTATTAATTGCGAGCAAATAATCTCGAACTTAGCTATTAAGCGAGAGCGCATCTTTCCTCTTATAACGTCGTCTCGCGCACATGTAAAATCCAGCAGCTACAATGATTATTGCCGGAAGTCCAAGTCCAATTGAAATAATCATTATAACAAGAAATGAGAATTTTTCATCTGGAGGAGTTCCGTAACCGATTGTAAAAGTCCTGAAACAATGATTTGGATTGTAAAATCAATCAGAGATTTGATATTGTCTTTTCCATATGAAAGTAGTAATAGAAAGCATTTTACCAGCTCGAGTAGTTTCCTTTTTTGTAAAAACCATCTCCTTTACTGCCTAGAGAGACATTGATCTTTTGTAGAAGCATGTTATCCACGGTGTACCCGTAAAACGAGTAAAGTAAAGAATTATTCGTGCTTTCGGAATGATTGGCAACACGTGTGAGAAGATAATATGCAGCTTCAGTGGAACTTGAGACATCTCGATTAGGTTCTGTGTACGAAACTGGCCTCCATTGCAAGTAGCCGCCTCCAAATTCTTTGTCGCATGTCTCTCTACCATCAACGAATTCACAGACAGGAGTTGTAATCTCCACCATCTGAAAATTACAGGGGAATTGAAAAGGAAAGAATTGAAATGTCAATGACACGATGATTAAAACAGGGATATACAATTACCTGAAATATACCAGGGGTATGTTCATCGTCGAGAGTTTTCTTCACATTAATGTTCATGGTGGAGTCGATGTTGTGATTATCAATTATGAGTAATTCTAAAGCAAATCTGCTGTTGTTAAAGGTTGAATTAGTCTGAAAATTATCAATCACTATATCGATCTGAGTTGAATTCTCAGTGTGTAAAATGTGCGGCATTATGTCCGAATGATCGAGAGTCCAGAATCTATTCAGCTGTAAAATTGAAAAATGATTGAATTGAGTATGCCTGGGTACATTTTACTCCTTTATACCCAACTAGAGTGATCAATTTACCAAAAACTTGATACTCCCAGTTCTCTTCGCCTTCTGAGAATCAAATTGTGTTCCTTCCATACTCAGTTCCCAGTAATTACTGTTGTTGGATATCGCCTTGCGGTCCCATCTAAATCGCTTTGTATTAAATACGTTGATATTCTCTCTATTGACAGTATCCATAAGGCCTGTATCGTTCACATCATTGAACTCGTATATCTGATAAAAATTCATGAAAAATACCAATTCAGTGGTTCTCACTAGTGTATAAAAACGTGAATACAATCAGTCCCAACAAAACAGGAAAAAGCAATCGCACCTTAAGCACGACTATACCAAACGAGTACTTGGGGGGTTCGGTAAATCTGATGGAATTTGGTTCGCCATACAGAAACTTTGCCCAGTTTATATCTATCTTTGCTGATGGACCAGTTACGGCAAATAGTATGGACGGTTTCCCAGTAAAATCCCAAATGTAATGTAAGGCATCGTTAGGGCCTTCCGATCGTAGGTAAACAGTGGTAATATTTTTTTTTAAACATATCGAGTCGCAATTTGGATTGATGACCACCTCGATCTAGAAAATACATCGGTTTGTATAGTTCATCACCCAGAGAGAAGATATTTTGTAAAAATATTATTTTTCGCCACAGCATACATAAGGCTGTTTTTCAACGGTCAGTAACCGTTATTGAATAATTAAATATGATCTATTTGGGTTTCATTTTTATGATGTACGAGGGATAAGGAGAGGAAATTAAGTAACTGAATTGATAATGAGTGAATTTTGGAAATTTAGATAGATTACGGAATTATAGGTTATGTATACACCCTCGGAATGATACGCTTAGAGAATATGGAGCATGTTACATAGACTGATGGAGTTTATAGTATGATTCATGAGGAGGTGACGATCGCTTGGCCTTAATCACTAATCCACCATTATAGCGAGTGGTTAACAATAGGTTAAATACATGATGTGAAAGTTTTACGAAATTTCGTTCTCGATGATATGATATGATATGAGTGAATGAAAGAAATTTTATTGTATTTAATGATAACTTACTTTTCTATCTAAACAGTAGACGAGTTTAATTGCTAATATGATAAATAACACACGAGGAATATTGTAATTGTTCATTTTTCCTGACATCGCTAACTGTCATCGTACGATATGACATACACGTATTGTTTACATCTGGACTCTGAGCTGTCAGCTGACAGCTAGCTTACTCCCACCATCGGAATGATACAGCCGATCTTTTACGACGATACACGAATTTAGCCGAGGTTTGAATCGCTGGATAAGTCAGACACGTATCGTATGAATAATAATGGAACTGTAATTCCTAAATACATTAATCGAATGATTGGATTTTCATGTATTTTACACTGTAATTACAGATGCTTAGGTTTTATTTAATTTACATTACATTATCTTGTCTTCTTTTCCTCGTAATGGCTTATAAGATCTAACAAGCTTATAGGACAATCGCTGTACGAAGTTTCACAATCTTCCGAATTTTCAGCTTCTGTTATCTCAGATGGAAGATTTTCACTTGTAGATGTTGATGGACTGCAGGCATAGATTGATAGATAATAATTATAATCACATACTAGGTGAAGGCATATTTATTGTGAATTATAAATAAAATCATGAGAAGTATAGGAATTAATTTTTCTCTTAAATATTAATACCGAAATGTTATACTGCTTACGTGAATAGTATATGAATAATATCCCCAAGTAAACCATTATTAGCTACTGGTATCATGTTGGCTTCACATATGGTTCGTAGGAGGCAAGATCTACCTGGATAACCAGCCCTTAAAATGACGAATTGTTTTTAAAACAGAAGCGATTTATAATTTAATGTCATCCGCTTTATAAGAGGATTTGGTATGCCTGTGTATGTAAATTAGGGTGCTTCGGTTTGGAGGAAAATTAATTATTTCAGCTCCATCGACGAAATATTTTTGTATGTAGGTACCTCAAAAGAGATCACAATGGGCACTTTTGAAGAATAATCAATCCCTTTTCCTATATGTTAAGTATCATTATAAGACGGTATCATAAAATGCAGCTGATTGAATAATTGAAAAAATATCCTTAGATTCATACGCTTTTTGAATGTGAAAATTGCAAAATTGTTTAGATTGGTGTTAGAATTGGAATTAAGGGCTCAAACTTCGAGGAAATATCTTTTTGAGTACATACAACAATATTTCGTCAATGGAGTGAAAAAAATTGAAATTTTCGCCCAAAACGAAGCACCCTAATAATATATATTATATGAATAAAGCGCATAATCATTGAGACATACGGAATAAAATTTTATTCATCATTTTTATTGGCCCAGACAGTTGAAGGAAGAAAATCATATTGTTGAATGTCTCGAGCTGGTTCAATATCTTATGATTATAGGCGAGCGTTGTTCAGAGAAACTTTATCCGTTGTATAATGAACGAAAAATGAGATCAGCTGAACCTTTTCGTGAACATTAAACAAATATTTGTTTCATTACCCGTCTAACTTGCGCTGGATAACTTCGTAAGCCAAACTTCTATTCAGGCTTCTTTTGGCAAAAGTTTCCTCAAATTCCGTTTCAGCAACACTCAGACGTTCTGGTAGCAAGTAATTTGCTTCGAAGTAAAACGAGAAAGTAACAGACTTGTCCGGGATGTCCACCGGAATACCAATTGCGAAGAATATCTAAAATTCCATTATCATTCTTATAATCGTGAAGACAGAAGCGTCTCCACGCGTATGTATAGTGTCCGAAATTTTTCATAGGATAGAATAATTTATCATGAAATTCTCGTGCTATTCATGAGACAAGGGTATATAAATGAAAAAGAAAGAAATAAATAATTATTACGCCCATGCCGCTTCCCTGGGGAAACCCAAGAGACCGAATTTGTCTCGTGACGGTCGCACTGATGTCTTTGACCTTTGACCCAGCTACACAACACACGAATTGCCATGACAACGCTAGAAACGTGTAACTGAAAATAACAATTAGCTGTATCGTACATCACGTGAAATTGAGAGAAACGATAAAGCTCGAAACACTTGTTCCCCATTTGATAAATTATATCTCGCACGCTAGTACCACCCATATATATATATATTTCTGTATATATTATTATATCACATTGTTACGCAGGTCATCCTATTTACTAACCAATTCTTGTATCTGCGTACTGCAAAGCATATAACTCGTACCTATTCTACCCCCATAATAAAAAAAAATAATCGAAAATTGCACGTCTGGCTTTAATCTTCATTATCAATCACCTCAAGGTGATATTATTATAATTATTATAATTAAGGCACGGCCATATATTTTCTAAAAAAATTTCTATATACGTCTAAACTTTGATGCACCGAACTATGAAAATAATTAGAAATATATTGCTTAGGTATTACTCGACAGACTGCGGCAACATAAAGGTACTGGCGAGGTACTCACCTCTGCATTGTTACGGCGTTTAGTAAGCATTGTACGAAGGTGAACGTTAAATACTTAGGAAATGTGCGAATAACGGTGAGAATACTTTGCGCTTTATTGTTAAGTAAAAATCAGATTGCTAAAGCTCCCTATACATGATTATAAACAATGCAAAGTACAGAGAGAAAAAACGAATTCGGAAAAATTTCTTCTATCAGTATATTTAAAAATCTATAACATCTTTGTCAATCCTGTCATTCCTCATCCCTCGTAAATGCTCAATACGTTTCCGCTGCGAAACTAAATTTTGGACAAAAAACACAAGTTATGGATTTGCATAAGAAAAAAACTTGGAAATTTGGAATTTTACAACTTGACTGGAATTGAAAATCATATGCTACTTATACAGTCTAGATTTTTTTGCTATAGAACATTATAGTTGATATGGTAATCAACGACGTCCTCGGTTTCCATTTGACCCCGAATTCCTGCAATTAAGGGTTTTCTAGAACCACTTTTAACCGCTTGTCTATAGTAGTATAAGTAATTTTTCTTTCATCAAATCCATTGTTTGAAAAGTTTTCTCATCAAATTTGCACCTCATGCGCTTATAGCAATTTAAGTTGAGCATCTCTAGAGCCAGTAATTTGCTTTACATTAATATCCTTTGCAGAGATCGAGCTACGAAACTTGTACATCGTTCCTAAAAAAAAAAAAAAATCTCCTTTAATCTCTCTTCGTAATCAAACAGACGATCATACTTCATACACCATGTTGGTGACCAGCTAAAACCGCCTTTTAGCGGATTAATTATGCACCTGGTCCAAATTGCATCAAAGTGATCCTGAACTAGTGCCCTTATCGTACTTCCTGTAGACTGCACGAAAGTGACATACCTATATATCTATGTGTCACACCTGGAAGTCGAAAGTAGTCGTTCGAACAATGTGCTTATCCTTCTACCTGCTGTTAAGCTCTCTAAAGAAACTACCCCCTGAGAAGCTTTGATACTTATGCATCCGTGTGTAAACAGGATGGAGTAATCGTGTGCGCATACTCTATACGTATATATGTAGGTACTTACATGCGTAAGTACATGGATAGAGGTACCACGAAGTTTTGTGTCAAGTGTCCACGTAGTGACTTCGTTCGAAGCCACCCGCCCTGGATAGGGTAGAACGTTTCTGAGCTTAAAGCTCAGTTTGGTTTGAAATTGAGCCACCAGATGACACCGAGGTTCTGTTTTGAGCTAAGGGTGAACCCCGCCCATGTAATTTAAATGTCATTGGCCCCGGGATTCGACAATTTTCAGAAGGAGCTTTCGGGTATCAGTTGGTGCAAATTTCATACCCATGAAATATCGAGCTTTGGAGATGAGTTGTACTTCGATGGAGAAAAGCTTGAATCCTATATAGTCAGCCCTAATGTCGGCTTGATATCTTCCGAACGGAATATATTCCGAGGTTTTCACTCGATCGACGTTTTTGCGCCGAATCTTTATAAGCAGAGGATAGAGGATTGTCGAGCGATGAACTTGGTTTGAAATAGGAAATAAATTTGATGATTCTTTACCAGACTATGAAAAACGCACAGGGACGAAAATCAATTGAATCATATTATCATATTAGACCTGGGATTTGGTGATATTTATGACTCTAGTATTTTTCGCTTTCGTTCATAAGTGATTAGCTAGTGGTTGAGAACGAAGTACCGTTTTTCTACAGCTAAATGAGAATGACAAACTAAGCTAAGAGGAAGAAAGAGAGAGAGAGAGAGAGAAGTGGAAACGACAGACAAAAAAGTAAGCACTGTAAGAGAGGGAGAAAAAGAGAGTAAATTTTATTTGTACTTGTATACGAATCCAACATATCTATACGATAAAAGTTATTGCCAGATCCATGTGACCAGGGTAGACAATTAGTAAGAAAACGCAAGACATTCTTTCTACAAATGTCACGACAAACTTTCGCATCTCTGCCCCGGGAGCTTCTTTTTGTCATATTATTAAAATCTGATCCCAATGATTGCCATACAGGGACCTGGGAATCGGTACCAAAACGAAAGGACAGTTTTACCTTGATCTCTTGCTGTAGACTGTAAGGCAAGAAGCAAGAAGTATTTATAGCCGCGAGTAATACACCGTGATGGATTAGCAGAAATGATATTCATTCGATTTCGTTGATCCTTGAAATAATGAGTAATCCTTGTTCCTTGAAACAACCTATTTTCGTGGAATGGGAATGATCGTGTATTTGGTCCAATTAAAATGATATAAAATTTGCTTTCTAGAAACCGTGTTATGAATATTTTTAATAATATTCTCTTATCAACTCACAATTCTCGATCTACACATCGACAAATTTCACGTTGCTCTACTTGCGTTCGCAAGACGTGGTGCGAAATGATCAATTTATTGTTAAAGAAGCCTTAAGCTCATCCGATATTCATGATTCGTCGATATTTGACGAACTAATCAAGAAACTCGTCCGCGTCTCAGCGTAGTTATACCTACAAGCAAACGGTGAAACTTCCATCTCCGATGCCACTTATCACCTGCCAGTTAGGATCAAAGTGATCCGAGAGACGCGCCCGTGCGTATAGTCTCGTAGACGCGACACGTGTTGGAGCAGCAACGTAACTGTTTCAGTCCTCGGTTTCGGCACAGTGGATTTTCGTCCTGGGGGATTATTAACGAAGATTTCATCCTATTTCAAACAAATTTGAAGTTAATTCCCAGTAGTTATTCCGTCGTTGCCAAAATGCACATTCAAAATCCTTCGATCACGTAAGTCTAATTGGGTAATTTTAATGAAATGAAATTGTGTAATTCTTGTATAAAATCTTGGACTAATTTTCTCAAACTTTTTTTTACATAGATTCGGTGTTATTCTACAACTTGGAATCAACTGGTTAGCCTATGAAGTAATTGCAATGGATAATCGAATTACGGATGTTGTAAATCGACATGTTAGATCTTTAAGTTATCCAGAAGATAGTGAGATGGGGGTGAGTATCGTAAATATCGAATAGAAAGAGTAATTACATAGCTTTGCGTACGCTGAGCATCACATCGAATCCCAGGTCAAAAGCAATAAAATCGAGGGCAATTTGTGTAGCGAATCTATGAACGCTCAGCGTCATATATAGCTATAGGTATATACCTACATTGACCAGTGGGCGAAAAAATTCATACGCAATTTCAGTCACAGTTTCATTGTAATTATTGAAAATCCTAGCGTACCTCGTTATTTATACAGAAATGACAAACATCCGTTGCGCAAATTTGAATGATAATGTACAGTGCAGTTCTGCAGCTCTCGAGGCAGATATCGTTTTTAGACGAATTTTTAGTAAATAGCAAAACTTTACAGGAGATAAAATTCGATCCTACGGTTAGGTAGCAAGATTCTTCCTTACTTTACGGAGGAAGTAATCTTTTGACGTAGGTATATTTGGTACCTCAGTGAATAGAGAATTTCCAAGAAATCCAAGTAGAATAACTCCGGAGTACTGAGACATGGTATAGGTTTAATCCTTCGTTGCATCCGCCGCCCCCACGGTTTGCTTTTCTCGTTAACATTAAGAGAAGCAACAAGTGAGTGCTGACGCAACGTCAGAATCTTCCCCATGGAGCTCATTGCAAAGGCAACGGAAATGAAGGATCGTAGTGTCCCTGGCGTTGGGCCAACGCGATTCCGGTATCGCGCCTTGATTAAAGACACGGAAAATCGGTGTTTCTAGAAAAGTAGACGTCGTCTTTCCTTCGCCATCCGTACTTCGTACTCTCGGTGACGTTATTTTCAGCTTGGCAAAAAATTTCGTGTATTTATATATTGCGAATGCATATTCACTTCCCTGCAACGTAGTTTAATATCAAGCTATTGAAATTTCAGTTGTTCTTCGCATTGGCTGTTCCCCTGGATGATCCGATATCTACTAAATCAGTCTCAGTCGCATTTTTCTTCGAGGCAAACTACGAGCTGCCAAATAACATCACCGATTTTTATCCGGAGATAGAAGGTGCTAGAAAGAAGCGCAGTTCAATAGACAGAACTACGATCTACGCAATACTGGAATCGAAGTTTAAATCGTAAGTAACTCAAATATCCGATCGTGAAGATTCATGAATCATTGTAAAAATCGTTTCTTTCTCTGTTATATACGTAGAATCGGCGTCAATGGGACGGAATGTCTCCTCAGATCAATATGCGAAACAACGAGAAATCCAATTCACGAAAACAACGGTGTGCTTGGTGATCTGATGCGAATTATTTTCACGTAAGTTCCCCCATATTCAGTCGAGCGCATATATTGAACCGAAACTTACTTGGTTCTCGTCTCCAAGCGATATCAATAATTCTGAAAGATCTATCCAGACCTTTTTTCTATGAATCCTAAGCGGCATGAAGGAGTTTACCAAGACTATTGTAATTTATAGTAATGTCATTTAATTCTAGACCATCTTCATCTGCTGACGAGGGTCTTGCCGTTGAATATTCCATGGCAGAAGAGACAGGGCGCAGAGTTGAATGCGGTGAGGCGTACCCTCTGTGTCCCTTTGGGATTTACGACTACATAACTACCGTGTATGAATGAATGTGCTTGGTGCTTTATGTAATTAAATAATAAACAACTCTGAACCTCTGTAGAGACCGATCATTTTATTAACGTCACTGAATGAAACAATGCACTCAATTCCATGTGGCATATGTTTAATAAAGTTAAGTTTTAGCTAGGGGTTGAGGGAACGAAGCGTTTACATTTTGGCAATGTAATATCTACCTCGTTTGATGGAAATGTGACGAGTAGACAAGGAGTGGTGAAAAATAAAAAAATTCAATTCAATTTAATTTCACTCGTTGGTCTCGGTTTCGGTAATCGGGAAATTGCATCAGGGAGATCACGAATTTTCAACATTTCGGCAAACAATATTCTCCCGTGTATCCATACTTGCAGCCCTATTTGCACTAGTATGAGTGTCGCGTAGCGCCGGGCCGCGCCCCGTGAAAACCGTGAAAAGGCCGCACGTGTCCGGAGTCAGATGAAATTTGTATTCATCGGGAGTCGAGTAATATATATGTATATAGTAGGGATGTGCTGGAAGTTTGGGTATCCACGTTACGCCTTAAAAGGTAGAAATCGATCCCTGCAATCCCTACCTTCGCCAATCACGGTGTAATTGAGCCTTTTACGAAAAAATGATCATATTAAGGGTAGATTTAATATTGAAGAGGGGATGATCAGTCGTCAAATATTTGACTAAAGATCTAATGCGCTCAATCAAAAGAATACTTAAGGTCATTGAACTAAGTGGCTGTGGAATAAAAACAAGATAAGTCCAGTTAATTAATTGCCAATAAAATGCGTTTCTTTCACACATAGCAATTAATATTTATTACTTTTTTTTTATCATCATACACCCCACGCACAGCTGCAGGGTTTCCCTAATCAGCAAAGAACAACTCTCGACGGCATAATTTTATCGGTACAATTATAATATATTAATGATGTTTTTTTAATTGTTTTATGAAGAGAATATCTCAGAAGGTTTTCAACTTTAGTCAGTTTCTTAATTCTATTTACCTCCAGTTTCCGTTTATATATATGTAATATGTATGTACAAAGTGCTAGTGCTGAAAATTTCAGGTTCTTTGCAATTCCCTGGACGGTTGAAGAATGAGAGTAGTTGCATAAGTATACGTAGCTATCTTGCCCGACAGCTAAAAATTTTGCCTAAAACTAAAAGCCTGCATTCCACCATGAAACGCAACATGAAAAAATTAGTGGGGTCGTCTTTTAAATTGCGAGCGATATACTTTACTTCCAACATGTTATCATTTTTAGTACAATGCATTGCAACGTTTTTTTTTTTCTGTAAATCTGCAAAGTAGATAGTTTATCTGGTAATTGGCATTCTGAGTCATTCTGCCTTACCCAAAATTCTCGAGTAAAATTAATTTTTCGACTAGCTCTTTAATTTATTATCATATTTCGACTTAAGTACAAACGAAAACGAAGTTTCGAGATACTTTATATTCGCCTAGATAACTTGTTGCATTATCTGGTAAAGCACTGATGTGAGGTAGCACCAGGGGTCTGCAGAGGTCGAGGAGATCGGATAGATAGGTTTGGACCCCTATAGTATGCGTCGATGATACATTCCTAATACACTAAGTGCTCTCTAAGCACTGGGACATTAGTCAAGTCGGGAATGAGGATTTTGCGGCGGAGGAAATGTAGCTGGCTGCACGGGATCAAGGGTCGAGAAAGAAGGTGCAATTTGGGAGAAATCGTGTTCGGTATTAAGTACATAAAAATCAAAAATTCTCAACTCTTGAAGATCGTCAGCATAAATTAAACAGTTAAACTGTTCGTATCGGTCGTGAATGAACCGGAAGATTTAGATTACGGTCTCTTGACGACGCATAGAAAACAACTAGGATTCCTTTACTTCAAGCCTGAGTCAGGAAATTATTACCCGTCGACCCTTATCAACTGTTACGATTAGGGACAATGCTTGTACCAAGTTGTATAATTCGCGGCAAATGGGGCAAGTGATAAGCTGCCGAGTGTTAACAAATAACAGAATATTTACGGCTTAGTCGAGAGGAAATGTTGCAATTCAAATTGAATGAATGGTCATTTTGAACCGATGGAAGATAGTTTTGGAAAAACTTTTGTGTGTTCCGATCTGGATCAAAGCGTATTATGTACGAAGAGTAAATTGCTAATGACAATCAGACTTCCACGATCTTCGTCGTATTCATTTGACAATTATTATACCAGATCATGTATCACCTTGTGCTAATACCATGTACCGGAAACCGTAGAATGGGTAATGAAATGATTAATGAGCACCGGCATTACGCGCCGACAAAAGTTCCGATTATATCGAAAAGCCCCATCGGGCAGAGCGAGTAGGATTTCGAACACGTGCCATTTCTTCCAGCTTGTTCAGCCTCCGCGTATTCTTCTGGGATATCTTCGTTCCGAGAGGAGGATGGCCTGCAGCAATACGTGAATAATTAATACAACATTTCATATTCCTCCTTTTATCAGTTTCCGTTGTACGTCAGAGTTTAGAGTTTTTATTTAAATTGTGATTGTCAATTTTATGCAACATTCAGAGTTTTCGGATATGAGTGGGTGTGCTTCTATCGAGGTATTTTTGAAAATCAAATGAAGTAGAATATTCTGTCAATATAAGGTGATAATCAGTTTTTCGGAGTTTGGAATCTCTTTTTTTACAGTATGATGTATAATTTTGTTTAATGTTAGGAACTTACGTTAAAATGACATGCATCATGTCGCCTAAGATGCCGTTGTGTCGGATAGGCCATTCAGACGTTTCGCAAATTGAGCGAAGCAGGCACTCACGTCCCGGAAAGCCAGCGCTGTTATAGAGGGAAAGAATATTGAAAATTCTATTATCGAGAATACATCAGAATAAATAATTGTATCTATCTTGCTTGAGGTACTGAATATTTCGAAAATGTAAGAGAACGAAAAAAGAAAAAAAAAAAAAAAGAAAAATCATTCTGAAATTCCGAATTTAATGGAATAAATGCGGGTCAAGGTTTAGCTAGGTGGAGAAATAAATGCGTAGATCCCACAGGATGTTGTATTATTTAAAACACACCTTGGCATGGTGGTAGTTCATTGTCAGAATTCCAGAGATGAAAATTCTATTGAATTTAAGACCTTATTTGTTATTTATATTCTTGTATCTACCTTGGGGAAAAGTGAGCTTTGGACGTTTGTCTGAGAAACGTCGTACGTTTTTGATAAATAATATTATTCGGCGAATGAACAAAATAGGAATGAAAATTGCTGGGAAGAAAAACGTGATGTATCGACAGTTTATTGAAGCAATTTCAAGGCTTACCTATACCGTAGATTTATTCAAGGATTCGAAATACTCGAGACACTTGACAACCACTCAGCCAATAATTAAGCTACCTAATTTTATTTATGTATTTTTTGCCAACCAGAGGCAGAGGCCCTCTCTTCCTGACTTTTGTAGAATTTATGACCGTGCTTCGAAGGCTATATTTATTCTTGGAATGGCAAGAGACTCGCAAATAGGAAATGCAAACAGTAAGAAAAACTGAAGCATGTCCTTCTCGGAGTTCCTTAACTCGACTACGACGTGGCAAGTATAAGTAGTGCTAGAAAATAATTCTATACTTGTTTAAGTATTTTTTCTTTTTTCTTTATCTTTTCTTTTTCTTGTGATCACGGAGCCTGTATAAAGTTTCGTTACTTTTTCATTGATTTTGTACTACTGAAAATAAATTACATGCTAAAATAGAACAGGTTTTGGTCCTTTTTTTCTTACACTTAGCTCAAATTAGGTATAGGATCAAGCTGTAAACGAACCTTTCAAATTTATTCTCCAAAACTTGATAAACACTCCCCCTATCAATTCCTCGGCGTTTCCTATGTCCGTAGTAAAACGGGTCGTCAGAATAATTCGTTGGAAGAGTGTAGGTGGCTTCAAAAAAGTATGACAGCGATATGGAATGTTCTGGATCATTTAACGGTACCGAAAGTGCAAAGAAGAGCTGTACCAGGGTTCCAAATATTATTAATTATCACATTTGTGACAACATCTGGCGTTATGTCATTAAATCGGTCATACTTACGCCTAGCCCACTGTTGTCAGGAAAGGACAAAGATCGTATAGGTCTATGAAGTATTTCAGCTATTTCGGAGTTCTGATTCATTGCGCATTCTTTAAATGATACTGCAGTAATGATGATTATCAAGACCCTGAAATGTCGATAATAACAGCACGAATAATATGAAAAGTTGAAAGAAAATAAGAAAAATCGGGAAAGGTGATGAATCATGATTTTCTGGCTTCGACTAGCCAGAGGGTTGATAGACGAGAATGAATTTAATTTTTGAAAATCAATTTTGTAAACGTATCACGATGGTTCAAACGGTGGACAGCGTGGTTCAACGAGACATTATTGACGAGGAACACATACTCGTCTCTCACCCTCCGAAGGCGTACATCCTCTCTAAAGTAATTGTCCGTTACGGCGCCTGGCGTATCTCTGCGGTCCCTGTGGGACGCGCACGTCGCGTTGGTTCGAAATATTTTTCATTGAAATTGAATGTTACCTGGGGAGTACCCGCACTTACGCTTATGTAGACTAATTGTGAGTCGTTAATGAGAAAACAGTGAAAACTATTCGCATATATTGTGGGATTGTGAGAAACCGTCATAGCTCCAATTTAGAATATTGAAATTCATTGGTAAATTTATTGTACAGTGAATCGTATAAGTATTAGTTCATACCGATGATTAATATTCTTAAAACTGCAGTGAAATTGGGATTATTCTAACCGCAGTTGAATAAACTGTAAAGTTCTAACGATTCCCGTTTGTTCGAATAAGTTTCGATAAGCGTTGGGGAGAAAGTTCGGATTATGAAGAACTACGTCAAAAGTGTTTCTCTAAAACAATTATTATCTCAACTATCGTACCGGAAACCGCCTACCCTGCACCGTCGAAAACTTTTCATACCGTTTCTCGTCTAAAGAACTTAGCTACGGCAAGACTAACAACTCCTAAAGAGTAGAATAAAGTAGGAGTGAAAAGAAAAAAAAAAAAAATGAGGAAAGAAAGAAAAACGAACAAAATCTAAAGATATACGTGAAACGAAAAACGTAGTACAAGAAATGAGGAACTCAGAAGAGTCTGAGAAAAAGAAAAAAAAAAACAAGTTGGAGGAAAAAAAAAAAATTGTTAACTAAACAACAGCAAACTTACGTGATCCGTCGTTGGGAAGACATTCTTGTGATTCTGGCAGGAAGACACCCACCAGCACGCCTTTAATCCTTTGAAACCAAAAACTGGAACTAGTCTAACGGACAGTGAAGCTTGAGATTCGGGTAGCGGTCCGTTATTGGTACCTCGTCGAGACGCTGAGCGTCGTGCGGTCAAGCGTCTTGCAAGTACTGTATTTCTACTGCCACAATCTCGCAGTGTTAAGAGACGTGCACACAAAATTTCTCGATAATTGTCACTCACAGTAAAATGTCTAGATATAATACCTAGCGTTTAGTAAGCTCCATGTGTAGGTCGCTGGCTGAGTAAAAATTGGATAGTATTACGTATAGAAAAAGAAAAAAAAAAGAAGAAGTAAAATCTCTACTACTACAATATCCATTATGGAAAAATACTCGATTAATTTTATAGCGATAGCGATCGTGATCGTGATCGGTACAACAACTCTTTGCTGCTGTGCGATGGACCAATATTCTGTTCGGGATCTACTAAGGAAAAAGAGGTATTTGGTTTTCCCGGACCCGCTGGATAGCGAAACTAAAGTACAGGTACGAGATGCACCGGCTATAACTATAACCTTATACCGTAACGCGTTCAATTTCACTTTATAAATTTACTCGCATTTACGATTTACACTTAGAAACGAGAACCTGGAAACTTATTGAGCTTTTACGTATACTAGATTGATCTTCGTCATCATACTACGATCTCATACATCGAAATTCAGTGACTAATTTTTTGCAAAACGTACGACGATCATGTATTGAGTCATTGTTCGATCTGATATTGGAAAATTATTTTGATACCTAAAACCGAAACTTTGAAGATATTTTTTAATTTTGAAGGTGCTGTTTGGTTTGGGCCTACCTATGGAAGGTGAAATTTCAATGACGCTTGGGTATGTCCTCAAGTGTAACTACGAACTTCCTTACAACGCCTCGGTCTTCACGGAACCCTATGTCCGTTATGCGAGGTCGGTGGATAACTTTGCGATATCGGAAAACGCCACGGGTGAAGTGCAAGAGACTGAAGGTACGGGTTTAAGTGGCATGGTTTCCCACGACACGTAGCGAAAGAAGTAAGAAGGGCCATCGAAGGATAGTAGTGGGGATGAGGGGGAGGATTGAGTTTTCGGCATAGGAAATGATCTTTTTTTCAGTGGGAAAAAAAATTCAAGCCAAGGTTGATTCGAGTGGAATTCGCGGACTACGGGAGATGCCGGAAAATGAAAGCTTCAGGGAATTGGTCGGCATAAATTTGAGGGACAAAAGATTGGCAAATTGAATTTTCTCCGAAAAGTTTGTTTTCGTATTTACGAACAGAGCGAGAGAGAGAGGGCGAAAAAGAGAGATAGAGTGAGATAGGGGCGCGAGAGGGCTTGGGTCTGGAAATTATTGACACGAGACTACGAACGAGTCTGTGAGAAATTTTAAGCGATTTGTTTGGCTCCAGAACACAAGTCGTTCATCATTTTAAAGGACCATCTTTCTCGAAAAAAAAACAAAAAAAAAAACAGCAGAGCTTTTTAATTATATTGCCAAATGTCAAATAACCTTTGGGAAATATTACTTGTATATACCTACTCAAAAGACTTTAGTAGAAATGCTGAAAATATTGTCATTAATGAATGTCTAATTATTTCTTCAAGTAATGATTCAATTTTTTATTTTATTTTTATTTATTTTTTTTTCCATCAGGAGCGACTTCGAGATGGAGTATTTATAGAATGCTGGAAATAGCCATGGAAACTTTCGGCGGGGGTAGAGCTTGTCTGCTGCGCGCTATATGCGAAGCTGCTGAAACCCCATTTAAAGAAGACCATGGTCTTTTGGGTGAGCTTCTTCACGTACTGCTGACTCCATCCACCACGAACGAGGTACACGAGATGTATACAGATCGGGAGTACCATGCTGCCGAAAAATTAGGCAGTACTTCCGGTCGCAACTGCCGATCACTCTATTCTGATTGCGAAAATAGTCCGTTAGACTATTTTTCGGAACGGGGAAATTAACTTAGCGCATTCAACGACCTCGTTTTATCATATCCTTTCAACGTGACATATACTGCTTTCGGAAAGTTTTTTTTTTTTCGTTTTAAAGACAATTCATTCGATAATTCAACGATTCTACCTCCCACATCGAAAAAATGATCGAACCTTCTCAATCGAGTCCTCGTCTGATTACTTTATACTTATGAATGTGTAACGACATGAAAAAATAAATTTTAGAAGAAGTAAAATTAATGTCACCCTTGTGGTTGTGATTTTTTTTTTGTCTCTTTTCCTAAATCACATTAAACCGGCTAACATACTCCCGCATATATGATAGGTTCTATTATTCATACATCCGTAGAATTCGTCAACCTCATTCCATCCCAGGACTTTTACTCCCCAGCTTACTGTACCTAAGCTCCCCGAAAGTCTTCCCTTGTCTTTTCCTAAAACTTATGGAATTTCTGGGAAAAATTGTTTAAGGAGGCCTCTTCACTCTATAGACTTAAGACTTTACTCTATACGTATATACCCACTTTCTTCGGGGACCAGAAACCTAATGCGGTCTTGTTTATTCGTTTTCTTTGTTTTCTTCCTCGCAATGCCTCTGATGCTTTCCGCTCCGACTAACATGAATTATTCTGTAAATTATGTACTTTCTGCTCTTGGCTTCGACCGTACCACTGGCACCACTGGCTTAAACGAGGAATATGCCCATGGGATGTGACAGAACACGCGCATATATTTTTTCGTTGAAACTACGATAGCTATAAGTCGTGGATAAAACTCACTAAACCATCATAGCTTAGTTGGTTAGCTAATAGTGTGAGACTGCATAAGATAATCGATTTCGACGAGCAAAATTTATCATACTAGAAACTGTAGCCAGGAAATTTCGTATCTAAGGTAAAATCTGAATCTAGCACCCTTCAGATTTATCGAAAATATTAGACGAGAATGGATTTTCTTTTTACAGCAAGGTGGAAAATTCACTGACGGTGCAGTTACACCCTTACCTCCCACAACTTCACAGAATATCCTCCTATGTATGTGTTTAAATGATACATGAAGTACAAAGTCTTTACTTGATAAAAACAAATGGTAATGAGGTTAACAACTATTAGCTACGTAGCGCTTTAGGCAGTTACTACTTCTGTAACTCGAGACTAAGATATACTAATTCAGTTATGGCAAGTGCAACGAACTTCCTTCCGTTAATTAGTACCAGCTTCGTTGAACAGCATAAATTTTCACCCTATCTTATAGAAAGTCTGTCTATACGATGTACAAGTGTGTATTTGTATTTCTTGCATTGCTTACCAAGTCGTTGGGGATATTTCCTACTGTAGAATGTTACGAAGGAGTGAAAGTGAGAGAAAAACGATATTTAGTCTACCCTCCACCTGGGGTTGGAAACGCCCCGACAAAAGTGCAGGTAATTCTCTTGTTTCGAAGTCTTTTACGAGGAATAAAAACGCTATCACGACACTGAGATTTGACAGAAAGTTTTATCACCAGCTCTAAACAGCTACCCAGCTGTTTAACAGAAACTCGTCACCATTGAAGATTAACAATTGATTACAACTCTGCTAATCGGACTAATTACTGATACTAATATTACCCATTGCTCAAGAGAATCTGAGTCAAACCATTTCTTTCATGGCAAAATCACGTTTACCGGTACGATTAATTCGTATGAAATTTTCCAGCTCATTATTGGTCTTGGATTACCTATGGAAGGTGGTCTGATCGTTGGCTATGTCGTAAAACATAATTACAACCTACCTTACAATGCTACGTTTTTCTCCGACCCCTACTTACGTTACGAACGATCGGTTCACGCGGACGATTCATTTGAATCTGAAATTAACAGTAAAGGTAGGAAATCCAGCAAAAATTGCTGTGGCCATTGATATGATTGATATGTATAAATACAAGCGGATGCATTTTTTTTTGTGCGATAATTTATCCCAAAACCTGTATTGCTTCTATATTCACTATATATATATATTATATATATATATGGTTAACGGAAATGTGAGGGTGCCAGACCGACAAGTTAGGTTGAAAATTATTTCACAGGAAGTATGACGCGTTGGGAAACTTATAAGATGTTCGAGTCCGCCTTTAATATTTTCGGAAGTGGAAAGTCTTGTTTGTTGAGAGCGATCTGTGAAGCAGCCAGATATCCATTCAACGAGAACCACGGACTTCTCGGTGAACTTCTGCACGTTTTTCTTACGTAAGTAAGTCGAGGTAACAGTTCAACAGTTATAAACGGTACTTATGATATGAGTGCGCGTCAAATATTGGCAAATCTATTTCTAGCCATAATAATTCATAGCTGGTCTAAGACACCGCTAATAAAATGATTAAACCCTGATTATTTTTCTGGGTCAACATTATTCAGGTATTAATTTCATTTGAAAAATGCACCCTATCTCTCCGGAATCACGGAACGCTGAGTTCATTTGTGAGATCGTATTTTTTGCTCGGTTGGCGCACGATGCGAACGGCTCAAAATACTACGGGGCTCAATTAGACACCCTTGATTGCTGCTTAATGACCGTACCCATTGTTATTTCAGACCATCGACAACCGTCGAAGAGTTTTTCGAGAGCGCCGACCAAGAGTATTTCGCAGCCGAGTTACTCGGACGAAGATCTTCAAATGAATGCCGAAAATTTGCTACAGAATGCGAGACAAGTCCACTGGAATATTTCACAGAGTCAGAAGATTAATCCAGTGACCCGTGCTCGCTCTAACACAGTACCTACGATCGATGTTTTACGCTGTGAGAAAATACCCACCCCTTAACGATCCTCGTAGTTACTTAGTGGCTAGATTCTGCACGCTCTGAAAGACCGTGCGAAAACGATGGTGAGTTGGGAACTGTTTCAGGGACAGAATGAAGAATGAAGATATGGCAAAACTGCTAATTTCCTTCTTCGATTTTCTTACTCGCAATTTCTGTCTGGACCACTGAACTGTGTTGCAAATATGGGATCGTTGAGCGAGTTCGAAATGAATTGGTTATGGGATTTTTGAATCTCGTTAGAAATTATTTGTCCAGTGTTCATCACGGAGATCGATTGTAACTTATGGCGAAGAAATAAAATCTGGATCACCATTTGGCAGATCATTTACAGAGTAGCGTAGTTAAGATAAATATCGCCCGTTTACTCTTTTACGCTTTTAATAAGACAGGTATAAAACGGTGCGGATAAAAGTTATTGAGGATCAAGAAAAGACATCTTGATAGCTTCATAAAATCGATCGTTTCATTTTCGAGGATGCGCTGCGAACAGTTTGAGACCACTTTATATATATTTAGACCCTTTTTTTACTGCCGTATTCTCCTCATCCGGCAATTATTATCATATATTAATAAATTTCGGTAAATAGTGAATCATATTCTATAAAGTCTTCATAGATTTTACCCCTGTCTGAAGTAGCTACCTAACCCGGCTGCGAAACGACATTTGAAAATTACAAGTCGTTACACTCGAACAGTAAGCCGCAAGAGATGTAACAAATGAATTACGCTGATCCTTGAGGATTGGCTTCTGTCCTTCAGTGCCATGCCGTTAGGACGAAGAACAGGAAGTAGAATGAGGTAAAGAAATAGAATAAAAAAAATGTTGTATCTTTCGGCGACCAACGAATTTCTGGCTCTTATCTCAGCGGTCTATTATTTACTACGATATGACATTATATAAATGGGAAAGATTAGGACACTCCTTCTTCCCTCTGTCTTATTCCCGATCCTTCCTCCGCAGAACTTGATGCGATTTGTGGCTGACGTTTTATTGGTCTTGCAGCCACAAGCTCTCAAGTCGTTTCGAAGAAACTCGAAAGAAGTACGGTCTTTTATTACGTCATAGTTCGCAGCTGACCAGAACCGAGTATATACCTGATGAGTAACCGCATCTTACCAGGACCGTTACCTCACTTAATCGTTAAGACAACTATATTTTGTCAGTAGTTGACACCTTATTGAGGTGCTAACGATCAAATATTTTCACGATGGTTCCTCGACCAGTAACACCTTTAACGGTAAGTAAGAAAAATCGCTCAGCCGTTGTCTTCTGGGGTCTGTAACTGTTTCAACCAAGCTGAGTTAAGCAACGTGGGTGCAATGTGCTCGACCAAGTTAAAGACAGTGAAAATATACGGAGATATATGGATTCGAGGCACTATATTCTGCACAATTTTTACCTGGGCATTGACTGGTTGCTATGGCCAGTATTACACTGATCATTCGTCATACAACGACACGGAACTAAGCTCACAAAATGACACAGATTTTAGTGACGATGTATTGTCCCGCGAGAGGAGAACTTTGGTATATCCTGGCGCGTCAAATATACTTGTGAGTAATGGATACAGTCTTTGATTCCCTAGTGTCCTGATACCCCGTCATCGGGAGGTCTGGCTCTGCGCAGTATATAGAAATAGTAATTATTGCAAATCGACGTTACTTGATGTGAGAAATTGCTTCTTTTTATTCATTTTTTTCTTCCATTTCCATTTCCATTTCAATTTCAATTTCATATTATTCTAGTTCTATTTCTGGCAATGTATAATGAGGATACCATTTTTTTTTTACAGCTTATTTACGGCCTTGGTACGCCCATTCAGCTAGATCAAGAAAGCGTCATTCTAGGAGTCTTCACAAAATTGTTGTACGCACTTCCAGACAATTCTACTTATTACACAGAGCCAGGTATATATTACGCAAGATCGACTAAGAGTCGATGGAGCATATACAAACTTCTGCAGGCTGCTACCAAAGTTCTTGGATACGGTGGTAAGGAGTGTCTTCTAAGGTCAATTTGTGAAGCGGCCGATGTTCCTTTCAACGCCAATCATGGTCTCTTTGGAGAGCTCGTACACACTTTTCTCACGTAAGAAAATATACTATAGATTTTTTCATGAGTTAACTAAAAAAGTTCGAAAGCATTTCTGTTCAGCTATCGATAGGAAGAAAGTATGAAAGCCATTCATTCCGATTTTCAGCTTTTTATGTCCACCTAGCATCTGCAAATCGTTATTAAGTCTGACCCATCTCATAGACACGATTGATAGCTCGACATTCACTCGATGAGCTAAAGAGAATAAATAAAACTTCGAACTTTGTTCGATGTTAAGCCAGCGCAATTGTCTCAATTATGAAATTAACTTGAGCAAGTTCGTGGCACTAAGTTCGCGAACAGTATAGTTGCATCAAATTGTGATGAGAATTGGAGAAATTCATCCGTGAATTGACTCTATAATTATTTTGATTCAGGCCTTCGAGCACTAAAGAAGAGCCCGACGATTACGAGGATCGAGATTATCACGCTGCGGAGCGCCTAGGTCGTGAGGTCGGGGATCACTGTTCAGTTCTGTATCCCGAATGCAAGATAAGCATACTCGACGTCTTCACACAAATTGGGTATTGATCACCGTCGACTTTACTTCATGCGATCATATTTTTCCTCATGGACAACCAAGGGGATTAATGTTTTACTAACGCAGGATCATAACTAAGGATTGAATTTGCTGTGACATTTTCGCGAGAAGATCAAGACTCATTGCCAGTAATACTTAGAGCTAATTGATACAAATGCTGATATCAACATGTGATGCTGAAAGTATTAAGAAAAAAAAAACCTGAACTATTTAGATTCGAGAGTTGGACATGAAGTAATTGATTTCATATGGTTCAATTATATTTCATTGTAATTTCCTTGCCGAGATACGATAAGAATGAATAAAAATGAACAGCAGACAATTGACTAAGAAATTTTTAATCCATAATGACGGTGTAAATTATCTAACTACCCACATGGATCAGGATTTGAAGTTCACGAAATTTGAGTAGGTAATAATTGATATCCTTATACCTGCAATAATAGAACCCTGAAAGTTTTCGTAGTCAAATTTATGTGCGCTGTGCAAGCATCGAAGACAAATTAATGGTTATAGCCAGACTACGGTAGGGTGTCCCGAATGATCTCATAAGCCACAGAATGTTCCGAACTTCGAACGTTCCTGAGACGTTTCGACCTCCATTTTGCCTGAGTTTTCCTCTACTTCTGATTTAATATTACAAACTTTGACATCTTAGCGACTTCCTTAGAAGAACTCCTTTGTCTATACGCGAAATTTCCTGTGTATCTGATACGAAATCTTTAATTTTATTGTCGATCTAGCATCTCAATAGCAGTGATAAATTTTTACAGCACATTACCTGTTCAAAATTGAATATCGATTTCGCATTTTGAAAATCTAAACGATACTGTACTGTGGGCTAAAGTAGACTCTAAAAAACAAAAAAAAAAAAAGATATTGACGGAAAGCGAGGAGGAAACAGAAAAGCATACCTACACTCTGGGAGCAGCGCATCTAAGCTTGCAGCGAAGCTCACTTGCAATGTCAATATACGTATATCAGACCGCGGGTCACGGGTAACGATCTGTTTGAAAAACCTCTTTCGGTCGTACCGTTTTCTCGGCGTCTCACCCCTCGATGGTTGCACGTAAGCGTAATAACTTACGGTTCTCGCAGTAATAGATCGTTTTTTGTACACTAAAAGAAAACGTGCTACTGCTTTTCCGCGATAAGTTCAATTCCAAAAGCGAAGTTAAAGATCGGCTGTGAAGCTGTACATCCTGTATGGATTAACCAGGAATATGATACCCTCGGAGTTACAATATGTTGTCGAACGTTTCGAAGTTCTTAAATACTTGATAAAGTTTTTTCAGGTTCGGCGGGGTTTCTTATCGGTTTATTTCAGGATTTCATTTCTTAGTTTTGGAGTAATAGATAATTGGTTCAGTTTCACCTCACCCATGGCCTCATATGGTGAAATTTACTTTTATCAATAGCATCATGGGTTTTCAAGGTAAATCTTATTTTGTGGAAGTGTGTCTACATTGGAGTAACACATGTTAAAGAAATGTGTACTTTTCACGCCTGTGTAAAGTAACGATGGGGTGATGATGGAGTCGGAGTGAGAAGCATCAGCCAACGAACGTCGAGCTTCAATTACTTGAGTAAATAAGAGAATCGCCCGGAGTGCCGTTGGTTATGGTTCAAACGACTCTGCTACCTCGTAACGATGTTTCGCGTGAAGCTTTCACTAATTTTCTCGACTCTTTTCCTGACCAGGAGTTTGTCAGTCCTACTATATCCAGCGAACACAGTTTTCCAGGTTAGTTCATACTAGAAAACTCATTATCGGTATTAGAATTGCCTCGTGTTTTACGCCAATCCATTAAACCTAGTCAGTGTTTCACGATATGCATCCACGTCTTAGTAGAAAAATATAAGAAAATAAAATATACAAAATAGAAGTCATAATTTCATCTGAATATTTATAGCGAAAAACAGACGTCTACTACTAAATAATAAAATTTTGTTTTGTGCCAAGTCGAGTTTATTCTTATTTGAGATGGTTCACATTGTACTCAGCAGCACGTTGTGGCTTTACTGGATATCGAACAGAAGAAACTTTTGATTTACTAAAAGGTATAACTGCAGGAGTGTGGAAGGCTGCTCGTACGGTTGAATGCTAGTACCTAACAAATACATTTTCTTGGTAAGATCATTATGTGAATATGAAAATAGACAGCATCTAATAAGAAGCAGACATTTAACAAAATAGAACATTCATGGGTATACGTATAACTGAGAGAAATTTTAGAAACACTTCTGCAAACCCTTGACACAAAACAAAACTCTACATCGAATCTAGATCGACAAGTTGCAGTATAATTTCATTGAAATTATAAAGAGGGATGATTATAGATACTTGAGCCTGTTTTTTGGTTTTTTAATGCGATTCATTAAAACTATGAACACTTTCTAATAACAGAAACATATATGATATCAACGAGGATGCACAGTATGTTTTAATTTTTATATTTTTTTAGATAACATTTGGGCTGTCGACACCGATCGAATTGAACTTGAGGAACAGGGCGATGGTTTACTCCCTTGGTTTTCAACTTCAGTTCGCTCTTCCCTATAATATTACCCAATTAACGCCGACTATAATTCCTGCAAGATCTACCAGAGATTTGACGTTACAGGATACTTACGGGAGCATAGAAAACTTATTGGATGAGTAAGAGTTTGCTAATGTTACCTCAGTTTTGTTATACCTAGGTGTAACGGGGAAATTCAATACCGCTGTTTCGTGATATCCAGTATAGTACTTTGAAAGGCATGCAAAACAATTCAACAAAACAATCTAAACTCTGTACAGTTTCTGTACTGGGAATTGTTCTAGAACTAGCTGGATACGTAGTCTACCGAGACCGTGAACATAAATAATTTAAGATATGAAATTGGGTAAACATATTAACCAAGTTTGAATCGGTTTTCAGTTTTGTACAGTTGAGTCTATGATTCAACAAAACGTTGTGTCTGCTCGGTGTGGTATACATTTACTATGGTGCAATTCAAACTAAAATTCTCTGAAGCTGTATCGGAGACTCGCTGTGACGTAATGAAATAGGAAATTAATTAGAAAGCGAAGGAATGGAATTGATTAATTTACAGGAACGGTTGGGACGACGGGCGGGAATGCCTTCTCAGGAGCATTTGCGAGCTAGCCGAGGCACCGTTGGACAGAGACGGCCAGGACCTCATCGAAGAAGTCATCCACTTGCTTCTAACGTAAGTTAATTAGTTTTGTCAAGCACAGCTGTTCGCCAAAGGGCAAACGAAACAATACTAGTCGCGAACGTAACTTTCGAAGAAAGGTGGAAAAGTAACACAATAAATGGCTGTCTATGTCCAAATGTCTTTCACGACGTAAATCAATTATTACTTTATACAATATTGACGCTATTCTTTTTTATGAAACTCGATTTCTGAACCTCTATTGTGCGGAGTCTGGGAATAGTACTTTTCGATACTAGGGCGAAATTGTTAATTATTGAACGAGGGTGAAGTTTTTCGCCCGATCGAAGTAAGGGTGACAATCGTACGAGTCCAGAATCATCTCTCGCAAGTGTATCAGACCTTTTTTTTTTAACACAACGCGCGTTAGGTTGAATTTTATGCACGCAAAACCCGAGCAAAATCGAATTTTACGCACAGCGTGTTGAAAAAATATTTTACGACCCTATGAGCGTACTTATGTCACCGTTAGAATTTTTAACTTTAACAATGAATAGTAAGGACCGTAATTAAAATATACGATTTCAGCCCATTTAAAGTGAAATCGGAATAGATCTGCTGAACTTCCTGTCTCTTTGTCACTTCCGTTCTCTCCTTATATTTTTCTTCTCTGGTATAATAACGTCAGATAGTACTCAAAACTCTGTGATTCTAGACCATCGGAAGATCAGCCGGAGGCCTTTGATTTCAATCACCGGAGCGTTCACGAGATGTACCACGAGGCGGAGAGGCTGGGCAGGGTTGGTGGAGACTGCATCTTGGCTTATCCTGATTGCATCAAATCGCCGTTAGAATCTTTTACGGAAGTTTTACGGTCGAACCGGCAATAAAAATCGAGTTATTTCAGTCTGAAATAGTTTGTACGAAGACGGAGCGAGTGTCTTTCTATAATTGCAATATTTTTCAATTTCAAAATCGATCTTAACTGTTGAGTCTATTTTTAAAATTACCTTTATACTTTACAACCAATATTGTTAAATTACACTCCTGTGAATGTACATAATAGGAAACTACATATATGTCAAGAAATAAAGACGAAGAAATAAATTGGTTTACAAGTTTTCTTCAACCTACAATAGATGGGTGCAAGGGCCAAGGGGAGATAAAATCAAAGAAAAGATTGAGAATCTATGTTTTTCGTGAGGGCACAGAGGTCACGTACCTAGAAGGATAGATATGAAACTAAAAAATGAAATATATTTTTGCTATCTAAGAATCTAGAAGCCAACGAGGGCAGAAGGCATATATTTAGTCAAGAAATAATCTCAATAATCTCATGCTTACAGTGATGCATGAATACAAAGTGCCAGCAGTTAGAAGGATGAAAAAAATGAGAATTTACGATATACGAAATATTTTTCTCTCAAAGATCCTTAAAGCATTATATTGATTTTCAGTCATGGCGATACCTTTTTCACACACGTCACTAAGACGTTACTTTTTTGTTTATACTCTTATTATTTCTTATTGAATCTTGCTCTTAGAGATAGCTTTACCCTCGTGCAACCTGTACTATTACGTCATTGGTAATAAGTTGAAGTGTAAGCAATTCTGAGTAAACAGTACGTTTTCACCCCTCTCTTTGACGACTTCAAGAAGCTGTTTCAAATCGAAATTTGTTGCTGAAGACAAGCTCAACTTACAGTGGTACGCGTAAGCCTCTTTATCCAACTAGATATTTGATCTTCTGGTTTTAAATTTTTCTAAAAACAGGTGTTAAAATTTATCGTGAAAACTAGGGCATTAAGGACCTAAAAATAATGAAAACGTGTGAGATTCTCCTGATCTTAGTCGGACACCTAGTTACAGCATGGACGAACACCGATGAAGTCTCTACACGAGATAAGCGACAGATCTATTCACCGCTCTTGGTACAACCCTACGGAGGAACATTCAAGGTATTTTTTAACATCGGTATATAAATACACATAGACAGTATATTTTTGGAGATATTTTTGCAGCTTGTTGAATTGCGTATTCGAAAACAAATAATAAAAGAAATGAAAACTTCTTCAATATCGAATTTAATATCGCTGCTGCACGTATAGCTTCACATTATAAAAGCTGCCAGAAGCTATTCTTGAATATCGGTAATAATAAATAAATGAACATTAACATTTGTCTGTCAAATTAATAATCAAGACGTGAACTCAATTAGAGAAATGGTTTCCGTCTCAAGGCTGTAGAGTTATATTTATTGTAGAAAGTTGGACATTATTCTGACAATGATATGATGGGACGAAAAGCAGTAAAATCAGATCGCGATGTATCTGATTCATTGAATATATATGAGTATACTGAAGGGTTTGAGTAACTAAGAAATTTGTAAAATTAACATCGAAATCATGATATCAGTTATAATTTCTTGATTTATGTATAGAAATATTTCTGGAGATAAGTAAGCAAAAGTAGTGAAGAAAAAAAAAAAAAAAAGAACAAAAAACAAAAACAAAAAGAAACCACCATGAAAAAGTTTTACATTCAGAAAATCAATCCAAAGTCTTTTACCGCTACTTCTATTTTTATATAACCGCGGAAGGCCAATGGGAGAAGCCTTAGAGAAATCCAAGCTAACTTGAAAAACCGGAAACTTTTACGACGGAGTAATATCGCAGACCAACAAAAAGCAAACGATATTCCAAAAGTTAAAATATGGAAAGAGAAGTGGTGGGATGGTGGCACTGGTTGGGTGGGTACCCAGGAACTTCGAGCGTAAGCAAAGCTCGACTGTAATTTTCCTTCTTTCTATTCCTCCCCTTGTCCGCGCGTGGTAGTTGCGATTTTATTACCACATTCTTTTATCACTTGAAATATGATTTTCCAAAATTACTTTTCGCCGCGAGCGATCGATCTTCAAAAAGTAACCCGCTCTATACTCTGATTATTGACTGATCGTATACGAAGGGTGCCAGCTTTCAGATACTATATGGCTTTATCGTTCAACTAATCGTAAACTGAGTAAACCGTTCAAAGTAATAAAACAAAATTAACAATTAGCTAAATCATAAGCATGGCTGTGTTGATTATTATTAAATGGGTTATGCTTAATTTCCAGCTCATCGTAGGTATAGGTATACCGATCGCTATCCCTGGACGCTCTTTGACCTATGGTCAAAATTTTCAATTTCAATATCCATTGCCAACCAACGCAAGCTTCTTTAGCAATTTATTTTCATCCGACTCTTCGAAGAGACGACGTCGTAGTTCTTCAAGTTACGAGAGGCCAATTGCTTACAACATGTTGCAGCAGCAGTTCGACAGGTTTATTATGCGAGCCAATATTTATCAGACTAGAAAGTCAAAGAAATTTTTCTCGTGTTTGGTTCACTTTCGACTTGTTGCATATTTACTTGAATATAGTTATCAGATTATTGCGTTTCCATACCAATATTTTCAATTAGATCTCAAAGGATATACTATCATACGAATATAATCCAACAACTTAACATTATATGTCATGATTTTGCAAATAATGAGCGAGATGTCGGTTTCAGAAACGGTGTCGACGGTAAAGAATGCATAATGCGAGGAATTTGTGAGGCTGCTGAGACTCCACTTCAAGAAGAAGGCCTGGTTGGAGAACTTCTTCATCTTCTATTAACGTAGGTGGACAGTTTTTTTGTCATCTTTATTCCATATGAGAAATTTCCAGTAGCCCGAATACGAAAACTTAGAGTCATGATGATAAGTCAATGTCGATTTTGTTTCAGACCTGATTACGGTGGCGATACTTCTATAGGTGAGGAATATATGAATGCAAAAAAAGCTGGACTGCGAGGAGAAGACTGTTTCGAACTATTCCCAGGCTGCCCAGAAGGCCACGGGATACTTGACCACGTATCAACAATAAAATATGTGAAATAAATGTGTAGCCCTTGTTGATTTCTTCGAATATTGTCTGAAATTTGTGTCATAAATTTTACGAGAATCGTATGAATAAAACTCGCCTAATTCTAGGCGTTTATCTCCGTGGTCAAGATCTTTCTTGGTTGGCCTCGATAGATGGTCATCTTACAGGGTAGAACATCTGCTCCATAACATGGATACTATAGGGTCATATCCTGCCTCTATGTAGCCATTTCCGGTCATTTTTTTCACAGACACGTTGCGACAACATCGTCGAAAACTTTACCGAATTTCTTGGTCGTTCAGGATAAAGAACGAGAAAGTTTCACGGACACCGTAACAACCGTCGTGCCGGTAGATACTCTTTAACAAGGATAAAACTTCTTGAAAATATTTGCCAACTTTGATCGTTTTATGGTTACGGTTACGCCTAAACTTGGCTTGAACACTGTTACACAAGTACGTGTAGGTAAATACCATATCTAGATAGTATATGTATTACCTTATCGTATTGACAGACGAAACGGGACGTAAATTTCGCGTTAAAAAGAATATTAGCGTTTCTTTGCTAACGTAAGGTGATTGCTCAGTCCTTTCGCGCGTGAGCTTGCCTTCTAATTGATTCATTACTTCGATACCTTTGTCTTTGTAATTGAAAATAACGGAGGGTCGTAAAGATGTATTAAAGAAAAACTCTCATTCGTCATATTGAATCGTCAGGATACTCGTCATTTCCAATAAATACTCGATTGTAAAGGTAAGTGCATAAAAAAATATACTCAGCACTCCTTGCCAGACGTATAACACATCGAGGAGATGGGTTCAGCGGCCAAGAGCCCGAGGCGTTAATGGCTTTGGCAAACGTGACGGATTCCTGTAGTCTGGTCACTTATTTTCGTGCGTTGACGTCGAAAGGTCACTAAACTACCATTGAAAAGGTAATCCGGTTCATGCGGATCAACAGCATCTTAGGACCAGTTTAGAGTTTGCCCAAAGTCTAGGCAAATAGAAGGGAATAAGTTAGAATAGAGACGAGATACGGGAGACTGGGTGGAATAAATTCGAATCATTCCGAACGGGTCCGTCGAATAGATTTGCGTAAAATTGCCCCGGTAAGTCCGTCCAATTAAATTAAGCAGCCAGTGTATTTCTCATGGAATTAACGTTTACTGGTGCTAGGCGCTAATTGGTGCACCGGAAACCGCAGTAACCCCGAGACAAATCGACCTCTCCCTGAAACTCTACGAAAGTCAAAACTAATTTAACTAATTCTCGTTCAACGCTAGATTCTTGTATACGTATACACTTATATACACACGGTGGTATAGGAATAGGAAAGTCATTCAGTGAGTTATGAAGCTCGTAGTCCGTACGGTTCTGCTTCTCTTGATCCTCGCGGTTCTTCCATCAGCCCAGAAGATCAGAGCTAAGAGACTAGTGGGGATTCGAAAAGGCTCAAGATTCTATGTGAGTATCAGTGTCAACCAATCGATTAGTTATGTCATTCGGTGAATGTTTTTGCTTTCAATTTACATAATTTCGGCAACTATTTCATGCGTATATATCCCAATCGATTTTTGATAATGGTTTTTTCAGCTCAGAATGAACTTCAAGGACACTGTTTTGGAGGCTACAACCATATTTGCCCACGCCGCTGGATTCAAAGTAACCTGGGAAGTTCCAGAGGGTAGCTTTCCGAAGAGATCAATTAGATCGCTGCACGACGATGTTGAATTTTTGTTCGACAGGTAATTCGATTATTTGTCTGAATTTGAGCGATGTAAGAATGTTGCGTTTTCTTTCTGTTGGATGAAAAACCTCGACTACCTATAGTTCGCAGTTAAAGAAGCAATGGTTTCGTTCTGTTTCCTTTTTTTCTTTCTTTTTTCTTTCATCATTCTTGCGGACGAATAATACTTGAATGTCCTAGAACGAGCGGATTTCGTGTAGCCATGGAAAAAGTTTGCTCCGTTTTTTTCTTTTTTTTTTTTTTCATATTTTTAGTGCCAAGGGGGTTGGCTGGTGAGTCGGACTAAAGGGAGAATTGTTTGTTTCCCATTGTTCTTCAAAGCACCGTTAGTAATATCCCAGCCAGACACCGCGATATGGAGAAAAGTTGAGCTAACTAAGGAAAAACAAAACCTTTACGGTATGGAAGAAAAGCTCAGCACCAGTTAACGCTTGTCGTAATTAAAAATTCTTCTCGTAAATATCTTAGAACCGTTAACGTCAATCGCTAATCGTGAAGCATATAGAAAACTTGCAAATTACAAAGTTTCGATTTTGAGTTACAACAGTTCGTTGAAATTCAAGTTCGACTTCTCATTTCCGCTGTACAAGACCGTCTCATTCATACCAAAACAGTTTCATACGTATTTGAAGAGATAATGAGGTACGAGGCTTCTTTTGTAGTAGAAATAACTCTTGGTAGTTGACAGTTCCCCGACGAGTTTCTACGCCCATTTGTTTCTCATCTGGTCACAGTTATTATACTCTATTTCTTATAGAAATGAGATAATTTACAGTAGAAATATAAATTTTTCATCTCACAGCTGTCACAACGTATAAGAAAAATTATAGAAGCGACATTTATTCCACCTAAAATATGTATTTTTTTTTTTTTTTTTTTTTTTTTCAGACATGGTTTTGATGGAAAATCTTGCCTTTTGAATAACATATGTCAGGCCACGGAATACGTCAGTCAAAAAAGCGGTGTCGTGGCAAAGATTCTTAGATTACTTTTAAGGTTGGTCAGATAAATATTCTACATAAGTCGTCAATTCGTTAGAAACATAAAATTATATCTTCTAATCTATAATTTCAGAGAATCGAATGAAGGTAACGATACATCTGTACTGGACCCGTTCAACTGCGAAGACTATAGAAGTATGTGTCCATTGGATTTTACTGGTATAGACATACATACTTAGAATAACGAAACGTGATTTCATTTAACTTTACAATCCCTGCAGAGATGTCCACCAACATATTCTAAGCAAATAATTTGAATAAATTATTCAGCATCTCTATTTTAGATGGCGAAAACATGAACACTTATTATAGCCTTAAGGATACTATTTTTTACATCGCGTATAATAAAGCGTTCATTCATTCACGTTATAATAAATTATTATTTATTTCATATACCCAATAAAAATTGATTATACCTATAGTTACTTGTGTAAAAAATTCACTCAGAGACATGCATTAACTGCTGTACGCAATTGAATGTTCATTATTTTTTAAATTCATGGAAATAGTAAATATAGATGAAATTTATCGAGATACACAAATCTGATGCTTTTGGATAAACTATCATTTCTGTTTCGAAACAGCTTTTGTCTGCTGCATCAGTTATGAGAAAAGATCGGCTCGTATGGAAGTATTGTATTTATCCCGTGGTTAGGAGACCGGAGTGTCCAGTACTTGAGAATCAGTGCATTCGGTGCTGTCACCGCGGATGTCTCTTTTTGAGTTGGAGCAACGAATGAGCTAATGATTTTTAATTTCATACATTTTATTCGATTTTCAAACGTTGTGTTCTACGGGTATTTGTCTTTCGTCAGTTTAAACGTCGGTTCAATTCACCTGTATTTGATAAATTGCCGTTGGATTTTGCACCAGATCAAACAACCATTAGTGTAACCCTGAAGTCCGTTGTTGAATCAACAAATTACCAACTAAATGTAAAAATTTAGACGAGTCAAACAACCGTTGGATTCCATCGGTTTTCTCAGTAGCATAAGACTGAGGCACCAAACCTCCACGATTGATACTATTTATACTATTCGAGTAATTTCCGTGTTACTCTTTATTCTCATTCGATAGGAATACGCAAGGTAAGAACAATATTCTGCAGTTATAAAACCATTAAACGAAAGAAATAACGCAATAACAGTTTGACAGAATATATGTTGACCTGTCTTAGATGGTTTCACAGTTCTTCGGTTTACTTTGCACTATGATTTGTCTAAACTTCGTCTTCGTCAGTTCTACCGACTTGAATCAAAACTATACGGAAGTGGATACGGGAAGAGTTCTATCCAGGCGAAAAAGATATCTGATATTTCCACAGGGTAGTAATATACAGGTAAGAAACTTTTCCGACTTCACATATCTAGCTGTTGTTCGTTCAACTTTAACCTTGTTTTATAGTTAGTATACTGTCTCACGATCGGTGCCTATGGCAGAGACGGAGATTTGGTAGTGGGTTTGACAGCTGCCATGGCTTGGGCATTACCAACTGAAGTGGACAAGAAAGCGATCGATCTTTTGCACAGACGAAGTCGGAGTATCTGGTACCCAAAGATGGAAGCATTTCTAAGTTCGTACGTATAGATTTAACATTTATTCTTTATTGTTATTGAAATTGAAATTGAAATTGTTACCCTGGCAAACGAGTGGCTAACGAAATAAGCCGTAGATCTATTCTCGGCCGCACGTTGTTATAAAAAATGTACTTTGCTTAAAAGCTCCTGGGACTTGTGGATTTTATTATTCATACAGCACGCGGTGTCTCCTCAACCTGGGTAACAAATGCAGGTCACATTTCGTTAGTCGCTATGCCACGTTTGGTCTGAACCTAATAGTAGTTATAACTGGGTACCGTTTTATGTTTTTTGCGGTATTTAAACCAGGCAATTCACAAGCAATTTCAAACCGCTTGCGAATTTATAATGGCATTTTTTTGCAGGCTGAAGAAATTCTAGAAATTGATTAGATTTATATACATAAGTTAGGTATTCCATCTCACACAATATATCTCTAAGCAATGTTCCCAGCATATCAAAACTACGGGATTACCTTTACTGATCGAAAATTCTTGGCTATAAAAAAAGTCTCGCTTATTACACTTTATAGAACTGGAGTAGACGGACGTTCCTGCGTGTTGAAGGCACTCTGTGAAGCCGGAAAGCGGAAAAAGTCGGATATCGGGCAGGGGACCTTCGTGCAGGAAGTTCTGCATGCTGCATTCACGTAAGTACCTATACCAGTGCTAGAAATAAGTTTGAAATGTATAGATCCGTCGAATTTATTTCAAGTTCGAAAGTTAAGCTATCAGATGTCTCTCCGTCAAGATAGGAGATAACAATTCATCTTAGCTCAGAGTTTTGGAAAGTTGATAAAAATGAGTAGGTGAATAATTCGACGAATAACGATCAAAGGGATAGGATATCATTTTTTTTATTTTTTTTCTTCACTTTATAAAACTTTTCTCTCTTCTTCAAACCACCCTTTATACGCGGCATAACTACCCCCATTCAGAGTTAGATCTCTGAAAATGATGTGCGTGAAGAACGTTTGTTTACCTCCCTATAGCAGCTAGAATGGGCAGTGGCTATATACCATATACTATCCAAGGATGGTATTATTATTCATTGTTATGCTTAGATGTTGTTTATATTTCTGCTTCTTTTTTTCTTTCTTTCTTTTCCTTTTTCGTGATAGTAGAACGCAAATATTTATCTACCCGCGAGACGAAGCCAAAAGTTCCGGTCTTTATTTAACCTGGTGAATCGCGAGTATCTTGATACGATAAATCCAACTTTGATGGGTTGCCATAGGGCTGTGAATTGTTCATGTGAAAATTTCTCAACCACCCCTCTTTGAATATGAAATTGATTAACGATTATTTTTTTTTTACAATCTTTACTCACAGAAGTTCAAAGTATAATACGACAAACGTATTTCTTTCAGTTCACCGGAAAAACTTTTGCTCAATTTCTCGAATCGTTAAGTTTTTCTGAATTTATAACAGAAATAATTATTTCATACACGGTATAATTAAAGAACAATAAAAAATAAAAATTCATAATATCATTTATGTTAATAGCTTGCCAAATGATGGTTCGAAATTCGAATCCGTGGAACACCAGATTTACGACTACGCCCACTCAACTCGAGAAGATTGTGCGAAGCTGTATCCAACGTGCAAACATTCATTATACAAAGTTGATTTCTGAACATTGACCATCTGTTGTATATATCTACGGTAATCAGTGGCCAGGGTTTGATCCCTAACGGAAATTTACCCACTCGACATATTTAATGAAGAACTTGCCGCAAACTTAATCAAAGTAATTACCCTGAATTATTAATGATTTAAGTTTGTACTGCAAATTTAAATAACTCATTAATCTTGCTGGCAACTTGTTCATTATTCTTGTTCAAGAAAATATTATGCTATGTATTCCTATGCTCAATGGCCAGTCTATGATAATTTTTTTTTTCAAGAGAGAGACTGCAGTTTGTAAAAAAAATATCAGAATCAAAATCTCGAGGCTTTTAGAAATATTAAAAGAATTTATTTGGGCTCGTAAATCATAATGTGATGTATTACTAATATATAAGAAGTAGTAATAAAATTATTTTATTAGACAGTCTCCTCAATTTCATTATCCATTATTCAGTAGTCCTCTAGCACAGTATAATTGGACCGTATCTTCCTTCCTGTTTCGCATTTGGATAGCGGTAGGCAGTCGACTGATAAAACAGTAATTACCTTCTGTGATGCCTACCCAGTTTATTGGTCAAATTACTGTCGCGTTGTCACGTCGCCCAGACAACGGGATTGCACGAAAAATCCAACACTGGCCTTAGTTCAATTTATTGAACCAACAAGCACAGATCCAATTAAATTTGTTTAATTAAGAGAATCGGAAATGGTATTGTCTTGGAACCCAACATCGTATCAACAGTCATCAAACCGCAGAATTAATTTAATATAACTTTACGTTTTCAGTCTTGTTTTCAAGTTGATTTTCGATATTATGAACATATTACCTACGTTCGATTTATTAACACTAATATAATGGACATTCTCAGGTACATAAATCTCTTATGTAGTTAAATTTTCGTTAATCAAATGTCTTTCATTGATATCTCATTTATTTGCTCTATAAATTCAAACGTCATTTTCAAATTGAACTAATTTTTTTCTGGCAAATGATTCACTTTACATAACTGTCCAGGTACACATATGTATATGTGTGTGTGTTTCAAGGAAGGTTGCTTTATTGTTAGAGTGATTAACAGAGTAACACCAATATGACGGACGTATGGTACCGTTGCAACTGTCTCACCTACATCCGTTCATCATTTAGTAACCAAGCTCTCTCTGACAAACGAAGCTGTCCATACTAGTCTGTTGTTACGATAAAAAGTTTTGCGCAATTCATAAAGCACACAGAACTGGTGCTTGTTGATGTAATGACGTATCAAAAATTCTCCGGCTCTCTAATATTGCTGATATTATTTGTAGAACTTTGCACATCGACAAGTGTTTCATTTATTAACAATACAGACACGCGTTTAAAACGTGAATTAGGCAAAGTTGGAACCCCCTATCGATTTCTCATTTTCCCAGAGGGTAGCAATGTCCAGGTACGATTATTTACAATATCTTAATTGCGCTTGAATTCTAGGTACGTAACAGAAATTCATTATTATATAACTAAATCTCATGAATTTTTATACGAATTTAACTCGTAAAATTTCTTCATTGGTCGTATATTTTCAACCATTTCTTTTTTTCTATAAAATTATTTCGCAAACTTTACAGCTAATTTACTGTATGACAATCGGCACCTACGCAAAACCTCAAGGTATATTTACCATGGGGGTTACAGCTGGTCTGGCTTGGCAATTACCTCATCAGAATAGTGAACGTGAGAGAAAACCGGCCGAAGTTTATCATCGTAGGAGTAGACGGGAATTATATCCGAAAATAGAAATGATGCTGAAGGCGTAAGTTTACAGAAATTCTATTATATTTCGTAAAGTACACTACCATAGCCGTAATCCATTATAACCGAAAGAAAGTGCTTTCGCACTTGGCAGCTGCTTTTGCGTGGCCCTTATAGTGTGCATATTTGATTATTCTCGAAGACATATATGAATAATGTCGTTTTCAAGAAATCTAATTCTAAGCCAGGGTGGCCACAACGCTAAAAGGTTGACCTTGAAAGTCAAGACGTACTTATACGAGGAGAAGAGTACCTCTGGTGGGTACTTCTTCACACTCCAGGTTTCTCTGAAGTTTGTCCCCAAAGAGGAGATTGGTGTAGGGTAGAGAGAAGAGCCTTGGCATCCCACACCTTTGTATTCGTAATTTTCGTTCAACTGCTTTGTGTAAAATAGGCTCAAAACACCTGTCCACTTGATATTCTGACAGGCGTACGTCCCCGCCCTACTTGAGCGAGTGTCTACACTTTTGGCGCGCGCTCCCTTCAATCTAAAGTGTGACTGTAAGGTGCAGAAAGGACCTTTTGTAACTTTTTGCTTTACTCTTATAAAGGGCAATTTCACATTTACAGACGAGGCAGAGACGGTAGAGCCTGCGTCCTTAAAGCCCTTTGCAAGGCTGGTAGGCGAAACATCACAGAGATTGGCAAAGGATCCTTTATGCAAGAAATGATGCACTCGATATTTACGTAAGTCCCTTAAAGTTTCGTCATTTTGTCATTTCAGTCGATGTTTTCAAACCATTTCATTATTCATAGCCTTTGACCAATTTACTTCGGTCATATCCCGTAACTCAACGTCCGTTTATTCCTGTAGATTACCGCAAGGATCGTTTCACGAGGATCCTAAGACCCAGTACGAAAGAGCGCACATGGAGTCAGACGAGGATTGTGACCAACTGTATCCCACTTGTCTTGAGAACATATGAAAGAAGATTTTTCCCCGGCTTTCTCACATGCTACAATGCGCTTAGACCACACTTCGTTAGCTTATAAATCTAACAAGTTGTTACAAAAGGTGCTTATACTCTCGCACCGCAGATTTACTAGCAAAGATCAGTAAGAGAAATACAAATTTTCCAACGATATATTGCCTACACGTTTCTTCATTCGTTCCTTTCCCAACTAAATCATTAAAGAGAAAAAAAAAGTTTCCTTTCCACACTTCATTTCAGACACAAACAACTATAATGGGAATAATTTAGAAGATCATCTCTTCGTCGCCAACTAGACTTTAGTTCTTATTTTTACGGGGTGACTCTTATGTATTTATGTAGATCTTGGTAAAATCCTTTACAGACGAAGTAACAACCATAATAGGCGTGATGCTGATATGTGATAATTTTTTAAAACTTTTTATCATAAATTCCATTCAATTATCATCATACTATTACGATGGCGATTAACGTGATTATTTTCGTCCCACGAAATGAGCTGTGTTTAATTTTTAACTGTCAGGGCAGAGTTTTTATCCGGTATTATAAGTGCCACGAACCACTCGATCTGAAACAAACCCTCGTTCGAGGCACGACGGGGCTTGGAAACGCGAAAGGGAAGGGAAGGGTTAATGGGGTGCAATAAGGGAAGGAAAGAGAGAAAATTAGTGGTTCTTATACCCTAAATTAATTCTAATGAATTGCCCGACTTATAGGTTGGAGGAAAGCTGTGCGAAAAATTGCGAAGCCCATACCGAACGGAAGTAACGTTTGAAAATAGAGAATCTGACAGATTATATTGGGGCTGCAGTTTCAGAAATGTTGCAACATATGAGATATTTGATTAGAATCCTGTAGAAATGGGAATGTCAAGACCATATCCTAAGTGAAAATATCTCTAGTCTTGATCCTACGAGCTAATCAATGTCAAGAAAATGTCAACGCTGTAAAAAACGATGCAGAGTAGGTGATACATCAGTTTTCCTGAATTTATATCACATGGTAGACTTTGTGAGATGCTATATGCAAAAAAAAAAGTTTACTATACGTATTTCGGAGTAATATTGCAAAGAAGCTTTCAGCTGTACCTCGCGTTCGTATTTGTAATGAAAGGGCATCATTAATGTGATATGTTTTTATCGAAATTGAGTTTATTTGATCAAGGAAATTTCAGAGAAATTTGTAGATAAAAAATTCAGGAAATCACTGTTATAATCAAGATTGCAGAGTTAATGGCGGTTGGTTTAACATCGTTCTTTTGTTTGACGTTGAAATGTCCGTGTTCGATGAATCTACGCCGAGGGACATAATCAGGAAAATGAAATCCCGATGACGATCGAGAATTTGTATAAAAAAAAAAAGCAGTTTCATGTTTCAGAGTTACGGAAATGTGATTCAATAGATAACGAATCAGATTCAAGACTATTTATGATCAGACAAGGCAAAATACCTAGAATCTGAACTTTTAGTTAAATGGAGTGGATTAATTTGTTCAAAACTGAGAAAAAAAAAAACAGCAACAGGAAATAAACGAGACCTTCCAAACGTCCATTACGTCAGAAATAGTGGGAATTCTTTACCGATATGTTAACTGAAAGGTTAAACACTTGGCGCCCCCAGATAGTATAGGTATAAAAACGAAAGAGATTTGTGGTGGGTCTTCGAGAGCGACGCTAAGACGCCTGTTTTCATTTCTGTCGCATAAACGAAGTCGCGGTACTAAAATCGACAAGGTTTTTTGGTGAAATGAAAGCTCCTCTATTGTTCGTATTGATTTACACGACGATCGTCGAGACAGAGGTCCTTTGTGAGACAGCTGAGAGAAATTCAACGAGGGCAGATTTGACGAGCAATTGTGACCTTCGCGAAGAGGAGAAGGGAAATAAAGTTCTACTGTCCAGGAAGAGGAGATTCCTTACTTTTCCGGAGGGTAGTGCTTTCGCGGTAAGTCAACGCTGAGTACCAGCTTCTGGTAGATTTCTCTGATGGAGGGTGAGTTTGATCGTCTTGAGTCATTGAGAATTCTTGAGCAACGGACAATGATAAATAATTAGAAAGGGAAATTAGCACGGTGAAGAGCTGCCGTGGAATGTCGTGACTCGAGTGGTGTAATTTAACGGATCTTAATTGCTTAGCCTGAGGGTAATTGTTTAATGGCAAGTTGTTACCTACGCTAGAATAATTCAGAGCTGGTGTCATCTCGCTAAAAATCAACGATTATTTAACCTGGGTATAAAACGTAAGGATTTTATTGTCAAGGAATCAATCATCCAGTCATACTTTTTTTTCTACATTTTTTAGTCGACCCTGTCCGTCGTAAAGACGCTCCAATACCAACAAACGACACCGAAGAACTTTGTCATTGAATATGACGTGATTTGGCCAATTCCTGGCACTATAAAGCCCTACGAAGAGGACGACGACGACGACGACGATGCTGATAACCGAATATTCTCCAAAAGAATTGGTAGGCCTTCTCGTTGGCGACTGTACCGTCGCCACAAGAGGGAATTGTACTCCACCTACGAAGCTGCTCTCGACAGGTGAGTCGATGAACATGATTGAGGCTGGTGATGGTAGTGGTACTGGCGGAAAGGGAAGCTTGCAGAAATCGGAAATCCCTCAAGAGCAATCCTAACCCGGGAAATTGTCCTGATCTTTTTGGTGTTGAGTCTGATGCCTTCGAGATGGAAAACCCCATCCTCGTTTCCGGTTCCAAACAATTTGAATAGTCGGTCACCCAAGCAAGGGTCTGCCTTTTCCAACTTGAGTTTCCTATTCTGTGTTATGAGCAACATGCATGCACATATGCATTCCAAACTTATTCGTTGAAAAATGCTAGTAGTGATGCTAGTTCATGTGATTAATTATTCTCATTGTATATTCGCGTCAGTTCTGCCGTGTTTATCGTGACGTTCAATGGATTATTTGATCTCAATTTTCTATTCAGTATTTAACGTGTTCGTTGCTGGAAAAGGAACAAAATACTTGCTATCGGCTGAATTTGTCCAATTAATACTGACATTTTCAATTAACGTTTGTCGGCAGATAAAAAGTATTCGTGATTTATATCAAATTGTGATGTTGACCGGCTCGGCACAAAAAAGCATCAAATTAAGGGAAAAAAAATGTCTAATAAATTCTGATTTCATCGGAAAAATTTGTCGAATTTTTATATACACGGAGGAAAGTAGGGACGTATGGTCGATCGTGAAGTATTCACAGACCAATAGAAAATATCGGAGTCAAAGAAGTGAATGCAGTTCAATATTTTGCGATGTTATCATTCAGAAAAATTCGCTTTTTGTTACAGCCAAGGTCTGCCAGGAAAAGAGTGTTTATTGAGGACAATTTGCGAGGCACAAAGCGTTCTTTCACCTCCGGGAGTTTCTTTCGTGGATGATATGCTTAGAATAATTTTAAGGTAGGTGGGAATTTTTTGACAGAAGACCAGAAGAGTACACAATGATTGTTGCATGGCTCACGCTTGAACATATGTTTGATTACAGTAATTTCGCGAGGTCAAAAAATGAAGTGGATGCATACGACCTGGCATACGAATCGAAAAAAGACTGTGACGTCAAGTATCCCTGTCCATTTTCGATACTAGAACTTCTGTTGTCTTTTGATCAAAATTTAATTAGCCATACCTGAATTTGGTCCACCTAACGCTGTCTACTTGCATTTCAACCCAATAACGATTCAATAAAAATCTCACGAAAACGTGAAACAGAATTCGTAATCATTTCCATCTTGAAATCCCTGACCTTTGCTTCGTACAGTTTTGGGGAGCAAAAAAAAAAAATCTACCCACGCAACTCACAAAGATATATACATATATATAGATATATTGGTAGGTACGTGTATCGCAATATGTACTTTGCAATTATCCGATATTCTACCCACGTATTCATGTACCGGGTTGAACGTTAACTTTTCCGAAAGATAAAACTTTTATTTGCTACCATAATAAACAAATTGTGTTCAGAAAAGGACGAATGATATAAACCTGAAACTTCTTGAATCGAATCACATATATGCTTGTATTTATCTCAGTTATAAGATTAGAAGATTCTGATAAAGAAAGAAATTAAAGAATAAAAAATTATAAAATGCATCGTGTATAGAAAGATCCAACTTTTGTTCGCTAAAAATTTCTTCTGGCAGAAAATTAGAAGCCAGTAATTAAACATTTGGCAATAATTATTGTCCTACCCAGTATAGATATGAATATATTTATAAACGCCGAAACGTATGTACAGAACTATATATCTGGGTTTGACCGTTAAACGGACGCTGTAGCATAACAGTATTGTTCATTAGCTAACCGCGAGCTCTAAAAAATGACCTGTTAAGTCTTTACGAAAACATAACCACTGGGTTACTAACTTCCCGCTAATATGGTGGACAGTTTCTGGTTTCTGGTTGAAGCTTAACTGTATCATACGGCTTAGAGAAGAGCGAAGTGTTGCACCGGTCGCGTCTGACAGTGTTCGTGAGGTTGGTGAGTACCGCTTTGGAATTGACTTGAAACGTAGAAATTGACTTGAAACGTTGAAATTGATTTCAAAGGTTGAAATTAACCAACCAATCGACTAAAGATTTTCTAGGGTAGAGCGATTAGAGGATAGAATAAGATATAGTTAGAGCTAGATAGGGTATATAGTCTGGCATCTAGGGTAGCGTAACAATGTCATTATTTTGTGAAAAATTCGGTTTTAATTTCAACATGAGCCCGGAGGTTTTTCACGGTTTTATCAAAGACTCGAGGTATACTTTCTAGAGAGGAAAGTTTCCAAACTTTTCCCAGCGTATTCAAACTCGAATCAAGCTTTGCCCATGGCTAAACGAGCTCGTGAAATGAAATTTCTTACCAGATCGATATCACTGCCGGCGGTAATTTTCTTTAGTTATCACTGATTCAAGGAGCGCCACTTTTAAAACGTAAAGTGGCGATAACTGCTGAATTTCGTGACTCCAACCTGACAGTCCTTGAAAGACGTTCTAATGATTAGTCCTTAAAAGCCCACGATTTTGGTTCAACGATGTCAAGGAGGGGCCTATTAATTCATCCGATAACAATCATTGCCTCAAACAACGTTACGTACACTTCACTTTCGTGGTTCAGTACCTTTTCGATAAAACAAACATCGGATAGTCTTATCTCACTATGTACCGTATCAATTTCAACAAAGGGCGAACTCATGCGGTGTAATTGTTCACGATGATTATTATTTAATCGACACACATGAATGAATATCGCACGGCTAGCTGGTTCATATGTAGCTGTGATATACACGTATATATGTATATATCTGATGGAATTGCTGCGAGCTGCGAGAGTGATGCCTTTCCGAGGTATTGAAATCCTGGTAAATTTTCTCGTTTGAAAACTCGAGACCATCGCAATAACATCGCTGATTCCCACCGACGTTTGACTTTGATTCGGTGCGATTCAAAGCGAAAAAGTCAGATCGGTAGAGACAAAACGACAGTAAGGAATGTGGAGCAATACTCAACACCCAAGAGCCGTGGGCCCGCGGTCCTGGCTTGGGTCTGTGTAGTACGAAATGCGAAATTCAAGATTGATAGGCACTGAGAATTTACAATTCGTTTCGCCGCTCTTTCTTCGTTTTACGGAAATCCCATCCCTCTATTCCGCGTGTTTACAGTCGGCATGGTTTTGTATGTATGTAGGTAGAAAATCGCGAGAGTGTCTGTTCGAGGATAAACTATAGAGCTGGTACGTTACAACACGTATTGGTTTCGCTCAAGACTAATGTCGACAGTTACCAAGATTTCGAGGGATCGACTCTTGTGCTTTTTCGTGCTTTCGCTAAGCCCTTTGTCTTTGTATATTTAGAAGAACTGGAACTATAGCCAGGCCATAAAACACGCCTCAGTTAAGAATTATATGACCTCTTTCGTTTCTCTGCCAGCTATATCGAACTCGTTTTTACAGGCAAACATGACGAGAACTGGAACGATATTTATTCTCTTTGGAATTTTCAATATCATTTTCATTGCCTCAGTCGACAGTGGTGGGGACAAGCTTCTTTCGAGAAGAAAACGTTACGTAGTCTTTCCAGAAGGCTCCAGTTTTTCTGTAAGTCAATCTTTCCTGCATACCAATCAAATTATAGATATATGCGTATACGGTATACACGTTTATCCTTTGATGATTTTCATCAAAAATTTAGATCGCTCTTTGCATGACCGTGCATACTATCACATCCGATAATATTTTTACGGAAGGCCTCAATTGGGGTGTCTCCTACGATCTACCCAACGAAAGCAACCCTGACCTAACACGACTCCTGCAGTTCAGATCAGATAAACTTCCCCCAAGTAAATACGTCTACAAGGATACGAAGAATAATCACATCAACGATCTCAAGTATTCCAGCTGGAATAATGACAGGAAGTACTACGTTGCCAGTCCGAAGCGGTACTTCAAATCGGAGAAAAATTACGTCCATAGAAGACACAGGAGAGATTTATATCAAAAATTGGAAGTCATTATGAACGCGTAAGTAAAAATATATATTTTTATTTTATATGTATTATAGTGGGACAGAAATTTGATGAGTACACAGATTCATCTATTCCCACCTGATATTTTCGTTCAGGGTTTTAATCAAGGAAAACTTTTCAATGCAAAAGCGATGGCGAACTTTTTAAATTGATTTCGGGAACATTTATGTCCAGGGTGAGGAACATCACCGTCAAAGTTTGACAGTTAATATACCTATAGATTCACGTCTCAGGTGGTTTGAAAATATGTAGGCGTCACTTGAAATATCACCTCTTTACGGACAGAAACTTTAGTTTATTGATTAAACTTTTGATATTAATTACAGACTTATTGCAACATCTATTACAGGGTTAGTCAACAAATCTGCCCTCGTTAACTCAAAACTTCACCAGCTTTTGATATTTTTAACGTACGTTACGATGAAGAATTTTTATTTGACAGCACGATAATCGTCTTTTGATAACGGCTGATGATTTCATATCGACGTAGTAATTCCAGGACCCAGGTGTCATTCGATTCTCTTTAATAAAATCAATAAAAGAGAAAATATCTCTATAGCTGGGTAATTGAAAGGTGCTTTGCGCCGAGAAGGTGGACGACAGTGAATGATAGTTTCCAAGCTATGCATTTTAATCAGGTTTCACGACGCTTTTCACTCATGACACGAAATTGCCGACGCTTGGTCCTTTGGTGTTCGATTGAATTTGTGAAGTGGCGATGCCAAACGGTAAAATTTGAATTTTGACGCTTCGTCTTTTTAAATTGGTTTGTCATTGAGCCTTGAAGCCTTCAACTGTAACCCTCCCAATTGAAATCTCCTTAATTGTTTTACTAAACCTGTGACTATGCGGCAGAAAATATTTCATCAATTTTTGAGCTTCGATAGGTAATTTACACCTTGAGACAAGACACTTGGACTAATACATCGCAGTAAAATTTCGTCTTCAAATTGACAGTAATATATAATTATTTGAGAATGAAAAGTAATTGAAAAAGTACCGGAAAACGCGATTTGAATATCGTTGTACATCTCTGTTAACGGAACAAATCAAGTTTGGAATGAACTCCCTTTTTCCTTTTTCGTCAAGCTGATAGAACAATGAAATTCGAATTCGATTTATCGGTGTTTTTATTCCGTGAGAATTTCCTCTTGTACTGCACCAAAGCTGATACCTGTAAATATGTATATTGAAAAAATAATTTAATCATTTTGTAAATATTCATGAATTTCGCGTAAGCTGACACAGCCACACGTGACACGTGACACGTGAAGGGTGATGGTGAAAATAAATTTTCATTGAAAAATAAAAGAATTACTCAGCCGAAGGGTGGAATGGAATTCGATCAATCGGGCTTTCCCACGTATACTATATACCATGCACAGAGCCACCGTCGAAAGCTCGCTTGGTGTAATTAATGACTCGAAAGGGAAATCAAAGATATGCCTAGAGGTCTGTTCCGCTCGTTTCGATTTATAGGCAACAATTGAGCCTCGCAATACGACAGGATTTCTCAGAGTTGCCCTTTGTACGCTTGGGTGTGGCTCGAGGGCAGTTCGTTTGTGCGAAAAAAAAAGAGTCTAAAGCGAAAGAAGACTGCCTTTAAGCGTCGACCCTAGAAACGACCTTATTTCGGGGAACAAGGTCCGGGCGAAAATAATCAACCCTCCCCACGGCGAGAATAAATCTGGCTATAGCCGAGAATAGAGGAAACTATTTCCCGTAGACGGTGGCCCTAGTGGAAGGAATAAATGGCCTGCCAACCGTGTTCAGAAACAGTCTCTCGCGGCGCCGTTCCCTTCCTTTACCCCACTTCCGCAGCTCGCCTTCCTTCAACGGCGACCACCACCCCCTAAGCGTCCCAACGCCCTCGACCGCACCAACCACCCGGACAACTTTGGGACGCTGTTGCAATACCACTGCATCCAACGGTCTGAATTCTAAACGCTACTTATAGTTAGTGGTAAAAGACCATTGTCTCAGACTTCGTGGATGGGGTATGTTGAAACGCAAAAATTTCATCAAGTAGAAATGCTGGCCGACAGCGCATTCTGTTACATTTCATTCATGGTGTCTTTTATGAAATGGTTGATTGGTCAAAGAATTCAATGAGAGATTCCACATAAGAATGGTTTTCTTTGGGATCATTTTATGAACCGTGGCTCTACACTTGTCAGATGTGATAGGGGGTAGCCCAAAAGAGGGTTCGCTTAGAAAAGTTTGACTTTCTCGGTGGGTATCTTGAAAAATTGTATCGCATCATGCAATTTTACAATTTTAATCGTTATTTGATCGAATGAATCTCGATTGTGTTGATGTAATTGATCTAATTAAGTTTACTGCTACGCAATTATGGAACAGAATTTGAAGTTCAAGAAAAATCGCGTACCTAGCGTAAATAAGGGAGTGATAAGGAAAATTAGTGGTGAGTTTTACTCTCTATCCATCAGAGTTGAAGATCCGAACTGAATTGAAAGCAAATGTAATAATGTACAAGTGTATATGTAAATCGTCTTATAATTCTTACGACCGTTCTTTGATCCTGACTTAACAAATGTAAGTTTGAAATAACTTCGGCGAAGTATCGTCGAGTAAATTTCTTTCGTTCACCTTGTATTGGTGAATTTTTTTCTTTCTACTTTTTTGCCGATCGATGCCTATGTATATGTTTAATCAACTGACGTTGCTTCGGTCGCAACGAATCGCACCGCAGGGACAGCTTTGTTTGAATTCGCAAACATCATCAAGTTCCAAGTGTAATCGAGATTCGTACAGATACGTGACACTCGACGTAAAACGGAGAAAATCACCTAGGAGTATCACGAATTGGAAAACGAATTACGAAGCGGGTAATAAGTTTTTCAAATTTCTAATTTTCCCTGAAGATAACATGATCGTAGTTAAGCACATCTTCGGTTCTCAGATTCGTCTATATACCAGCGTGCAATCACAAATAACCAGACTCAGAATCAGCTCAACCTGATCTGGACCAATCTGATCTATGAGCTTTATCCCTTTTCACGGTTGAATTTCGAGGGATGTGGTTTGTCGACGAGAGGAAGGAAATTGACATAAGACGATTGCGAAATTATCTTTGCTAATTCAATCTACGTATATCAATAATGATGTCACGATTCGTGGCTTTCTCACGATCCTTTCCATAGTTCAAAGTCTCCGACACCCGATTCTACGGAACCACTCTCGTCGAGAGAAGACGAGCGCTTAGAATTAATGGGTCACATTTACCGGGATTGCCGATTCTAAACTCCAATTTAAACCACCGTCTGGCTGTTACAAGTTTTTGGGAAATCATGCGAATCAGGATAATATCCACATGTAATGGCGTTGTTCAAGGAACTGCTTAAATTAGAGGTTTGAAGATTATACCGTTTACAGTTGGAGGCTAGAGGAATAATACCTACTACCTACTCGACCTACCCTGATACTTAAACTCTGTCGCGAATTAAATCGTTCTTATCCTCGGGGCTCTTGCCTAACGATTCGGGATAATAAATGAAAATTTGGAATAATCATTGATAGAAATTTGAGAATTTTTTCTGCAGCTTCGATTGTCTATGTCTCTGCCTCTATCTCTGATCTCATTATGTTACCTGCCATTCATTCCACGGATCGGTATACAGTGCAAACGATTTCTGAATGTGATATTTGCGCAGTACTTGACGGCTGAATAAATTTAAATTTATTTATTTACAGAATGGGATTCGACGGAAGAACTTGCGTCTTGCGCGCCCTTTGCGAAGCTTCACAGCGACTGATGCCTCAAGGAAATACTCTGATTGAAGAAATGATGAGAATCGCTTTTTCGTAAGTCAGATAAAAAAAAAAGTTCAATATTCATCTACCGTGCATGATCATTAGACTCACACAGCTAAGCAAACACAGTCGTAGCTAAATAGCTTTAATTCCTAAATCAGTAATCATGTGGAGGTCCGATGGATCCTGAGGGATGACCTATTTCGTTATCTCGAATAACGGGAACCTAGATAACATAGGTCAGCGTTTTTCCGTTGATAAGTAGTTTGTTTTAGGTGAAGAGACCCCTTCTCATTTATGAGTCAAGGAGATCGTTAGAAACTTTGCGTCAAAAGACTAGGAAGACTGAAAGCTCGATGTTCGAAGAGTATATTGATAGAATGAAAAACCAACTCTCTCATCACGCGATCAAAAGCATATATTCAATGGGTAACAAGTTCACCGTAACTCTGAGACCCTGTGGAATTTAATTCCACCCTGCTTATAATACAAACCCCTCATCCCTAAATTGCTGCTTTTCAAGAGGGCGTTTATTCTGAGAATTTTAACAAAGAAGAAGAAGAAGACGAAGAGAGGAAGAATAAAGAAAAATAATGTAGGGAAAGGAGTACTAGAGTTGAAATCAAGGGCTCTAATCTTATTCTCCTAGCTATAGAATTGTAGGGAAAATGGAGTTGTCTCCTTTGGAATTGTACGTTCTTGTGATTTAATTAACTCTTTGAGTTAATTATAAATTGAAAGTAGCATCGTAGGCTGCACCGTAAAAAGCAAATTGAAAGTAACCCTTTTGCCTGAAACATCACACGGCAATATCCATTAAGCTTCGCGAATTGCCAGACATTTCGCATCCTGCTTGGCCAACCCCGCCTCAAACCCCGGAGGCGTACGCGATCGCTAGGATCTGTACGCGAGACAGACAGACAGATGGACGGATGAAACTGAGATATTGCTCGATATTAGACGCCTCAGGCACCGAGTATCACGCCGCCGAGGCAATCGCCGATATTTCAACGCGGTTCATCCTCGATTTATCCGCGACGTTGCGTCAAACAATTCCCGCCCTTCAAGCCGTTCTTCGTCAAGGAATTTTTCTTGAAAATACTTTCGTAGGAATGAGGGAAAAAGAAGAAGAAGACGAAAAAAAAAAGATACGACTTTTTCGTCCTGGACAATTTTCAGTGATTAGATTTTTTATCATAGTATCTTTGTCAGTTGAATTGGTTGAAATGAAAATTAAATCCCCTTTTCCAGATTCCTGATAGTGTCACGATCGTGGTCTAGAAAGTGTAGAACTGTTAATTGAACTATTTTACATCCACCATTATCAAATTAAGTTCGATTATCACAGTATTTCTGTAATGCATCATAGTTTTGTAGAATTTTGACTGAAAGTAAACTCTGTTTGGTGGAAAGGATTTTTTTCTATTAAAGATTCAATCGCAAGTTCTCGATTTCTCGTCTCTAAAGTATACCTTGACTTATACTGATTAAATTTCGGACCGTTCACATGTATAATATATTAGCCAATCGATTCGACAGGTTTTGCGAAACGAAAAATAATTCATTCGTTGTTTACCAGAAATGTTATTCTATTTTATTTTTTTTTTTTCAGATTACCCATGAAAAAGATCTTCTCCTTTGAGCCTCCGGAACACCATATATACGATGGAGCGCATCGTGCAGGCCATCAGGGACGTGACTGTACGAGAATGTTCCCTGGGTGCAGCTTTTCTTTGATTGATATGGCGCTCGGAAATTACAACAGTCCTGGGCCCAATTACGGCCAGGTTCCTGGCAACAATGGGAAAGTCGGTGAAATGGTAAATTCCAACACGGAAATGCCGAGTGGAAAATACAACATGAAATGAAATTGAGTGAAACCTGCAGCGCAAGCTTACCAGCAGCACCAGTAAACTGCAGATTCTCAATTAATTTTTATATTTTGTTCAAACAGTTCGTATGTAGGATTGTAATTGAGCTAGAAGTTGAGATTACCTGATAAAAATTATACCGCACAAATTGAATCGAACTTTAATCTCTCCCATGTTGTCGACGTTGAAAGTACCCTTTTATTCAGAATAAATAATTAGAGTGGGCACCAGACCGCAAGAATTTGTTAATTAATTATATAGACTTGAGAATGGTCGTGCAACTCATCGTGATACCAAACATAGTCCACCTGGCCACTCTGTATAATTATAAAAAGTGAAGTATTTTACCAAATGCTATTTCGAATCAACAATGAATATCGCTTCGTAACGTTCTTCAAAAGTTTTCGAGTGATAATTATACAATTGTAGAAAATCATTGAAAGATCAACGATCATTTTTATTATATGATGTTATGATGAGTATGAATAAAATAACTTTGACTTTTTACGACTGTACAAAAGCGAATAAAACATTTTAACTCTCCAAAGCATATCAGGCAAATTTTACTTTTTGTTAGAGCTAGAGCACCGCAGTCTCTGAACAATTAATTGGTACCCATATTACCTACGTACATACCTATAAGGTTTCTATATTAGCCAACTACTCGCGCGAGAGTTAAACTAGTTGAATATAATTAATAACATACGGAAATAGGAGAGGAATGGGCGACAGTGCGAAATAATACATAAATGCAGTGCGATTCAAATTTCAAATATTACTATAGTTCCGAATTTCAACTTTTAAAATACTACTAGGATTTTCTGTCTAAAAGGACTGAAACGAACAACATTTTTCTACACAGTTTGGTAAGTGAGCAAATTAATGACGGTTCAATGCCAGATTGATCAAATGCGAAGCTAATTAGCTGTTTGTGAAAATTTGAAAGGTATACAGATTCATATTAAATTTTTTTAAATTTTTTCTAAACTGTTTTAAATCACATTGTCAGCTGTGCATTTATGTATCACATTCTACACGGATATGGATTGTGATTGGGATACGAATATATTATTGACATACTATTGGTTATTTTTTAAACAATAATTTTAACCGCTCGTTTATTCAATCGTTTTACATACGTGGATAGTGTAGAATGTAGATGTTAGCTTATAAATAAGTTAGTTTATCCATATACAATGTTTAGAGTACTGGTTTTAATTAGATTGATACTTTATACATAGCATTTTTTTTTTTTTTTCATTTTTTTTTTTTTTTTATATCGGGAGCGGAATAATGTGAGGAATAGACGGATTTAAGTGCCATTTGCCCGGACGCCTTGTAGCCTAAAGACATTCACATACCACGTAGGATAATTTTAGGCATGATTTTTGGATAAAAAAGGAAAAAAAAGTGAAAAGTAATACATCTGTTTTACAAAAGAGCTTATATCTCCCGTGACGTAACTCGACTTATTGCCAGGTAACATAAAGCATCACGTTGTAATACAGGTGCCTATCGTCTATATGCATTGCGATGCCCCGGATGGATAGATTCTTGGATATATCGTCAAAGGGCATTAAACGTCAAAGGGCAGATGGCAATTGGCGAGACATAACAGACACAGACAACAGACAAACAGACAGACCAGCTTGCGAGAACGTAATTCTCGTTAATTCGTTGTTTATTCAAAACAAGTATTTTCATAATAGATAGACCAATAGTGTGTAATGTTGTGTTATGTACATATGTATATATCTCTTTCATTAAAGCATCGATAATTACCATTACAGTAATGACAATAATCCCAATAATGATAACAACAACAATAATAATAATGATAATAATAGTAATAATAATAATAATATTAATAATAATAATAATAATAATAATAATAATAATAATGACAACAGTAACGATAATAATAATTATATATATATAATATATAATTAGTCAATTAAAACACTAATATAATAGTTATGATCATAATCATAATAATAATTGATAATAATTAGAATATTATTCAATTACGTTCTTAGTTAGTGCCAGCCACGGTCTGGCCGACGAAAACTAGACGACGGTCGATCGAGCATTTACCTAACATCTATAGAGTAACGCTCGTGACAGATTTGTCGTTAATCATAATATTATACGCGTGCGTTTCGGACAATATTAAATATTGTACCGAAAGCAACATGTTTACCTGTTTTTCTCTTTTTTTTAAATTTTTTTATCCATTTATTCGTTACTTCACACAACTATCATCAAGTTTAATTATCCATGTATATATATATATACTATATATATTTTTTTGTTTTAAATTTTGTTTCGTGCAACCACCTCGTTATTCACACTAATCCAGAGTCGTGTTGCACGCGAAACACAGTGAAAATATTGAGCCGTTTTTAACAGTAGGTAATTTTCAATTTATTACTCAAAGATAGTGTAAGAAAATCGCGCAACGGAAGTACAGGTACGAATGTCTTCGTCGTCGCTTTGCCTATTGCCTATATTAGACAAAATTTTGTAACTTTTTCAAATTGTGACAGAGAAAACATAAACAACAACAACAATTTGTACTGTCGCAATTATCGTCTTGGCAATTTTAAGGGCGGATATTTAAACACCCCTAAACAACGACGAAGACTTCGTTTTCAAAGTCGTTTCAATTTTCATTCACACAATTCTTTTGCCTTTTTGCGAAACGTTTTATGTGCTTCTCGTTGAGTTTTTCTTCGGTTTCTTAATGCAATTATTTGGAGATAATTATCAAGAAGCACACCACCTTCTTTGAGGTGAAAATTATGATAATCATAACAACAACAACAACAACAATAATAATAATAATAATTCTAGTATTAATAGTCGTATTTTGCCAGAATAAGTAGAATATATGTCGCTGGCTTCCCTGGACGCGTTTTTTCTTTTTATTTTTTTTCCAAACTCCGGGACATGGATTACGCTTGTCTATAATCGGTCGATATCACTATCGAGACGAATTCCTTATATTCAACAAAACTATGCACTGCGTATTGGCGTTAGGGCTCGAGTCTAACGACAAGCCGAGTAAAAAGCTTCGAATTGAAACGTTCGTTTAATTTTCATCTTTCTTGCTTTTTTTTCTATCTTTTATCTATAGCATAACGAGATCACGCTATATGGCTAATTTTACAATTAGTAAGTAACAAAGAGTGGAAATTAACCGTACAGATTTGATGAGCGCAAGTTCTTATGCAAAAGGCTTATTAATTCCAACCGACCCCGCAGTCTCTTTATAAATTATCCAATTACACTTTTGAATTAAATACAAGATACGATTCTGTTATGGAAGCCATAATTCTGAAAATGCATTCAGGTTAAACTCAGTCGCGACTCGCGAACGTAAATGGCAGAATATCGCACAATGAGTGGAATTTGAATACAGGATGCATTTCGCAGTACGGTTAGGGTTGATTAAACTTGTCCGTGCTTTTACTACTGCCATTCGGTTCACTTACTCTTACAACAACTTGCTTTCATCTAGTACTGTGCATACATTTCGGTACATTCAACGATATGCGTAGAAATAGAGGAGCGCCAAGTCACTGGCTCGAGGAGTTATTGAGGGAGAAGCTAGTAGTAAGTAGTAGAGCCGTAGTTTGGTCAGCCACTGCCTGTTCTCAGGCGCGGCGGGCGCTCCATGGCGTTTGAATCATTCAATTTCGATCCGATATTTTTGCAACTAAATTTCCTATTATACGCAATTAGCTAAGCCACCTGAATACATACCCCGAGTTATGGCGTTTGTCAATTAGAATTTTTTTTAATCATTTTTATAGCAAGAATAATTATAGCCTTGGTGTTATATGTAGAATAAAATCGTTTGCATTGGTGAGACAGACTTTGGCTGGCAAAATTAGAGTATTGGCACAAATACCGTCGAATATTAAATGAGTAGAAAAAATGTTTAACTCTTAATAATTACCCGTAATTTAATCGTAACGATATAAATATGGATACGATAATCTATCTGTGTATATTTATATTTATATATGGTATATATATATTTCTTTTAATCCCCTGATCGCTCGGGAGTAACGAAAAAACATCATCTTCATTCTTATACTCAGTTAGCTAGTTATACAATAGATGTGTAGGTATAAGGTAATCGAGAAGAAGCCAAACGTTTGGGAAAATGTTCATCACCCAGACCGGTAAATTGAAGATAAAACTAAAAAATTGGACACCCTACCGCCAAATATCGCAATCACGTCGTAGAAAATGAGGCGTACAAAATGTTTCACATCACGGAACTTCAGTAGCGTGATCCAGGTGTGTACAGAAACCAGCATCCTCGAGGCTGGGTGGTTCTCAAGGTAGCTGGCAACAGTAGTAGTCTGATTGTCTTAACAATACTATCAATTTTATTTTAATTAATTATTCGTTATTTTATTTTATACAAACGTTTGCGTGATAATCGTCGTGCCTTCGCTAAGATGAACAATTTTCTGTTTTTTTTTTCGTTTTATTTTTTTTTTTATCTTTATTTTTATTTTTTATTGATTTCATTGATTTAAAAGCACGTCTGCCCCCGCACTATATTATATACTTAATGGTGCACACGAGGTTTGGGATGCCGGATGACTCGTTTGGTACGTGAACGGTGGGTAGGTACAGTTATACATATGTAAATGTATTTTTTTCTTTTTTTCTTAAATTTTCTTTTTACCCCATTACTTTACCTATCTTATTCACCTTCGTATAATAATATTGTAATTGTATTGTGTTTAATTTACTCACTATATATAGGTGCGGCGTTTACTCATAGTTTCAGTAATTCTACGATCCGTGGAAATTCTTGTTAATATATGTACAAATTTATACTTTATACTGCTAACACTGCCATGCTTAACGTACGACGTGAAATTACAATGGGAGTTTCGTTTTTATTTTTGGATTTTTGTTTCTATTAATTTAATTTAATTTTAATTTTTAATTATTATTACTATTATTATTATTATTATTATTATTTTTATTATTATTATTATTATTATAATTATTATTATTATTATTATAAATTCATTTCGTTTCAGCCTTAGCTTCATTTTTTTTTTTTTTTCTCTTTATTCTCGTAAAGATACTATTTATACGCGTTGCATATACAGCTTCACCAATTTCTTATATACGTATCTGTTTATCCAGTCACTGTTTGACGCTCTTTGCGATCGAGAGCAGATCTTTGGGAAAAAAAAAAGATTGGCCTTGGCTCCTCGATTCCACGACAAGAAAAATGCTCGACGAACGAAGCAACGTAAGATCTTATTCGAAATGGTTGGCATTTATTCGCTAAACTATTTGTATAATATATAGTTGCTTCGTAACAAACACTTGAATAGAAAGGTGTCATAGCTGACAATGGGTTAAAAGTTGGCTGGTTTTAGTTTGACGTTGGACTATGGTCCAGAGCGACACTTCCCTTCAACGTGGGACGCGTCTCAACGTGGTTATTTTTTATTTTTATTTTTTATTCTTTTTTTTACATTTTTTATTCCGATTTTGAAATTTCACGTAGCTCGTAAGACGACGTACTAATTTCGAATATCCGTATCAGTCTAGTGTTGCCTAAATATTTGAATTTATTTATTCGATCGTTTGATCGCAAAAATTGCGATTATATTCTGTGGTAATATATAGATATATTACTTAATGAAGAGTTTGTGAACTAAAATGTGTTAATTTTACGTTGTTTTTTGTTTTTATTCTTTGTTCTTCTCTTTTCTTTTGTTTAATTATTATTTACAATCATTTATCATAACTCAATTCCATGCATTAATTGTGCCATGTGGTGTTTGGAAATCTTAAAGAAGCTGAATTTCTAATTAGCCCCATTTTGTGATCTAGATAGTAGTACATATAGTTTAATTTACTTTATGTCACGGTATTACTCGGCAGTTTTTATGTAGCAAAATGTTTCTGGCCGTGCTTGTGCTTTGCGTTTATAATACGTTCTCGAGTTTTATCTGGGCGAAGAGTTTTTTTTTTTTTTTTTTATCGAATTATGATAAATCTTAGAGTATATATAATATATATATATATATTTAGTGATTTTATGGTAATAATATGGTAATGATTTTTTTTAATTTTTTTTTTTTTACTTGTTATTTCTGTTTTTTTTTTTTTAATTATTATTTAGTGCCGTAAGAAGAATGTGGTGGTTAGGTAAGCTGTGGGTAATCATTGACGCAAAAATCTGTAAGTTCGTTCAGTTTAGCGGTATTTTCTTCAAGCAAAGCAACATCTTCTTGTTTTTTTTTAAATTTGATCCGTCCCGATCCAATAATCGATTTATTTGTTATGCACCGTGAATTTGAGAAGAAAAAAAAAAATCCTTTATCGGATGTATGAATCGAAACGCGTTGAAAGATCAAATACGTCAATATCCTTTAACGGACACACGACATAGTCACGAAACGTTAATATACCGAGAAAAATGTCGCAAAAGACGAACGCGAATAAAGATTTACGCCATATAGTGAACTCCCAGGAAGACATTCGATAGTTTAAGTCGGTGGCTGTCTTTAATGATTTACATATAGCGATGTTATTTAACTAATTAATAATAATTTTTTTTTTTAAATATAATTCGATTAGTCTCTATGTATTTAATAATAATATAACAATAATTAATCATCTAACGTATAAATTACGCGCGCGACTATCAATATTTTAACAAGAAAATTGCGCGTGTGCCTTATACCTACGCCAGGGGAGCCGAATGCTTTAAACCTAGAGCCAAGCCCCGCTCAGATTCCAAAAACCAAGAGTTTGGCACGAAATTATTTTCCTGCTTACCGAGAAACCGGAGGCGTTATCGACCCCGGCGCGAAAGCCAATATAACAACTCCGTACCTACGATTCCGAAGCTTTTACAGAATTCCTTTCTTTTCTCGAACGGCGATGCGACTCGCGGACTTGGAGATTGAAAATTTCCTCATACATCGAAGTCGACGCGATTCGATCTCACGCACAAGGGTTCTTTCCCGGAATAAAATAAAAAAATAAAATAAAATAAATAAAATAAAAAAACGTATAAAGAAAAGAAGAAAAAAGAGTTGCCAGGCACCAAATTTCTACGTCTATAGCTGTTGACGTTTGTGTTCATTGCTCGCGTTCCTCGCGACTTACTTACATTTACCAATCTCGTCTCGAGTAAGCAAGAAAACTTTACGATACCCTTAAAAGTAACGAGTTAAAGCTGTGTCACCATTTTTTTAAGAGGCTCGGCTCGAGATTTTTTCTTGCAATTGTCGGTGTAACAAAACCGCGATAATAATTCTCGTTAAGGGATGCCGGTCAAGGGGTTGTAAACGACGGAACCTTTCCACAGCGTAAGGGGATTGGCCGATCATAGATTTATCTTCACGCAATTTAAATCGATTCGCAATCATTCATTTGATATCTATCATTCGCCCAACATTATAATCACTCTTTCATCGACTTCACATTCACACTGATTACCTATCTATACACGTACGCATTTTCACTCACCTATTAACTATATAAATCTTACAGAAGTACGGCTATCTAAAGACTATATATTCATTTTTTATTTTTTATTTTTTTGTTATATTCTGGTTTAATTCTTTAAAAATTTTCCTCGTCTAGCCTAGAGACAGCTAAAGTCGTGTACGGGTGGGGAGTTGTGCATTTCATCGGTTTCCGGTTCATCTTCATGATTCACCGGTTCCCACTTCCCACCCTGACACGGGAGGGACCGACGCGGCGGCGGAGACGGCCTATCCCCTTTTTTCGCCGTATATAGGAAAGTAGGTACCGCGTCTGGATCACCCCTGCGATATACTTATATAATACTACCTGCGTATTAATATTCTGTATCGCAATTTGAATCACGACAAGGAATTCAAGGAATTCAAATAATGAAATAACCGTATACCTATTGATATATCTATTAATATATAAATGAGAATTGATTGGGTCAAGGTTTAATAGACTGGAGGGTTGAATTGGGTTCCGTTTGGTTAAGTTTTGATGGGTTGGGTAAGCGCGATACCCTCGACTAACATTGATCGCGACTTTGAAGCTATATACGAGCGAATAGATGAGTTAAAGGGAAGAAATTCTTAATCCAATGCTGTTAAGCCCGAAGAATAGAAAATAAATTATCTTTTGTTTTAGTCAAATTGCTAAGGTGATTAAAATTCTTTCAGAAAAAATAAAATCGATTAGCTTGTAACGAATATAAGTTCGAACAGATTTAACGAAATAATATTCCTATGGATAATTTTGGGGTGTCTCATCATTTTGATAATTAACAATACTAGGGGTGTAATGAGGAGTTGATTTCCCCGGCTCCCCTTGGCACACGCATATATGTATATAATCTATATATACATATATACGTGTATCGCACCGTATATAAGCATCGTAATACTTATATTGGATATTAATTGTAAAATATGCGCACGACCGACGACACGATAAATTACTATAGTAACATATGCCTATACGTACGGCGAATGAGTGAGCGATGGTTGAATAGATGAATGGGGTAGGTATTCGAATGAGGGATTGAGTGAGTATAAGATGCCCGCCGGAACTCCACGCGACCTTAAAATTACTAAATTTCACTCAATTTCCACTCTTCAATTCGTACGTTCGTATCTCATTTCAGGCAGGTTTTGAATTATCAACAACATATCATCATCATCATCATCATCATCGTCGTCATTATTATGATTATTATTATTATTATTATTATTATTGTTTATCGATTATTTTCATATTCATTTACGTAAATAACATTTTTTAATATTAAGATATTTTTATATCAATTCATTTATTTATTTATAGCGGTAGTTCGAGTAGTAGGTGGGTATAGGTGATGCGTAACCGCTAATTTAAATGCGGTTTATCGCTCTTTTATTCATTCTTTTTTTTTTTCTTTTTTTCTTTTTATGAATTTGTTTTACCACCGAAACGATTTATAGTTTAGTATATAACATGTATACATAATACATATACATATATTTATTTATTACCGACGAATATCATTATCTAACAACCATACATACATTTCATTTCATTTCATTTCATTTCATTTCATATAAGTATATATAATATATATATAATAATATCCGTCGGTGATTTCGAATCCAACTATTATATTCTGTGTATCTTGTATTTTTCTGTAATATAAAAAAGTTAATATTGCTATAATTATAGCTACTTAACAATTGATTAAAATTCAAGGTTTGAATCTTTCGCCGCATATGTGTGTGTGTGTGTGTGTGTGTGTATACGTTAAACCGTTCAGAGGTGCCTGTTACTCTTTAACTGTTAATTAGCTTCTAAAGTCCGTATGTCTGAGCAGCTTCGAATACGAATAGTTTTTTTGTTTCTTTGTTTTTCCCTCCTTTTTTGGTAGATTATAATTATCATTCACGGTATTGTTATTATTATTATTATTATTATTTATATCATTATTATTATTGGTATTGTTATTATTATTTTTATTATTATTATTTGTTATTTAATATAATGATTATTCATTCATTTACCTATACACAATTAACGTTACCATTACTTTATATGAGCAAATAAATTGATTACTGTACCAAAGATACCACTTCATGATTTTGACCGTTACGTCATTATTGGTATATATATATACATATATATATGTATATTATACTCGTGATTATTATTAATAATAATAATATTTCACGGTTAAATTTCTACATCTATATCGCGATCATAAGTCTTACAATGCGAGTAAATGATTCATTTTCAGCTTTCATCATCGTTCCACTTCATCAGGGTAAAACACCCGAGGGTCTGACACCAACAGATCGCCCAAACCTCGCCTCATTCTCGCACTTTCATGTATATAAAGAGGCTTTTTTCGCTACTACGCTGCTTTCCGTTTCATTTTCTTCCACTTTCACGCTGTTCTTTTCCTCTCTCGTGCTCATCACATGCCTCGACATTTCCATTATTAATCGTATGGTATTAGTATTATAGTATTAGTATTAGTATTGTTACTATTATTATTATTATTATTATTATTATTATTATTAACATTATTATTATTATTATTATTATTATTCTTATTAATATTATTCGTTATTGTTGTTATTTTATTGTTATTATTATTTTTCTTTTTAGTTATCATTGTTATTATTATTATTATTATTATTATTATTATTAATAATATTATTAGTGTTATTATTGTTATTATAACTAGCGTCATTATTAGTATTATTATACAGAGACGAAAAGCACTTTGAGCAGAAACGCGATAATATAGGTTACTGTATATATATGTAAACTCGCCTGTTTGAAACATTAACTTGTGCCCATTGAAATACCGTTCAATTTGTCAAATTCTGTTGATAGATTGACACAATACCTGTCGATATGGTGAGTGAATTTTTACTAGCAAAATGATTAACTTTCCGACAAACGTATGGGTTGGGGAGAAATGAAAATATATATATATATATAATTACAATAGTTTAACGTCATTTATATATGTATGTGAATGAATGTAATCTTTTTACCTATTCTGATGGAACACAAGCTCTGTGTGTATCAGTCAGAACTTGCATGGGACTAAGGGGTGTTAAGAAAAGCTTTCCGTTTAAAATGATTTCCGCCTCTGACGATAAAGAAGATGGCAATGCTGAGGCAATTTCCGTGAACATCCTGTATACTTCCGGTTGATCGTGCTACTTGTGTTTTTTTTATTCATTTTATTTTATTTTTTCTCTCCCTTTTCCCTTTTTCTTTCCCTTTCCCTTTCGCTTTTCTCTTTTACACCTTACTTACTCACACTTTCCTTCTCGCCACGTCAATACAATCGAGGCTTTCTGAAAAATTTGGCACGGTTCTCCAGGCTTCAACTGAAAAAAAAACTTCAGTGTTCAAAGTTGACGATCCATTTGGCAGCGGTGAGGCCTAGACTTAAGTCGAAAATCGAATTTTGGCACAGCTGTTGGCTTCTTTGGTCTTCATTTTTCATTTTCTCGTTTTTCTATTTGTCTGTTCTCTATCTTCCTCTTCTCCCGTCTTCGTACATTTTCGTCGTTTTTTATTTTTCGTTTTTTTTTTGTCTTTTTTTCCCACGCCCATTTCGGGAGTGGAGGAAAGAAACGAGACCGTCTCTTAAATTGGCAGTCGGAAGTTGTCTTAGAGCGATTTATTTATTTCTTTTATAAAATCGGCAGTTTCGAGATATACGATTTCGCCGAAAACCAACCTTACGAACGAAAATCGGTAAATTTACGAAAATATTCTTTGCTTTTCGTTTATTTGGCACTGAAAATTTTCTACGATCACCGTCTCGTTCCGATTGAATAAAAATAGATGAAAAAAAATATAAAGGATAAGAAAAAAAAAAAAAATAAAGAAACGATGTAAAAAATAACTACCTAATTCCTCCACGGTTTGACATGGTGACTAATTTGCCAAGAACAATTTTGCGTTGATGCCATCATTTCTACTTAATTATCCAACGTGGATTCAGCCGGTTACGATCTTGGGGTGCTGGCAGATTGGTCATTCTTGTTTTACTTGTATGTAAACGGGACAAGAATTCATTTGAACCAAACGATATCGTAGTTGAAGCGTGAACGCGACCCAGGAACCGAAGAAAAGTCAATATTATTCGGTTTCTGCAGGATTTAGGAGCGCTGGTTACACAGCGTGTAATTCTTCCGATTAATCTTCTTCGGGTCCCATGTTCAACAGCATCATCTTCTTTTTGGCGATTTTACTGTATTTGATATCGATCGGTTTCGTATTATCGTACAAACTGGGTGCCTGAAGAATAATGAGTGCCGTACCGAGGACACAGGCCAGGGTGAATATCCACAAGAATATTCTGTCCAGGACCATCGCCACGTATTTCCAGTCTTCTTCCACCTGGCAACAGAGAAAAAAAAATTTCAAAAAAATAACTTTTGAAATTAGTCAGAGATTGATAAAGAAGATTGTCTCCAAAGTTATAATTGGAATTGTATTTTGGATCTGTCTAGAGGTAAAGTTTCAGCCTCTGACATTCGCATGGTAAAATGAAATTTCAGACGTTATTCAAGTATACGACGAAGTCGCTTTGCCTAATAGCTTTTTTCTACAGAAACGCACCTATATCTATACATATATATAGTTTAATGCATTTTCTAACATCCGTAGTAACCCTAGAGTAGCTGTAAATTTTATGATAGTCGCGGAAGTTTTACGTAACAATATATATATATAAATATATATAGAAGCATGTTTCGCAGACACGTAAGGAGGATCAGGAAGTAGGAGGCTTTGAGAACGCGACAAAGCCGGAACAAGATGGCTCGCATATGTTCTCCGAGTCTAGAACGCTTCTTTTATTTTAAAAAGAGTTGTCCTCGGAAAGCGTGCTCGGAATTTTGACGGGTGTGATACCATACAATATACTATATGCATTTGTACCTAGATGTATGAAGTAAAAGAGAAAAGGAGAAAATAATGATACGAATGAAGCGGAAGAAGAAGAAGAAGAAGAAGAAGAGTAGGCACATGAAATATGTTATTTAGCGAATTTCAAGACTCACGCTTTCGAATTTGTCCTTGTTCTTGGCGTGTTGAGCAATAAATCTGGCGTCTTCTACAGTTTTCTCGATTTCGCGGATCATCGGCTTCTCGAATGTAGGGCTGACGTCGTCGTGACCACATCCTGGGCTGGCTGGACTAAATAAATCGTCGTCGGCCCCAGGTAAAGGCAGAGCAGGATGAGGTTCGTCGAAACACGGCCCCATTGTGGCCACAACAGCTATGGGGGCTGTATCGAACCTTGCCGTAGGCATTGAGGGAACATCGTAGTCGGCGCTATACCTCTTACTTCCATACGGTGTATACTTGTCCATTTCTGTAGGTAAGTGAAAGACGTCCGTAAGAATACCGTCGGGTGGTTTACCGTCGTCGTCACCCTCCGTTGGGTCATCTTTTTGGGGTCTTTCGATAAGTAAAAACTTTGGTAACACTTGTATAAACACAACGCGCACCCACTTGGCCATCCTGTGCGTAACGGGAGACCGAAAGTTAACGTTTAACACCGCGATAGTCACAACTACGGACAACGTCACTAGCACCATAGTGAATAACAAGTATTTGCCTAAAAGGGGAACGGTGAGGGATGTCGGCGGAATGATTTCCGCCAAGAGTAAGAAAAACACAGTCAACGACAATAGGATGGAAATGGACAACGACACTTTTTCACCACTGTCACTGGGCAGATAAAACACGAGAACGGACAGGAATGAAATGCCCACGCAAGGTATTATCAAGTTCACCGTATAAAACAGAGTTTTTCGCCTCAGTGTTATGTAGAAGATTATATCTGGGTAAGGCTCTTCGCAGCAGATGTAAAATTTCTCATTCCTAACTGCAGGCACTTTGATGATATCCCACTCAACGGAGATGTAATAGTCCGTCAAATCGATGCCCACATCAATTTCATTCGAGTCTTCGGTTTGCGCCAGATGACGAAGGTCCACCTAAGAACAAATACGGTTAATTAAACTTTAGAAATTTTCAAATCTCTTCAACGAACGACCAGTCGCATTTAATTATTGACAAAGAACCTCTCGTCTTTATCTTTTGTCACGTGCTTAAAATAATCGACCCTACTAACCCCTAACGAATACCCTGCTGAAAAGGTAATTCATAGTGGTTAATTACCTACTCTCAAGCTTTCAGCTAAACGTCCCACGACCGGTCAACTCAACCAAAATTTATACTTGAGCACCCGCTTAACGTCAATCTACATTTGTCTCGATGAAAATACCTACTTAAATCTAAATCGGTAAATGCCAAAGTCCATCAAGTTCCTCGTTATTGAAAATAGAAAATGCTCATCATTCGATATGCCAAATCTAATTTGACACGATATACATGATGGCACCAGGCGTGTCTAATCAAACATCAATCAATTTCCACTTACAGATTTCTAATCACTTTTCGATGCGTAATAATCATGTGCATAATCATTTTCATTATGTATTTTGATTTGATTGAAATAAAACTGTCCCCGGGCATGGTTTAATGAAATGAACAGTACTCAACATCATGTTCCAAGTGAAAAAGTAACTTTTTTCATCAGCTAAGCCCACTCGAGGCTGAAGAATAAAAAACAAAATTTAAAAGACAAAAACAGTTCAACGTTGACAGTTGAATAAGAGGGACGCCATTCGCATGTAAATTTTATAAGAGCAGTGATACGACGATAACGATGTTTCTTTTCATATTTATGGCACTGGATTTACGTCACTTGATTCACTCGAGTAAATCCGTATTAAATATTAGATACCCCTTACCCACTGAAAAACTTTCGTCGATATTAACAAGAAAATTTCAACATAATATAGTAGGCATATCTATTTGCTCATGGGGAAAATCATATAGCCGGATTTACTTTTCAGTCTCGTCTTCTTGTTTGACCTATAGAGATAAAGAGGACTTTGGCGACGTTCTGTAGCTGAAATTGACAACTGGATTACTCGTCTTTACGACGTAGGGGCTAAAATGATTTGCCTCTGTAGAAGAGACGCTGAAATCCTCCAGCCAACTGCCGCGCCCAGAAGTCGTTGGACCCAGTCAGTCCCCACTGGAACTGGCATCGATCCTGGAGTTCTCGACCGCAAGCCGCTATTGTTTTTCATGGAAAAAATTAGCCTCGTACCTCGACGGTTACTCAGCGTAGTAATAAGAAGGTCGCACAGTAGTTTGGGATTCATTTTTGTCGTCTGAATATATAAAACCGAAATAGCAGATGAAGAAAAAAGTCCTCCTCAAAATTTCAAACTAGATTTACAAAAAGAAACGTTTTGCGTTTGAGGAAACCAATTGCAGACGAAACGACATACGAGGGAAGAAGAAGAAAAAAAAAAAGAAAAATATATCAAATCCCTTTTTGCGAAAGAAATCGATTTCGTTCAGGATAGTCGAGCGGCTTGAATAGTAAACATTTTTACAACACTCTGGTGTAAGATACTCCGAGAATCTCCGGCAGTTTCATGTTCTCGAAGCATGGCAGGTCCCGATACATATTGTATTTGATTCGGAATAGGATATATTCCATCCCTTTCATCGCTAATTAAGAATTGGTTATTTTACGGTATTATAGAAGCGAATACGAATCTCTGTCCAGAAATTATTGTCCCGGGAAACTGTGACGAGGAAGCAGGGCTCCGGAAGATTCGATCTGATCCCAAGGGCGACGACGTCTCATCCAATCAACCTCCCAACAATTCCAAGTGGTCCAGAGCGCACAGTTCTTCTTGACTCGCGACTGATTCTGTTCATTCTCGGAGCTAGAAATAAAGATATACCTACCGAAGCCAGATCTGACTCGGTTTCCTGGTAATCTTCAAGAAATATCGACAATGTACCTCATCATGAACTTTCAAGAGATTAACTTCTGCAGCTCACTTTGTAAATGTTTGCTCACGCCGATGAGGTTCTTAAGGCTTGGTCTGTGTACAGTCAATATGTCGTTAGTGACTTACCGTGTAACCATCGTACGTCCAGGAACCAAACTTCATGAAGCAAGTCTGTTCGTCGAAGGGGAAATACTCAACGTCAATCTCACAAAAGGACTTGTAGATAGCCGGAGGCTTCCACACGACCTTCCCGGTATGATGTAGAATTGCCTTGGTCATGATGGTTACCTCGTAGTTACCGTCAGCGCTGAAAAACACGTTTTTATTAATACCATATTTGACATCGGTCTTCGAATCATCAACACAATAGGTTGCACATACTGATGTCTGGTCTGGTCTGTTCAATATTCATATGTACACGCACACCTCGCTGGGCACAAACATGCTGACAAGGGGGAGAAAAGAATATTTAAAAACACTGATCCATGTAGAAAGGGGTTAAAATCAACTGTATAATTTCTATGTCGAAAAAGCCAACAAACGATCAGTTATTTTCCATTAAGGACTAAAGCATCTGATCTTCCCTGTAACATATTTCTAAATTTCTATAATTTTTTTTTTTTCAGGATTAGTAGGTGAGCTGCTGCAAATCGTTGCAGATAAAGGTAAGCAGTTTCAAGCAGAGCCGCATAGCAAGGTAGTAAAAATTCAATAAAATCTTGGGTCACGTATTAAGCTTTTAGATGGTCTGCCTGACTGGGTGGCCACGGATGGGGTTGAGCTGCAGAGGAAATGGAAGGAGGTTGAAAGAGGTGAGAGAGAAATGGGTGGGGGTTGACGATCGATATAAGGTATAGGTACAGCTAGGAGATGGTACCACAGCCCACAATTCCTTAAAGCACGTGTGTTTCTTTTTTTGCACAGCGGGGGTGAAATGGGGACTGGCACGTGACCCAACCCAATTAAGATTGAAATGGCCATAAATTTGACCAAGTTAGGACATGGCTAAGTAAGGCTCGCAGTATATAGACGGTTTCCTATAAATCAAAGAGCGGCTTTCGGTGCTTCTAGACAACCGCGGCGGGAACATATATGTATATATAGACGGGCGTTTCGTAGCGGTACTATATCACCTATGGGTATAGGGTCAATAGCTGAACGAGATTTCACTGTACTGCTCCTTCGCATTTTGTCCGAAAAATAAGAACTGGTTCGTCGCTGACAAAGAGTTCTTTCGGATTTTTCTGACCAAAAAAAAAAATACAAAAAATATGATCGGTGAAGACCCTCGTTCTTCGATATCACAATCAAGAGTAATCCCACATTCAGTCGATGTGGAAAGTACTATTTTCTATACTATAAGTCAGACTCTAAGTCTCAATGATATTACGGAATTTTGCCATCTTGAAAAGGGGAATGAGTTGATATACCGACGTACGTGACGCGCGCCTTCTACATGGATATCGAAGATTCAGAAGATGTTCGAAGAATGGTAGATCGAATAGGGGTGGTATAAGGTAAGTGAGGAGGAGACGTGATTTAATCAGCAAAAGTCAACGGGTGCTGCATGCAGCCAGTGTAGGTAAAAGAAAATTTAAAGCAGACGTGTATCGCGGAAAAAGAACAGGGTATACGGGGCAGAGAAGACTGAATATAACCACCTTCACCACCACTGGCAACGAAGAACCTGACGTTTATTACAATTTACACTCTCTTTATTACAACGCGTACTGCCCTTCCTGTATATCAACTAACTACGTACCGTTGTGTTTCTCGCTACTGGTTTAGATTCTCATGATAACTGGATAGAAAATAATATAGATATTAAAATGATAATTAACGTTGTGAAATATACATCTAAGAGTTCCTAAACTTTATCAGAATTTGCGTTAACGAAGTCAACAACGTTGTTGAGAAGATTTAAGTTGAGTGGTTCATCCCCGAAAGAATGTGGGAATAGTTCAAAGAATTAAGATTGCTCGATTATAATCTGCGGAAGTTTTTATCAGTTGATGCTCATTGAATGAAATATTGGTTCGAAGACGTGCAGCGCTTAGAGATCAAGTTAATTACCTCGAAAGAGTACAAATTGGCAATCGAGGGTAACTTGACACGAGCGAAGCCTTGAATTTAACCGAGAAACGAAATTGAGTTTCCACCAACCACCCTAAAGCCTTTGCCGACAGCTCACCAAGCCAAAAAGGAGTGCGAGCCTAAACTGGAGTTATTGATTTTAGAGAGCGGCATACCGTCACGCGCCTCCAAAGGCAAAGATGGCTCACGGAATCTTGCCTGCTTCGTATCTTTGAAGGATAAAAAGGATCTATCCGGCAGCCGATTGGTGAGCCGCACTTTCTATACCCTTCCCTCTGTGCTCAAAAACTCCAAAGAATGATGCTGCTCACTGGTGAATTCCCAAGGGTTGTCGTTCTGGTCACTTGTTCACGAGAGGACGATGCTATTTACTGACCATAACTACCAATTGATTTACTCAGTACGACAACCCCACGCAAATACAAGTAATAATACGATTAAATATATTACATGGAATGCATATGAACCCAAAAGCTATATTATATGCTTCATAGTGGCTCTTGATGAACAGAAGAAAGAGTCCAATGACGGATGACTAACCCAATCCTCCGCAGACTATTTATAAGAGAGTGCTATAGTGTAGAGAAACTGTAAAGTCCGAACTTTGTCAGGATCACAAAAAAGACGTAAGGGTGCGTCGTACCTTCGTCAGAGATATAAGTGTTCTAAATTTTCTACTCCACAGTCACTTTATCTGGACATCTTGATCCACCAGTCAACCGGCACGACTGGACGGTTACCTCGACTCAAAGGACTTGAATAGCCGTGTACCGGAGGTCATTGGAAAGTTGCTGACATCAAGGTTTCCGGTCGGGTCAAAACACGGCAAATTCTGAGGATGAGGTTTAGTTCAGATAACTTTATGTATTTTAAAGTCGTGCGTTCAATCAACCAAGCCAATGTTCAAGCTCACGTTTGACCCGTTTTCATCTATATCTTCGTGGCAAAGTCTACCCGAACAAAAGAGGTGGAAGGGTGTACAGACTCATGCTAGAGAAACATCTCTCTGAAATAGAGCTTAGGCGACAAACACGTGCCTCGTTCGCTGGTGTCTACGGGGGTCTAAGGGGTATACGGGGTTGAGGACGGGTGTAAAAGCTTCCAAGCAACAGGGCCACTCCCTATTCGCAACTTGGTGCTTGGTTGGTATATTCTAGGTCACCGTCACAATGCCCGTTTTGCTAGCACCGTGTCCAGGTACGTGTAGCACATACGAGGTTTACTAAAGTTGCCAGTTGCGGTGGAGGTGCCCAAGTAATAAGTTTTGCGTCTGCGTATCCATCCATAATAATAAAGTGAGGACATGCTACGAGACTAGGGAGTCTGCACTAGGTGTTTGTTAGACACTATCTTCTTGTATTCTCTACGATCCTGAGCTTGCGTCGCACAAGCCTAACTGCGAAGCTCTTCCACAGTATGAAATTTGCTGCACGTACCAGCCGTTAGATGTAGACTATAATAATGCGTACATGTTGTTATATACCCATCCATGTGATATATAAAGTCATGTAGCATACATAGATCGTCGCTTGCGTCTAGATCAGATAAGTCTGTCGTGAGAATCGTCAACGATTTCATTGTCTGTTCTGTTATTTTCTTCTTCTGATTCGGGTATAATGTCTTACGATATGAACTCGACGAGGTATACCTACGATTGTCAACTAAAGATAAATGATTCGTAGAAATTTTTTTCGAAAAAATGTTACTGCGTCAGTCAGCTCGGAGTTTTTGCTGTGCAAACCGTAGGGGAGGATGTATTTGCGACACCTACTACATGTGACAACTCCCAGAGAAGAATAAATCGACTAAGACTTTTTCACGACCTCTGACTCTTCACCCTGTAATACCTGGCTTTATTTCTCTGAACTGACTCCCTGGACATAATCACGAGAGGGAAGTTGCCTTGAGCTCTTGTCTGCAAACGGTCTTGCAATGAAACGAGAAGTGAGAAACTACAAGAATTAAATAGAAGAAGAGAACTTGCGAGTTGGCTCTACCAGAAGGAGAAAAGGAAAGAGATTAAAGACCAATCTGGGTAGGGTTGAGTGGAGCTTAGTAGAGTAGGTTAAGATTAGTTTACTTGTTACACTTGCGGCGGGTTTGAGGTGGGAAAGTCGTCTGTTTGGGTGCGAATGGGTCACGACAAAAGTGAGGTAAAAAAGAAAAAAAAAGGTGGTGAGTCGCGATAGCATGATAGTGCAGTAGCCAGGTTTCAGAAGGGGCTAAGATTGGAGATTTATATTTACTATACATGGTAGGATGCTTTTGCCCAGATCTTCTGTGATGCTGCTGTGTAGGCGCTAACGATGTTTGCGGCACAGCTGCATGTTTGATGATATGTTTACGCGAGAAGAGATGTCGTAAACAATTAAGGAACGAAGGTTTCCTATTTACGGATTAAACAACTATCAAGATTTACAGAGACTGATGAGCACGCGCGTCGAATTAATAATTAGGTAAAGTTGAATTTACTTAACAAGTTATTTAATTTAACGACAAACTGTTTGCTAGCCAAGTGAAAAGCTGTAGTCGACTTATACAGTCAAATAAGTACGACTAATATACGCGAATTTCACTCGCTAATCCCTAGACAGCGACTGCTTCTCTTCAAACTTAGGTAGCATCTTTAGTATGTCGAAGGAGAGTTTTGACGGAAGAATTTAATGCTCGTTGCATTTTATTACTGCGACTATATCCAGCTGGCAAATGGAAGAGTACTGACGACGAGGAAACTTCTCAACGTTGAGTGTATTAAAATACAGGAAACGATATCCTCGATATCTTTCAATATTGACAGAAATAAGAGGCACCAAGGCTGCAGTACATCTACAGCGGCAACGTACATCCGAGACTGTAAACATTTACTTACCCTCGTACTATTTCTACAGCCCCATCGTTCAAAAACCTTATAAGTTTACTCGGTGCATATTAGGTATAAATAAGTCGACAAAAATTTCAAAGACCAATGGAATCACTCAATACTTTATATTGTTTATGATTATTTTAAACTCGATGAAATTATCAAATGCCAAAGTTTTGAACGTGAACAGAGCTGAACGTCTAGCATTCAAATTAGATGGTATATTTTTGTGCAAAAATTTTTCAACCATATAGTTCACATTTTTCTAATATTATTATGCAAATTTGGTTGCACATCATGTCAGGTAATCTTTATCTGAGGGTTAATCAGGCAATGGAAAAATCCTTTTTAAACTTTTTACGAATAGTTGTCTAGACTTCAGACGTCGTCTGGGAAGAGGGACCAAACCTCTGTCTGTAACAGTCAAGAGGGTTCTGACCTCCATCTTGTTTGCGGATCTCTAAAGAAGTGGTTCACAGTGCCAACAACGGCGTCTAATCTCCCGTCTCTCGAAATGGCGTAATACGTATATATGTGTGAATGCTATTGTGTCAAGATGCTCCTGCGTGAGACCAGTCTAAAGCTTTCCAGGCTGATAATATTCTGGCTAAGTCTACTTGCAATAAGATCATCACTCATTCAATAGTTCATAATACCAAAATATATGTGTTTTCGATCTTAAATCGCAAGTGTTCCCCATGCGTGTGTTACAGGGTGAATTTTTAGTTTTTTATACATCGTACATTGGAGCTATTAGGTCAGGTAGAAAAGAAGTCCATTGCACATCCAGTTATTTTATAGTCTATATATTGCTGACTTTTGCACTCATGTGGTATTGGCATCAGTCAGTCCAGTTTGTCAAACGTTTTGAGTGCTTCATATGTGAAAAGTTGTTCTCGAGAGACTTACTTGTTGTAAAGAACGATATCTGGAAGCCAGATGTGTTCTGATGGAACGTGAAGAGTATCCACCCCGCCATAATCGTCCGGATTCCACTTCAGCTTGTAATCATTCCACTCCTTGAACAAAAACAATAAACATAAATCAATCTGCGATATAGACTGGAATTAAAACTGCGAATATTTATATTTATAGGATAGGATATTGATTATCAAATAAGAAAATCAATTAATCAAAACCCCTTTCACACGAGAGAGGAAAGCGTCGACTATGGGGCTGAAGCAGAGGGCTGGGGATGGAAGCCCTCCATCCATAGCTACTCGATCTCCCCGTAACTTGGAAACTTTTTACTCTTTCCTTGTCGACGGCCAATCACACGAACGCGGGATGATTAAGCGATGACTCGGATCACAGCCTTTTATAAAAGTCTCAACGATTGTCCTACACTTGAGTTTTGAGCCTTAGCGATTATCTATTCAAAGTTTTTATGGACAAGTAAAAAATTGACATCAATTACCAGTTTTATTACTTGCCCCCTCTCTGTTATCTTACCACTTTCTTACCGCCATGACAGGAGGAAAAAAAAATTAAGATTTCAGACTCTCAAATTTACCGTCGAGAAACCATGCTGGGTAGACATTATGAAATGATGAAGAGAAATATACTTGTACACCCCCGATTCTTAGAGTGGTTTGGCAAGGATTTTTATGTCTCAAAGATCCATTATTCTAGCATCCATTTTACCGAGAGAAGAAGCACCTGGGTCGAGTATACTTTGAGTGGAAAACTTGAGCAAAAAGGTTCTAATACTAGTGGATCAAAAGTTCAGGTTTTTGGGCTTTGAAGTTTAGATAGTCGGGAGGGGGGAGTAGGGGACAGATGAGTCGGATTAGGGAAGCTAAACTCCTATCTCGGTGGTATGCTTGATCTTTCGCAACTATTTACAGTTAATTTGATCAATCTTGCGTGAAAATTGGGAAACTCTTGATCAAATTTTTTTCAGCCGAAGAAAAAAAGGAACGAACGGTCACACTGTAAGGTAATGAGTACGCGCTTGTTTTGGGACACAAAAAAAACTTTATCTTTTCAAAGCCTGATGTCGATGGCAAAAAATTTGAAAGATCTCAGTTCACGTATAAGATGAAAAGACGACAACCCATACGGCAGCTGAAAGATCATCCATTTCAGTCCCACAAAGTGGAAGATAAAACCAATCCCGCCTGGTTTTTCCCGCTAACATTAAACTGGAAAAGAACGTGTGTCAACTGAGACATCGTTCTACTCGGCTGGTCCACAATTTTCAGTGACAGATATTTAATTTCAATGAAGATGGACAAAAAGGATGGTAAAACTAATTAACAGAAGGTATTGTTTTTAACGCTTGAATATGCCACTGTAAAAGTGTAATTAAAATCATTTGCTCAGCTCCGTTGTATTCTTTTGATACGTTTATCTTTTGACTATTAGTCACTAAAAAATTGAAAAAAAAAAAAAAGAAAATGCCGTCAAGGCGAACCCTCGTTATCCGCTTCCGTTCGAGTTACAGTGGCGATGTTTCCCCTCGTGTTTGAATCTGCATATTTACTTCATAAATTAATCAACGAAGATATATAGGCGTGTACAATATATATATCTGAGTAGGCGAAATTTTATATTCTTGAACACGTACCTTGCCAATGCTTGTATATCTTCAGGCTTTGATAACAGTGAAATAATCAAAGTTGGGTTGAAAACTCTGGCAAAAGGACACAGAGCTGAATAAACGTTTTCAAAAGCAGTGCATATGAGCGAAAGAGAGAAAAAAAAACCCCGAGACCTGAACAAGATATTCATCGATATTTTCCTTTCCGCAAATCAGGGTCCCCAGGGGTGCGGTCCTGCTCCGGGTTACCCTGATCTGCCAGTAACACGATTGGCTGAGTCGCCCAACGCCATTCGTCTTCCAATTCTTCGATTCAAAGAAGACAGGATTCACCGAAAGGAGCAGATTTGCAAGCGAAAGTCCCGTCATCCTATTAGTTCAAATATGCGTAAGGAATAATAAAAACCTGCTTCCGTTCCGGGGACATGAGCCTACATCAAGGAATTGTTTTAATAACATATTATTTCGAACAAAATACCCTCGAATACGACCACCTCTCAGCGTAGCTCGTAAATTTGATACAGACTTAATTGACAAAATGAAACACCGTTATAAGGGGTAAATTGAACGAAGTAGAACTCAGTTTGCCTTCACATCAAACTGATTAATCATCCTAATTTATAGCCTTAATTAATTGCCATTTCGGTCATGTTTAACATTTTGTGGCAAAAGATCTTTAGTTACATATTATATTTATGAAAGAGATACTTTTCAAAAATTCTTAGCAAACTCGTAAGATATTTTCGCAGCTTCTTGTTTTACAACTAATGTGAGTCATTCTTCCCTCTATTTTGACACGCAACAGTATATAACACATCCTCGTATATTTACACATTTACATCAGCAAACTAGGTGCTGTGTGGATACACGATGGTAATAGGTGATGAGGATGTCCTGGTGTAACGCGTCAGGAATGATGCTAGCCACCCGCCGCAGGAAACCAGAGATAGGGAACTAGCTACAGCGGTTTGCGGTCGCTAGACTCTTGACCAACCTGGATATCACTGAACGAGCTTTTACGACCCTCATACTGTACAGGGTTATACAAAAATAAATTTCACATCGATGTTGAATATGACAAGACTGAAAAAAAGTAAAGAAACGATAAAGAAGGAGAAAATACGAATAAACGTTAAGTAAATTTGCAGCTTCCGTATGTCAGTATTTCGGTACGATTGAAAAATCTGAGTTGTTCTGTAAGACGAATCTGCTTTGGTAGAAAGTAGATCAGATTTTATCCACAGATCTAACGGTTACGTTTGACGATAAACTCATGAATGAATGTTTCCATTGTTTTTTTTTATTTTATTTTTTATTTTCTGAATGGAGGTGAAAATCTTCGTGGGAAAGTGCGGATCTTTGAGGAGGAAGATTTATTCTTGGAAAATTCGCTTGCGCCTAAAGTAGGACCTACTTGTCTCTCTTGGAGTGACAAAGAGTAGGCTGCAGAGTCTCCGCGGGAGTTCAGGGACCTTGGATAACAAGGTAGACGAGAGAAGCCAATATTTGAGATCTTGATGGCGTAGATGTATTTATTTGTAAGTCTAAGAAGGAACCGGTAGAAGCTGGGGGCCCCGCAGGGCCGACTGAAAAGTCTTTGCGTCGGTTCTGACACGGCGTATATTACCCACGGGCAGAGTTCTTCGCTCTGAGCCAACCCTGAACGGTTTGGAATTTCAAAGGAACTGATATCGTCTCGTTCACTTGTTGAGGACAAAATCCGGATCGGAGAAAACTCTGAGAGAGTAGATGGAAGAGACTGAAATGCGAGAAGAAGGTGGAAGAGGAGGAAGAGGAGTTAGGGGTGGAATTTAGGTGGGTAGTTGGTCTTTATTGGCACACAACGAGCAGCGAGCTCCTTACCCGTTTGCTCTTCGCGATTCAGGAGTTTGTTTGCCATAGTTGTCGTCGAGAGAAAAAATATTTCACTTAAATTCACACGAAGAGAAGAAAAATACATTTCTGAGAATTATTACAGCAGCTGGATAAGAGGGGCTCTCGGGCTTCGGCCTAATCAAGTCAATGCGATTATCGAGGAAAAATACACCGGAGACAACAACGAGCATCTTGTAAAATGCTGAAATATATTCCTTGCTCGTTATTTATTCTTTTTCCGATTTATCGCCGTTTAGGAATGCCCTGAGGGGTGGAAACTCAGATGTTGCAACCGAATTTATATACCTAAAGGCAATATTGAATTTTTATCGCTCTCCCGTTAAGTACCTCTTAGTAATCGTAATCGGTGAAATTTCCATATCTCTCAAAGCGTCAAGCATTCGCGCTCAGTTCAAAGTATGTACTCCAGATAATATGCCTTCTGGGGAACTGGTAGATCTAACTAAAAGATATCTAGCATTGAAAATAGCTCTTATGAATAAACCGGCTGAGTGAATGTTGTTTCTTCTCTTTGTTCTTATACAAATCTCAGAATTCTAAAAATTCTGACGAAGATATCTGTAAATAAAAGTATACTGGAGGCTTATAGCTACAAAGAATATGGAGAGGTGAAAAGGTTCCCGAACAAGTCTGACATCTTTTTTACATCTATCTCTCGTGAAGTGAGAGAATTTGCTTCTCATCATATAACCATTGGCTCGGTATTCCCCAAGGTGAGAGTGTCAATAGAAAAGAAGAGAAAAATTGGCAGACTATAGTGAGATCGTAGAAATTCGCTGTTGGCTTTTTACCTCCTTTTCATTTTCTCCTTGACATGATGCGAGTAATGTCAGAATAAGAGAGAAACGAATTAAATCGCGCAAACGACTGATTGGAATGGTAAAGCTGTTACGGATTTTGAGTTTAACTGCTTAATGGTCGGAAGGGTATCGGGGTTTAGTCATTCCGAGACATCGGCCGATAACTTCGGGAAAATCGCAAACTCGACCCCACCGGGTCGTTAACGGTTGGCTTGGGGCGCTAGGTCTTGTTTCGAAGACTTCTAGATCGTAGAGTCTAAAAGCTGCTTGCCCTGAACAGGGTTGTTCTTGATTTCAGGTTGTTTCGGTTCGTTTATTTATTCATTTATTGTTATCCTCCTCGATTAAATTCACCAGAATAAAAGCTATTTAATCGATATACGATATCGTTTTTCTATTGCGAGCCGATAACGTAACTTCTGACATGCTGGTGATAAAATCTTGTTCACTGCAATCTCGAAAAAATGGACATTGACATCATGCCTGAACCATGAAACGTATCGCATGGATTTTTCTTCCGGAAGATCTTGGGTCCCGAATAGCACGCGATGATCTTAAGCCTGATTTAGATTTACATTTGACGTATACATATGGAGTTAATGCTTATTTCGTATCTCTGACGTATCGTCGTGGGATTCTAAATCTAATAGACAAACTGTATCAACGTCGTATCGCTCCTATGTTAAGTGTCACTCGGAGAAGAAGGTTGATATAATAAACAAAGTTACAACTCCGCGTATACTCGCGCCCTGAACAGAACGTGTACATGGGAAACGTGATTGATCGACTCTGAGCTTGATCGATCAGGACTCAGTCGTGGGCTTTTGGGTAAAACCAAATTTTCTGGTAAAAAAAAAAAAAAAAATACAGAATAATCATGGAGCATGAGATACAGAGTGTTCTGCAAATGTTCGTATAGCGAGACTTAAACTCTCAACTGAAGACGTCAATTCTTATGAATTGTCGAGTCGGCATGGGATCCCTTGATTCGTATAAACCTAACGAGTGTCATTCGGGAGAAAGTTGGGCGTAGAGTTATTGACGAAGTCGAGCCTGCGGCGAATTCCGAATAGAACAGCAGTGGTGGTCGTAAAAAGTTCTCTGCACAGGGTTCCTATTATACGGGGGTGGGGGTGAGGGGGCATCGTGTAGGCTTGCGAGGTTTAGATAGCTTGGTGAAGGATCGGTAGGGGAATCACGCCGTACGTATATATATACATAGGTATAACTGGCAGTCGATAAATTTGGCGGGAAAACGAGAAAACTAAAGTTTATTTACAGAGCTGGCTTTCCTCCGACCGAGGTAGGGCAAATATATCGCTTACTCTCTCAAACGCTTCCGAATGCGTCCTCTTGCCTCGTTTCTTCCAATCCTGGCAATTTCCCCTGTTCCAAGATAAATGAAAATAACCGACCTTTTTTATGGATCTACCACCGACGGACAGCCCTGCGCATTTTCCACAACTCGCTATTCTGCACTATAATTCTGGCACGAGTGTGCACCGCGAATTGAGACAATTTACAGCATTGCGGTCTACCTCAGGGCACCGGATAACAATCGGAAAACGAAACGTCGAACCTCGAGGAAGTGTTAGCTGCTGCAATATATACGGAAACGTTTCTTCGTTTCTCTGCCCGAATTGCATACATACAAAATGCGATCCCCGTCGCACTTGTTTGGCTGTGAATACCGATACACATGGCGCACATCTACATACGTTAGAGAGAGAAAAAAATAAAAAAAATAAAAATTCTTCCATTATACTACGTGACTTTTCGTAGAATAGTATAGCTGCAGAGAAATGTTTTAAAGTTACTCAAAGAGGTGAATCACTTTTTTCAAATCACTGGTACCCAGACTTCGAAGAAATTTCCTATTTACTCAGTTCTCTCACGTCTGATTGCTTGTAGTTTTAGACTTAATTTCGAATTATTCCAGATTTCATGGACTTCGCCTCGTATAGATTGAGTTTACCGAAGAAAAATTGGTTGCCACAGGGTACAGGTCACATAGTTCATCAAATTTCTAAGAATATTGTTATTGTATTGTAACACACTTTTCTTTTCAACACTTACAAGAAAAAAAAATGAGTGATGTAAGGCGAAGTTGATGAAATGTCAAATAATTTTCAGTCATGTCTTGAAATACAATAGTAATCGGCTGTGCGAAGAGTGTTAAAATGAAATATTCCTTTGTAATTGTAAAAAAAAAAAAAAAAATGATTAAATTGCGACAACTGCAGGAATAATAATTTGGTTCCTCACCGATGCCCACGGAAATTCCTTGGCATTAGACAATACGGTTTTGTGCTACGAATACATAGTTGCTTTGAGATAATCTGATACAAACGGGGTATTATCCTGCTAATAGCTACCCACTGCCTGGGCTGTGGTGGCGTCTCAACGTCCTACATCCGACACGCGCGATATCAACGTAGAGCGTCCAAGTTATTACATTATACACATAGAAATGTCTACTTATCACGTATACGCAATGATTATACAAGTGTTCGTGTAAACTCTGGCGCAGCACAATGCCCCTGATGCAAACTTATCCCATTACTTTTATCAACCGTTAATTCCAACTGAATGCTGCAGAGTTTAATCGAATGAATAACATAGTACAAGGCTAGTCGCCTGGTTAAATTTAATGAATTGGCGGGTTTGAAGTTGACTCGTGTGTTGAATACAGTTGAAAAAAATGTGTATAATTGTTCATATACTCTGCAGTTAATTTTATTTCATTGAATTCCGGATTAGTATTATTCGTTAACGGCAGGATTGGGCGCCATCGATTACTTTTCTGATGCAATAACTCATTCGATTATCCGTTGCATTTGTTAAATGTAATTGAACTTATTTGTAATGTGATTAGTGCAGATTAAATTGCGATTTGCTAAACGTTTAATTAAAACTTTAGCAATCCTCGTTAAGAATACACTGGTCGTATAACGATGGTGAAAAAAATGAGGCTGTAATTAAATTTATTGCTGGTACAGTGGAACTGAGATTGCGAATTGTTATATTACTGGAAGGTGAAGTAGAGCTGTACAAAGAGCTATGTATAGTATGAGCTCCTATAACGAAATAAGTAACGCAAACGAGGTAGCGAGTGAAAGAGGAGCCATGCTATTAAATTAAGAATATAACGGAGTGCTTTAGAAAACCGTGTGATTCATATAAATTTTCATCTTTCTCAACGACATATTTGACGTTAAGAATATTCAACGTGGTCGCTCGTAGGCTGCTCAATCTAAAATTCAAATGAATTTCTGAATTCGTATTAATTATAAACCCCAACATGGATATATATCCGTGTTAAATTAACACGTCCAGTATGTGAGTTATCATTTAGCCTCCAAGATTTCATTAATAAAATAACAAATTGCAAATAACAAGTAGCCTATATATGCCTGCATGTACAGAAGCCTCGTTCGAATCTCTCAATGATTGTAGGTATTTCAAGAATAAAATAAACGTAAGATATAGAATCAAGCCATAATTTATCAGGGCGAGAAGTTCGGCTAATTCTATAATGTATAATCATAGTAACTATAGAGCACAGAAGCCGATTAATAAGCGCATTACGTGATTAAATTACATCGTAAATTTTCCCCAGCTAAATATGCTTTTCTGGTTGGATATCATGAGAGGCGATGTTTATTCTGAACAGCACGTGTAGCTATATTTCAAATCTGTCAAGTAATAACGTGCCAAATTTTGACGATTCCGTATGACGTTACTGTCATAACTTCATATTGTGCAGCTCTTTCATCGTTAGAAAAAAATTAGTCGAAATTTAGTTTTGCATTGACAAAATTCCACGATGAAGTATCGCGTCGAAGAAATTCGTTGATTTAATTTTACGGCTTGAATACAACTCCGTAAGAATTGAGGGATGATGACGCAGTAAAGCCTATAGTGTTGCGCAAAAAAGACAAAGAAAAAGAAACAAAACAAAAAACAGAAAAAAAAAAAAAATTGGTATTGTATGGCGTATATGTAACGGGGGCAAAGAAACCGGTGGCAAATGGGGGCAAGAGCTTCCGGGAGTGTTTTATTCTAATCAAAGTGGAAGCCACTTCGCTGCCTTTAAATATACATGCGTGATGTTCGCTACTTTGGTGGTGCCAGCTGGAACAGAGAGCTCTGTTTGCTGCCGGAAATGCACATATTTATCTTCCGGAGGCTAAAAAAAAAGAAATATACGTAATATTATGGGCGGGGGGTGCTAAATGGCTACGGAATACTTTGAGCCCAACAAGGATGAGCTAGCCACGTGTTTCGATCTGGTAAGAAAACATTACTACAATATTAACGCTGTCGATGATAATTAGTAGCCCGTTGATGAAGCATTTTTGCACTCTGATTATTCTAGACTGAAAATTACACGATAGACAGGTAATTATGGTCTCAAACAGACTCATGGAACGGATTTATATTTATAACTAGGTTTATGATTGTAGTTTTCTAATTAATTAACAATTCGAATGTTGATATTGAGTCTTAATTGGTTACTAAATATTTACGTACGCGAATGTGGTAGCGGAAGCGAATATATATCTACACATATATATTGCCTCTTGCGAGATTTCATTTCTCGGTAAATATCTCTTGAAACACATAACAGGTATAATACGTTTTCTTCGAATAGGCACAGAATACGCTAATTGTTTCGCTTCCTTTACCAATCTTCATAAGCATGTTTTCACTTGTTGGCAGAAGAAGATTTCCACCTATACATCTCGTGTTTATTACTTCGAAATTTGTTAGCGCCTCTTTCAGTCTTGCTTCGCTTTCTCACGCTTCGCCTCCGAGTGTCGTCCTGATTCAATCATCTTTTAATTGCGTTTCGTTCAAGCTATCCGTTCAAAATCTTGATTATTGTTGTTTCGAAATCTGCTTTTGCGCTCCCTCTTACAAATAGAATTACTCCCGTTGACTTTGTTGGTCCGTAAATACCGTACGCTCGTGTCCCTCCTTTCTCTGAATCATATAGCCTTACTCGTACAAAAGAATCGAGGAGATGAATTTTTCCTACCCGAAGTCGATCTACTCTCTTATTACAACAATGTAAGACGTCGTTAAAATCCACGTACCAGATATTCGCGAACTTATTGATTATATTTTGTCAAACTTGATACGTGGTGAAATATTTAGGATGCAGTTGTATATCGAAAACACATGAAAGACTCTGTAGGTTTTTTTTTTTTTTTTTTTCAGATTTCCGCGAGTGCCGGAGGAAGCAATCGAAATTTTTTTCAAACAACTCTGAAATCGGGAAAGCAGCCGTGGGATAGATCCTCGACTTGAACAAGAGAGTTTCCACCCCTCAAGGATTACTCGCGTCAAGGATTACGCCTTTCAGCCTTTGTTACAATTATTATCTGTCTCCCTTTATTTTTATCAAACCCATTCCGCCCACGCAAATCCTTTGCTTTCATACTCGCCAATATTTCCAAGACAGCCTTTGCTTGGCACTGCAATTACATCGCCTGCAACGCGAATTCGTATGTTATGAGGGATAGCAGACTTCCGGTTTTATTTACCTAAACAGAGATTATATTCGGAATCATATCATAAATTGGCAGCTCCTTGAATTTTTTTTTTCCCTGGTAAACGATGGGGTTAGAGAATTAAGATTGGTTGATCATATAAAGATGAAAGGAAATGTCCCGATCCCAATTAGAAGGACGGGGCCACGAGCGAAATGATCGGCAAGCAACGCACGTTGCTTTCTAGTTCGAGAAAATTCTTCTGGAGAATATCCTGGAGCCGTCAGAAAACGGATTAGTGTCGTGGAAGACAAAGTGGCGAGGTATGTTATGGGTTGAGAATAGTCAGCCTCAATGCCACCAACCGCGAAGGGCAAAATCGTTTGTGGACGCGGTTGTCGTACAGAGGAAGACTCAAAAGGGTCAAGGAATCCGAAGAAGGGTGAACCCCTTGAGATGACGAGCGACGCCCATGTCTGCGGCCGGTCAACATAGCGAATTTTTTTTCACTAAGAAACATAATTCTGTTTTTTTTTTTTCCCCGACTTCGATCTCATATAAGACCAAAAATCACGTGGATAAATTTCAAGTTACTACTGACTCTGGCCACTTAGAAAAAATACTGAACGTTGAGATCTCGACTTAATCGACAAAGAGACCGGATGATTGCAGTCCACACAATTGAGTTAAAAATTATAACATCGACAAATAATCTGATGATTTTTAAATAGGGGATGAAAATCTCTTTTCTAATTTAGTAGAAGACTAAAAGACGGGGGATGATGAATATATTTTTTTTAATTTGTACTATTGTTACACGTATAATCATAGCCTCTATGGCCTGTTCGAGTTTATCGGTAGAGTTATTTCTGATTTTTTATGGGCGGTAGAATTGGAAAATAACGATCGAATGAACGAAATCCCAGCATTAGAGAACACGGAGTAGAATTTTATGGATGTTCTGCCAATAAACTCGGCATAAGGCTAAAAATAACACGGATATAACCGGGACAGGGCAATCATTGGCTTGTCATGAAAAATTCATCGGAAAACTAGGCCAGAATAATAGCAGCTTGACAGAATTTTTCGTCCCACTCTTTCGACCACACGCTTCGGCATTGTCATTTTTAACAACTCTTGGTTCACTCAGTAATCATAAAACCGGAATATGCAAACATGCCTGATAATATAGGTAGGTACTCCGTATACGTACAGATTTGTTCATTTAGCTTGGCTGTAGCGAACTTATTATTGTTATTTGCACTCTTCCGTTATAGCGAAAATAAAGCGAGGTAAAAACAGCGCTGATAAAATAACAGTAGGCATATATTTGATAACAATTTCCCTTAGGTATAAAAAAATCTGCTGAAGATTAAATAAATGTCTACATGAAATTTGAATTCAATAAAATTGCTTACCTGCTCAACCCAAACATTCGTCGTCATGATCTGGTTCTTCAAATTCTGAAAACAGAAAATAAAACCTTGGGTTAGAAGGGTGCGGGACAAAATACATCCAGAGACAAACGAAATTACGAGACCTCACTCCAACCGGGAAACTATGTTTCAAGGACTCCCCTAGAAAGGACATTATCTGCACGTTTCTCTCGTAACCCTAACAGCCCGATATATATTTTTTATATTATATTTCAGTTTCTATCATGAAGGAGAACGAAGTACGGCAACTAGTGATAGTATAAAGAATTTGGTGTAAGACAGCAAGTAGGTAAAACGAATTGTGTAAAAACCAATTACCTACATCACGCCTTAGAATTGTCCTTGCAGTTCACTATGGTTGTACAAAGTTAGCGTAGTAGAGATTGATGTATGAGCTTCAACGTAAGATAAATGAGCAGTGAGAAAACCAATGCTGGTTGTTACTGCAGTAAAAGTTGCGCAACTTTATCTGCAAGAAAATGCACCGCGATTTCTGGCTCTGATTGTGAGTCAACTCTTTCGTCTGGTATAAGTCTCGCCAAAGTCTTTGGCCAACAGTAAAAATCGATTCCAAGAGTAAGAGATAGACGCAGCTAAAAAAACCGGACATTTGTTACCTATCCGGTAACTTCCGGTGAAATTGAAATACTTGTGCACGTTGACCGCACGAGTATTTCGAAAATTGCAAAGAATTTTATGAAGTGTGTTTAAAAAATGCAGAGGGAAGAGAAGAGCTAATAAATATTTAACATTCGAGAGTGGGCGAGGGTTTCGCCGAAGGGCTGACGTGGTCTAGTGAAAAAGTACCGGTGATTACGTAGCAAGGTTTTCTTTTTTTATCACCTCAAGGAATAACAATCCAAGCCATAGAGGATAAGGCTGCGGAATACTGCGGGGGCGGAAAATGTCACTTGGCACAACCCCGACTGATTGTGAGTCAACATCTTCGGCTTGGCACTCTCAACCCTGCCAAGGCTAGGGGTTACCTTAGCGTGAAAAATAAGTCTTGAATCTGGGTCGCGTTTTCCCACTTCATAATTCTATCATTCACATTATTATCATTTTATCGGTAGTAAAAGCTCTTTCGCGAAATTCGTAGCTAGATACTGACTCGGTATAGATGTATATGAAACTTCTCTGAATCAAAATGAGAAACAAAAAAACAATGTATAATCATCATTCCGTGCGTAACGGCTTCTGAATACGGGCATAAAAGTCCGGTACTCAGAAACATTAGCCTTCCGCTCCCTTAAAATTGCGACGCATTTACTAAAAGCTTTCGACGGATTGCAAATACCCTTGCTTTTCCAAATAATCGCAGCTTCCTACGTACATATACAACATAAATACGTATATAGATATATATATATATATAGTATATATAATTATATATTATATACACCCACGTAAACGAGACAGATGTGTACATAAATATCTTTCGTAAAATCGGTGAGACGTGCAAGTAGCTGGTATACGAGGGATGCTGTTAAGTAGCGCGTCGCTGTACCAAAGACGTTTCGTATTCAAAGGGTAAGAGACTGTGAACTTCACGATGCTAAGAGTATAACCAAGCTGGTCCCCGTTATACGCAAGTGGTGTAAGCTGGCGTATATAATGCATATATTTATTGAGTAAAGTCGGTAGGTAGGTGCGGTGGGATGCGGTGGCAGCCAGATGACAACAAGTCGGCTGGTCTGCTAGATGGTGACTGTATAGGGGTTAATGTTATGGAAATTGGATGTCGGAAGAAGACAGGTGGATAGATCGCGTATGGTAAGATCGTATCCTTGCAGCCATGCATCCAGCCGAAGAGAAGTGCGAGAGAACTGGATGACGACGGCTGCGAGTGAGTGCAGCAAGCAGCAAGGAAAATTCAAGGATATAGGTATACATGTACGTAGTATACCTGCAACAAATTCTGGGCGTAGTGCTACTTATTCAGATGTCGTTGGGGAATTTCTAATTTGTTTTTCTGTCTCGCTTTAAAGACATTCCATTAAATTTCTTCAGCTCGTTCGGCGGCGACGAGTGGCTTGTTTTCCTATACTTAAGCTTATACTTATTTTTCTTTTGTTTGAAACGTAGTTGCTTTGGATGAGAGAGGAAGAAAACCTGAGAGATTCGCGTCGTGACATCTTGAATTTAACATTCTCAGAATCAATGCACAGCTGGCACGAAGTTTAATATTCAATTTGACGAATTCAGGGACGATATACTTCACGGTCGAAAAACTTATTGAATCGATCACAAATTTCATTAGTTACATTCATGGTATTATGGCAATAAAACGATTCGAATTCTTATGATCAACTAATGGACATAGACTCCGATTCATCGATTTTTCAATTATGAATAAAACAATGTTAATTTTATTTTTATCTTTCATCAATAAGTTTATCTTTTCCTGGGATATCGTTGTGGTTTAGGATCTTGCGGAATTATTACTGATTATTTGCTTGATTGAATTGGATTTCGAGAATCGAATTCAATATTGGATGAGACAGATTTTGATTGCTGGTTTATATTACTCTGATTATTATGAGAGGGATTCATCTTTTCATCGAATCGAGTGTTCTAATAATAGAGAATTTGAAATGATCATGGGGTGGGTGAGATGAGTTTCATTATTCATCAACTAATAAAACTCTGACCGATGGAAAATCCCACTCTCTTATAATATCGGTGTATCAATCGAAAAGTCCAGTTAAAAATCAAAAAAATGCATCGAACGATTGACGAATAATTTTTTGTATTTAAATTTCAACAATCAAGGATCCATATGATTGATCGTTTTAGTAAACGAGTAAAGAAGTGAGAATTTTTTCTTCCACATATTTCTTTTCTGGGTCCAGTGTATAAATAATTTACGCAAGCGCGAAACTCGTCCGGAATAATTCCAGCTGCGGTATACTGTCGAAATAATGAAGATCGACGATATCTTGTATTTTCTGTTGTTTCTGGTGCCACGTCTGGGTTAGGGTATACCCAAAGGCACACTGAGTAAATCGCCAGCCATGTGTATACCAGCAATAATTCAAGATGTTTACCGTTGGGGTATTACACGTCGGAATAATATTCAAGGGTAGCAAACACGTCCAAGACGCATCGCTGCTTGTTTAATACTTCAGCAAGTGAAGAGTCAGGTGGGGTACACAGCTGATATCAATCTGCGGTATCTTGAAATTCAGTATTTCGCAGAGAAAAATCAGAATTCTGAAAGATATCTCCAATTTTTTTTATATAATATCGAAAAGTAATTTCACTTTGTTTGATCACGACTCGTCAATATCTATTTGGTATTGAATTTTCTGCTCCAAAGCCCAATATCCATAAACGAAAATTTTCAAATTCAGAATATACGCCGATTCCATTCCAATCGAATGGGATGACATAGGTATCTGAAAATGTTTGAATAACTCAACGTTACGTGGTCAAATTTCAAATCATCTCCACCTACATCGGTAATTCTATTAGCTCGCGAAAAGTCATGCTCGTGTCTATTAAATCCGTCATAGAGTTGCTCGTCTTTATTTTGAAGTGATTTTATCATAATTATTATTATTATCATTATAATTGCAGAGCTGCCTGCGAAATTTGAAAATAATTGCGACACCGCTAGACAAGTACGCACCGCATGCTTCTGCACAATTAGATCTCGCTTGAATGTCGTAGTAAATGTATAGATATAGGATTTACGAACAATAAGATCGCGTTTAGGTTTGTTGAGGACATGTGAACAATCTATAGAGGTGGAATCTTGGAAAACATCACGCGCACACTAAATATTCCGTTTTGAAGTTAGCGGCGCGGGTGCGCGTGACGGGCGAGGATGAAGGGATGTATAGAGGTTGGGAAAATAGATTTAGTTTTCCGAGCGCTAGTAGACGCTCGTCCCCCACGATAGAAAAGGACACCGGCGTCGTTAGCTTCTTTGACAAACGAACCGGAGCCTTCGGCCTGCTTAGAAAACCTCTGATCTACGCCAACCAATCTTCTTTGGGTTATCTAACAGATAAAAAGCGAAAAAATAACATCATTTCACAGGAAAACTAGATTCTATGTCTACCCCAGTTTGTCACGGAGGCAAAAACCTCGAATTAATGTTAGTAAGCCACATGCCCGGGGTATTTAGAATTTTTTTAAATATCAAGTCAGGAATCCCAGCATTGACATCAAAATGTCCCCTAAACCGTACTGCGCACTTATAAATATATAGGCATGTAGATTCAACATACATAACTGCGAAATGGGATAAAAATGGGAGGAAAAGCGGCCAAGTGGTTTTGAAGAGGCTGCCTGCAGCTCGCGGGAGAATTTTAAACCGGCTTACGCGATAGGCAACTTGTTGACTAAAAAGAACTGTTTAAAAAAATACGAGAAAACGAAAGAATAAAAAATATGATGTGTGACATTTTATCGAAAATTTGATCGTACTTGGGTTTTTGTTTATCGCGTCACTTTCAAAGTTTTCATAACCGCAAAGAAGTTGAATCGGCATATATGCAGCGATAAAATCGCGAAAGAAATAAAGAGAAAACCTATATCGACAAAATTCTCACGCTGATATCAACCGTTTTATATGTCTTCACGTTAAAATCACGTTTTCCAAGTATACCTATTCCGCCACTTTCAGCATTCCGGAATTTGTCACGCTTTTCATCGTAAAAAAATATGTTTTTCACTGCTAACTTTTTCCGCCCTTTTAGCGCTCTGATTTCATCAAGTTTCACGGTTTATTGTTTCCCCAGTTTTTACTATAACAAAATAGCTCTCATCGACATTCGACGAATGGCCATTACATTCGATCATGCATTCTGAATTCAGAGATAATAGTATCACGTCGATTCTACTTTATCGCTTTCATTTACACTCGCAGTTACCTCAATAACTGAACTCTACTATACAATATTCCGGAACAAAAATCTAGTGTCACAACTAAAACATCGAAATTTCATTATTCTATTGTTGTAGTTCAACGTAATACGACAACCGCAAACAACAGGTAAAAGGGTGATTCAAACCTATAATCAATGAATGTATTTTCGTTTGAAGTGGCCAACATGTCATATGCATTACATGCTTCGACGTCAGTCATAGGACATTAAAATATCAAAGATAATCGTCATACATCTACTATATTCGCCCTTTTGCTTATTGCCGTCAGTATTTCAAGATAATCTGTTTATCGCTTCATACCGAAGAGTATCTAGCTCGGTTTTCCGTCACGGGGTGAAAAAGATAGATGGTAAGGTAAAAATCAACGTCAACCGTTTCGACCTGATATCCGTAGGCACTAAGCGATTTTTAAATATCATCGCTGAAGCTATCGCTTGAGAAAGTTTCACGATTCGGAGTATCTCCTCTTTATCTAACATCTTATCAGTCACCTGGAGCACTGGGTTCTTCTACCTCCAGAATTTGAGACAATGGAAAAGAAATCTGAATGCCAAAACTTTTCACGTTAGGTATCAAAAAAAAACAAAAAAAAAAAAAAAAATTTGCCCACGCCCACGTTTCAAGCTTCCTTCATCAGGTAATCGAGGCGATATTGATAGTTCACCGATTGTTTAGTCAGGTCTTTACAGTATGAGCTAGTAATCTACTATCCTGATGCAAATTGCCTCGAGCACGTCAATAATATTGAGCATGAAGACTACGTACGGTTGCAATGATCATGATGATACGGCTCTTCCATTACGCCAGTTTGAATAATATTGCGCTCACAGATTGCTGGTCTTGACAAATGACGAGTCTTATCACATTTCTCCGATATAGCTACCTTGGAGATAGATATAGGGTCTCTACTTTCCCTGGAGAAATGATCTTGAAAAAAAAATAAAATAAAATACTCAGCAGTCTGGTGGAGGAAATTTTTAAAATTAATTAGAAACGGTACAGCGCCTGAAATGAACCGGATAACGATGGTAATTACTTTAAACTTATTTAGTTGATGATCTAAACATCTTTATTTTTTAAAGCTGCGTGTGTAAATTGCTACCCCTGAATTTCCCAAGCGACAAAAGGTGGCGAAAATTGATTGGGCAGATAATACAGGACATAGAAGTCCACCGTTGAATCCGAATTTAAATATTAAAACTTTCAGAGTTTGGGATCCTCATAAAATTTGTCAATTCACGTGAATCACTTGACCATTTTCTCCAGTTTCATTCCTGTCACAGGATTGTACTGCTGGTATATTTCTTGAGAAATAGTCTTTGACTCTGAATTCGTTTTATCGACGGGCAATTATTGAATGGAATTATTCTCAGTCGAATGACCGATAAATAAATAAGCGTCATTATATTGAAAAGAGGTTATTCAAGAATACTGAATAGGCTCATTATTGAAGGGCTCTTATATTTCATGAGAATGCTTTTCTCTCGAAAATAGCGATGAAATAAGGAAAATTTAATGACTGCACAGTCACAGGTATATATCCAGGTTCTACTAGTATTTTCTAGCATAGACCCACATATACTTACACACATGACGTGGACCCACGAATGAACTTGCAGCTTCACATCGTTAAAAAGAATATTTGTGAAAAATTTATTAAGCTTTTTTAATCCTACATTAAGAGAAAATGAAACTTGAAAAAAAAAAGGACAGGCTTAACGAAGGACGTCGTAAATAAGGTGTATAAAATTAAAGATCATAATTTAATGCGGAGGATATTATTTTTCTGATTTATAGCCTTCCCTCGCCTTAGTTATAAGGCATCCACCGATTTAGCGTTACGTGTATACACAGCCTATCCGTGTATCATATACACGAGCACGTCGCGTCGTCATACCTACGTTATTATATCGAGAGGAAGAGAGAGTGAGAAAGAGAGAGAGAGAGAGAAAGAGAAGGAGTGATAAAGTAAGCAAGGGAAGATCGAGTTTTTGAAATGATTCTGTAAAAAGAAGAAACTACGAATACAGCAGCGATAAGTTAATCAAGCACCTTTCCCGTGTCTACTTTATACATACTCTGGGGGTGGTGGAAAGTGCAATAGTAGATGCTGTGAATACGTAACCCCAAGGTAGAATTCACCTACCGGAACAGCCAGATCTTTGGGTAAAAGCATGAAGGAATATCTACAGACGAAAGAAGCCGAGCTATCGGAAATGTCCCGTTCTCAACTATGGTAGCACATTTTCACTATTCTGATTTGGGATCCATCGTTTCGGTAAACTACTTTTCCGCTGCTACTGTGCCCGACATACAAGTAGAAAATTCGAAGCAAAGAGATACTCCTTTCCGGATTGCCGTTATCTATGATCAACCCTGCGTCATTTCCATCCCTTGTACTTTGTAATACTAATTCTAACTCTGGCAGAGATGTGCTGTTTTTATTTTTTTCTAATGTGGTAATGAGAGGACTCATTGATGTACCTGAAAACTGAATTTCGGTGACTGTATATATTCAACCCCTATAATTTATTTGAACCCGGTTAACATCATGTTACACTTTTTTTCCTGCAGGTTAGAAGAATCGAGTAAATTTACTAAAAAATTATTCCCCCCACGGGGGTGGGCAGTGGCTTTATGATTATGGTAATTTTTGGTAGGCGAATCGGTTGAGACACTAAAAAAAAGGAAAGGAATATAAAGAAAGAGGAAAAAAAAAGGAAAAAAGAAGAAATGGTGTGCTTAATGAATAATGCAGAATTGGTTTCATTCTCGGCTCTCTGGAACGGACGACGCTGCCGACGCCACCGACGCCGACAACGCGACATTAAGGGGAGTCGTTCATAACGGCTGCCCCAGGACAAAGACAGATTAACCGCCGGAAGTAGAAAACTTTTAATTGCGTCAGCCGTCAACCTGAGCTACGCTCCCTGCGCATACCATAGAGTAAAGTTCTTTCACACGAAGAATTCCGCCCTTTTATTTGCTCAGTTTAGAACAAGGCTATAAGTATGCGTTTTGACTAGACTAAAAACAAAAATGTCGAACTCGATTAATTTAACAGTCATTTATTTTATTTCAGGGACGAATTAGTTTTACGACTCGCGCGGTCCATTGCACTGTAAGGGTGGCGTCGCGCCGGTTGCGTTTCATAATTTTATATATACATATATATATACATATATACTGTCGCGGCACATTTCGTAATGATTTATGTGTTATTACTATATATTTCTGGAAACCTCGTTAAATCGCGGAAGCCATTATAAAGTTAACGAAATCCAATAGTAGCCGCAATTGGCGAGATTAGGAAGAAGTATCTTCTTAATTATGCGGGAAGATTAATGAAAACACAAATTCTTGAGGGTATTCCACGGTATTTAAACGACTTTCAAATGGTAACGAGTTGAACGTATCTAGAGTCGAGATTTTCGATCACCTATTTAGTTCAAAGTACCATTTCCCGCAAACGACAGACTCGGAAAATTATTCCCTGGTGTCCAATCAAAATTGGAAATGTAATTGCTTCTTTCGAAGAGGCTTGCGAGAGTTTGGTTTTTTGTTAATTAACCAGAGCGATAGGTCGAATCGATTCGTACCGCGTAGGCATATTTATCGCCGGCATATTTGCATACACATATATGTATATATATATATGCATGTGTTATACCTACTTCACGTACGACCAGGTTTGTTTCAACTTTTATACATACGACATTTCCAATCACTGGAGAACTGTTTCTATTTCAATTATCTATTTCAATTAATGAGATGTCCAGACCGGAGATTCCAATTTCATCGAATTTGGTATCGATAAAATATCACTAAAAAATTCACGGCTTAGAAATGAGCGTTCGAAAAAATCCGTGATCGTTTTATGCGAAAAGACGAATTTCACCGCGTCGCGGTCGATGCAGTAGATAATGCTTGAATAAACATCAAATATTTTTACAGTGAACTTGTTACGTTTTTCAATACATTTTTCCTTCATATCATGTCCGCATCGTCGAAGTCGGAAATTTATTTGCCCTGTGGGCAAAAAGAAACGTAGAGGGTAGAAAGTTGGTCAGTTTCCTGCGACGCAGATCTTTGTGAGAAGAAAATATATATGAGGACGGGTCACACCGGGGTTTCAAGGGATTCTCTGGCTACGAAAGTTATACTTTCTCTTTCAAATACATTTTCATCCATATATAGGAAATATTGTGACTTATGTCTTCCATTGTATATATATATATATATATATATATATATATATATATACCTATATGTAGGTTTATGTAATATGAGCGGAGACACTGCGACGTTAAAGTTTCTCATTTCGACGTCAGAAAGACATTATTTTTTTACGTTATTCTGTGGGGGCTTGAAGAAAAGGAACCTGCGGCTGATTTAAGAACAGGAGAAAAATCTACCGCAGAATTTCATCTCGCTGATAACGGGCGTGTGTATATTCCGGCTTCAAATGTATATCATAATCAACACCTGTAAGCCATCTAGCTATCTGGTTTTCAAATTTTTGAACCGTGACCTATAGATATGATGAAACTTCTTCAAGGCAAAAGGACGACGTGATTTGCAGAGGCACAAAGCTAATTTCGCGAACAGCCGAACCCTGTAATAAAGCGATCTGTTTCGCGGCAAGACGAGGCACAAAAATGATGAGGGACTACGGAGTTGGTTAGGTAAAAGTAGGCGTTTTATCAACTGCCCAAGTTTTATATAAATCGCAACATCCTTATCACTCATAAAAACTCTAAATTGCTGTCACATTTTCTCCTCAGCTACCGTCAGCTCGGCAGCGAATATTAGTTTCATTATGCAAAGTTTTTTCATTGCGTTGATGGGGTATATAATGGTATTAAGGTGGCCGATGAATACATTGTTCGCAGCTCCTTTAACGTTTGAAAAAACAAAAAAAAAAAAACGAGAGACTACAATCCCTTAAGGCGCTTATTACTCTTCTCACGGACCAGTCGCAAGTTAGGTATATAGATGACGATGAACATTTTTCTTTCATTGTCAACGTCAACAAAAGCCTAAGTTAAGGAAAATTTTGACGGCTGCTGGGTAAGTCCTTTTTTTTCAATTTTCATTCAACATTTTATTTCAGACTCTAAAAATGGGCTTATCTCATCGCTTGACCGATAGCATAGAGGTAAACGTGAAATGATAAGAATAACCTGACAATTATCGCATCAGTTTTTATTCTCTTATTTTTTTTTCTATGACTGCCATTAATCCACATCACGCTTCTACATCAAATATCAGAACTTCTTTTAGCGTACATGTGCCAACTCTTAAAGCTTGTCAAGCACGAGGAAAGGTTTTCCTCGTGTCAACAAGTTCGATCATTTTCTCGGAAATTCTACCACCAAGAAATGCCGAAATCCGAAGCGAACTCCCGAAGGGATCGAACATGATTGGATCCGACAAAGTTTCCGTTCGTTGATCCTGATATTTACCACCTATTCGGTATTTAGCTTAAAAATTTATTTGCCCACTACTTGACTCCAAAATCATATGCGTACATGGTTTTCGATTTTCGATGGCCTTATCAAACTCACAATTATTACAAATCCAGTATTTGATGCAATGAATTCTCAAAATTACTAGCCAACTCATAAGAATTCGAGCACATATGAATGAGCTAGTAATTTTTATGCTCTTGATGAATTCGCGTCTCCTGAATGGCTACGTATTTTATATCTTTAGTTTCCGCGCCTTTACATTTTCTTTCGGACTTTGAATTCGTTATGTTTTTCTCGGTTTTAAATAAAAAGTCTTTCTTGGTGTACAACCAGTTCGCAGACTGGCATTGACCAGTCCTAAGGGTAGTTATTAACAAATAACATAATGCCAGATTATTAAATAAGTTACCTGAGTTCAGTGGATTCAGACGTCTGGCTGGCGAGTTTTTGCCTTCTCATGTTTATCCCCGCAGTGTTTAATTACTCGTAGTTGTTTAATCAAAAACGGTGAAAACATTGCTCTGAAATTTGATACGCCTGAATCAAACAGAATAAAAAAAAAAACATCCTTTCTCTGTGAATGGTATGTTGTATAAATTTAAAGAGAAAATAAACTTTCAGTGAACATTAAGCCCCGCAAGACGTAATTTCGAAATTTAGCAAACGCGAGTCAAGGAGGAGGAAGCGGATAATAAAATGATTTTGTTGAAAAAACTGGGCTCAAAAGCGATGCTGAAATGGTGGTTCTTCGTTTAAAAAAGCCTGCCGGTAACAGCGTCGCAATGCGGCAACTAATTATAACCGCCACGTTATAAAGTAATTTCTCAAAGAGTAAACAAGAGTACTTCTCCGCGGGGTGAACTAAAATAATTATAATTAAAGACTGTACGATCTATATGATGATACGTATTTTCTAGGTAAGTTTCGTTGGTAAACTACCTCGCCTCTATGTAACAGTAACTGCAGTATTCTGTAATTGTTTTTCAATCTCTAGCTACAGAGCAAGAAAAATCGACGGTGTGAACCTGGCACCGCATCTTTCAAATTTCGAAAAAATTATTCACAGTTCCGTTCGCACCCGGAATAGTTCTAGAGTTCCTGATGGTTCTGAAACATAGTTCCGTCGATTTCACCCAAAAATCGGCAATTTGAAAATATGAGGTGCCAACTTCCCGTAACACCTCATTTTCAAAGAATTTTTTTTTTTTTTTTTTCTATAGATAGTTCTCGGAGAGTTCTACAGTTCCCTATAGTTAAAAAAAATAGTTCTCAATTTTTGACCACGAAAACAATGGAAACAACAAAAATCCCAGCACCTCACTCTATCAAATTACGAGCAGTTAATGAATTTCAGCGCGCTTTGAACAATTCAATTCTAAATTGAGATAGTCGTGATGATAATTTAAAGTTTTAAAAAAATATAGACTACCGGAACTATTGCCTAAATGACAAGAAATGATGAGAACTATCCCAGAACTCACCGGAACTGTCGTTGGAACTCCGAAAAAAACCGGCACCGCGCACTTTCTAGCGATGAGGTGCTGATCGATTTTTTAAATGATCTAAAAAAATTATTTAACGATGAAACAGTTGTCGAAACTTTAAATCATCATCACGACTATCTCAATTTAGAATTGAATTGTTCAAAGCGCGCTGAAATTCATCAACTGCTCGTAATTTGATAGAATGAGGTGCTGGGATTTTTATTGTTTCCATTGTTTTCGTGGTCAAAAATTGAGAACTATTTTTTTTAACCATAGGGAACTGTAGAACTCTCCGAGAACTATCTATGAGAACCAAAAAAAAAAAAATTCTTCGAAAACGAGGTGTTACGGGAAGTAGGCACCTCATGTTTTTAAATTGCCGATTTTTGGGTTAAATCGACAGAACTATGTTTTAGAACCATCAGGAACTCTAGAACTATTCCGGGTGTGAACGGAACTGTGAATAATTTTTTCGAAATTTGAAAATGCGGTGCCAGGTTCACACCGTCAGAAAAATCATGCTGATTTTCAATTTTCTTAGTTATTTCACTAATCACGGGGTACCAAAGTTCAATAAGAATTTATCCATCCTCTCGCGCAGCTCAGCTTCATAAAAATCATTTTAATTCGAGTGAAAAGTTCATGCGACGTTCGACTACAGTTTTGAACTTTATAACTACTCGAAGTAGTTCGGTGCTACTGGACTGCGTTTAGCGACTATACCAATACTATCTAAATCGAGTTTTGTACATGTATGTGCATGTACGCGGTACTGCGATACAGCGAGAGGAAAGTAGACTTACAATAATTACGTTACATATTTTAATAAAATTATTTTCATTAGAATTACATGCTGCACTCACGAGGATACGTGAAATTAAAGGTATTATATCTGCATATATGACATTACAATTTTATTAATGTAACTTTTTCATCGTATTTCACATCTACTGAGCTTTACGATTGCGAAGTCTGTCTTATATTCTATTATTTTATTTCTTATTTCTTCGTGAACTAAAAGATACAACTAAGGCAGTCGCGTCAACTGCTTTCCACAGGGAATCGCTCCAGAGCTTAGAACGAAGAGTGAATAGAAACGGACCGTTCGAAAAGCTATTTTCTGCCGGAGACAGGCTGTCTCCTAAAACTTGCTGAGGCTAAGATAATTTATTACGCCACTCTGGCGATAGTATAGGCATGTACATGTGTGAGAATATGTGTATAGACATATCCACTACATAGGTACATTTATTTGGTATATATATATATATGTCTAAATGCACAAATATATGTGTGGCATCGCCCATATAGTACTCCTACACGGAATCGGAAATCCCGTCGAATTCTCCGAGTTATCCAGTAGAAGAAATTGCTAGACGTGCTTCTCCAGCTTGAGAGATTTTGAAATAAAAGAATTGACTCGTTTGAATTGAAAATCAACAGTTTTTTTTTTTTTTCATAATTTAAAAAAGTCTCAATCCCAATCAGAAATATCCTGAACTTTTGGTGAATTATATTTTTGTACGTGATAGAAAATCTCGAAAACAATCAATCAGATATATTTATTGTATAAACTTCTCTTTCACTAGTTCCAAGCTTTTCTCACAATTTGTTGTACTTAGCCAAACCATATCTGGCGGATTAGCGTGAACGTGTATCGTGGATGATAATCAAACGGATTAAATCAAACATTGAATAGGTATTTACCGATCATAATGTGTGGCGATAATTAGTTTCAAAGTTTGGTTAGTCCAGAGGGAGAACATAATGTGATAGCGAGTTCAAACAGTGTGCAAAATCGCGTTATCTAGCTGTACTTGCCTACAGTCAGTATATATAAGTGACGATATGAATAATTGCGTACCTTAAACCTTTGAGACAGAGAATACCCTGTTATATCCTCACCCACGATTTTCGGGTCTGAGAGATTTCTAAGGAAAGGCTGTTTGCACCCCTGTCTACCCTGTCACTCGCAGTAAAGTGATACAATCTGAACAGGGTGGCGAAGGCAAAACGGGATACACGTAGAACAAATAATGAACAGGAAAATGTTCTTATGGTATAGATTAGGGTTTAGGAGCCGCAATGGCTGATGGTAATCCCTATATGAGATACCCACGTAATTTTATCTATAAGCTTACTTATTCGAATTACGCTCACAGCGTCATATATGAGTAAAATTATACGTCTGCCAATGCATATATTCCATGAGTTGCTAAAAGTTGTGCTCGATAATTGGGATCCGCCTCGCTTGCCAATTCAGGTTCAGGATATCTGCAGTCGCTGCAATTTATTATTGGCCGAACAATGCTCGGACACGGTTACGTGTGTTGGTTTGAAAATACGAAGGGATTATATAGTCCCTGACCAGAACTCTTTACCATTACTTTGCCTCGCGGTTTCTACGGCGAAAAAACAAATATTATTCACTTTTTTTCTTATCTACTAATTCTCTGGAGGTCGATATAGACGCTTGTGAATTCGTTCATTCCCGCAGAACTCGGGTCTTTTAGGGCTGCAGATTCTGGATACGGATATAGAAATACTGATGACGAGGGTAAACATTTGTTCGGCAGTCGATCAGACTTCTAAAAATACAGATACATGGAGTTTGGTTCTCAGAGTATCGCGGTGGTAAAGAATTTGTAACCACGATACGAAAAACGGTTTCGACCAACCAAACGCTATCTAGATTTGCAACGAAAATGTATTATACTGCGGCCAGTATGGGATATCTTGATGGGACAACGCCCGCGCCGCTCGAATGTCGCGGGGAAACAACCGCAGCAGTTTGCTTGGCGTTGTTTCGTTGATATAATTCGCAAGCCCATTAATATAAGGCTTATCTGTACGCGAAGCCCGTGTTATCGTTCCTTGTATTCCTTTTTTCCTCTTCTTTTCGCTTTATTTTTTCTGCTTTTTAACTGTCTTGTATTTCCGACTCTCCGTTTATCGCGATTGTAATCTACTCGGGGCTCCCGAGCGTGTCGGAAAAATTGGGGGAAGTTCTCCTCAAGGACTTTTCTAAGGAGGAAAATTTCAAGATTTCAGATCCGGTAGGAAATGGAATTGCGAAAATACTTCAGGTGGGATGCGAATTAGACCTGAATAACAATTTGTCAAATACTTATACGGTACGAAGGCCAACATCCAAAAGTTCGATAAATGCACTAAGAACTACCGAGACGTATGCCAGCTGTAAGTGATAAATAGATTCGCAGCTAAATCCACACGATTTTTTTTCCATTCTCTCGGCATTTTTGGAAGTCTCGATGCCCTGTGCGAGTTCAAAATTCAATCACTGTGCGTTTCAATCCATTAAATAGCAGCAGGTTCTTTTTATTTCTGTTACTTGTCTCATTGAATGCTTTGAGCAGGGATTTCTTGCATGAGATAATGAATAACGTCATATCTAGCGCAGTTTGAAAGAATCAATGAGCCGCAGGACCAAAGGGAGAGACACACGGAAATAGAAGACGGTTACTTCGGTCTTTGAAAAATGTTGACATTGCTGACCGCGATGGCTGTAATTTCAGAAATGAAAAAAGAAAAATAATAACGAAATGTCATTTTGATATCACGATCAGATGTTACTGGCAGTTCTAAGCGGTAGATCGACTTGGTCGTATAAGGTACAGGAATATCAAATTCCGATCAACGTGGCTTTTCCACGTTGTGAAATCCGCGGAAATCAGAGAGAAATTCATAAAAGTGCAGAGTTGATTAACCTAGTTGTCTGACAGTTTCTATGATACGATCGGGAACCGGATCATATGCTCTATTTCTGTCCTTACCACTTATACCGGAGTTACGGTACGGTAAACACATCGCTAAAAAGTTAATATCAACAGATTCTCCACAAAGGACTTAAATTTAATAGAAAAAGTAAGACAAGTCCATTACTTTGACAAAGTTACGCTATAACCGGTGCGAGTGTGTGCCAGTGAATATCAGCTAATAATCTCTTGATATGAATTCAATTTTATATGAAATAAATCATCAAACTACAATTTTCCATTACTAAAACATATTTTCAGCAGCTAATTTTAAGCAGCTAAAGCGATATTTCAAGCAGCTAAAGAGAGAGAGAGAGAGAGAGAAAAAAATATATGACTTCTACTACGCGAACAGAATCCGGATGTTTGATCAGAAATAAATTCATTCAAATCAGAGAAAAAGGAGTCATATTTTTTCCTATGGGGGGTAGCTAATACTGAACGAGAGATGGTGCGTTATGGTAATCCTAGAATAATTTTCATCCCCGTGATAGCAATAACACAATAGGTCTTTGACCCATTATATTACTCGGTCGCTGTCGATGCAGGCTGTACATTTAGTCCCATACACCTACGACTGCAGCATGTCAATAGACGAATACAATACGGTACGGATAACAATACGATGAACCTAGTACCCGCATGTTTTGCATTAGGTCATTTCTAATTTAAATGCACAATTGAAAGGGTTGATGCTACATGGGGTACAAAAGTTAATTAGATAAATAAAAAATGACTTTATCACTTGAATTGTATACCCTCGAATTCATCATCTTGGTAATGAATTATTCCCGTTTAAATCCAATCGATTCTATCAAAAATCAGGTATTATGAATTTTCTGAAAACATATGAGTATGAGTAACTAATAACTAATAACTAATCTAGCAGCGTCGTTCTCGTTTTTTGTTCTGTTTGTTTCAACTATCGTTGTGAAACGACCTAAACTTATTTCCTGTGGGTGCAAGCGCTATTTGCGAATAGGTAACAACCTCACCTTTAGATTAGACCGAGAAACTTTTAGTCCATTACTAACATATAGTGAAATATTTTCATATTCATCTTCATCAATTACCTGGTATCGAACATGTGGATAGCAGGTACACTGTTTATTATATAAATGCATGCATGTACTCTACTTACGACATCGATCAGTTGGGAGAGCCGAAGACCCATCTTGACTGTGAGTCGGTCGCTATTGTTACCAACAGGACGTATAAGGCGGTTGTAGTTTGAGAGGAGGTCATCGTAGAGTCGCTTGGCATCCGGGTTCGCCTCAGCGCCCGGGATCATCGGAACAAGGCACGACATCGCCATCGCCATCGCCAGCAATCCCCCCAGCCTGGTCCACCACCGCCTCCAGCTTTCACCACCGTTACTACCACCGCCATCCCGACCGCCTGCCGACCAAACATCTCTATGCATCGTACGCCTTGTCCACCCCTGTAACAACGGAAACATGATACCATCATTCATCCGTTATAAGGAAAAGGAAATCGATTTCATTTTTTGATCTACAGTTTAGTTTTCAAAAAGTTCTTGACTGATTAAAATTTATTGAAATTCATCTCAACCATTAGTATAATTTTCATGATGCGTTCTAGTTGGCACTTCTTACGACACGGAGCTTTTTTGTCTAAGTATAGCACATTTGCGAAAGAAAAAAAGCTCCGGCAGGGTGGCAGTCTGAGATGTAATCATTGCAGTGATGTGGCTCGTTTAACTGATTTGAGAAAGAATCGGTACCCAGAGGGACAAGTTTTGTAATTATTTGATTAAATTGTATGAGAAGTAAAATGTTAAAACGAAGGGCGGAATATTTTCAAAGCATTTTCATTGCGTTATAAAAAAAGTGTCTACAAGTTTTATGACCTACTCTTGTAAGAGCATATACCTTCACCTCTGGCAGAGACGCAATTATATATTTTTTTTTTTATGTCTCTGTTCAGCGTCAGGTGTAAACGCATTACTAGTTAATATCATCTGGTGCAGGGTAATCATCGTGTAACATATAGAGCCAAGGCTAGATCGTATAACGTCGCGTAATATGAGAGAATGTATCGGCTGGTTTCACCGTTACTTTAGACAAATTGGAGTTCGGCTACGTGGTACTGCGTTATCGCGGCTCCTATACTGGCCTCGAAGGAAGTTAGGTGGATGAAGTTTCCACTATCTCCCAGCCGGACGTGTCGCTTAATCGTTCAATCAGCGCTGCATAATTGAATCCTTCCTCTACTCAGAGCTTTTGTGAACGTCGTCGTGTCGGTACACTTTGTCGAAGGGTTCAGAACATTTATTTTAAAATTTAGCTATACGTGGACCTAACGTTAAGCCAACAGAAACTCAACGATAGACAAAGTAAATAACGGATCTAAAAGATGCAGACCCGAATGGATTTCGCTCAAGCCAAGGATCTAGAGAAAAATTAAGAGCGGCTTTAGTCTATCGCTCAAGTCAGATGGACCATCTTTCTCTGTTAGCCGATGAAAAATGAAGGTCCCTCGGATACTTCTACGTTCGGATATAGATATATAGACGTATATAAGGCACGGTGTTGAGTCGATGGAGGGATGAGATCCTTCCAGGGTTTTGGGGTTCTTATCTTCGGAGGTCGTCGATGGGGCCAGCCGTTCCCAGACCGAGATAAGGCCACCTTCTCTCCTGCCCCCGGTGGTCATTACCAGCAAACCCCTTATCCTCGTTCCGCGTACCGATGTCTTTGTCTCTTTCAGCTAATTACTGGAGAATTTCGTACAGCATAGTTTCTTAAAGTAAAACTCGAACTCTCGGTTAATACGCGTTTCCTTTGATCGATATAAAGAATAGCGTTTTCTACGGACGTTGGATACGCTCGAAAGCACGAAGAAATAAATTTCTTCGAAACAAGATTTTTGTTTTTAAGTGCAAAACTTTCCCTCTTAATATTATAATTTATCATTCAGCTGATCGCTGTTGCGGATTGATAACATCCACATTATACTACTACTATACTATATACATTAATATACGATACTTTATACCCTGATAAATGTGTTCATGCTCCTGGCATTTTGCTTGGAAATATTGGACACTGTACGTGGTCCTCGGTCGTTCGATACCTCTATGTTATTGTGCATCGGGCATAACCGCGATAAGACCGAATGCCAGAATTTAATTTCCAGCATCTACGTCAAAATTTGCAAGATTTAGAAGACAGGATGAATAACGAGTGTCCGAGATACTGAATGTACTATTTAATAGAAATCCGAATCAGGTTTGAAATCCTGGCAAAAATCTTCGTCAAATGAATTGCAACATCTAAGACAAAGGTCGACATGAGATTGTCCTGAAATAGAATGTCGTTTGCAAAAACCAATTATTTTTCGTCGTATCCACGCCGGCGAGGTGTCGTCGTTCGAGTATAATAATTGTTTCCTGGCGTCAATGTATCTCGATCGTTGAAGCAGAAAGAATCTCCTCGTGTAGTGAGGCTGTTGGATGGGGGTTCGGATTCGACGGGTCGTTCGGGTCGGGACGCAGGATTGATGGATGGTCGTGGTTCAGGCTCATTATCGGTGCTATTATACCGACTTCCCTAGGATCGGTCGATCCTCTGACAAATAACAGGATATAGAAGCTGTCCTCCGTCACTTAACTAAGTGGTCAACAACGCTGTGGACAAGCTTGCCTCTCAAAAATCACAACCATTTCCAATATTTATTATATTCTTGCTCTATTATTTTCTGCACATAAATATACACATATATGTATATTCTACCGATTCCAATTGAAAATAACCAGAGTTTTATCGATTGATGAAGAGTTCAAAGAAAACTTGAGCTACATTTCGCGAAGACGGAAGTCGAAATCGGTCAACCAATTTTCTTCTCTTTTCTTTACTTTATTTTCGTTCAGCACTGCTTCACTGGCTTTGCCGATTCTTTCTATCTACAGAGAAGTGAGAAAGCTGTTGGTTAATATGGATGGCTGATACTCACATCCTCCGGAACTTTGATCTTTGGATTGTGAACTGGCTGGCGTCACGTTGTGATTTCACTACGACACGTGATCGGTTGTGTTGGAATTTTGGTGTACACTATCGCACGTCTTACGATATGCTTCAGAGTGCTTTATATTAGCTTCCAAAAGGCATCCGGTGTTGATAAAATGAAAGATTATTGATCAGCGACGTGATAGTATGTTACTATGAGATATATTGAAAGATATAAGATATGGTTTTTCGATCGTGAAAAAGCTCTTATAATTTTTGCATAATTTTTGCTCTGCTTCGTAATAAAATAGTAATCAAAGCATTCCGGTTACTTACTCGAAATTTCTGAGAGCCGGAAATTATGAAATTAAAATTAATTTCAGCTAACGAGACGGTAGAGAAAATATCCCGGCTGTTTGAGTGTAAATAGGTGAAAATAGGGCCTAGTCAACCTGATATAAGGCGGAATTCTACGGCGAGCAATTTAGCTCCATAGGTAATCTGAAATCAATTCGTATTACGAGATCGATCAGACGGAAAAACCGAAGCAATCCTTGAACTCGGTCCCTATCAGCTGAAGCTAGACTAAAGGTTTGGCTTACAACAAAAAAGTATGGGCAAAAAATTTGAGATAAATTTTTTCTTTAGAAACCATACTGTCACTAAAACAAATAATAAATCAAGAATTGGGTAATCGGTACGGAAGCAAACATTGCAATTTCGGCTATAATAATAAGCGATACAAATAATTATTGACAACGTTTTTCGATAAGATCAGATAATGACTCTTTCCTTATTTCTTATATAGGAGTTTGCGGTAATTCCGTACATTTAGCCGTTAAAAAAATATATATTCGTTCAGTTTGCAATCTGTGAAGTGCAAATCACCTCACACCGCTTTGAAAACGCTGACCGAGAATGGATATGAGCTCAGGTTCGTAAAAAAAAAAAATTCATCTCTCCTTGTAACAGTATGAATAAAATTTGTCTTTGACGCTTGTCACTGCGTTACTCCCTAGATATACTTCGCATCGTGATGTCCACTTTTTTGGTATGCGGCTAATGAATATTCATATGTTGATTCGTAGGCGCATCAGCGAGTGTTAAAATTGTCGTCGACACGAGTGGTTTGAAGGTAATTTTTATTCTCATTGGTGAGTTTGGGTGATACTTGTTAAAAATAAAATATATATATATATATCTCTACTCATTTCTAACCACTGCAGTAATAGTATTACTAGGTATAAGCACGTCTCTCCAGGCCAAAGTACAGCTCAAGATCGATGCAGCAGATGTCTGCTCCATCCGGGGTGAAACGCAATTGAATTGAGACGCGTTGAATTGTAATCCGACTTCTGGGCACAATGGAAGCTAATTCCGGTGACTTATGGAGGTCCACTTGATACCAAGACTTCCCTACAATCCATATGTATAAACCAATCGCAGATCGACGAGTATAATTTACAATACGAAAGGAGTTTCGTCTCGACGTCTCGATCCACCACCAAACGTCAAGCGTCGTTCTATAAGTCAAATTCAAACCGCTTCGTACATATTATTCTGCGACAATCATTGCGTATTTATCCAGAACTGATTTGATTCATGAAATTTGATCATTCGATAACTGGAGCGATGAAATTGAACCCGTATACCAAATGGATATGCGCCAATACTTGTTACGAATGGATACGACGATGTTTAGAGATACTGTTAAGACCAGTTTGCAAGCAGGCATATGCTGCAAGTACAGTCATTACACATGCCCGATAATTTTCGAGACATATCGACGTGTCCGTCTGTTTCACAAACTAACAACGATCTTGTTGTGAATGTGCAACATAATACCGGCTGCTCGTGGAAACTAACGTTCGGTTGGTAATTGGAAGGAAACTTGGTTACAAACTGGGAAGCATAGATTGAGGGAAAGCGGGTCATGGTGTGGGAAGAGAAGGTACGAGAAGGGAAGAGAAGGGAAGGGATCTTTGCCCAAACAGACGACTTTGATCAGAGCAATTACGTATACCATGTACGTAGATCGAGAGTGGCTGGCACGTCAGCAAGAGAGAAAGAGATAGTGAAGAAAGATGTATTAGGAATAGGAGGAGTAAGACAAGTTTACTACCTCGATGCTTACTTTGGTACGTCATGTCAGTCGATGTTCACTCCCGCGTGTGGAAAAACGCCGAATGTTTACATACTCCAATTTTTTATACAATTCTTGATGTTTGAAAGACGTCAGGTTATTATAGCGTCTCATGCTTCTGAGTTAATGTTCAATAAACGTTTTTCCATGGTATAGCGTCGAATTTTTCGAGCGTTAAAAACGGTCGAACAAAAAAAAATTTGGGAATCTTATCATTTTAATGTAATCGGCCGAGTGTCCTACTATGTGAGTGTTTGGGGGGTTGACTCAGCGAGTAGCATCACCTCATTAACCCAATTAGTGGCTTGGCTTAATGACACGCAGTCTTTATCTCGCGAACTAATGCGGTGAGCTTAAAAAATGAATAGCGTGAGATGTGAATAGCTTGGCGTAAAAGGAACACGGTGGATTCTAAAAAATCCTTCAGGCACTTTCTGGGATGCGGAGTATTTAATGGAAGTAGATTACATGTACAAAGCCCTGGGTATACCTATGTTGGCATAATTATTCTGAGGAGGTTTTCCATATTTTAAAATCAGAACCCGATCGCAAAACTGAAGAAAGAGAAAATGAAAAAAAAAAAATTGATGAGAAGAGGAGAATCAAACAAACAACAAAACCTATGGAATATTATCGCGAGCATTAATTCACTTCCATAATTTATGAGAAAAAATAAATTCTACCGTATTCTCAAGCAATAGTCGGAAGTACATAAATAATAAATGAATAAATAAATGAATTTCCTTTTTCCTCGTGAAAAGCTGCTGCTTTTATGCATGGAGATCCCTTAGTAGAGGCCAGATTAAACGTAGTTCGTAAACCCTGACTTCGTAACCCAGAAATTCAACATTTAATCGAGGTAAAGGACATCTAACTACCGGTGAGCTTGCAGTCAAGTTTCAAACGCCATCGGCATTGATATACAAGCGCTAAGTTATGTTTCCATGTATACACAGTCATTAATACGCGATAGTCGGCCCTTATAGTTAAAGCGCCAGACTATCCAGGGTAGTGAAGTTTGCTCGGAGCTTAACCCGACTTCTCATGCCACGCAGATTGTACGTCAAACTCTGAGTTTCGGAGTCTGACCAATGATTTGGCTCTACCACTTCGTGACCGACATCGACGACGATTCACTAATTGGGAGACAAATTCAGGGGAGACGTTTCTTGTAATTTTTTTTTATTTATTTTTTTCACATCTCCTTTTCTTTTTTCTCTTTTCACCAAACATTTATACATCTTCTGCTTTTATATTATTCGTGTTGAACTAAACCATCGTTAACTCCTAAATCATTGAATATTCAACACTAGGACAGCCCGCAGGCAGTCAGAAAGGCAGGAAGGCAGGCAAGCTCGTCTTTACTCCCTACAGCGCAGGACTCGAAACGAGAAGTTTTATCGGGCGCATTTCAATGAAAGCTCTCGAGGGGATCGCACCGCCGTTGCGTTGCTGTTCAAGTCGAGCGGTTTTTGGGGGCGCCGAGTGTCACTGTGTGTACTTTCGCCTCACATTTCGTCGCGACAAAGTGCCGGAGATAAAAGTAGACAGAAACATTCGAAAGCGAGTTTGTTCACAAAAATTAGGAGCAATCTTGTTTGGGATGACAGTCGTCTCAGCGTTCTCTTTCAGACAGGGGTAAAGGATACTGCAAAAGCACAGACTAACGCTTTCGTATATTCATGAGTACGTCACGCGTGCGGAAACTCATGTCTTCGAAAAAAAAAAAAAATATTCTGAACTTGCGTTTTACTGCAATATAGATATAAATGTTACACAGGGTATTTGAATTTATTCGAAGGAACGTTTATTTCTGTGATAGAAGTAATCCGGTCAACGAATTACCCGATAATTGTGAATTTTTAAATTTCGGAAAAAGAGTTCGTCGACGACAAGGTAAAATTGACTCGTTTATTCGCTTCTCAACTTGCCTCTAATCCCCACGGTACAGATCTCGCGTTACAATTTAATCGTTTCACGAGGCGAAAAAAAATCGGGGCTTGAATGTCTGCTATCGGAGGAGGCTATTAAAAACATCGAGCTGAAAATACGAAGGGGGGTGCGTCAAATCCAATTATGCGGAGAGTTATCTCAAATTGAGCGTGACGTCATTCATTAAGATAACGGGTGTTACCAGTCGCATTGCGAAACCCACGTAATATCCTTATACGTACTACGTAAATAACGTCGGTATAATGTGGCCAGCGTCGACGTCCACATCGGGTGGCAGTGTCCACGTACGATATACGCGGTATGTGTAAGTATATACCTACCAAAAGAGGGTAGCGTCATAGGCATCCCGAGGCAAGAGGGTGAGGGCTGAGTAAGGAGGAGAAGGAGGGAAGGATTAACCTGTATGCATATAAATCAAGGGGCTTAGCTTTGGGTCGAGTTAATTATAACGGTTTTGACACGCCTGCTTTTTGCAGCAGGGCCTGCTCAGGTGGTCACCGGTGTCCTATGTAAATCAGCCAGATTTTTTATCAGGGTATATCATAACGTTGCGTATTTACGTATCTTCAATTCGTATCAGAGACCGTATATTTATATTTGAGCACACTGTAATTGGGTCGATTCAAATAAGAGGCCGCGGTCAATCTTGATAAGAAAAATTACGCGAAATTTCACGCTCTGGCACATAGATTAATTAAAATACAAGACTCCAAGGGTCTGTATACGATTTCTCGATTTACAGGTCAAAATACAGTTTCCGGATTTCTAGCGAAATTGCCGATACAATTCACCAGTCGAATCTATCGAGATAAAAGCTGAAAACTGACTCTAACTCAGAAATCGGAAGCCTTTGAACCCTCAATAGGGGCTCGGAGGAGAGGAAGAGGAAAAAATAAAACTCTGGTACAAAGTGAATATTTTGACATTGCGGATAGCGGACGAATCGAGTACTTCGTACGTACGTAGCGAAGCTCGCAGTGGTTTTTGCCGTAATCTCGTGTGTATTCAGATTAGCCGCTTATTTATCGTGTTTTTTTACCGGACACGAACTTCTCATCGGAGGGTCGACAGCAGCCCTATACACTTGGCAGTAAAAACGTGGGGAAATTGCCTTATGATATTATTTTTATCGACTGACGTTGATGAGGGGTGAATACTAGACGTGATTTATTCGTTATACTATATTTGACAGTGATTATTTTCAACGATGTATCTACACACGACCCATACTCGGTGAAAATTGTTATTCTGCATAAGGTTGCATGGAGAAATAGTAATTGGAGAATAATTTTAAACCCCAATATCCAAGCTGCATTTTACAAATGAGTATTTATCTTGATATCATATTTTACCACGTACAGACGACTCGCCTTCGTCATACAAGACTCGGCTATTTTATTTTATAGGGGTAGTTAAAATCTGGGTTATGATTTCTTGCAGGTCTATTGAATATCGGAGCTTGATCAGCTCAGGTATGCGATTTCACCAATTCCTTCAACTATTCGCGGGACATTTTCGGATAATTATGCGCTATGAAGCGAAGCCAAGCTGATCCGACCGGTGCCAAGTGATGCAAACCTCCCGAATCCAGCAAACTGCATTTCAATATCTGTGTGCGATTGGATGTGTGCGTCTATCGTTCAACTTCAACCTGGGTAACTCAATATCGTTACCCCGGTTACCGCGGGATGCTCACTCTAACCTCGTCACGAGTATTCCAGTTTATCGCACGCCAGAGATCGATGGATATATATAGGCAGAAGCTGGAGGGTATCGGCATCGAAAAAGTACGATCTCTTGTATGATTATCGCAAGTTTCGTCTGGACTTAGTATTCAATGAACTGGATCTTACAAATCGAATCAGAAGTTCTTCTTTCAGTTTTCAACTTCTCTTGGGTCTTGCCAATGGCCAGAGCAGCGGTATCGGTTTGGGTGTTGAAATTTCGTTGAATGCGTAGACTGGGGAAAAACTGTGGAAAGTTTTTGAGTTGAGTGATCGGAAATTCGGGGGATCAGTAAAACTTGTTCTTTAAATATAAATAATTGCTGATAATTAGTGATGTATGACATGTATTTCTTTCTAGTATGATTTGCACCATATTCTATATCTAAAGCGATGAGAAATTTCCCGAGGGTAAATATAACGAGATTATATAAAGCAGGGAAACTGCACTAAACAGAATTTGCTTGCTTATGCATGGAATACATTTTTTGTCGTAGTATTTTAATGAAAGCTTCACGCGCGTTCTTTGGACTTAGAACGTGCTACGTATTTGCTACAAACATCCCTTCGTGTAAAAGCAACGAAAAACTTTGACCGTAAAGCTCCGAGTTCTCATTTTCAGATTTTACGTTCTCGGACCTTTTATCTCGTTCCATACCGCACTCTCGTCCGAGACTGTACCATCCACATTTGCATCAAAGCCTCTTTATCGTTCCCTGTGCCTCGTTTAACAAACCCGGACATCTCGCCGTCTATTTACGTTCCATATTTCGCCTAAGTTTCGTGCCCCCGCTTCTCATTATCCTCGGGGATGTCACCCTCGGGATACTACGACAGTCCTCATCTCTTATCCTCCCCGCTTCAAACTTCTCACAAATTGCGATCTACGGTATGACTTCCGATAAATATCAGCCCCAACTATTTGCAGTTTGCTGAAATACTTTCAATCTTCTTGGTACTAACTTACTACCCTGAATCCGCGTCAGCCATTAATTATGAAATCAATTTCTTCCGAAATCTTTCAAGTCAGCGAATCAAATTGATAAAGCGAACCATAACATTATCGTGAAATGGTCAGCTTTAGGATCAGTCTTCTATCAAGTCAAGTAGTAAACTCAGTTGGGTTGATGATGGTGTTCAGGTTGTCGGGAGCGGCGTGGCAAATGCTTACCCAGCAAGGCCCGGTTGCTCATCAAAGCGTTCACCCTAGAACTCCTAACAACCTCCTAGTCGTTAGACTCTGTAAGTCAGACCCAACTGTCGTATCCTGTAAGTTCGAAAAGCAATCTATGTGGTTTTCGATGACTGTTACCTTCTCGCGATCGTTCATTGCACCGGAGTACCTACCAGAGTCACGTTCCTAACTTTTCTTTTCTGCTTAGTTTTTGGCCAGAAATCATCCATGGATCCACTAGTACAGTCGACGAACTCTTGGCCAACTTTGTACATATAGAATATACCTATATACTCCATAGTTCGAGCAGAGAAAATTCTCTCAACGTTATATATATATATGCCAGCTGCTTACACATATATGGATGTGTGTGGTTCTATCCTTGAATGTAATGTACATATGAACTTATACGTCAAAGCATATAAAACCAGCTTTCTATAGATTAAACCACATCTATACATACGCGAGTTTATGTGTGTTTGTGAATACATAGTATGGCTTACCAAAGGTTCCCTATCGGATAACTGGTGACAGGTTCGCGGGGAGTCCAGTAAATCACAAAGTTATTTCTCTGGGCATTTAATAGCCATAGATTCGCCATGTCGATACCATTCGGTTGTGTATATACATACCAGTATCCAGGCATCCCCTGGTCTCCCTGCCAGTTTACCCCCGGGACAACAGTCCGGATCGTATATATGCTTGTCTTCTTCACGATAATGCGACCAAGATAGACTATTAGTATACGTATCCGGTATCTGGTTTGTAATATTCTCCTAGTTGTAGTTACTAGTGTGCATCTCTGTGGTTGATTACGAATCTATATATGTATTCGCGTTCATAGAATAAGCTTTGACATGGGTATACTCCTGACGAAGAAGCTTCCCTAGGGTTGCCAAGATATTCTAAGCCAACTATCAATGCCAGTAACAAATGTCATCGATCGAAGTCTTGATTTTACTGTAAAGAAATAATACATTAAAACTGGCTTTAATTAGAATCGTTTTGTCTTTATTACCGGTGCGCATTACCATTTCGAATGACTAGAACGAAAATCTTGTTCCTCGCATACGATGTAACAATATAAAAAGCAATCTCTTTCGTAAACGAACATTCCTTATACGTTTGCAATGTCGTGTCGCACTGGCTCGAAAGCTTTCGAACTGTTTCTAACTATCTCGAAGGCTCTCATGCGTAGCGCATTCTTATTCCAGGTGATTACGGACCACCCGCATGGGACAGATTTGTCCGGCGGAGACGGCTCTGCGGGAGACGACACTCACGTATACGATTAAGTGCTAAGGAAACCGCTGGAGCACAAACTTTGAAACGATATTTGGTGAGCTTAGGAAAGCACGTATCTTAAAAGTTTTTTGTTGCACAACTGCAGCTGCAAAGAAGAGTTGACTAAAGATTAAGCTCCCTAAGACCTTCATAAGACAAGATTATAAAAATTTTGTCGAATTATTTTCTGAATAGATTCATTCTCTTTGATATTATAATAATTAGAGAAAAAGGGTTTAGAATTCATTTTTATTCTACTGGTGCTAACACATCTTTGATGAAAATATTTTAACGAAATCTGTTAACGAGAGAACGCTTTAATTGTTTCGAGCTGCAATTACTTTTTACTTCTTTGATTAAAGCGAAATCGAATCGAATCAATTACTTTGGGAGCAATCAACTTTCCGTTTCATTAGCTACCAAAGAAATGAATGAACAATCGGATGCAAGAAAAAAAAAAAAATATACATCAGAGAATGAAATATAAAACTGGCAACGATTCGGGAAACGAATAGAATTGAAAAATCTCAGTAAATGGATATATCACCATATTCTATCTCTACAGCGACTAGGCGATGTTAGTGACGGCGACGGAAAGACGCCTAGCGTCTGACGTGACGCGGTACTAGATTCCTCGAAGCTCCAGCATAAACGTAAACTGGTTTTATTACACAAAAGCACTGGATGGAGTTTCTATCTGTGTAACACGAGTTTTCCAGTTTCGATGGAATGGGGAACAGTTGCTTGTTCAATGAGTGTATAGAGCAAAGTCTATATTTGTTGATACGAAACTGCAGTGTTTACCGCGCAAGCATTAAACGCGGCATGTTCTCTAGGTCCTATCCACGATACACAGCTATCACGGTACTCTTGGAGAAATCTCGAATTACAGCTGGTTATTCCAACGCAAGATGAGTCGTTTATATTTTTTAACGTTAAAGCAATCACAGTTGTTGATTTATCGGTCGTTGTTTCTGACTCGAAAAACAGAGATCCATGGGTCACTCCTCTTTCAGCTGGGATACTTTTATTCCGTTTTCATATTACCTACAACCAGCGTATGTTGTAAAATTTATATATGTATATTTTTATTCAAATAAAGAGCTGGGTATTTTATGCGGTGTACAAATCGACGCAAACACATCCTGCACAAGCAGACCGGCTTTTCGAAACGCTGAACATATTTATCCCCCTTGAATGTGAGAATCATATAAATAACATTCATCTGGTTTTACAACATTCAAAATATGTTAAAAGAATTCTTTCGAAATAACCGTAATATGTGTCAACGAGCGATACATTTTCTAATACAATTTCTTTAGATTATGGAACCATAATTTTTTCATTCAAATCGATCGATACACAAGTTTGCGGTATTTTGTCCCAGTATTTGTTGTAATGATGTGAATACATCCTCTCTGGTTCGTGAATTTTTGGTTATTTTTTTTTTTTTTGTTTCCTTTTTCTCATTCAAGTGACGAGTGAGATACCGCACGCAACCTCCACCTGGCATGGGGTTACGCATAACTTTTCAACTACGTTTTAACAGAACAAATATCGCCCCATAAAATATCCGAAACATCTACCAGGCAAGCTTTTGCTCTGGCATTCAGAGAATTTCACCAACAAAGTCAACATTCATTTTATAAGGAGCATTTATTTTCCTGTAATTGCTGCCGGATCCATTGGCTTCGTTTTAGCAGTCCCTTTCGGCTCTAAATATATGTACCCACAACGAGAGAACTGAAATTTATGCAGCATCGCCTAATTGCTTAAATAATTATTCAGTCTCGAGAGTGTAACGATGTGCGTCTGACGCTTGAATTGAAATTTTCAAATGAACGTTGAGTCTTCTGTTATAAGTATAGCAGAATTTGGTCTTCTATATAATACGCGATTTTGCGGTGCTTTTTCCCAATCCCATGAGGTGACAGAGAAGCTTGAAAGATGTGTAAAGATTCATATGCTAAATACAGATCAGGATATTTCAGATGTGGCATTCGAAGGGCTCAGACTTTGCAAGGCAGTGGCTTTTCTAGCTCAGTAAACTCGAAGAAGTTCGCTTTATAGTACTTGACTTAATTCCATAGAAACTTAGAACCTCAGAGTAGGTAGGAACAAACTGCAGCTGTGTTGAGTGCCCAGTTGCAATCTGTACCTGTACCTGTACATGTCTGTCGGATTCTTCTGAAACTAGAGTTATTTCGAAATTGTGGAAACCAGTCTAAGACTGTAATTAAAAGCTTTACCACGCCGCGTCTTAGTTCTACAATTATAAAGTCGTTCGTATCAACGCTACTTCAATCTACTTCTGCAGGGTTCCTTATTTTTCCAACTGTACTAACCAGACAGTAGGAAATCCACAGAAGATTTCATTCCGTTTTACTCGTAATTCGAAATGGGTGAAACAGTATCTCATGAGTTAATCTCACCGTGTCTTTTTCCATCGCCTTGATTATCTTGGTTATTTTATAGCTGAGTTTGATTTTACTGACAAAAGTTCTTACCTCATTACATAGCATATGTGATCAACGATTATAAACGCAATAATTGGCAAACCTTCGAATTCTGTCGTTCTTTTGCATCAATTGTAAAAGGGAGCATTTCAATTTTCACGTTCGTGTATCATCAGCTCATTCAAAGCTGGTACTTGTATTATTTTCGGTATATTTAAAGGTGTTGTAGCTCTAGTTGTACGTAAGTGTGAAAGAAGCATTGATCGCACGTATTAATTCCACCCCGGCGAAAATATTCACAATTTTCATTTGTGCGGTATTATACGTAGAAAGAAAAAGAAAAAAAAAAAGAACACAAAAAACACCGAGTTAGACGAGACAAAAAATGTGTTCAATTTTTTGGCAATAGAAATCCGCATATTGTACTCCTACGACGTGCGAGGCGCGTCTTTCATCCACATCTTTATTAATCAAAACTTCAGAGGGGAAATTCCTGGAATGTTGTGAAACGATCGAGACTTTCGCCGGTGAAACGAGCGAGCCCAAATCATCTCTGCAATCTACCCTCTCCACCAAGTCTTATAAAATTTCTGGAATGAGGGAAATAGGTTTGCAGTATATAGACGTAAAGCAAGAAGCTTGACCACACGGTGGTAGAAAGTCCTTTGAGATTAGCCACTGAGATGGATCAGACATTTTGTCAGCGGGATTTCATTTTCAGTGATAAGACAAACAAAGAGAGCGAAAGAGAGAGAGAGAAAGAAAAGAAAAGAAAAAGACGAGAAGAGAGCGGAGGAAAAAGAATCTTCCGGTTTCCCTTTCGTGCTGGAGGAAAGCTTATATCTACGTCTAGCGTTGACTAACTAGAAAATATCTGACCACCATATCGGGCATTATAGCTGCAGACAATTTTCGAGGAGACGCAACGTAGGAAACTTTACCAATGATCAGCGAAATTCGGTTCACCTCGCCGAATAGAGTTTCGCAATTTCATGTACAGTAAAAATACGTAAAATTTCATCGATATCACTGTAATTGTGTTCATACATCCAAGCCACGATTCTGGACTGGTGATTGCAAAAGCATGATACGATTATACTATTGTTATCTGAATTAAATCTTTTCGCTTTTCAGCCACGGAAATATTGTACCTAACTAAGATTCTGCTTAATTGGCTACATGACCTAAAGTACATAGAAAATCCATACTATACGGTAGTTAATTATTCACTTCGTAGATTGACGAAAACGTATTTCACATAAACTGTTCAAAGACTGGTCATGTGTGCTAAGTCAACATTCAAATTTGTGTATTCGTATTCTGAAGAATTCGGCTTACAAATTTTTCCTGTAAATTTTCTGAGTCCTTTTTTTCTCGTCAGTAAACTATAGGAGTTGGTAAAGCGAATGACGGATGGCAGTCTGGTTGATAAACGAAAACCAATGGCTCCAGGGAATCTTTCAGCTAGATATATATATTTCTCTTGGATTACGTTGGAACGAGGCAAGGAAAGATAATCTTGAATTATAGCTGTCGTTCTATATCGACGGTCTTTTAATTCACCTGATCAGATATACATTATTCTCTTCGCAAACCCTGTCTCTTTATATCTAGATGGGGTGTGTGTTCTATAAAAAAGTATACCAAAAACACTGATCAAAAACTTCGTTTCGATATCGACGTATGTAAAAATGAAATCACATGTGACGGTTTTCTTCTGTGTAGATATACGTTTAAACATATCGTGATCTATCGATACGATAGACATGTCCTATCAGAAAAAAATTCTCCTCAATGAAAGAAGATGATACTGACATCTTTTTTATCCAAACCTTAATAGGATTATTTTTCCGCCTGAGTGAAAATCAAGCCGTAACTCAGAGCTTAATCCTTCTTAATGTTAATCATAAGCCAACTTCTGGTCATCTGTTATGGTATTAGTATACAATTATACATATATATCTATATATATTTGAATCGTAGACAGGGATCAAACGGTTTTCTGTCTCGTTTGGCAGAAAAGTCGAGATCCAGTTTTACCCAGGATGAAGACACGTTTCGGTTGAAACGTGATTAAGATATAGACGAGGGCTGAGCCAGCGAAGCCAGCAACTCCTAGTCTTTCGAAATTAGCGATTGCCTCCTAGTTCGAGAGGACAGAGAAAGAGATGACGCAAAAACAGAGAGAAGCGAACAGCGGCAGATATGGGATTGCTGGCAATTTGTAGGGTAGTGATCGGTGGTGAAGGGTGAAGAGAGATGGTTCAAAGTTCCTTTGGCAGGGCACTCACGTCTCAACTCCATTCAAAGCTTGAATGGCAAAAACTTGCCCACCCCATCGCCAAACTTCGCTCTACTCTATACTGCGGTGAAAATTGTCTTTCGAAATCGATTGAAATATTAAATAATTTTACACAATATCGGCATAGCATGAAGGCACAAAAAAACTTGAATTTCCAAGGCGAAGCTTTATAGGATGACCTCTCGTTGGAAATATTCTCGTGCTTCTTATCCTACTTCTCATTTGTCACGTAATTTTTCCAAGGAACAGTGAACTCTTAGCTCACAGATCTGTGACATGTGATAACTTCCAACACATTATTGCACTTGCATAATAATAACTAAAATATGAGCAAAAATGATCTAGTTCTCATGTTCTCGATACATTCAAAGTTCATTCAAAAACTGCTAATTCTGGTCTGGCAAAAGATATACCTACATGAAATTGAGAAAGATGAGGTAGAAGATTTTGGGAAAGTGAAATTCCGCATAATTCGTATGACGTTTATTCATCTGATTGCTTATTACGTAGTTTCTGAGAAAGTTTCTGAGACTTTGCAGAACTAGAGCTTTCGCTCTTAATCGTTTCTGATCCACCTCATTGTCGGAAGGAAAAACTTGCCGAAGAACTATTCGGAAAACCTCAAACTCCGATTAAATATTCGTAGGAAAAAGTTTAAGGACCAAATTTCAGGGGTGGCTAATTTATGCGAGTTGTATTGGACTCGACACAATGCAATAATTCACATTCAGCTGTGAAATAAAGATGGGATTTATGAGAAATATAAAGAAACCCCGAATGTGAAGATGATTTTAAGAAGAAGGGAAAAAAGCAGGGTTGAAGTTATGCTCGTAGCTATTCATAACTGACATTGATAAGCCTGAAAGCTTCCTGCCGTGGTATGTTTGTGTTTTATTCCAGCAGCTGGAATGCGCCCACCTTTATACGAACGTTCAGTATCTTACAGGCCGCTCTTCGCCTCGTCAAACCTAATTCTGAAAATTCCGTTCTGCTGTGGGTATTTGATATGTTTTCCAAAGAAATAAAAGTAAATAAAATAAGGAGGGAGTAATAATAATAAAAATAAAAAAAGAACAAAAAAACTGAAAAAAATTTACCGAGTAGAAAACACGTTTTTCGACTCAGCCAGCAAGAGAAAAGCGGAACTCGCAGACACGCTTTCCTGCTGTTGGTGAAGAATTATTGCGGAACTGTGTCACACGCATCCCGGCAACAGTCGATATACGACCGAGTCTACGCACATGCGTGAGTGCTACGCGTACGTCTATACATACGTAAAAATATTATACGTATATATACGTTCGCATGATCAGAAGTCAGTTTATTGTAACTGAATAACGATGAAAATAGAAAAAAAAAAAATAATCTTCGTGGCATCAGCACGCGTATTATAATACAACAAATTCAATTCGTAAATCGGACGAAGTATACGCATCAGCGGATTCAATAACGAGGATATGAATGCAGATTTATAATTTTATTTTGTTTCCTTTCCTTTTTTCAGAAAAAATATTTTTGATTCGATCGACGGTACGTTATAGTGACAGTTTCACGTATGAATCACAGTTTATCATGTAGATGATACATAGGATATAGAAGTAGGATTGAAGTGGTAGTCGGAAATAGGAGCATCGTTGGTGTATTAGGTATATCTATATCTATATTATACGTACTTCACTTCTCAGAGATGTGCAACTTTTTAAAATGAAAAACTTACGTGACTGAAAAGCTAACGAATTTTATTTTTCTCTCTAAAGCCTCTGGATTCGTAAGAAATTCCAAAAGACTTAAGCTACGAATCGATGGCTCGATGTAAACTTGGTGTCATTTGAATATGATAAAAGCTAAAGTCGACGCTATCCCCAGTCTATATTAATGGCTTACCATGATCTACTTTAAAACAAATTGAAATTCAATTTAAAACACTTCTATAATTTCAAATAGTTGATAGTTGATAATGATGGTTTGATATGGAAAAGACTTGTCATCTACAATGTGAAATAATAGATTGTCCAAATGTCACTGTTCCAAATCAATATGTGTTTCTGTTCAATGTAATCACCCAGTGTCAAACGATGTGTAACGATGCGACGATATGCAGATATACCAACATATATACGGACTATTTGACAGGCTGCAAAATCCCATCGAACGAGTTGTAATCGCATCAGAAATAATAAAAAGAAAGGAAAAAAAAAAATAAAAAAAACTACCTACGTTCCCACAGTGTCATTGTGCGAAAATATTTATATCTCTGGAATAGCGATGAAATTTACGATCGCCTCGAGCTCCATAATTATTTCCGCATTTCATCCGTAAAAAAGTTTGTTATCGATTGCTTTTTCATACTACAGTTGGCACACGTAACATCGGAGGTACGGTATCCTCGCGTAAACGTGCTTGAAACTTTTTGTCTATGAATATGAGATTTGTTATAATCTAAGCTGTAAACGATAGCTTGAATTCAGGTGACAGCTGTGCGCTTTTGCAAAACACAAGAACTCGTAGTGGTTCGCGGTTCGTGGGATGAGAAATGAGAAATGAGGAAGGAGAAAGGAGGAAGTAGGAAGGAGGAAGAAGGAACGAGGCACAAGGCTCGAGGAATGGGGAATGGGGAATGGAATTTATCCACAAATGGAAATAGACCGAAATAAAAGGACTATTTCATAGAATTGAGAGAACCTGATGAAAATCGAACTGTAAGTGAAAGGCAATTTAGTCACCTGAACGAAACGAGATCGTGTTGCCAAACGAATCTAACAAAGTTTGACATAGCCATGTCCGAAGGCTCTCTACTCAATTGCCGTTGTCAATGATCGAGCTCTAATCGAGAATTGATAAAAATATATAGGCTACACTCGAACATCGCCTTGAGGTGGATATAAACCGACGCGAAGAAAGTGCCTGAGATCGTAAATTGATGTACTTTGTGTAAGGAGAGAATATCAAATTCGGTGGGTACCTACTACGAGTATAATGGCCATCGCCACTTACCTTCAGTCAATTTCTACGGCACTTAAAACGTCACCTTGATGAGAAAATTATGATCAATTTGCATGATTGATTATTAGCTGAGAGCTAGTAACGCTTACGTGGTATTCGTGTACAACCATGCTAAAGTGGTAGTCGTTTTACAATATGGAATTCAAGTAATGTTTCCTTTACCAAACCTCATGCAGAGTACTTGCATCTTTGTCATTCCAAAACTGACTAAAACTATAATGTAACAAAAATTTCAGTATAATTCTGTTAATCGGAATGAGTGCTTTGAAACAAGGATTTTTGCTAAATAATGTGTGCTGAATAATTAGTAGCATATGACCTCGACCAAAGCGGGATAAAGTCTGGATATGATGAGGGGTGCTTTCACCTCTATAAACTTCACCTATATTTGGTTTATACAGTATCAATGTTAGCTCTAAGCCGTGGACATTGGACAACCTGGGCAGATTAGGCCAACGGGCACTCTGCGAACAGCCGGTTAAATCGCGTTGTGGTTTTCTGCACTATGGCTATTGGTTAACCTTCTCAACGTGATCCCGACAATCACGCTAAATACTGGATTTGCCTAGGCAAACAACAGCAGGCTGCCGTTGTCATCGAGAGGCCAACGAAAACTAGTTCGATTATGCGAAGGCTCAAACCCTATATACCAATATTGCAAGTCGCTTTGTTCACTCATCACGATTTATGATCTTTTGAGTATCAGCAGTTATCATCGTTTTACTAATTTATGTCACCCTAAATAATTACGAACTGATATTTGTCGGCTGAAGTATTTGGCAGTAATCGACGTCGGTACTAATAAACATCAAATTAGCAGTATACCGTATCAGGATCACCTATAGATTAGTAAGTACGACTACGTACCACATATCTTGTTTAGGATACCATAATGGCCGGGGAAAAGAAATGGGGTTCAAACGGGATCCTAGCAGATGGGACAAAGTGCTTTTTAATTTATTGCCTCTAAGAGTGGAAGGCACCAGAATATTCATAATAGAGCCCTCAAAGCATCACGAATGCAAGGACGTACTCATAGGAGTAATTTGCTAATTTTTTCTATTGAAAGAATAATGCTAACTTCATTACTCATGTGACAGGATATGAATGATGTATAAATGTTCACTTATACATGCAGGTATCACATTTGTATGAGTTATATGTATGTCCAAGTCGATTGTATTGGCGAAAACGAATATTTCAGAAGGGAATTAGAGTGTTTTGGAATTTTCCTTGCTTGGTCATTCTTTCAATGATAATTTTCTAATCCATTTTTAATTCGATCTCGTCATACAGATGAAATTTGGACAGTTTGCCTCGTCAGTTTAGTAGGACATAAAGGCAGACGAAGTAACGAAGCTTGGCAAACGCGATTAAAAGACACGAAGATCGTACTTAATAAATGGTCGTAATTAATTGACACGTTTCATCCTCGTCAAAAGTTCTTAGCTGTAAAATAACGTGGAAAATTGTCATCGTAAAGACGTGCTGTAATAAAGTAAGACGTTAAGTGTTATTTTGCGCAAATTTAATTCACGACTGTGTTCCAACTATTACCCACATAATTTAATCCACAACGTGACTGCCACGTTTTATAAATTTCAATTGGATTAATTGCACTATTATGCATACAACAAATCGATCATTTATTATTTTAATGATGTGGACAGAATAAAATTATTCGCTTATTAGACTCATTCTCTAAATATATGTATGAGTGTACAATAAACGATGACAGGCTTTTACTAGCACATAAAATTAATGCTTGGACTAACATGAGAGATGCTTCCCTGTCAAATGGGGTGCCTTACTTTATATTTAAAGGTAAACTAAGAAAAAAAAAATCGCTTATCATTATTTGTACGTCTCTGCATTCTATACATTATCATCGATTTCTCTGAAAATGATGGTCGCGATATTTTTCGGCTACACGTAGTGTCATGATCTACTGGAGACATTTGACGCAGCTCTCCTGCAGCAATACCAATATTACTTCGTGATTTTTTTATTCTTCCGTTTTTTAACCTGTTGTTCCTTTTCTTTTCAACATCTGCCTCGCGTGGGCATAGAGATATGTACAATGCCTTCAGTGAAAAAAGAGTGCAGCTCTCGAATCGATATTTACTGCGCGCATTCAACCTCTTCGGTCAAGTGAATGTGCTAAAGGCACCGCGTAGCTTCACGGGGAAGAGGGCAGAAAATGGGAGCTTTGGAGGGCTTGCCTACAATGAGTAAGCGAAGAAAAGAGATTTATGCCTTTGCCTCTGGCTGATATCAGCGTTTATACGTAGGTGCAGCCGCGATTCATCACGCAGGATGGAAAATTATCTCTCAAATTTTGGCCAACTTCCATTGACGTCTTTCGAATGCATCATCCCCCAACTTATATCGCACAGTAATAATTCGATTTATGAATTCTCAGTCGAAAGAATAGCCAATATGTATTTCTGAAAGTTTGATAAAACAAAAAGGGATAAAAAAACCATATATTTTTCACGCCATTGTAAGAAAAGGTAAGCAGATAAAATGGATAGAATATGAAGGTAGCATTGCCTGGTAGGTTGTTTGCGCAGAAAGAGCTAGCAGAACGTGACTTTGGTCCAGAATAGATCGAACCATCTCAGACTGTTGTTGTTTTTTTTTTTTTTTCTTCTTTTTTGTTTCTTATTTTTATTTCGCAAAAGCTCGCCGTGAGAGCAAAAATAGCTTAGCGTCATTGTGGGGTACAATTTCTCAAGGAATCGATGGTTGAGGAAGAAACTACGGATACCCAAGGATAGGCAACAAACATCATGAAAACGGCTGCCCTCAGGAGACTAAGTCGGGTGTTGTCCGAAAGATCACCGAGGATATCAGGTGGGTGAAATTCAATTGAGAATTATTTAAATTTAGTCGGGTACTAGAAGGGTCGTCAGAACCCCATGTCCATATGGTTCATAGTCATTCTAGTGATTCTATACGTTCCCTTGCGTATATAGTTTTAGATGAGAGAGTCCCGATCTTTGACCCTTATCCCAATCGTCATAAGCCGTCTTTTGGTCTCAAAGCTCTTCTTAAGCTCGACTTCGAACGTGCACTCTCGCCAAAGTGGAGGATTTTTTTAATGATTTAGTACATTGCGTGAGATTTCCTACTTCACCGAATGAAATTCAGTAATTATCTCTTTTCTTTACAAGAAATCTAAATAATCTTTCGTTATTATTCAATGTAACCAGGGATGGTATTCAGGGATCGTTATGAAAAAGGCTCGTTTCTCAACGTAAATTATGTTTCATTAGCGGCAGGTATCATCTCATACCTACTTCCATTTACCATACTTGTAGCGATACAACTGGCGTGCTAACGAGATGATACGGCTTACTTAATCCGTCATTACCAATTCATGAGCGTTTCAACATCGAAAATAACCTGCCCGTTGTATTATATGTCTTACGCCAACGTCCTTTTTAAGTAAAATATACACGTACGGTATATAGGGGGAGAGCAGGGCAAAACGAGCACCAAATCTAAAGATAATAATTTCAGTCTAATTGATTTCATGTGATATTCCGTTTTTTAAGATAGTTAAGACGGTGTCCGGTTTACCCCAAATTTCTATTTGTCGTCGAAGTGCCCGTTAAAAGTTTCTGGATCTATAATGTCTTTCGAATCCGTGAAATCTTGTTAAATTGGTAAATGCGAGAGAAGATCTATCAGTGCATAAAAGCCTGCGAAAGATAAATCATTATTTATTTATTTATACGCTAATCTTGACGATTATTCGAACGTAACTGAAGAGGATGAGAGAAAAAAAAAAAAAATTTGGTCTCTAAAACGCGAGGGTTGGAACGCTTCTTGCTGTCGCTCTCAAGACTAAGTGGAACGCTTTCATTTGCATTCTCAGTCATGCATTTTTCTGCCCTTCGAATTCTAAATGGAAATTTTTTGGGAAAGCTAACTCTCTACAGGCTACGTACAGGTACCCATTTTTATCGCAAAATTTTTGTATTTTTCTATCCAGTAACGTGAATCTAGTTTCAAAGAACTTTAAGATATTAGTCATCTCCGGTGTTGGATCGAATAAACTATATTTTCTCATCTTACAAATAATGATCCTCTTCGTAGACTATAAAATGCGGGCAAGCGTTAAGCACTCAAACGTTAACTGTTCGTATATAGTCGGAAGTTGCTTGGTTTTAACTACTTTCATCCCCAACATAGCAATATCATGAAAAATCCAATTTCAGGCTTTGCTCATAGCGGACGCAATTATCAAAGAGTAAAAATGACATACCAACGATGATATGCACCTATACGAATTCCGTCTGAACTATTTTCCTGAATATTAGTGTCTAATCAAAGAACAGGAGAACGCTCACGAGGCGGAAATAATGCAGGAAAACCACTCGGTCTTCATATTCGAATAAAGAGACAACAGTTGACATGGCAGTGCTAATTATTCCGCCAAGGTTTCGCCCTGCCGCGCCCCGCTGGCCAGTGCAGTGTTATATGAATAGGGAAAGCGGTTCTTTTCTATCAATTCTTTGTCTAGGCGATGTCTTCATGTAAAATTAGAGCAGTGAGGTTCAAAAAGAAAAAAGAAAAAAATATATATATAATATATTTCCAAAGCGGTTGTACGTTCATCCGACATCCTTTCTGAAAATTTTGGAAACCAGCTACTCGAAAGCTCCTTGAAAGCTGCTAACTTTCTAATTACCCGGATTAGAAGCAGACATCTGTTGATGACGAGCACCGTCTGCTATGAAACCATAATTCAGTCGGGAATTTCATTTCTGTTATACTATAGTTATACAGCTCAGATTCGCTATCATGTGGTTTTATTAGCAGCCATCTCTATACCAGCCAATGGTTACAGTTCATCTGAGTCACAATCAAGTTACAGTCGTACTGAGCCAAGTATATCTTATCGGTAGAACTGAAAACATGACCTCAATTTGTTCGAGCTCCTTGTTCACTTCAGGATTTTTCTGCTTTAAGGACATAAAATTTTATGAAATTTACAGCTTATGACCTACTGTAATCGGATAATACGATTTATAGAGTACAACGTGCACGATATAGGTACCTAAAAAGAAGTATATCGGTGTTGCTGTCCCGATTTCTCAGTCCTTATCTCCATCCTTGAGTATTTAAAGGACTTGTAAATTGATTGGGTTGAAACAAGAAGAGAGCCGGTTACGAGATGCAAGAATTCGAAATTCGATTCTCTAATTTTTCTTACGAATGAAGGGTGCGCGAATTCAGTAGACCGATATTACAATTCCGAAGTTACTTCGGAGCAAAATCGAATCGATAAGAAATACCGGTGAATTTAGTTCGAATTGGTTTATTATTATTATTATTATTATTATTATTATTGTTATTATTATTATTCTTATTATTTATTTATTTACCCATTTACTTATGTAGCGATGAAAGCATTGACAGAAATCGATTCTGAATGAAATGGAAATTCCCGGAAAGTACGTAGAAGATAAATTGGAAAAATAAGAAGTCTGAAAGCAGCAGCCGATAACGTGAAAAGTTTCGTGTGAAAGAAAAAGAATGAATTCCTGAATTTTTAATAAAACTAATATCATTGTTATTATTCCGATTGTTATGATTATTATTATCATTAACTTCTTTTAACATCAAATTCTCTACGACGCATAGAACAAAAAATACAATCGACTTCAGATGGAAAAGAGATATGAATCCTGCAGAACCCGGTTACACGGACTAGCCGATAACATCACAGCAAGATTTACAATAAGATAAATATTAACGGGCGTCGCGTCGGCGCCAAGTTGTATTTCTCTCATTTCTCTCATTTCTGTCATTAAAAGTAAATACGGATCTGCAGGTGCCGATAACGACACCCGCCCCTTTCTTTTCAAATGCGCATTATTTTAATAAAAGTCGAAGAATCGCTTTTCGATATGTGATTAAAATATTTCTTAGCACCTAACGATATATATATCTGCATCTGTCATACGAATGCATATATTAGACATTCTCATTTACTCGTCATCATCTAAATCCTGTAAATTATTAAAGGAATTAATAATGAATTTGAAATATACCATCGTTATTCTTACGAACAATAACGTGCGGTTCTATACGGTCAGAAATTAATCTGTAAATAATCTTTTCCCAATAGCCACGGACATATAGTATATGTAACACGCAGATGTAGGTATAATATACAGATACATATATAACATCCACCTCAGGTCAAGCACGATAGTTTCGGACACGTAATAACTTTGTTCCGGTTTGTAGAACAGTAGAATAATAGTAAGAGGAAATTTAGTATCGAGTATAGGTACTCCGAAATTCGAACTGAACGATTGGGGTTTTGTTACCACTCAGCCAAGTTTTGAACCTGCGGTATATCCTCTCGAACTCGAAACTATATTTTCATATATGAAATGTGAAATCGTGAGTGTTCAGAAGACGGAAGTTTGTAGTCACCCTTAAAACGACTCGATGTTTCAACTGTACTTCGTATAAGCTATACGGCTTCGATCCTTATTAGTTATCATATGCTTTTATCGCAAGTAATAAAGCGATAGTTAATTCATATGTAGAGCATAGAAATTTTCACGATTCGTAAACTAGACTATCGTTCATAGCTGTTAAAGAAAGATGGTCAATTCTGAAATAGGCGAGAACAACAAACTAACTTCGGTTGAAATTTTACGGGCAATGGAAATTAATTCGATACCATTATCCAAGGACCGAGCGAGCGAGCGGCTCGCATTGATTCAAGGCAATTACGAACCTAGTGCCGCAAAGCGTCCTGCAGAAGCAGCGTTCAACGTGTATTGCTGCGGTCATGGCTATAGTTGGCAAACTGAGAGGATCCTGTCTGGTCACGGATCGCTATTTATGGTTTCAGAGGGAGCGATAATTGAATGGTCTCGTCGTAACGGTGGGAGTCGATACGCGTCGCTATCGCTAAAGAATGCGAACAAACAAATTCCAGTTCGAAAAAATTCCGCACATCCCGTGTGTACTACTCCGCCCCCGCCCCTGCCTCTGCATCCGTTACCGATTTCTATACTATACTATTTCTCAAATCATTTTATTCACCTCGGAACGGCGAATAAAAGAACACGTTTTTCTGTACCACGCGGCGACGTCGACGTTCTAGAAATATTAAATCCACCATTCCGGTACTGCGGCCCGGCCGCGAGTATGGATTTGGTTTTCGGAATGACAAACTCGCGCTACGTCCAACCTTTATGTTCTATATCTTTTCCTGTGGTAGGTACAGGGATCGGCGAATTTTTTCTTTTCTTTTTTTCTCTTTTTCCTAACAATAGAATTTGCACGAAATAATCGTACGTACGTTATTACTTCGCGCTGCCGCCTTGATGTTGCTTGCCTAACCGATGAAGTTTCGGGCGTACGTGAGCAGCATACAATATACAGTGTATAGACACGTATGTATTTATGTCTCGCTACGGATTTACGCGTTTAATTAATCGAAGTGAAAAACAAGCCAGGGACTGATGTACAATTTGTTAATTAAAGGCTAATCGACTTTTCCACGAGTACAAGTATAATATATATCGCAATCGCGAAATTATATTAGTATATGAAATTTTGTCGAGTAGAAAATGTGTGTGGAGTAATCTGGTAGAAAAATACCTCAATTGGTATTTGAAATACAGTACAAAAAAAAAAAAAGAAAAAGAAAAAAAAAAGCAGGGCAACTTCATTAAATACTAAATAGGTTGTCGAACGGAAATGTTATTAGCTGATACCTGGGTAATTGGCGATTTGCATGATTTACGTGATTTCGAAATTGCGGCAATCGATCGAAGCTTTTTATTATACAATTGTCGCTGAAGAGTAAATATTATTTAACAGCAAATCACACAGTCTGTTAATTGCAGTTTAATTAACATTTTCCGTTACCACGATACCCAGCTACCATACTTATTGATTCAATATTACTTCTTTGCACTATATTCAAATACAATTCTCTAACAAACAATACCGCATACTCAAAACTTTTCCAATATGTATACAACCGATTGAAATACTAGTCGAAGATGGAAAAATAAGTTGATCATCATAATCGAATGACTCATTCTGAATCAGCCGATGATAATAACGAATTTTCGATTCGCTTTAGAGATATAAATTATTCCAACACAACCGTTTTAAAATTAATAACAAAATATCTATTCCACCGCTGAAATGTTAATTATTCAGAATTGCTAAATGAGTTCATTTAGGAGCATGTAATGTGCAGTATACATTGAAAAGTCGCTTAATTCTGCTGTACGCTTGACCTTATCTAGTCAACGTAATTTCTTGGCTGTTCAAGCGTCAAATGGACGGGAGATTTAACCGGCAAGTAAACTCGCTTTTAGAATCTTTTCAGAAATCAGGTGTAAGTTCTACGTTCGAGCAACGAGCAGTTCGCAATTAAAGACTGTGCTGCACCTAGGAGGCGGGAGGAGTCTCGAAGGATTTCCAAGGGAGAAAAAGACAGATTATACGGACGCAGAAAAACTGCGCGGATAACTTTAAGGAGTTTTCTGCACATAAGAAGGACGGCGGGTATAGAACGTTATAAGAGTACCTGGCATTCGCAAACTCGTTAACTGTATCAATCCATCCGCATAGCAATCTAATCTGTATTACGGATTCAAAGGAGTCGGTAGAAAGTGGCGACTTCCGGAGAAGTACGGCATAAGTTTGTTAATTGCCGGTCGTTCGTTTATTGGTAATTATTCAACTATGAAACTGGCAGGTAATAAGCTTCGAATAAGATGCTATATCTTCTTTAGATACGAGTAACAAACCTCATATATTCACTGGTACAAAAATGATCGGGGAAAGAACTTTCGATTAAAACCTATCATCGCGTGACGAGAATACCTTATTCCACTTTGATGCTTATTGTCCGAAAGATGAAATGTTTCAGTCCAACTCCCTTCAGGTCGGCAATTTACTTTCAACTCGTTTTCATCGGTGATTCTTTTGCTTTTTTTCTATTATTGCGAAACTGGATTGCTTATAAGCGTCGAAGCGATTAATCACGCGACCTAATTGTCGAAAGCTTTTCGAACTTTTTTTTCGCATCTTCGAAAGTTTCCCTTCTCTCGTTATTTCTCATCTTATCTCAAAGTAAACTTAGACGAGATACGAGTTGGTCGTATGTATATGTTCCATTGATTGAAATTAGCACCAAATGAAATATATTCACGAACTTATGAAAACGTTTATATAAGTGCGGAGGAAATTTAAATCAGTTCAATTTTAATCACGCTTCGTTTCACTTTACCGAAATTTCCATAGTTATACATATCTGAACATGATATATTCGTTATAAGATTTCCTCACAGGAATTCGAACACACATTTCTAGCTGTTTGGTAATTTTCAAGGATTTGAACAATTATGCTTACACATGTTTGTCCACGAAGTTAATCATCTAGTTACCTGCCAACGGCATTTCTGCTGGATCCAGAAGCACCAGCAAGTTTCTCTTTAGTAGCTAACCAGAAATTAGTGATCTCAAGTGCAGAAGTGCAACCAGCGGTATCTTGCAAGTGAGTGAACATCAGGTCGCTTCAGGTTTAATACAAGACGAAGCCAAAGGCTTCTTCAATGTATGAGTCCCGAAGGAACGGAGATTGTGACTTGTGAGTACATAGGTTTCCTATTAAATAATGATGCGAATACCTGATCAAAGACAGGTAAGTTTATGTTATATTAGCTCGTCGTGCATAGGATATTATGAAAATACTAGCTTACTTGCGTTTACGTTATACACCTAGTAGCAAAAAGTCAAGAAATGAGAGACGAGAGACAAATAAGACGCTAGGGAGGTAAGTCAGACTCGAGGGATGCACGAAAATATGTGGTATATTTTCGAGTAGATTGCCTAGGGTGAGCCGGTTAAAAAAAATGGACGAAAATTTTGACGGCGTAGTACTTATACATATATCTACACGGCTACAATGTGGAGTATATGTCGAGGGATTCCTGCTTTGTGAGGCAAGAAAGAAACCAGCTCATATTTATCACGCTCAAATTTTACACATTCCTTGCCAAGTTAAACCCACTCCAACTGTTTCCGTTCCAACCTCGTGTCCCGAGAATGTAGACGGATTTTAGCGGTGGTATTTCGCCCAAGTATTCCATCACCTTGGTAAGGCCGATGTTAAAACAATCTCAAAATTTAGACACCGAGTATTTATTTAACAACATAATTTAAGTGAAATAAAGAAACTAGAGTATTTGCAAGCCATGAGTATTTCATAACTTTGAGCATGTATCGATGAAAAATGAATTATCTGCAATTTTCTATCCGTAATCCATAAATACTAGGACAAAGAACTTGGGGCATTAAAATTCAAGCGGCATTCGTATGCGGCGTTTAAAAATGTCATTTTTTTCACAGCCTCGTGGGAATAAAATCAATGACATTATGCAGATAGAATAAATGTACATCGTCGGTTCGTTACCCTTTCTCACGTCACTACTCTGTCACTTTTACTTCAGATTTAAGAGGTGAGATTTTCTGCTTGTAAAACGGGGTATACAAGTATAAAGAAGCCTCAGCCAAGGCAAAGGACTCCTGTTTTGATTATATCCTCCAGAAGGTCGTCAAGCTGCCTTGTAGCTGTAAACCCTGAGGCAAGAGCAGAAGAGGAAGAGCGCAAAGATGAACCTGGGGAACCTTCTTGTTGGCGCTCGCGCACCCATGCTGACCCGGATGCTTCGGGCTATGCATAGTTTTACGAATATTTCGCCTTGTCACCGAAGAGGCGACATTCTGTGGTATAGGAGCCAGGAGGGTTCAACATTACACTGGCAAAATAACTAACGGTTTTACAGAGGCGGGAATTTCGGTCTGGTATACGCAGTAGTATTACTCTTGCATAGTATTAAGGAATACTACCCATACTAGATCCGTGTACAATATGTGCCGTTTTCGATGAGGTAAACCAAGGCGAGGCAAATGGATCGTTAAATCATTGGATAAATGGGCTGCCTTGGATACTTTGGATTCAGTCTGAAAATTCGGATTTTTCTTCTGCAACATCGTATAGGTAGACTGGGAATATGAATGGGGATCTTGCACAGGTAATATTTGAGTAAAACAGCAAACGGATTCGTTTTATAGATATTATTAGATATTATAGACACAGTTGAAATGTATCCAGACGGTACAGGCGGCTATAATTTACTGGTGAACACAAACCTCGTGAAATTTTTGCAATAGCATTGTGAAATTGACCTGAATTTTACCGGGGAATTGTTCGGTTGAATAAAGTCGCCAGGGAGACGCGTTAACCCAATTAATCCGTGCACACAATAACGGTGAGCTGTACACTTGAAATACATCGTGAATATTTCAGCGCGGTATACCTATCTAGTTTCATTTTTCGACTTGTGTACATTGCAAGGTGTGCACCGAGCTTTACTATACAGATATACTAGGTTCCCATCCCCTGACAGAGAGCTTCCACAGCCTGCGGGAGTTTTTCGTCCTTCTCTCTCTCTTTCACTACTCCTTCGTAGTCCTTTTAGAATTCGTCTACGCTCCATTCACTCCTGGGCCAGCAAATGCGCCAATGAGCTCGCGTCCCCAACTAATTAGCTCTAGGTTTTTTTCTTCCATTATATTTTATTTTTTTCATTGAAAAATTAGATTCGAACCGGATCTGCTTAGCTGACAGCCTCTCATGGCTCAGAAAAATATATTATACCTACGCATAGAAATATTAATAGGTTTTAATTCCGAGTTTCACAGCTACAGCGTGGCTAATCGATCAATGGATATGGGTCATTTTCACGCTATGCAAGAACTCAAATCATTAATTTTCATTTACTAATTGGAGTAAAAAATTTCCAAAGTTTCACGTAGACCAGCTGAAATCTATATTTCCAAAATATTTATAACGTTATATTTATAAGACAGCACCGTAACTTCTCGCTTCCCAAGAAGAACGTATCGTGTTAATTTTCATCTCATTTGCATCCAATCGTGCGAAGCTGGTACTCAACGTCGATATTTATTACATCGTGCCTTTGGACCGAAGCCGTAGGTACCTATATGAATTCGTTATTTTCATCGTGGAGATGAATTCGTCTTGATTCGATAAATTTTTTCTTCAAATTCTGCGGTGGATAAGAAAATAAGCTTTAGAAATTCCCGTTTGCCTGTGGAAGGATTTTTTGTCGGTCTCCATTTAATTTGCATTCACTTTTATGAAGTCGAGGCCCGGCGGTGTACATTTATTACCTACGTCACGCCTGCTGCTTCCAAGACGCGTTTTGGTGTTCGCCATTCGGTGAGGCAGCCGTAGAATCGGAAATTGGGAATTTCTCATTTCTGTGTAGTATATCGTACGGAATACAAAATTTCATCCCATTTAATGTAAATCAGTAAAATTTTGTACCGACAACCGAGCTTTTTCTACGACGTTGCTTCACTTCAAAGGATTTATTGCCTAATATAAATTCTCCTTCGTTGAACTGTTTTTCTAAGATTTCCTGCGCTGAGAAAAAGATGGTTTTCCCCAAATAAAATCCCTCTCTCTGAATGCCTACGCGAGCCCCGCGGAGTGGTGAAAATAGAATTTCTTTTTTTAAAAAAGGTCGAGATGTTTGCCCTCTCTTTTACTCTCTTGGTTTCTTAAAACCCTTTCAGATAAATAGCCGGAAATGAAGACTCCACTTTCCCTTTCCTTTCGATCAGCTTCCGTTATCCCAGTCGACGAAACCTTGAAACGGATCGAAAAATCAAATACGAAACTTTCAACAGAGTATCTATATTCTTGGATCCGGCTGAATACCCATAAAATAAAAAGTATCCCAAATTCTATTTACATTTATTAAAAACGACGCTATTTCTTTCCAACAATATGACGGAATGACGGTAGTTTGCCATACTTTATGGAAGAGGTATATTACCTGCGAGGTAAATGCCTAGCCGCGACCCAATTACAAAGGTTTACCACAACTTCACCCCCCATCTTCGTAGCCCTACGAGCCTTTGAACAGAACGCGTAAGACCGCGATTAAGATACGCCACGTACGCTGCGACGAGTTCACCCACACCTTTACCCCTCCTCGCATCTCGGATCCGCGTCGACCTCTCGCCAAAAACAATTAACGATGAAATAAGAAGGGTTTATACGTGAGGTTCAAAAGGACTATACCTATGTACCTATATACTTATACAGTTGATTTTTAATAACTAAATACAGTGAAATATTTTCGCAGTAATTTCAAAACTAAAACATTCAAAAACAGAACGTATTTTCGATTTAAAAAATTTATTTAAACACTCGATAATCCGGGCTAATGGGGCACTTGATCAAAATTAACCGTAAACTATACCAGCGCCGACAGAACAATCTTGCGAAGGACGAATATATTGAATTGAGTGACGTGATGATAATAGGAGACTGCGCGGGCCGGACATACGAACCCGTCAACGCCATTGTTAATCACCGCTTCATTCGACGTGCCGGATAATTAAACGAGAGATTCCGCTACTGAGTTCACGGTTCGTTTCATTCCCAGGACGAATCACAATCCCGGGAAGGACCGGAATTTAACCCGAGTAACCGGGAGTCTGCGGGGAGTTAGCAACTTCGGAATCGCTTTTTTTCTTCTTTTTTTTTTATTTTCAAATTCTCTCCCCCTCGGACTAATCATGCAGAAATAGCTATGCAGCCAATAACTATACGTCAGCGATCAGCAGTTTTGAAACTATGAATAATGGTAAAAAGTTTTCTAACAAATTTTCTAAATTCTAACGCCGTAACGTAACTGCATTGTAAACCCGTATTCGCAAACCTGTTCAGAAATCTCAACTGAGATAATACAGGAAATTTCCATATTTGCAGACGTAAAGAGATATCACGATTCGAAAGTACCTATCCTTGAGAAATATTCGACATCCCGTTTCCAGGGTAGCTAGATAGTAGTACCTACTATATCCACTAGCTGCAATATTGAATTGGACGTGAAACCGTGACGGTATTCTGATTCGGTAGATCAAATACATCGGGTATTCAATTTGAATATGAAACGAGCCAGGCATAACTTTGTATGTGGTAGATTTTCATCAAAATTACTAGCATGGATGATGTACGATAACCTCTCGTATAGTTTTATAACGTCGTTGAAAACAGTGTGGATCCAACCGCTAAACTGTCAGCATCATTATAGCCTTCTATCGAACAAGCTACATTATTTGTCGATCAATATTAACAGAATTAAATGCCACTTCAGCGGCGTAGCTTCGACCAGTTGGTAGAGGTACCCGTTGTTAACCGGGGTCTGTTGTTAACCCGGAATCAGTGCAATATATAGGCGAGGCGGCTAGGATAACATCATCGATTGAGCCTAAATTCGATCAATAAACAGCTTATGCTTCCCACAATTACGGATTGGCATTAATCGCTTTATGCCTACTGTTTGCGAGGATTACCTCCACGCTGTCTGTATACCAACCAACATAATACCGGCGAGCCGATGAAAGGGACAAATACGCTAACAATGAAAGCCGTTTCTTCTTTGCTTGGCTAAAGTTTCCGGACTTCAATGGTACATGCTATAGAGGTACCTATATTTGTATACAACCGCATACATATATAGGACCGCGAAGAAACCAGCTAAATATAGTAGTAGAAAAAGGATATGTACGTATAGATCGAGGGGATGTTAACGATAGAGTGGTAATAGTTGGATAGAAAAATAACGAAGCGGAGAGCATTTCCGTTTCTTGGCAAATATATCATATCGACGTACATGTGACATCGGAAGTTAATTCTTATATTCTGGTCGATTGGCAGCAATTCTTATGGACGAGTCGGCAACGATATAGATGTGAGATTTCTCGACGTGACGGCCGTCACTGTATCCCAGCTTTTCTGCGGATTACGACCGCGCGAAAGAACTCCAGGAACCACCCCCACGGGGTAGCTGACGATCTCGCGCTCTTTTGGTAGCGTTGAAACGTCCGGGGTAGGTACAGGATTTGGCCGAGGTCGACCATGAGAACGTTTGTGCTTGACGCAGCCGAGGGAAAGAGAAAATTGAGGGTGAGAAAAGGAGGGAGAACGGCCGAGACGAGAAGAAAAGAGAGGGCTGGTTTTAATTAAGTAAACGCAGGGCAAAAGTGAGCTGAACCCGTGCCCGCTCGGTCGTTAAGCTCGTGGATGAGTCGAGTCGAGTTCGACTCTTTTCACCCGCCTCAGTCTCGCATTATGTTATTTTCTGGTGGACCGCGCTTACAACTGATAGTGTTTTCTATGCATGGCCGACGTTGTGTCGATCAGTCCTTCGACGGACTCGGCTATAAATTTATCTCTATCTTGAAATCCGCTGAGGAAATAAATTGCGATTTCGTGAAAATTTATACATATGCGGTTTCCAAAACTGCGGAACTCGCATATATATATATCTTTTACGACTCAAAAAAGGAAAAAAAAAACGGCTATCTTTGAAACAATTGAGTGACGAACTGCCGCAGTTTTTCCTTGACTAATTAGCCTCATTTTCAGTTGTTTAATTATCGCAAGAAAACAAGACCACTAGGATATACGTAATTACCTATTACTAGAGCCTGGTCTATATGGAAACGTTCTATACAATACTTGACATAGCCATTCTTGTTCAGATCATTAACTTGTTGAACGCTTTACTAGCTAACACCCTTCGTATTTCTATCTCTTCAAAGACCCACTCGTTTTCCCCCGTTTCAAAATCCATTTCTGAAGTAATGAATAATTCGAATCACATCGATGAAATCGAGGGTCCAATGTTTAGCCGTTCTTCCATCGTTTTCTCCAGGTATTTTTCACGCTCTTGACTGCTCAATGAAGTAAAATTGACGATGAGTACGGCTACGGCAATTGTCGAGATTTCCACGACTTTCTTGTATTTTTCTGTTTTTTTTTTTTATTTCTCCCCTTCTTTTTTTTGTCGTACACTTTCTTCTCTGGTAACAGCGAAGCTTGAAATTTTGGTCGTGAATCAAAAGTCGTCTGACTGGCAAAAGATCTACTTCGAGTAAGGGATGGTTGTAAGGACGTGTTGATATCGATCTGCTGGTGGTTGTTTGAAGCGGGGTTCAAACGATTAAGGGTAGGTAGGGAGACGCCTGAACTCAAGCCTTCCCTAAATATCTACCGTCTGCCTCTACCACGTCTTTATAGCTCTTAGCTCGTCAGAGATACCTCCTTGAGTACACCAGGTATCTCTACGTACCCTTATACTCAACCTTAGCCACCTGCCACAAACTCACGTATAGTATACAGTATACCTACCTGCTACACGATTCTACCAAGAGCTATCAATGCCTACGCAAAGCCTCGTGAAAATAAAACCAAGTGCGCTTCCAGCCGTATAACCCTCGGCCGAGGATCCGGTGTCGTAACGCGGTGAAACTTGCCGCAGGGAAGAACTTACCGACTATGTTATACGTATATATACTCGAATGAGTGAGGACTTTCTACCAGCGAGGGGTAACCCCATGTTATCTTTCTCGCAGGTGTTCTTCTCGCAACCCCCAAGCCAAAGTGTCCCCTGCCTCGACTTTCCTACTACAGCAACCAGGTGGATCCTTTGCATTTTACGGAAATTAATTTTCAACTTTTATACAAAGTTTAAATCGCTTTTTTTCCACGTAACATACATACCAAGCGGTGATCCGAGTCCTTGATTATTTTTCAATACTTTATAACAATATTTGGAACCCACCCCTGGCACTTGTGTTATCCGTTGGATCGCGAAAGAACGTCGATATATATTTCATTGTTTATTCGTTATTTTATGAGTCTTTGATTTCAAGATACAAATCTTGAATATAGCCTTCATCATACCATATAACTAATCTGCATTTACGTTATTCAATTTTACACTGCTCGGATGATCATTTCTTCGAAAATTTGGAATCAGGCTTCAACGAAACCTATACGATATGAGGGAAAGTAAATAATCGACGACGAATGTGTTCACGTGAAAATTTGACGACAGAAATATAGTTGCCTGCTTCATCACACGTCCAACTATATTTTAATATCCTGACGCGACGTGATGTTCCTTGCGCTATACTGTGCTCCATTGTGTGTCCGTAGCAGAGCTACAATCGTTTAAGGGTTGAAAAGTTTACTTCAATTCATCTCAGAGCAGACGCATTGTTGGCAAAGCGTCACTTACTTCTTGACTTTTATTCATTTATTTTCAACGCAAAGATCGCTTTGTCGTGAGCTACCTACTACTTTGCTCTACGTTCCTACAACCTTAAAACGATTTACAGAAACCGAAAAATAGTTGAGAATGTATAAAGGGTGTATTATTCTTGGATGTCCTATTCAATACTGCAATTCGATTTCTTCAAACTACCCATTTTCAAATATATACACTCATATATTTAACGACGCTACTCTGACAGCACGGTGTAAACGATAAGTGCTACGCGAAATAGAAAGTACCAAACGGTATTTTTCCTCTACCCATAGAGGTATTGGGCAGTAATTTTTTATCGGTTATCGGAAGGGGAACTAAGGCTCCCCGAAATCCAATATGGTGAGAGAAACCGGCTTACTTTTTGCGATAATTTCACCGTGGTTCACCGCATGGCGCCGCCTGCAGATAAAAATAAACAGAGATATTTATCATTATGACCTGGTCTTTAAATATTCGACTTTTTCCAGCTGTTTTAAATCTGCAATGGCTTGCTAAATGCCAGTCAATGTGCGGTTTATCAATATTTCACCTTACCGCTTGTTCCTGTCATTTACCTTGACGGGTTGAATTTTTTTGAATGCTCAATTCATTAACCGACTCATCCGGGAATCTCGAGGCTCCTATTATCGAGAAAGTGATCTTAATTTTACCTTAACTCGAACATCGATCCCAGTTCGAATTAAGCTAAAGTTTTATCACACTCTTGGGACAGAACTCGATTCAGATTCGTTGAGAAATGTCTTTCATCCGAATGACTATACCCTCGGAAATTTGGGGGCGATTCCGAGGATCTCGGTGTACCTATGTATACCTTAGGTATATTTCTACGTGTACACGCGTAGGTGTGCAAAACCCTAGGTATAATACACCGTTAACATCGAAGCGTGACCGTAGTTTGCAAACGTTCAACCCTTAATCATAAACGCGGCAAGTTCTGGTATGTCCCGGGTGAACTTTGGTCTGCTGGAACTATCTGTGTCTCGCCACGAAACTGGGGAGAGCCTTTAGGTTCACCTTTGCAGACCAGAGAAGCCGGGATGTAGGTTAGCTGCATAATGTAGAGTCGTTGTGTGTTCAGATCTCCCTCTACTTTGTGTCTGAGCATGTCCGGGCTTTGTGCTATTTAGTGTGGAAATGCTTTTCTAATATTCACGAGCCGAGTGGCTTCCTACGTTGCCTACACTGCAGTCATACCTTCTACTCACTTTGCAAACTCTGATGGCGCCACTGTACTGGAAAATAAGGGTGATGAATATCATTTAAACTATCACAAATCCTCGATGATGATCCTTGAACTAATTCCCACATATATGTGATTCTTGCGTTTCGATTCGAGACTCGATTCACCTGAATCAGATGGAGCTTTTGTTATCTCGTCTCGAAGTTATAGAAAAGATAAGGGAGGCTTGGCATTTCTGAAATTCCCTTTACCACACCACTGCAACTGACGACGCAATAAAAATCGGAATTATTTAACGTGAGTGGTGAAACGGGGTAGGTTTTTTCGAGTATAGAAAAAGACAGGGTTAGCTCGTTGGATGGAAGCTGTTTGGCTGTAGTCCAACTTTTTCATTGGCTACCTCGACACCGTTGATTTATTTTATTCGTCAGGATGGATCTGTAGCTCCAAGATGCCAATTGGGAAAGGTTATCGACAACGATAGAGGTGTGCTAAGGTAGTTGGGGCACAGTTTTTATGAGAAAACTTTGAGAAGTACTCAGTTCGTTTCGTTTCGTTTCTATCAAAGCCGAGGGATTGTCGATAAGAGCGAGAAAAATCCTATGGCAAAGAAAAATTTTCAGGATACGATTGTTAAAAGTTTCCCAAGCGATATAACCTGGTCCATAATAATATCGGGAGAGGATCATCCTGTGGGAAAATAATTCAATAACCAGAAGCCAAGATTATTGGGTATTCCTGCGTCATTCTTCGTTCAACAAAGGCAACACCAAATCCCCGTGAATCACCGATATAATTATATTATCAAAACGGTGGTCAATGTTTTAGATTGAAGCAGATCAAAGGTGAAGAAAATTCGCGGCTACCGAGGACCGTAGGTATGTTTGAAGAAGAAACATTCAAACCCGTTGTCAGCGCGAGATTCTCGAGTTGATTTAAAATATATATGTTCTCGTATATACGTATACAGGTGGCTGTCAGACCCTTGTCTTTACTCGGGACCTACCAAAGTCTGGTTTGCCCTGCGGTGGTTAGCGTTCAATCGGAGGCCAGTTAAATTGGCCGGTAAAACTGAGGGGTTGAGAAAATCCAGGAGGATCGGAATCAAGCGAGGGAAGAATTAAGGGAAGGGAGTGTAGGTCACGCAATTAACATAGTTATATTAATTAGATTAAATATTCCGCCGACATGAAATTCCGAGGGATTTTTATACCCTACAAAATTCCGATGCATCACCGCAGATGAATCGGTGAGAATTTCCACTATCAACTTTGCGCCAACTTCCGCCATCCAGCCGAACCAATAACCGGATGGAAATGATAATTTCCTTTGCGACCCGATTCAATTTGTATCGTTTTCCCAGCGAGGAAATACTCACGAATTTCAAACCTCGGAAAAGCGATTGGCGGATTATAAATACCTCAAAAGCTCGGGCCGCGACACAGACTCAGATCGATCAGATTCTCGTGGTAGGGTGTAACGCGAAATTGTACTACCGAGTCAGTTGACACTTTGATTATTAAAATAATTTTAACAAACGAACCAGGTAATACCGAATTTCCGACGCGTTTTTAATTCCCATCAATTCATGTCAATTAAACGCAGACACAAAATTGGGCAAAAAATGAAAACTCATTTTATGGAAGCCCTAATAATTGCGCGCTGTCCCCCTGAGATCATCCCTCGCTAATGACGTGTCTCTTTTCTTCTAATTCCCATCACGCATTTTCTACCCTTACTGGTAGAAGCCCTACGAGAAATCATCAGGAGCTGGAAACCCTATTGCCACGGTAACATGAGGTAAATTGAAATGCTTTAGAGTTATACTGCAGCGAGTCATCAATCTGGTAAAGATATGAATCCATGTGCAGATTGCGAGAACCCATGAGAAAGTTGGCCTAAACCGGTGTTCATTACCTACGTTTCTTTCTCGGGCAGGGTAAGAATCCCTCTTTACACCCACTACACATTTTAATTTTCCTTGAATTCCTGGGACACTGGTTTGCGGAGTAATTACCGACAAAGTGGAAAGAAATTCTTTGGGCATTCGTTTTTCATATGGCCACTACTACGCCGACGAAATATCTGGCTCTCTTCACCGGTCCAGTCAACAAATTGAACTCATAAAACATTCGACATTATACGACTAAGGATTTGAAAATGAATAACGTGATGATGGCGTAAAATCGGTTTTAGTTCTTGTTGACGTTTACCGCTCTTCTAACTAAATGGAAAGTGCAATCATCGGTGTTGAACCATAACTCGATTTCGCAAAAGAGGTTTAGCTGCATCGAAGTACGAGCTAATGCAACGTTAGCTTGTATAGATTCCGTACAGCTTGTACGTGTATACACGTATTGGTAGTTCGGTAAGGAAATACGGTAAGCTAATCTGTCAGCTTCAGGGAAACACGCTTAGCCCTGGTACATAGACTCTGGTGTAGAACCGATATCTAAGATATAGACGCCATGTAGACTACGTGGAAGCGACACAAGAGTGGCGAGAGTATGGAGGGTAGAAATGCCTCACCGCTTCGCGCTTTATCTTAAGCTTCCCAGACATTCTATAACTGTCTATAAAACACAAGGACCGGGAATGCCATATATTTTTTTCAGTCCAAATAGATCGAGCTTCCGAAAAAATCTACGTCTGGGCACGTGAGCGTGGAGATTCACGGAGAGAAGAAAATACCCTTCGGCGATTTATATTGGTACAGATTTAAATACTTGAATATATATATATATTTATATATATATGCGTGTCTATCTAATGTAAGATAAGCTCTGAATGGCAATCTACCATGGAATCAGATGCTAATGGGCTCGATGAAATGTCGGTACTGATCCAACAAGAAAATATATCTCTTCTCTTAAATCTCAACCCCTGTATTTCCCTTCGTGATTATATCCTGAGCCGTATTTCTGAGGATCAAGACCATCTCGCTATTCCCAAAAGCAGTCAGGATAACTTATGGAATAATTAATTTATGAATTCAAATCAGCTTTGACGTTGGTTACATTTCGTTGATTCATTCAAGCCTTCCGTTTCGCAATTTCAGTGTCACCGAGAAATTTGATATTGACTTACGAAATTCGAAGAAATCACGACGGACTCAATTTTTGATGAAAACCTTGTGACAAAGTTCAATTTATCGTCATAGAAAAATCGATGAGAAGTGATCCCTGAGTTCAAACTACATTTACGAATCAATAACGAAACATTAGAAACCAGCAGTACATATTCAGACATTGTCGATTATTATTAACTCTGCAAGGCAACGGATTTCATGATCTACTTTATGCCCTCCAGTACGCTTATCAACGAGTTCTCAAACAACTAGAGCATCTCCATTCAAGACCGAGCATCCAATTAGAGATTCTCAGTCCTTAAACCCGACTAACTCTCGGCTATGATCTTCAATCCGCACACGCAATCCCTTTTCCAAGCTATTGATCGTATAGGAAAGGATCGTATGAGTGGATTTGTGGCAACCATTTGACACAAAATGAAGATTGTTTCATATCGTGAAAATCTTGCGATATTTCGAGCTGTGAAAGATTGTCATGCACAGGGCACATGGTAGTTTGACAGACGCCATTATATCTAAATGTATATATTCGGTGTGGTAGGGTGAGGTCGACTCTGGTAAGGTCGTATATTCAGCTCACAGAGAAAAGTGATCGCGATTCTGCGAAAGACGTAATGGCCGCCGTGATATACCCGCAGATCTTGTATGCTACCCGGGGTTTTTTTTTTTTTCTCTTCTTTTGCGAAGGCGAGACCATACAAGCAATTCAAAATGAAATAACCAATTCACGATATTTTGTGTAGTATTCAGTTTTATTCTGCTATCCAACAGATATTCACACATATACGTATACGGTATCAATGTAGTGATATTTACAATGATACTCTATGTTGAATATTGGATAATACACATCGATGCCGAAAACACGATATCTCAAATTGGCAGTAAATTTCTTCGAGAAATGCACGGTGCAGATCAAATTTGTTCAGAGCAGTTCTTAAGGCTTGGTGAAGTTGAAAAAGTTGCGTCATTAAACTTTTCAGATATTTCATTCCAAACTACCCGTACAGCGGTTACTAGTCTAACGGTATGTCGAACATAAATACTTTACTAAACGTCCCGGCTATCTAATCGCTCACTTTTCCCGCGAGATAGCCTCAAGGATTTATCTATAGCTTTTCATACTCATGAAGAACCTGTGATTTTCAGACGTTACCTAAAAATACAGTGACGGCTAATTCGCGCAGGCATTATCTGGAGAAAAAAAATTTCACAAGCTGAATTTATCACCTCAACACACAAATTCATGCATTGATAATTCACCCTGTATTCCGCGGTTGTCTCCTGTAGTTTACCAAGTGCCACACATGAGCAGTCCGTGTGCTTTCTGATGTCCGCATCAAGCCTTGTTCTAAGTACTTTTCAAGTACGCAACCAAAATACGTACTATCTATGTACTACTGACATTGAATGTGCGATGTCCCCATTGTGTTCCCTAGATGATAAACGGGATATACCAGAGGCAGATACATGCGCAATCAGAGGATTAATGGTGTAATCGATAGGTGATGATATGATCCAGGATTGTTTCGTGAATGTATTAATACCGTGACTTCAATGGGATATAACTATTTACCTACCTATAGACGTCCCTTATCATTATATCGTACCTACCAGCTTAGCAAAATGAATATTTAATTGCAGTGAGAGCTTGAATATAATGAGAAACACCTTAAACTTTCATAGACAAACAGAAACATGAAACTTGAACGTGATGACAGTGAACAAGTTTGAAGGAGCAAAATTTGAAGGAGATTGTTACGGGCTTGTACAAATCTGCGACTGGCGTCGAATGAAATTGCTGAAGCTCCGAGAGTGAAACGCTGTTTCCATGTCATGAGTACTTAGCAACTAGACACAGGGGATAAAAGACGAAGATCGGTAAAGGGTTCGTCGGAAAACACGCTTGTCAAGTGTTCGATTAGCGCTCTTGACGTCGTTGACGAGAATACTACCCGACATCTGTTAACTGCCTGTCAATATATTTTACCAGGTTCGTTGATGTGGCCTACATTTTCCCCTTTGAAATTTTTAGTCCAATCCAATCTGCCGCTATCGATCGAATACGGTATATATAGGCTTTACACGGGGTATTTCGGCAGGCAGAGAGTTTATTGTCTGAGGGATAGATGGTAAGCGTTTTAGCAATTTTCTCACGTTATGCATTTATATATCTTGGGATAGGTATTCACACCTATACATCGCATCGAGCCACGTCCACCTAAATATTCACCCATAAAAGTCACGTTATTTGAGTTCTCGAATTTATTATCGATTCGATCAGTCGCTCTTATCGGTAATTGCAGAATGTACCATTACATCTGTTAAAAGTTAGAATATTCATAAATCCTCTACCATTTATATCAATCAGAGAATGTCCACGAACGCAGCTCCCTAAGTCCTTTAATTAATATAATTATGGAACTGATATTGATACGGAGGATTTTTATTTTTTAATCAAAGTACAGATTTATCTGACTTCAAATAATTTTATATTAACATTTTTATTACCATTTCAATATAATTGGAGAATTTAATCACTTGCGTGACGTTATCGTGCCAACGTTTAATTCATACACGGTTTCTGGCTGTCATGTAGTTCAAGTGTAATTGGATATAGGGACGGAATAAAGCTGCGTGTCAAAATTTCCATCACATGCTGTTACATATTACAGTCGCGTTACTGTGCTAATTCATATACTTCGTAAAGCAATGAATTCGATTCGATGCAGGATCATTTTTGATCTGAAGTCTTGAGACCTTTGTAACGAAATTTTCAAGCTATTCTTCTCAAGTTTTTAAATTATTCAAAAGGAAAGGAAATTCAAAGGAGGAAAACATTCCTGAGAAAATTGGGGCTCGTCATATTTGACGTATTTTTCCGTAGACACAGTTAGGGTATGAAAATTTAGTCATCTCAATCTCAGGATGAAAACAAGGCAGAACCGTTTTCATGAAAATTCAAATATAATTATTTAAATTTCGTGGGGTTGAACCTCCGAAATATTGGAACAAATCACCTTGAGATGCCAAGTATAACGAAACTCGTTTTTTTTTTTTTTTCTACTCCAGATCTAAGAATAAAGAAGCTGAAGTATAATACTGGCTTTACGGTAAAGAAAACCAAGCGAAGAAAAATAAATTGAAACCGCTCCTTCATCAATGTAAATCTTCGTTATATGGGTAGGCATTATAATACTCGTGCGTCAAAAATTTCAAATAACACTTCAAATTTATTGAACAACTTTATATTCAATCTTAAAATCATCATACTATAAATACATAAGTAAATAACGTAACGTTTTATATATTTAAGCATCATTGTCAACGAATTATATTCAATACGAAACAGATCATGAATAAAAAATGAAGGAATGAAAATCTGTTGTAAATTATCGACGATGATAAAGCCAATTGGGCAAAACAATAGACAAATTTCTAATCATCCATTCTTATTCAATTCAAAGACCGTTACTAATGGCTTGAAACTACGGAAGCACAAAAGCTAGAGGTTCATCTCTAGACTTAGCAAGTCCCTACAAAAGGATTGGACGTGAATGAATTCTGACTGCATGCTAGTAGATATTAACAAGCGGACTGAAATGAAACGAGATCTTCAACAGAGCTGCGAATGAACTGCAGAATCCAGATCTACGAAACTGTAGATATACCTGTATGGGTCAGACAAGAAATCGTGCGGAGGGTTAATATAGAAAAAAAAAAACATGAAAAAATATCAATTCCCCCGTAACACATGGAAAGTGAGTAGCGTTTTCAAGCCTTTCAAACGGTTCAATTTTACCCCTTTATGAATTAGAGCATACCGCAACATGAGTTACGGTGGTCAAGTGAAATTGGTCACAGCACCGTAGTCCGGGACTGGGAAATGACCGTATTATGAAATATACGTACATACCTACGTCATTACCGAATCCGGAGTAGAACAGCGAAGAAAATCTAGGTAATGATGAACGCGACCGTAAACCTCGGGAAATTCTGCGCTGCTTGGTAAAACTTAGTCGAAAATAGATGAAAAAAAAAAAAAAAACAAGAATCGAAATAAATGGACGTGGATCACACGTCAAATTCAATACCCTGCTTGGATTTCCGTGGGATAATCCAAACCATTGGCCATCGAAGGTGGAGTGTGATGACCAACAAGTAACCTGAACCCTGAGCCATAAGTCACGTCATCTAAACGGGGGGAAAAAAAAAAACGCGTAGAAATCGAGGGCTGTAGCTCCCGCACGATCATGACAATAGGGATTGTTATTTGGCGGAGGGTTGCGAAAAGTCAACCGCGAGAGGAACAGAGCACACGCGCACTCCACGCACACGAGATTGTCCTGGGCTTGGGCGGAGAGGAAAGAGGAATTTTCCAGGCTCTCGGTATCTTTTGTCCGACCTCGAACTCATCAGTGCTTGCAGAGACATTCTCTACTGCCGCCACCGACACTGAGACTCACATCGATATACTACCCACTTCCACAAGTTCCAAGGTGTGTACATGTACGTACATTGTATAACTACGACAGCCAGGATGATGGTCAGGGCGGCAGGCTTCTGGCTGCTGACTGTTGGCTCTTGGCTCTTGGCTCTTGGCTCTATAACCAAGGCTCCTATAACCAAGGGGCGGCTGAGAGGATGTACTCCTTCCATTATTACGGGGGTGGTAGTGATTAAACTCTCACCGAGCAGCGGTTGAGGGTGGTTGAGGACGGCTGCCTACCCCGTCGAGAGAATATCTCGAAAAAGATGAACGGGGTAAAAGGGGCAATGAAGATGGGGGAGTATAGGTAGGTTGGGTATAAAGGTAGGTCTTCTACTTCAGCCATCATCCAAAAAATTAATATTCATTACTTACGTCCAAGGGTGGTCTATAATCCTCCATCTAATCCTATTAATGGAAGGGCTTTTTCATAACATAAAGAAAAAGAACCTTGCTTCAAACATTCAACCGGACTATACTATTCTCATCAAGTTGAGATCTGATCAACGAGATGGTCTTCTGACTTCTTCATATTCTTCAAGTCGTCGATATTGTGCGTATTTCGATTTGTCAATTATTTGTGTGCTGTATAAGATAGCTTGAGGCAGACAACCGTTTGGTGAATACATTGAGGAGGAGAACCTCTTAGAGTAAAGTTTGGATGGTACAAACTTCGGTGAATGTATGTACATAGATATATACTTAAGCCTTGGTCTCTGTAATATGCGAAGCAGATCTTCGAAATTACGTCAATGGAAGCTACACCTGAATAATTATACAATTAGATTTTTACGGAACAGTAGAATGCGGAGTGAATAATCGATGTTCTCTTGTATTGAGAAAAAAAAAAAAGGGTGTTAAAAACAAAGCTATGGAGTTTCACATTCCTGTAGCATTCCTTGGCGTAGAAATACAACGTGGCGTATTTCGTTCGAGCGAGCAACCTTTTAATGAAATTGAAAAAGAAAAAGAAAAAAGAAAAGAACTTTTCTCTCAAGCTCGTTCGACAATTCGAGTCCTACTATACGTGGACATTTCAAAGCACAGCGGCGATTATACCTACAGGTGTAACAGCGCAAGCTGCGATATTTATAGACTTCCACATTCAGTCTTACCAGAAAACAAAAATGTAATCTTCGATGCACTGCATCCATTAATATAATAAAATCAACTAGTGAGAATAAAATAAGTAGCAATTGAATTTTCTCGATTAAACTTCTTTCGCGAATAATAACGAACGTTTTTGAGTCGAATTATTCGATCAGAGAGGACATAAGTGATCCAAAATTCAATCAAAGTCGCAAACAGTTTTGTAAGTTAATTTTAAATCGCAAAAAACCAAAGAAACTTTAAAATTGATTTTCTACATGTTTAAGATTTATTCAGACTGTAAAGCTTTTGCTACACGCGTAATGTGCGTGGAACAGCAAGCAGCCTGATTAATGATTCGGCGCTTGTTCGCCCAAGCTAATTATTATACGGCCTAACTTAGCTCAGGTAAGCGTACTTAATACGAGCCAATGCAAATTTACACGCAATACAAGCTTTGCGTGACTTCAGGCGTTCTTGAGCGTAACAGAGTAGAAACATAACGCCACTGCCCGTAAACTTATGCGAAAAATTAGATCTCACCTAGGAAGGACCTAGTGAGGCTATTAGAGGGTGACACGGATAGGGTGCCAAGAGTAAACGTAGGTGAGGATACGCGATTTCGAAATGCAAATGCATATTACTTACCAATTATACAGTTAGCGTGAATTGTTTTTACTTTTTGAAAGTTACGCAGAGTGTCCCAAAGGATTCGAAGACATAGTAATGGGAGGAATTCAATTTCGTTTTTGGACCATTCGATATGCGTGAGAGTACCTTTTTTTCGGAAAGTATAAGCGATTTCGTTCTGCACATCTAATGATATCCAATTGAGTATAATTTCGATAAGCCAATGGTGAGTTATAGTTATTTGAAAGTATTTTCTTGTTGGCAAGCATCCGCGCGCTAAATTGCCTTCTCTCGCCGCAGGACGTGGCCAGGCTTAACTTGAATGCCAGTGGCTATAACTCTGTCCCATACTCGTGATTTACAATAAACAGTCAAATATATTTTCTCTCATATCGATTTGGTCCCGAACCCTTCTTTAATATTCGTTGCTCGATCATTTTCAAATTACAATAATTTACCATCGCATATCAGAGACTACATTATATAGTATATACTATATATACCTAGATATCTATAGGTTTGAAAAATTCTGCCATCTTTGTACAAAAATATATTTCTTTCGATACTTTGGCATCAACAATTCATTCCACAACTCTGGAGCAGAGTTTTCCAGTCTATTAAAAATTAAGTCAGACGTGTTGCAGTTGTAGTCGCAGTTGCAGTTGCAGTTGCAGTTGCAGTTGCAGTTGCTGTTGCAGTTGCAGTAAGTTTAATTCTGGTGACCCAGCTAAACCACCTTGCGTTTTGGCACGAGATGTACACTTCCGGGTTCGGAAGCGTTGGAGCATAGTTTTGATTGGGGTGCACGTTTGAGTCTATTTCCGAGCGCATATCCCCTTGACGCAATGCGGTTCGGCTCTTTGGCTTTAATGAAGTGTTCTACGGTTTGAATAAACTAGATTAGTTGCAAATAGTGGACACGACTTACGACAGAGATTGAGAAAAAAAAATCATTCATTATTAAACGACTACAATTCAAGAAGAAAGTTTTTTTCTTTTTTTCACGTTCATTAACCGGTCTGAACAACGTCACCAGCCTACACTCTCGAAAACCACAGTTGCAATTACATTCCCTGTCTGCTTAAGCTCACATTCGTCGACTTCACTCTCAACGGGAAACCGCAGAAAAGCAGAAAATGCAGATTTCAAAGTTACTTTTCTGTTTGCCCGTCGTCAGCCTACTCACATTCTAAAATAACTATGGACTGTTCTCGTAGAGTCATGTAGGAAGCTAAATTTTCGTAAAATTCAACATATATTTCATACTTATACACAAATATACGTCAGTGTATAGCCGGAAATGAAATCTGTATGTATGTACCTGTATACCAATGCTTGCGTATGCTATGCATAGCAGCATAAATTTATCAAGAATCCTAACTTTTGAAACATAATCCGAATACGACCTGCACTCCCCAGGAGTAAATTGAAGAAATAACGCACCTCGTATCACGTATACTTTGTCCAACATTCTATATGCTCTAGATGCAGACAGACGAAGTTCCGAGTGAGAAGTTTTCAAGTTATGAACGGCTTACACCTACGCATATATATGTATATAATACGGATGATTTACCATTCCAAACTGCACGATGTACTAATTTCTAAAATACTGAGGATTCATATGTAACATTGAACTACTTCATTATTAAGGTTCAATTTGTAGTTCATCTGACGTCTTACTTTCGAAGATAAACCGCGAAGCTATAGTATCAAAAGGCCCATTTTGTGCACATAATACGTAGGTAGGTACGTACAACATTATATGTGGGTGGGTAGGTATACACTGTGTCGTAGATAGACCAGTGCAGTGTATGGCACCTGGGGTTGCTTGAGTCCGATAACAGCTTGGGAGTCGAGATGTGCGACGTCTCCCGACATGATTCGAGGGCGCCAGTAAACTGGGGTCGGTGTACGTTATATGTATAATGTACTTGTATATAGGGTAGGTGTCTGCTATCGATCCTGTGCACTAGCCAATTAAATTTCAACAGAAATTAATAATCACTGGCGTCAATGGGCGCAGGTGAAATCATGACATGCGCTTCATCGGGTTTGAAAAGGGCGGAAATTTCAGCCGTAGGAAAATGTGGTTAATGTTACATTTTCAATTAAATATCTTCAACTCAATTGCAAATCGTTGACTTCGTATAAAGAGACGTAGTTGTTTAAGTAAAATGAAATAAAACGACTGGGAGTAACCTAGTGTACATCTCCTTGAAAAATATACACGAATAAGCTATTCAGCTTGTTTCTTAAAGTGGGCTTGTAGACTCTGAATAAACTCGTGCACCGGGTCTCGGGTCTTTAAAACGAAATCCACCCACCGGTGATATCGACGAAGAAGGATGTATTTTTTAGAATCAAAAATTCAACGTGCTTGAAAATTTCGCATAATATTACTTAATCAGGTAATCAATTATTGACAATTCAATGTGTTCAAAGGTATTGCGAATTCGGCTGAATTAATCGTGTCAAATGATGAGCATTAAAAAATCGCATTTTTCTCTTGCTTTGTTACGATACGAAACGCAAGGTTGCAGAATACCTACAATTTTTCGGTGAGATAGGGCCACCAGGGAAAACGCAAAGCCTGTATCATTGTTGGATAAGTTTTAATTGTAAGAATAGAAATTTTTACCCGTAAAAAAAAATAGAAAAAATAAAACATGTGGTTCATATGTGACGTCAAACTAAATAATACGAAAGAGAAAAGAATATCATAAAAACGGAGAGCTTATCTAAGCGCGAGCCAGCCGCCGTTGCGGCGCGCGGTACGAAAGTATAGTACCCGACCATTCTACCCTCACGAATACGCCAACCCCAGCCTCGAAACGCCCACGTTGCAACCCCACGTCGACGTATATATCGTAACGGAGTCTGAATTTATGAAACGTGCTTTATTCGCGTGCGAGGAGATTCCCTCAGCCCTTCCGAAGATCGGCTTTCTTATACTTGCACAACTCGGCTCAATACCGGAACTGAAATTCTTCTAAATATCATTATAAAGGTACAAGTGGCTTGGGAACCCAAATGTATGAAAATTATATAGTTATATGAAAGAACCTGGCTGTAGGAAATAAAAAGGCTACACTTTATTAGCATGAAGTCGAGTAACCAGAGCCGCGGATAGCTGTCTTAAATGGCACGTTTTGTACAGAGTTAAACTTGACGAACTCTTAATTAGCGAGATGTGGAAGAATAGGTATTTTCTCTATAAGTATAAAGTTTCCTTCATCTCCGGACGAATTGATGTTTATTGCTATTATTTAACGTGCCTAATACACTTTAACGACAAGTGTTTATCGGAAGTAGAATATGGGATGGAAAATTTTGCGGTAGAATCAAGCAGGTGTGTAAAACTGTACGGTAGTATCGTTGGTGAACAGAGACTGCTGATAGAGGTAATTGAAACAAGATGCTCGTTGACATAATCGGAATTAATCACACCTCTGCATCGGTTATGGATCGTTTAGAAATTCAGGAGCTTTAAAGCTCGCAGATCTTGAGTAAAAATGTTATATTGTACATGAATAAAAATGATAGGTTGATTTTTCTAATCGAGGCACGTAGTTTGGAAAGCTTTCCCACTCGTTTAGCAAAACGATTAAAGTTTGATCTTCGCGAGTGAAATGAAAAGTTATGATTTATCTTTGCAGGCGTAATCGCGCTTGCGCGAAATATATCTGAAACTGAAACGCGTGACGTAATGACGTTTCCGGAACGGAACGTTTCTAGCTCCGGTTGACGTTCTTGTTTTTATTTCACCCGATGTCACGAAATTTCCTGCGCTTCGGGCACACCCTTTAACGTTTCTGTTTTCCACGCCGCGCCCCACGAATTCTAGGGTCGCATTCTATTATTTAAACTCGTTTGGTCCAATTGCGACGCGCCAGGCAGGCGACAACCGAGTACAAAGTTCCCTGTCGTAAAGTCGACAATAGAAGCGGCTATAAGAAGATGATGGAAAATTATTTTTAACTTGTCTTTTTCATTCGACAACCATTCGATCTTACTTCCGGATGACTAAGACCATTTACGCTATTACTGAAAGGAATTGAAAATTGACGAAAAACTAACGCGTCATGAAACACCCAGTCCCCGACACATGTAAGTTAGATCGTCGATAGAAGTCAAAGAAAAATTTACCGTTCGTGTTATTAACCGTTGTCCCATATTGTGGACATAAATTTTCTCTCGAACACATTGCGATATCAGATGTACCAGAGAAATAGAAAACAGACGTAGACCATTCGTTGAATTTATCCAACTCGCAAGGTGATATGATGCCTAAATTATAAGAAGTTTTCTTCATCCTGGCAGTTTATGCTACTGCATATAGATATTCGCGATCAGCTATATTTCCAATATCTAATGATCTCGAGAATATAGCTATCCCATTTCTTTCACCACGGTGCAAATATTTTGCAAACGAGCTGCAAGAAGCTACGAACTTTTCGCAGCTTAGCAACGAGATTTTCCTACATATACTATGTAGGTTTGCCTATGTATGTACTACATATGCAAAAGTAGCTGTACGTTGTATCAATCGACTGATTGAATTGCTATATTTTCTCGCAGCTCTGTTCGTGCTGCGTCAGATAAAATGAGAGGCAAATATTTAGTTGGAAAATTACTTGCTGTCATTTTAGTTTCATCAATACTAGGTGCTTTATTATACCGTTCAATTCTTCGATAGGATAGAAATATACTTTATGAATGGATCGGGGATGAATTAGATCATGTTGGGTTTATGAATTATTGATGATTCCGAGAGAATATTATCTGTACGAAAATCCATGAATATTTATAGATATAAATATATATACTCTCAGCTCATTCACATTATATACACTAAAACAACAGCTGTGTGTTGCGGAGGGGTAAATCAGCCGGCAAACATAATCAATCCTATCCTATCTATACCAAGTACGAAATAAAATTCTGGATTAGTCAGAGATCTAATGGCGTGGGAGTGAAAACTTCACGAAATTAACACCATAGCTATTCTCGTCGTTTACTCACTAGCTTTTCGATCCCACATCCCTATCATTAACATGAAACAGCTTTGGTATATATGTGTCCACGAAAGGCGGACAAAAAATTGAACAAGTGAAACCGTTCAGCAGTGGCAGACGGTTGATTAGATCCGAAACTATAATTTGGCTAAGAGCAGTAAATTAGTAGTTCTTATGCGGCTTCATGATGCTGGAAAGCCATTAGAATCCGATACAGCCTTATCATTATTAAACATAGGTATATTGCAGGTAATGCATGTAACACACTCCTCGGAGACTTTGCCCATTGAAACTTTCCGAACAGGATCATATATGCACATTGTACACAGATACGGATGTATATGGGGCATTCCACGCCAACTCGACCTGAGTCTGACCCTCGACCCCTTGGATTTGGTTCTTAATTTTTCATATGGTTGTTCCATCTTTCGAAAGCACACTGAATTTTTTTTAGATTTTTTCTATCAAATTTGTTCAAATAGAAAATCAATTACTTAAGGAAAAAATCACATCGAAGGACACTTTTGAAAAATCTGAAAAAATTCTCAAAAATCCTGTACTCGATTCCAAAAATTTCGGTGTGTGGATCAGAGTGGGCCGGCGCTTGCTTCCATCTGTCATTTGCGATTTTCTGAAAAAAAAAAAATAGACGCAAAAGTCAGTTCACTGTGGGCAGTTAAAATAATCTCAGAAAATTCTGAAAAATTCGGAGTTACGTATCAGAACGTTCAAGCAACTGCTCACAGTGCACTGACTTTTGCGTTTATTTTTTGATTTGGTTTTTTTCCAGGAAATCGCAACGGACGGTAGAACCGAGCGCCGGCCCATTCTGATCCACGGACCGAAATTTTTGAAATCGAGTACAGGATTTTTGAGAATTTTTTCAGATTTTTCAAAAATGTCCTTCGATGTGATTTTTTCCTTAAGTAATTGATTTTCTATTTGAACAAATTTGATAGAAAAAATCTAAAAAAAATTCAGTGTGCTTTCGAAAGATGGAACAACCATATGAAAAATTAAGAACGAAATCCAAGGGGTCGAGGGTCAGACTCAGGTCGAGTTGGCGTGGAATGCCCCATATACATAGATAGGTAAACCTATTGGCCAAAGATTTACCCACACTTAGAATCAATCGTATCAAACAATAAACCGAGCACTACGACTTGATATACTCAGTATAGGGGGTATACGTGATGCTTAGAACTGTTGAGAGCAAACAAGCGAAATACGACCGCTATAAAAGGGACTTATAAGTCGTATTATACGATATTAAACTAAGCCGTGAGTTGCAGACCCCGATCAAGTAAACTTTATTTATTTTTTCTCTTTCCTGCACCTCAGCACCTCTTACTTTTGATCGGAGTTACGATCAATATGCCGGATGTGACGAAGAGCTCGATTATTTCTCGACTCTTCGAAAGAACTACCTTGTTATCAACTCGTGGCTTATTGTAAAGAGTATTTTCAATCCATCGAAGCCATTACTCATAATTTTTTTTCTAAATATAAAATTTATGCAAGAAATCAGCACTGGACGAGATTTCATTCACCCCATATCACTATCACCTAGGATGAAAAGTGGTACAAAAATTTGAGCCTCCGAGCGGGAAACTGTTAATGAATTGATCGGGACAGTTCCGATAATGTGGTGAGGTTGCAGTTATAGATAGTCGTTAATTAAAAGCCCGGAGGAACTATTATCTCGATAGAAACAAAAAAAAAAAAAACAGAGAAAAAAAAGGTAATAAAAAAAAAAATTGAAGAGCTGATAATTATCACAGATGACGGGAGATAAAAGAGTTTTGCAAACATACTATACGTTGAAAATCAAAGTTCCAAAACCCACGCAATCAAGTTATTGGAGTCCGTTTAGAAGTACGTCATTATCAGTACATTGAATGTTGGGAACTTCCAACTGCAGTCATAGAGACGTTAGCCATACTCGTCCAGTTTAATTTGCATCTGAAAGTGCAATCTCGTATTTTTAACGAAGCAGTCATCGGTCTGCGCCGGTTCTATGCAAAAAGGGGTGACTGCGCATCCCACCACCCACCTTCCTTGCTATTTTGCATCCACTATACCCCGACCGCGGTAACAACCGCTGTGCCGCACCTCTGCGCATTTCCGTGACACCTATACAAGCGCGATTTCTCTCGGGGTCAGCGAACTTTGTTTACAAACAACGGAACGGCAGTTTGTTCTCCCTCGAACAATTACTTGCATCTGCGCTCTTCGTTCTTAGCTTATCCCCTTGATATCCAAAGGTTTGAGAAGAGTACAGTAAAATGAATGTAAGAAATGGAATTAATTCAAGGCCAGCTGACTAAAGGGGGATGAGAAATTTCTCCCTGGCTTTAGGCCTCAGCTCGAAGAGGTCAAAATTTGTACTGGTAGAAAATGTGCTCCAGAGTCGAGAGAAAGCTTTAACGCCCTTCCTGTTTCCTTTTAAAGTTCCTCACGACTTCGCGAAATCTCCCAACCCAAAACCTTATTTCCACCCCTTTGTTCCTCTGCCTCACCCTTCGCGAAGGAAACGAACATGGCCCATCGTTTTCCCTCGAGGGTACAATTAAAAGATTCTTTGGTACTTTCGAGCACCGATAGAAAAAGAAGATTCATTTGCCCCTTTTACGACAACCAATCGCATTTAAGGGTGCTAGTTTTGGTTTCATGAAGCTACGAAACATTGGACAAATGGACAGGATGGAGACAAAAAAGCAGTTGTAAAAAGTACGGAAGTATAGAACAGTAGGGCCATGTGCATAGGGTATAGTCGATTCTGAAAGGGTCTAATGGAAGAACAATCAAATCTAAGTGTCTTCGACGAGAAGGCACATGTTTCTGAACTCGGCAAGAAAGTGGACTGATCAACCACTCACGGAAACCGTCGAACTTCCCGATGCATGAAAAACCTCAACCTTCGAAAAGCAATTAATAAACTTTTTGACCGACGTCGGTGTATTATCGAACGATACAGGCAGCTTGATAAAAAAAGTAGAGGTTTATTTTGCGAATGCTCCATCAGTCCTGAAACTCCTTCACAGTGATTTTGGTCAGTGTTCGAGGCGTGAAAGAAAACAGTTTTTACTGTGACTTTCGCCTGATAAATAACTATTCTTGAGCCTTGCGGTCCATTCGCCTTGAGTAGCTTATGTTTTTCATGAGAGATGAATCGCTTTAGGGTAAAGCTAAGTCGTCGGTAAGTAAATGCTAAGTTTAGGACTACTCGGCTATGAGATCCAGGAAGTACCGTAGAGTAAGGCACTCGGATCTTTTGTGCTCAACGAAGTCAGATAACGGAATCGTTTAACATGAACAACTTCTCGCTCTTCGACCTTTCTCACGGTATAGGTACGTAGCAAGGTTCAGGTATACACTTTTGCAAACGGTTGCAGTAGCGAAACGTGACAAAATTTTCATTCCCTCTATTACCTTTCTGCAAACAGTCGCTAGATTACGAGTCGTATCATTAATATTATTATTATTCAGTTTCGCGCTGTTGAAACATTCCGCTGCAAACTCAGTTTGTACCATTTTGACCGAGTTTCGCGACCTCGTTTGGTTAATTTTTATCATTTAAATTAATTTCACGCTAACGATAAATGTCAAGATTTATGAGAGACAGCTGCCGTTGTTAAAAAACGTTAAAAGTGAGCCTCCACGGCAGTGAAGGTTCCGAACCAGGCTGCATAAAAATGTAAAACAAAAAAAAGCAACAACAAAGAAAGACGAATAGTTGACACAGCAATCAAGGGGTAAAAAAATCGACAAGCTAAAACATCGTGTGACATGAATTCCTGATAGTATTGGAAACTCTCAGCAATGAAACTGCAAGGTAGAAATACGCTGGGCTTCGACTTGGTCAAACTCTCACCTCTATCAAAGCTACGAAAAGCTCGAGTGATTTGAAAGGGTGAACAAAGAGAGTTTTAGGGTTGGATAAATATATAGAAATAACGTCAAAGTTGAGGTTGAGGAAAAAGGAGAGATGAGAGTGTACTTACGGTGTGTCCCCGACGGGTGGGCACATTGCCCGCGGGCGTCGAGGAATAGCCAGTGGTGAGCTACCGAACCCCTGGAGTCCTTTGGGGTGGGCACGGTTTCGTGCTCCTGGCCAAGGTAATATTAGCAGTTCGCAGCCCTCTCCTCCAATGGCCACACATCCCTACGACTTTGTTTCTCCTGTAACCTCGTCGTCCTCGCGATCCTTTTGCACCGTCCTCCACGCCCTCCACCTCCCCCGCCACCTCCCGGCCACACTTTACGAGTAACAATACCACCACGATGTGCCAAAGGCCTGCACCAAACTGTCTGCTACCACGGCATTGACTGCTGCACTGCCAAATCGACGCATATCTTTGGCATGATGATATGCCGATCACTGTTTATCGTTCAGTAGCCGATCCGCAACTCGCTTCGAGTCAAGTGAGCTAAGACGAGATGAATCTTTTGAAATTGTGATCAACCCTCTACTTCCACGGGTTTTTGGTAATTAGACTTGAGGTTTTTAGGTTTTTATTGAAAATTTGGTTACTCGTTGGCAAAATTTGACTAGAAATTAATAAACCGTTAATTAAATTCTTCCTGGGGTTAAATTGCACTATTTATTTTGCTTCTTTGCTACGAAACTTTACAAGCCCGCACTGCACTCGAAGACCTTAACGTCTTGATATCAGCTCTTGAATTATTTTTTGTTAATACTTGATGACGGTAAGACTCGCGAGAGAGTCTTCTGGCCGTTAGATACGCAGGTACACTCTTTGTGTGTACCACGGCAAGAAAACAATCAACACGACACAGTTTCGGTGATGCGGTTTCCGGTCGCGCACACAGCAGTCACTGGGTAACCGAAGCTCTGACACAAAACCATCACTGAACGTCAAACCTGAGAGGACCACAAACGCGACGATTATCTCCTGCTTCGCTCGCAAAAACTTTATGGGTATATAGATTTTTGAAAAACTAAATAATAAACAGTCAAAATATTAACCGGCGATGAAAATACTGGCCTTACCCCTGGACGGCGCGAACAACGGACACTCCCAGCACATCCACGCGCGTTCCGTAAACGTTTTTTAAGACACGGTTTAATGGTAAACGAAAATTTGCAAACTTCGAACGAATAAGCGAACGAGCGAGCGAGCGAGCGAGCGAATTGACGAACGCGCAAAAGACGAAACAACTACCAAACGACCAAACCACCAGCCTCCTTGGCACTAGCGCTCCACGGTTCCAGCGCTCCAGCATCCCCGCCTGAACGTAGACGCAGCCCCGCCGCACAACCACCCTGCGCCCTGGGAGCCAATACCAAACCATGTGGAAGCCCCGACGCGAGACGTCGCGACGGCTCACGACGGTTCACGACCCCATCCGAGCTTGCCCGAGCCTCCCTCCCAACCCCAGTCGATACTGACAAGGGTGGTGCGAGGTCGGCTCGTCAGAGGGTGCTGAACAGGGTCGCCGGAATGCTGCTGGTGGTGCTTTGCCCTTGCTGCCGTTGCTGTTGCTGCTACTGCTGCTGCTGCTGCTGTTGCTGCTATCCTGTGGGGGTGGAGAAGTTCGTCCGTGCCCTGGGGACTCGGGCGTTTCTCCGCGGCTCCCTTCCCTTCTACGCATGAACAGAGATATGGGAATTTGCCCGAAAATCGTTCCCCCAAAGACTAGAACAGGCCAATTTATCACGAATCTATAGGAATTCATACTTCACCGGTAGTACCTCAAAGGAGACCCCGCAATTGCCTTGGTTAGGGTTAGTTCCACCTTCATTCTGTAGCTTTCCTCATTCAACGTACCCGCTCAGGATCAAGTGGTTTTTGTTCCTTATATCCCACTAAATACACAATTAAGAAATTCCCGTCCCCCGTTCAAGTATGTCAGATAAGAACAATCAGATGATCCTCGGTCAAGCTCTTGATATTTAAAAAAAGCTTGCCGTCTCTGTTCAGATTATATTCAGAGAAATAAGCAAATCTCTGCTCTATAACATCATAATTCATATCTAATCATTCGAGCTCAATTAACGTAATCATTCAAAGTTAACATGCAACTAATGATTAATGCAGCTGAGCTATCGAGGAAAAAAGTGCACAAGACTACGCAGAGGTTTCAAATGATATTGAAATTCTAAGACACCGTGGTTAAAAACTCCACCTTGCCCTCTCGAGAATGATTAATCAAGGTTTCGTGGATCAGAGGACGAATCTACGACAGATTTCTATCCGCTCTACGTTAAAGCTCTTGCAATATGATTAATCTTTAAGTGTTCCAAAATAACTACGCTACCGTCGTAAAGTTCTTATCATTGATGCAAAAACTGAGCTGAACTGGTGCGGTACGATTTTTCAACACCGATAGTGGAAGAACATGAGAGGGTGATTTTTTAGGCCAAACATTCGCAGTAAAAGATGTAGCCTGGAGTGAAATATTCTGCAATCTTAGTAAATGACGTTAAATCAGGGCGAAATGTATTTCCGTGTGAGTATATTGTATATTATACGCGTGAAGAAGACGAACACCCGAGGGCTGAGAAGAGGTACTTTTCTTCCATCTTTACTACGTTGTAGGGGAGAAATGAAGAAGAAGAAGAAGAAAAAAAAAAAAAAAGCCCTAGACATAATTCAACGGATCACAAGAAAAAGCATAACTACGGAAGGCACTCGACCGCAAAGGACATACGTGTTAAGGATTCTTATGGATTACGAGGGCAGGAATAGATCCACCGGAACTTCTTCGAACAATAGCTGATGTACCAACATCGTCAGTCTTTGTGAATAGTTATCTTGAGTAAATGCGTGTACCTATTCTCTAAATGTGTGTACATTTACATGTTTTGTATCTACCTACCTACATGCGTATAATGTGTTGTCACATATCCCATACATCGCATAAGGTTCATGCTCCACTTTTTTTTATCCACCCATCCGCCTTCCGCCTTTCACATCTCCTTCTGTTTTATTCACGTACATACATCACCGAGTGTGTAAGAAATTTTTTATAAATACAGTAACATCCAAGTAATTCCTACGGGAGGATCGCTATCGTAGAAGAACAAACAGGTCGAGTAGATTTTCCGACGCTGTGGTTTAAGATCCAAGTTATTAGGGTTACTTTAACGGCGAGGCTGAACACTTACGGAACCCAAAATGAGCTTTGCGAATAGTCCTTTGCCTCTTATCGGATAGCAGGACCTCGCAACGCGTCGGACACGGTAGCTTTGGTAAAGTAAGACCACCACGGGCGTGGTTAAATTGATCCAGATCTCACGAGCGACCATGATTCATCTAGCCGCTAGAAAACTATTAGAAATGCTATTTCCGCATCGCTGTAAACGAATGCGGAAGGGCGTAGGTACGAATACAAGATTATAAGAGTTAAAATAATTCAATTCAACGGTCCAAAATTGATATTCATTATAGAACAAAGCATCGTCTGACAAAATGAACAGTAAAGCAGCAAATTCAACAATACACTTCATTCGAAATTCGAGCAATTAAATCTGACCGACAACTTGAGGTGAAACAAAGAATTGAAAGGCAACTGATGTGCAGATTTCACAATACCACGGAAATGCCACTCGGCCAATTGATTCAATTATTCAATTTGCAGACGGGAAAGAGTGGAGAGTAACGCCTGCTGCCAATATTGAAGATATGTACGTTCAGCTGTGTGCTTCGTTGGGGAATAAGATACTGTGAGAAACTAAAATAAAATAGTAAGCAGATTCAGTACCGTATGCTTAGCAACAAAAAAAAAGATGTATAAAATTCATCTAACGGCGGTGTCTCGGAGGTACAGAACAAAATGAGAGAATATTCTGCCGTAGGGTGGTTTTTTTAACAGGTCTACGTACAGCTGTTTACGTACACATAAACCCTACGTCTGTGAATGGAGATATTTTAACAAAAGTTTCAATGATTGACGTGGAGATTAGAGTGTGCATGAGGTTTCTTACCGTAGAAATGTTTATTATTCTACGAGCCTTGCCGCCACAATGATTTGGTGATTCTTCGTGTTTCAGTGCGACTTCTAGTTATCAAAAAGAGTGTAGTAATCCAAGTGACCATTCATCTGGCGGTAACTATGCATCCAGAAGATAATAGTACATTTCAATAGATTCTTGTATCTTTGTCATTTAATATTGCTAGTTTTATTTTCATCCGTTGTTCAACACAAAGAATAAAGAATAATCGAACTTCGTGAAAAAATAAAATTATTGAAAAACTTGGCAACTGGCAGACTAGCGTTGAAAATATTCCCATTATCCCAGTTTCATGCATTACTCTAATATCTGCTGAACAATGACCGAAATATTCCAAAGATCTTGAACCATGTACCAAGGAATTGAGGGGACCAGGGTATTTTGGGGAATTCTGAGGGTTGAATACATCCCAAAGTTTACGCAACCAAATTCTATCCGTACCCTCGACTCATCGTTTGTTTCTGATGGAGTCAACCCTCTTTCATAAGTATACGAATTAGAAATAGGAAGTTCTGAAAAAGAGATGCAACGATTGTAACAAACAGATTCCGCTTCGGTTAGGCTTGACATTCGTATAGCTGCGGTTGAAGTTCAGGTTGAAGGATAACCAAGATTAAACGGAACAGAGGAGAGGCCAGCGTATCCGGGGCACTACGGATGCAGGAAGAGGTTTGGGATTCGAGTGGATGCAGAGGATAAATAGAGGGATTAAAGAGGGCGGCAATCGTGGATGCAAATGCGGCGCCGTGTTCCGTCATGCGTAGACCCTCGACGCTGCTACCCCTTTCGTTTTCTTTCTCTCTCTCTCTTTTCCACCCTCTTGTCGTGTCCTTCTCTAGAAGCAGCAGTGGCAACCCACGGTAAATCCACTACTTACGCCGTGCCTAGTTTGCCCGTGTGCGTTAGCTGGTAAGTAAGGGTGTGTGTTTAGTATGTATGTATGAACCTCGCGCGTTCACAAACACCTACGCGAATCCCCTAGCCGAACCTTAGCCTCCAAGAGCCCTAATGCAGCTTGCCACTCCTACTTTTGCACGGTGCAGGGTTCAGTCTTTTGCTAATTCTTGATGGCTTATTTTTATCGAAATAAGCACGGGACTCTTGTGCACGTAAGTATTCTCAGTTTGGAATGGTCGAACGATTTTACTGGTCAATTAACTCCTCGTTATCGAAGTTTAGTCGAAAATCGAATTAAAAATGATATCTTCACAATAAATTAAAGGGACGAATTTGAACTAACGCGTAAACTGATCATGAATTAACTATAATCTGCGTACAGCTCTTTTCACACAATACGACAATATATCCTAGAATTTAAAGAAATTGGAGCTGCACTCGAGAAACATTGATAAGTGTGTACAGAGATGTCTTGTCACATGCGACCTATGAGTGCTTGAACCCCGTCCATATGGTGCCTGATTTAGAACGCAATTTTGGTCCAACAAATCTTGGGTTTCGTAGAGATACTTTCTACGCTCATATGGCTATCAGCCCTATAGCGGACTGTATAGAAATCAAATCCGCACATTTACCTGCACGAGTGTGTAAGCGGTAATTTCTGTCGACGTCTTCGGACTCGAGAACAACTCGTGGTATTAAATTATCTTCTGGTAATGGTGATTTCGTCGATCCTATGAAAGGGATGATGGGTACTAATGCAGAGATTATTTTATCCAAGCCTCAGATCTATCGGATAAAAATTACGCTCAAAACCTGACTGTTAACTATTTCCTCTCTCGTAAATTATCGTGTGATTCAACCTAAGCTCTAAACTAAGTGGATCGTTGGATCATTGCGTTGTTATGCCGATAACTGTGCCGACGTGAGACGAGGTTGGTTATTGAAAGTACTTCATTAAATTGGATTTCCATCATGGTTGGTTGAGTTCTGGGTTCAAGGTTGAGTGCCGATATCCAGAGAGTTAAAACAGGTATGGAAACAATCCGTGACATTCCGAAACTCATTGTCAGAGAAAGTCTAATTTTGGGAGTTCCAGCGAATGTAACCGTGTCTTAAGAAATTAGATCCTACCTCATGCCACGAGGAACAGGTTGAGAAGAATCGATCCATCCTGCAATCTTTCATCGGGATCTTTGCTCCCCACGGTGAGCACTTGAAACCTCGCGGTGCGAATAGGACGGCGAAAAGAGAGGCCACAGGTACGAAGGAAAAGGGCGAAAACGATAAAGGAAAACCACGAGGGAGTCGATTGAATGAAATTTAATACGAATTTAACAAGCGTCTATTCAGAGATGACTGGTGAATTATTTCCGCCAATATCCCGATTCATACAACTCCGTCGTGACTCGATCACCGTGTCGTTTCAACAGTCGATCGTATAGCTGTGATCACATCCTTATATTTCTTATAGTACCAAACCCCCTTAATGGTGAAAGGTAATGGTGAACGTTAAGACGCCTTCGAACATCTAACAATCAAACGAAGACACAATATTTACAGATCGATCGATTGCAATATTATTTTTCTTCAGCATCTCGTTTCCTGTTCCAATTATCAGCATTATTAGTTTTTCCTATTTTTTCTTTTATAGTTACTGGGTTACGTTACAGTACACAGTGTCAGAATTTGAATGCAGTAACTACCTGGCAAGAATACAACAGTCTGACTCGAGCTGCAACGTTTTTCAAGATTCAAATTCAGAGAAGGAAATACAGTTGCAGAGCACCGTCTGTTCTTGCAAAAGCTGAAAGAACTTTTCCAATATGGCGACAGGTTTTTAGCAGAACGTCACACGTCGTACCCGGAGCTACCTCATCGCCTGACCTTCGTCACTAGCTGATACCTTCGGCTGTGCGGCTGTTCACGATGGAAAATACGCTGAGTCTGCGGCGGACGTTTCCGCGTCGAGAAACTTTTCTCGTAACCAAAGGTACTCAATGGACGTCTGCTGTCGTCAAGAATGCGATAACTGCATACTATGCATGTATAGTATGCACGTGCAGTTGCCCAACGAATTTCCGGGTACATTGAGGGACTTTTTAGCTGCTGTAAAAAACTGACAGTCTCTAATAGCACTAGGGAACTTATACTGTTGGAACTTTATATGGTCTCAGATTTAAAAAATCAGAGAAAAAAAAGTTGATCTCGGTATATAATGGCTCATGATGATGAAATATATAGATTCGTAGATCATTGCATTCGCAATCTATATGTCAAGATCTCATTCTTCAATAACTCGCCTATCTTTCCATAATATTTCGTTAATAGCTAACGAAATTTTATCATCCAAATTCAATAGATGTATGTTTTATTTTTCTGTGGAAAGCTTTCCACCAGATTACAATCGAGCTTTTCAAAGCATAGAACTTTAATTATTAACATGATTGATGCACTATTGGAGTTGCATTGATATTTGCAAAGCACCTTTCAATATCTACGTGTCATCTTCTTCATTGTTATATATGACCACGTGACACAGCTACTGTCTATGTTATATTAACACTAGACCGAGTGATATATGAGGTTAAATTCAATAACAAGGATATTGGGTTTCCACTTCAATATTATATGATACCGCTGAGTTCGTGCTATTTCATTTATATGAATTATTGTAGTGATTTACGTTTGCCAGGTGTTTCATTTCCGTGTTTAATACTGTTTCTCAGTTTAATCCTGTCGGGAAAATTTCACGATGAAGACAATTATTGTTTCATCAAAATGAATGTACGAATAATGAGAAATAGAATGATCAGCTATATACATATAAATGTCAGCCTTCGCCAAAAATACATCGAGAAGTTGAAACCGCGACTTTTTCCTCAATATCTGATTTTTTTATTATTATTTTTTTAAATTCCGACCAGAAAAAGCCCAGACTACGCCTTGCTGAAGACTACGAGGTATTTCTATCCCACGTTCCGACTCAAACGCGCTAGATACAGGGAAAGTCCTTTCAGCTTTGCATCGCGCGACATACATACGCGGGAAATTCTCTCTTTGATGTGCCGACGCGTACGGATTTCGTTCTTGCAATAAACACAAAAACCAAGTATGTGCCAATGCGAAAGGATCTCCAGTGCCCCCATCATTATTCGCAAATACTTTGGCTGTATATACTCTGTAATATCTACCGGATTGATCATCATCAGCTTTTTCAAGATTACTATGTCATTCAGGCTTGTAAAATGAAGGGTGGTGAACCTCCGCCAAGTTAGCCTCGTTAAGTTCGAATTTTTAAATTTTCAAATCGTATTCTCTTAATACGGCCGGGCTAACTTTCCGCAGGTGGCAACCCTTGCAAATATTGATCGTACAATCATAAATCATGAATGGTTAAAAAAGGGGTTCTAATATGATAATTGGGATATATTCTGTGGTAAGGCAGCGAGTAATCATTAAAGATTTGATCATTGGAGAAAACTGGCGAGGGCTCGAATTTTCTCCCTTGAAAACGAGAGTCATAAAAAATATATAAAAATACGCTCGCATTGATACAGATAGCGGGATATCACATGGTATATCATAATTCTTGTCAGTACGAAACGGTGGCCGAGGGAGTCGTGAAATTACGTTTCTACTATACGCCACCGTCTGACTACGCGCTGACTACGACTACTAGCATAGAACAAAGTCTCGTCAGCCGCGGGGAAAATATTGCACATGATCATTTGACATGTGATTTATATCGATACGGATTTCTTATGCCTACGTTATGAAACACACCATTGATCTTCAAAGAGATTGCCATGACTTTACGTTGTGCCTAGCCGTAGGAGTAGGTGCATAATTTGTCAAACCACTTTCTCATGCGGCTGAGTCTGGACGCAGAGTGACTGTGACTACTAGTCTGATTTTGATGAGAGGTAAAACGTATATTCGTTGGACTGGGCTAGCAAGTATCCTTGATAATTATCGGTATAATAAATCAGATTAATTTACAATTCAAGAGCGATGTAATGTATGTGACAGACTACCTACATGCATCCAAATTCTATTATTTAATTCGTACTGAGTAAACAAATTTCGTTGATTTGTCAGTTTATCATTATAACTATCGACCTCACACCGTCAAACGCCATTACCTATAAGTAACCACGCTTAGCTACTACTAACGTCTGAGTACGTGGTACTCAGTGACTTTGACTACTCCAGCGAAATCTTCCAGAAACTTGTGATGTCAACCGTATATTTATTTAACCTTCCGATACCCAAACGAGGTCCGCCAATTTCAACACGCCAGATTTCGAACGAGGTTTATATGGACCCTATCATTATATTTACATGGGCAGGATGCTCAAAAGTCACTTCCACGTATCACGACCGAATCATTACCCGATGATAAACATAATTAGGAATACAAGTAATGAAAAATATGATGAAATTTGAAGAAAAAAAAAAAAAAACAATGCTCATAATATCATAGGAGCTGTGTATTTTTTAGATATTCACAGTCCAATTCTAATATCTACAATTTGTGAATCTAGGAAAACCGATACCCTGGTAACTAATATGGAATATGGTCAACCCAGGAGACAGGCGACGAATATGCATACTGCTTCTACCGATTGGTGATATAGGCTGAAAGATATTTCACGTTTGTCAGTTCACCGAGTGGCCTTGCACATACCTATATCTACGGTTCAACTCGATGATAAGCCCACTTGGATCAGGCCCGAAGGATAGTAGTATATCTAGGTAGTAAACCATATGCATCGATCCCTCTATGCTCTGGGTCGAGATCCTCGAGGGTAAAACGAGGGAGTAAGAGTTATAGTGAGAGTGAGAGAAAAGGACAGAGTGTCATACACCCTAGGTGGCGTGTACTCGCGCACACGCCATTAAGCGAACGGGTGACGTGAACGAAGTAATTAATGTGACGTCACAGGACGAAGACCAGCGTTCCTTGCTACGGAAGTTGATGAAAGCTTGGGCAGAAGATAAGCTGAAACCCTATTATAGTTTGTTGGAGATTGTGCGAAGTAGTTGGCGTTTGCAAGTTTCGGACAATAGTTTCTGCGCAAGCAGAGTTCAAATAAGCGGCTAAGGACCGCCGCGCCACGCCAAGCCACGGTGTGCCACACCGCTTCGCACTTTCCCTTGTAATGCTTGTTTTGCTTCACGTTGCGTTCTATGAAAATCCCTTCCACAACCATGAAAGATACCCATCGGACATGAGACTTTCCCTGGCGGCTTAGGTCCCTAATTATACTCTTGCTCGATGTAACATTATTCCAACAAGAATTAATTACTTCGCGGATATTACGTACCGATAACTATTTCATATCCGTTATTCAAGTATCGGCTTGTATCTATCTGCAGAACGAAAAAATATGTGGAGAAGAAAGTGTTCAGATTTTACCTCGACTACGATAAACTTATGGCTATATCTCAGCCAATTTCAAAGAATTTCAGGAAAGTCCAGAAGAGAAACGAGCTGTACCAAAATCTTATAGCCAAGTCCTATCTCCTCTGGGTTAACAAAGCCTTACGCATAAGACCTGAAATACCTAGTTCCCAAATCGCGTGCGTTGAAACGATATTGCAGATCAGACGAGTAGCTCAAACAGAGAGCAACATTTTTTCCCTTTTTATTTTTTTTTTTCTTCTTTTTTGCATTGATCCTTTCCAATATTGAATTCTACCAACCATGATTACCCACCGTCATAAACCTGAGGTAACAGTTCAAGGCAGATATTCACACGTTTGGATAAAGGCCGGGCAATAAAAAAAAAAAAAAATGGAAAATAAAGATAACTGCCACTCTCCTTCGCTGCATTAAATTTATAGCTGTAAAAATCAGCTCGAAATATTTTTCGCAAAAATCTATCCGGGTGTAGTTTCAAGCTCTGAGAATTTTCGTGGAACAAAGGTGTGTGGAGGTGCGGGGACGAGGGACAAAGTAATGCAGAAATGACTGGATATTCCGTTCCATGGATAAATGGTATATTTATGTGGCTAAGCGTACGCGTGATATGTGGCCAAAAACGAGAAGCAAAAGCATGGGGCGTGGGTTTATGCAAAATGAATAGCTGTGGAAACGTTAGCGGTTCGTCGACTGTTATCATGGTTTCAGAGATCTCCCAAGAAGCGGATAGCGAGACAAAAGTATATGTAATGCAGTAAATCTGAGGAAAGGGAGGGAATGGCGGTGACGGAGCGGTTCGAGTAAATAATTGTTTAGGATGGTCCAAATGAGAGTCGTCAATGGTCATGTTTACCTCGGGCTGAGATATGCGAGTCGTTAGGTATAAAACGTAACCACTTTTAACTGTACGGCGTAAATAGAAATGACAAAAAGAAAAAAACGAAAAAAGAAACGAAACGAAACAAAAATGAGAAACTAAAAAAGACGAGTGCAAAAGTTGAGCGTAAGAACGCCCGCCTGGATTTAAACAGCATAAAAATCTTGAAGGATACCTCGCTCACCGTTTGCGAGACGAAGAACTCACGGGGCTGTGTCAAGGAGCTTTAACTGTGTCAAACGGCCACTCCAAGACCTGCATCTATACATATATATATATATAATATATATCTATTCTATGCACATACTGTATACATAAATATACAGATTCAAGAGAACACTTTCATTCTTTGACTTTTGGGAGTAACGGTGAACTTTCGCTAAAATTTCTGGCCTGGTAGACGCCTCAGGCGTATTAGATTTTACTCCGCGCATTACTGATCACCTATCTATTAATAAGCCGTTGCCTAATTGATAATGCATGATTGACGGCGCTAGTGCTCACCGGTATCTGAAGGCTTCCTATTAATTGATCAAATGATTAATCGAATAATTAATCACGTAAGATTACTCGTCAGTTATTATGAAACGCAGGAGAAGTTCTTTGGCGTTTATATCGTCAGTTTGCTACGTTCGGAATTGCTGGACGTGTTCGTGATCGCCTATGGCTGCGGTGCAACGGCTCATTAGCGAGCGGTTACAGCCACGCTTATATACGAACATTAATTACGTACGACTGGTTGCCTGTATCGATGGAAGCTCTCTTTCCCATCCGCTTTCCTCGCCCACCAGCTGAGCTTATGATACTGTACAACCGATAAAGTGAGCCAATAAAAAAGAACATGCATCGCGAACTTATAAGCAATGAACGTGGTTAATTGCAGAACCAGGGGAAAAGTAAATTCGCCCTAGTTGCACCAGGCCATTATTGAGCTTTCGTCAGCTTAGAAGAGGAGAGAAAATTTGAAAAAAAAAAAATGCGCAGACAACGTCGCAGATCATATACCAAAAAAAAAATAAAAATATATAAAACCGTAGTTGAAGAATCTTTAGGACAAATTTTATCGAAAGTTAGATAAGCTGGCTTTGTTACTCATAGGTATATTATCATAGGTATATATATTCACTCGCTAGACGTAGAGGGAGTTGACTCGCGACTTTCCAATAGTTCGAGCAAACCTATAGGTTACCGATATCCGAGAGACATGATCAAAACCTTTTCACTAGATCAGACAGACTGTTCAATATTGATTCCGGAAGGGACAGATATTTTCCACGGAGATATTAATACAAATTTCAATAGATGGCTGAGTGATATTGGAAGTGATATGCGATTAACGAAATCCTGTGCTTTTCGTATAAAAGCTTAGTAATTCGTGAGCTATAATCACTCAGTTTACGCCAGTGTAGTAGAATTTGAAATCAACCAGAAATACTCAACGACCTAAACAATCAATCGAAGTAAAATTTGTTAATTCGAAGGAAGCCAATCAACGTGGAAAAATTGTACAATTCAATTGTTGCTATAGTAGTTTGACGAGTTATCATGAAGTGGAAAACCCTGAGCTATCCAAGAATAATACTGGCAACTGCACCCTGCAGCCAAGAACTTATTACTCTTACGACATGGCAGTATTTTATCTCCTCTTTTTCGTCCGTGAATTTCATCGTTCGTAAATGATATGCATCTAGGTACCTAAATAATTCAAATTTAAAGGCAAGCTGCACCAGTGTCCGAGCGAAAATTCACTATGGCCTATTTGACCCTTATTATTTTCGTTCCTCACTCTCATATCTTCCGGACTCAAGCTTTCGGTTAGGGTAATACGCTCCTGATGATAATGCCTCGATGCCGGTCGCCCAGAGTTTCAATAACCAATCATCCTGGTTGAAGAGTAGCGGAGAGGGCCTTCGGTACAGAAACCTACGGGTACCTATCGATCGCTTTTTGCGAGGAATGGCGCAGCGAGAGAGAGAGAGGGTTAAAGAGAGAGAAAGATAGATGAACGGACCGAGTGCTTTACGCTAATGCCGCTACCGACGCGATCTGCTGCCCGCGCGAAAGCAGCGTGCGACGTATTGTCGATATACCCACGTGGTTGAACAGGGCTGGTTTAACGGAATGGACAACCTACCACCTTGGAGTTGTCATTGTTTTTTCAAATTTTTCCATCCATTAAATTTTTTTCCTACCCTGAAAATTTTCTAAATCGAATTGGTAATCATTCGTGTCGTATTAGACCCCGACAACTTTTATAGTTTCGGATAATTAATGCCAATTATTATCTCCCATTGAACAATTTTCTCTTACTTAGAGGTATTACGATATTGAATATTGATAAAGAACACACAAAGAAAAAATTTCGGTTAAACACTACAAGATTTATCGACAACTTGGTATCATCTTTGGCAAAGAGGAGGGAATCCCGCTGTCGTGACTAACGGGAAAATCGATTTACCAGACATGAGAGGTATGCTTAGGTACTTCACCCCTACGTGTGTATGAATATACGTATACGTAGATTTACGTAGATACGTATACCTGAAGAGAATTGTGTTTGTTGTATGGTAAAACTCGATACTATTGACCTGCAGGTTGAAAACAGCCTCGTTTGTACGCTATGAACGTTGCTTCTGTCGTTTCGGTAGTCTTAAGGTTTTCTAGAAGATAAAGAGATCGTCTTTTGGCTATTATGTAGAGCGAACCCTTCGTAGAAAGATCTTGGCGGTAAAAGAAGGCGGATGTAACAGAGCAGAGAGCCCAGAGCCCAAAGCCCAGAGCCCAGATCCGAAGGCGGAGATGGAGTTGAAACTAGAGGTGAATGTGGAAGCCAATGTAGATGAGAGCACGTCCCTAGTTTACGAGAACCCGTAAAATCTGGAGTTGTATTCGTGATGGGGTTCAGTGATCTCGTTTAACAATGACCCACACTTAATTCCGTGGTCAGTGTAGCTGTATACTCATGGCTATTGAGTATCACCTCGTAACAGACACCCCATTCTTCCTCCTGATCCAGTGAAAAAGGATTTGTCGAACAAAGCATCGGATTTACCACGAAGACAGAAGAATCTCCTTAAACTCGTGACGACCACTAGACTAGGATGTTTTGGAATTCGATCTGCTCAGCTAGGGGGACGTTTTCTAGTTCTGGAAACTATCGGGGTGATAAAATCTTATGGGTTAAATTTTTCGAACACAAAATGTAAGCCGTGTAATACTTATCACTGGTTTTCTTCTCGTAACGGAATACGTTGTAGAATCAAGGCGTATAAAATTTCAAATATCCTGTACAATTCATACCGTGTAAAAATATGAAATATTCAAATAGTGATAAATTTGAAATGAGCATCTCAGTTCGCGCTTCGATTCCCTAAATATTTATAAGTTCCTTCATCGCTTTGTTTTTTTCGACATTGACTGATACTAGGTGATCGTTTATGAACGAAAGCGAAGTTTGGTACGTACGTCTTTCCGGTTACTCGACTGGATTATTTCTTTTTAAAAAAAATAACGTATGACGCGAAGAGTGCATTTTACGATCGCACTCAACCATTATTTCATAAGTTATGACGCTCGGGCACGACGACACCCACGACGCACGGATGATGGAACGAAAAAGGCGAGAACCATCGTAGTCATTGATGTGTCAAATGATGTTGGAACGAGGAAGTGGCATTGTTCGGTTGCTTCCGACACGCGTGAAAAATCACACGCGTTAAGAAAAACGCGAAATAAAATTTACCAAAAAGGTCAATTTTTCACAAAGATCTATTGTACATTGAGATAATGCCTAAGAATATTATAACTATTTTATGTACTACCTTACGACTTACACTTTACAATAATTATGCATGCACCATACCTTCGTAAACCCTATCCTTGCTATAGTGGATTTTCTAGAGAAGCCGCAACGAATTCCACATTTGCATGTGCCCCAATTCTGCCCTCTACTTCCCCCATAAATAACAATCCTGTGGTAAAGTTTTAGAGCTGGCCTGGTATTTGTCATTGAGAAAGCTCCCTTGCTTCTATACCTAATCCAAGATATTTCGACGATAACGAATCTCGTATCATCTAAGTTCAATGCTTCGGATCAATTTCTATCAATCCGCATTAGTTATCGACGATCCGAATGAGGTCCAGTCAAAAATAACCGCATCTAGTTTTGACAAAGTTTGAAACTAGTACCTTGACGAAAGCGCATGTACATTTATACATATTACAGATATAATATGTCCAGGAAGGGTTGCTTGCGATGAACTTTGGTCTATATAAAAATATCACGGAATACCTGAGCGATAAAGTTTGATAAAATTGAAAATTCCCTCGGAAGTAATAATTGCTGATGAAATATATACAGCTTAAAATTAATCTTAATAAGTATAGAATAACAAAAAGTTAAGAACAAAAATACTTGCTTCAATAGGTTGTAGAAATATTATCTCAGGTGTGATTAGTTCATATTTTTCGAATCTTTCGTTATTAGAAAAATCAAAGGGAATTTTCTGAAACTATATACCCACTATATCAAAACTGAGCTTTTGTGCTTCAGAGTTGGCTTACAGTCGGCTTACGACTAGAGACCATTCGTCATGGATATGACAATAGCGTGAACGAGATATATATTCTGTATTGTTACATTCGTTCTCCAATTAGCACGAAGCAATAGGTTGTGCTGGAGATGGTAGCAGCAGCTGTCACCGGGTGGGAGTAACGAACGAGGTCAATGATGGTTAAAGCTTTCGAGCAACAGATCGATGACCTTGCCCCAGCCATAGCCAAGCAGCGTGGTCCCTGGAACCCTTAACGAGGCATTGCTTTCCACCCAATACTTTATTTTTTTTCCAAAAAAAAAAAATGGGCGCTACCCAATTGCTCGTGTTGCTTACCCTCTTTTTTTCAAACCTCCTATAAACATGCAACCGTTCGCTCTCGGCGGTATAAATATACCAGTAAATCGAAATACATAAAACAGAAAAGCCTGGCTACGTTCCCTCGGTTCGATTACCTGTACCTACCTACCTCATTTTTATCCGCCATCATCACTTCGCATCGTTGGGCCTCGCGCGAGTTAGAGCTTTCGCGAAAAAGACGGTCAAGATATTTTCGATACATCCATGGTAGAGAAGGTGCCCTGGACAAGGAGATGACGCGAAATGACAAGCCGCGAGGTAATCAAATATCGAACTTTTTTAACGGGTCCGAAAACCGATGAATTGGCCCGGCGTTGCCGGGTGAAATAAGCGAGAGAAATTGAAGACAGAAAAGTTTCTTGTCGTAGAAAATACAATAGACTGAGAGAATGCCAATATTTGTTGGCTACCCGGCTCTCACTACTGTTTCTGGCCTCATCCACGACCTCCACCTACAACCTCGTCAACGGTTCAGCCTGCGTCCGAGTTTGCCTCGTCGCCGTGCACGAACGAATTGTTACCCGCTTCGTCAAACAACGAAGCTTCAGTTCCCAACAAATATCGTTCATCATCCGCATGTACCACTTTTCGATTCATTTTACCATTTAATCAAACTCACCCTTTGAATCGATTATTTTTTTCGAATGATTTAGGCATTCGCTACATCAGTAATTATTATATTCCGTTACGGAGCTAAAAAATGATGAATCTGATACACACAATTTGGAAAAAAATTGCGAAAAATCAAACTTGTTTGCGGTTGTTATTTTAATACAAGAAATGGCGAACGTTTAAAAAACTGTGTGGCAATTTTTCATCCATATTTCATCTAAATCGGTCGAAACATTTGTCCGTAATTCTAAATGCAAAATTATATCATTGAGTACATGCTGCGCGCACACGCATAGCCTCGGGGGCTGAAAATACTTGGAAAGCATTCATGTGAGTGACTTAATGCGCTCTGAAAGTGTTAGACGCAATTTTTATTGATCCGATGTATTTCACCACGATAAATCTGTAATGCATTTTCCTATACGTTTTTGTCTATAAACGAAACTGATCTCGGCATTCTCCGTATCTTATATGTATTTTGCCCTCAATTTTTGGGCGAGAAATCCCGGGCTGTGAATCGCTATTCGTATATACTAATATGGACATTCATACATAGGGTAATGTGTGCGAAGATGAACTACAAAGTTTCATAAATCTTTTCCTAGCTTTCCCAGCGCCGAAATAATAAACCAGTCCGCGCAATTACTTCGCTACGACGACGTCGTCTTTTAGTAAAAAAAATAATAGTAGGTACTTTACGGCAAAAAAATTTTAGACGATTCATTATGGGGTGGTCCAACTTTCGGATACTTTTTATGCAAACAAAAAAGTTTACTTAGATGTATGCTAAGATAGACTCGGCCATTACTTCAGTATGGCTCGACGTAAAATGTTTTCGCACGTTTAATTGAAATTTCAAAAGTTGTAAAAATTCACGAAATGGTTTAGCACGTGTCTAAAATATCTTGACTGGACTGAATTTTCACATTTTTCGATTGATATCGAATGTATAATTTCAGAATTTTTCATCATTTACATTTCGGGAAATCCTGTGGTCCAACTCTCCGAACTGGTTTATCTTCGTCGACTTTAAACATGCACATATAAATGTAGCAATATCTACATAACGCGGCACAAGACACGAGGCAACAGGCAATAACGTGATAATAATACGTGACATCTGTCTACGACCGGCTTCCGTCCCTTGGCTTCATCATAGCTCACGCTCACGATTAGATCCTGTCAATCCTAAATGGTAGTTTTCATAAAGGTCCTTACGTAAAGACGCTTTACTCCACGCAGTCTGATACCACCCTTTGACTGTACGCTCTTTATATCCAATGGTCGGCAGGGGCGCACGCGTGATCGATCGAGACCATTTCTGGGTCCCTCTCACAAAGATGTGAGTCGTGTGTTATTAAGGTACGCCTGTATAAGGTCACCCTTTTTTTTTTCCTTTTTCTCCCTATCCTCCGTTATTATAGAAAATCGGAAAAGAAATTTATACCAAATCATAACTCGGATGAAAGTTTTTACTGTATTGAAAACGACGATGAAGATTAGAGCGTAATCTCTCTCGTTTGATAACAGCACGTAACGAGTTGGTACTCTATGGTTAATGTATGGTATATGTACATGTGTAAAAAGCATTTCATGTAAGTGTGAATTTGTGTGGGTTAGAGACACGCTTAGTGAACGCGATTGTATGAACTATACAATTAGGGGAAAGACAATTGCTCGGTGAAAAAAAAAAAAAAGCACATTGAAGCAGAGAGACACTGCATGGTAGACCCTCGCTACGTGTGTATAGACAATACATACTTTCTCTGTTTAACACATTGTCAGCTACCTATGGTTCTGGTATGTTTTATTTGCCTATGGGGCTTTTGGACGAAAACTCCTGGTATACTTAGGGTAGCAGCGATATTACGTGTGGGGAGAACTACGAAGGGATTTAAAGTCACGTGACCAGGTCACCATGGCGACGAGAAGGACAGAGATGATAAGAGGGACGCTGCCGAAAGCTCTTGGGCAAAGAGAATCACGTAGAAAGAGTAGATTGAATTAAACGTGCGAGAAAATCGGAAGTGAGTAGGAACAGAGTGAAGCCCAATGAAATGATGTAATTGAGTATAAAAGTTGGCAGAGCAAGAAATTAAAACGATATTGCGTTCGCTTGATTGTAAGAAGGAAAAAAAAAAAAAAAATTCCATTATGAAAAAAAAAAAGCTCCCGCAGACGTGCCTTAGAGATACAAAAAAGTTCAACAAACAAAGAATACCTAAAGAGCTGAGATGGATATTTGTGTTTTCAAACGTTTCCAAGTGGTCGACTCAGCCACAAATACGCGCCAGCCTTACACGTGGCTTAGCTTTTTTTAGCCACCCACTTTCCCTGAAGATGGAAAGGGTCCAGACGAAAAAATATTCAATCAATAACGCCTGTCTTATTTCCAGGCTTTTAATCAGAAACCAAAGAAATGGACTAGCGTGAAAGCGGAAGCCTACTCTACACTAACAATTAATACCTGATTGTTTCTACCCGTGAAATTGAGATGAAGAAGATTTTATCTTAGGTAGATAATACGCGTTTCGTTTGTACTTTTGAATTTGGCCATAGCGAATATTCAGTTCGCATAGAATTATTGACCCATGCGCGGTCTCCGGGTACAAGAAGCAATAACATTTCCAGTGTGATAAAAATTTGTTACGTCGTAACTTTTGAGAAACGAGGCCAAAGTCATACCCAGCCACTTACACGCCTGCCTTTGAGTCCCTGCTACAACCCGATGCGGGTCTCACAAGACTCCGCAGCTTAAAGCTTTCCACACTAACTCAATGAAGTGCAACGACGTATCTGCTTGTATGTTAGAAAATACGTGTGTACACCAACTTCTTCAAGGAAAACTCTTGCGAAAAGAGTTTCTGCCCGGTTCCCAAGGGACATTCAATCGCGTTTAGTACACACCTTGCACACCATCGAAGAGTTGTCGTTTCCCACGACTGTACGATATATGTACTCGGATTCATTCTTCTTTGAACCTAGATCTACCTATCACCCACACTTGCGCTGTCTGCAAGCATCTTTATCTCAGCGTTCCGGATGACTTGGAATCAACAATCAATGGTGTCCCTGGTGTCCCTGCTGGCTTGGTACTACCTCATGTTCCAAACGTAAAGCCGACCCAGCACCCCATCACATCTTGCCTGTACTTAGTCGATTTTCTTTCATAGTTTTGTCACGTAATTAACGTTCTCTTTTCACTAAAAGGATATTTATAGTCGGATCTGCTAGTCGTTATTGTTTTTTCCTGATATTCATACGATTTTTTGTTGCATAGTCGATAACCTCGGCTACGTTTTTGCGAAATTTATAGCGAACGTGACGACGAGTGCAACGATAATGATATCGACATTAAAATGAATGGTCATAATAATAATAAAAATTTGCGAATCTTCGTTCTTATACGAAAGAAAAGAATTCCACTTTTTGGTCCTTACTCGGGTGTTTTATTCAGCTGGTAAGTATATCAAGCCCTCGATTAGACTATCTTCCATCGCTCGTTAGGGTTGCTGAGGAATTCTTTAGAACGTCACGTATAAAAGGCATGATAAACGGTTTCGTTTAATATTTCATGATAAGAAAAGGATTCAGACACTCCTTCGCCTCCGTTGGTTTAGATTCCTGCCGGTTTTTTGATAAACCGCGATCGAAATTTATTCGTTTTTAGAATCGTGAGCCTTCAAGATCTTTTTGCTTTTTGAATAATGCCTAGTCAACGATGATAGTAACAATATTTCCCATCTAATAACGCTTGAGTTTTATACAAAAAAAACAAAAAAAAAATGAATACAAAATTCAAGATACGAAAATAAAAATTCAATGACTCATGGGGTCGTTCCCAAGAAAACTCGGCATAGCTAGCTCGACAGTTGAGAAAATTATTACCTCTTTTTGAATTACGAAGGTATTTATAACTCGCTTCGTAATGGAATATCAGTTTAAAAAACTTCACCACTAATATATCTTTAAGTTTTTCGCTAGCCCTGTTCTTGTTATTCTTTCGTATGAACGTACACCTTTTACAAAGGTGAAAATTTTCTAAGTTTCGCTCCGGTAAACGAAGCTGCTTATTAGTTTACACGTGAATTAATGTCGGTTCTAACTTCCGGCCAGTAAAATGGGGTAAAGAAAGAGTTAAGTCTTCACAGTCTGTCTCGAAAGGCTTCACTTTTAATATAGGTATACGTAACAGCTACTAGTGTAGATAATAATACCAAGCAACGTTGATTTTCCATAAAAAAGTAAAATCCACAGAAGTCTAAATACAAGCTTCTGTAAAAATCGGATAAACCCAAAGATAATAAAAATAAAAAGAACAAATTTTGGCGTTCTAGAGGTGTTTCTTGGGGCTGATTCAGTGACTCTCACACATAGTCGGACGTAAAACACAACTAATACAACTATAAGGAACGTTTCAGTTTTACCGATTTAGTATATTTATGGGACGAAATAAATCGACTGTATGATCAATTTTCTTACTTTTATATCGAGAAGAGTAAGTATCTTCGTTTTAAACTGACTTGAGGTAACAGAGCATAAATAATTTTGTTGCATATGAATATGGTTACCGAATGCAACATATTTACTTCAAGCGCATACGTTATAGCGATACTGGAGATAGGTGGTACTTGTCGAGTCTACTACCTCAATAATAATTTTATACTTTTCAATTCATTCACCTTTGTCGTGAGCACGTAGAGTCTCACGTTGACTAGTACTTTCAGTTTTTGCGAGCATGTAGCTTGTGAGATTCGCTTTTGAAAAACCGATTAGCAGTAGTTGGTGCCGTTCCGAGCTTTTGACTTTTCAACACCCTTCTTCAGGGTGCAGATCTCGACAGAACTAGACCGAGAAGCTTTTGATCTTCGAATGGGAACCAGCGCTTCTTCGGGCGATTGCCTTGTTGATATTTGAGCAGACAAATGTGTACTCGGAATTTTGCACTTTTTCTATCCTGCCTTAGAGCTTGAGCAAATAAATCAGAAGTGAAAACAAGAAAATGCGCTCGACTCGAAAAGGAATGGAAGAGGCACTCGCCTTCCAAGTCTCGTGTTTAAACAAACAAAAACAAATTCGATTCGACGAATCGAAATGAATTTTCTGACGAATGCCTTCTTATACGAAGACTCTTCTCACTCGCTTGAAGACTGCATTAACATATAGCTCACGCCGCATATCAAATCAAACCAAAATTAACATTCCCCAACATCTTACAGACGTGTCCTAATTATTCTGAAACTAAATCTACGTATATGAAATTTCGAATCCCGTCGAATACTAAATTGTCAATTAATATTTGGATTAAGCGCAGTACCAGCAGACGTTGCGGAGCAACTATGCGTTCGCTTAAACTTTGAACAAGGTGAAAGTTCAAGTACCCATCCAGCCGTTGCTCCAACCAAACTGAACCCCGGAGTGAATTGGTGGCCATAGCAACAAACTAGTCTGCCGGAATAACCTGAACTCAATACTTATACCTATGATGGGTCAAAGCTTATCTGAACACAATTTGGCCTGCCGCTTTTGTCCACGGACGTGTGTGGCCGTAATATGCGAATTATGCGTGACTATACGGAATTTACGCAGCCCCAAAAACTGGATAGCCATTTCTTCTTCTGCTTTCTTTGTTCGTTTTTACGTGCAATTTTTTTTTTCTTCCCTCTTCACCCCTGCGATTAGCTTTTTATTCTTATTGAGAATAACGACTAGGTCTTGATTTACATACTTACACCCAAATTCATTTTATACCACCTGCTATGTCCGGGACAGATAACGAGCCAGTCTGCCACCAATGTGATTTAATTTCAGTTCGGTTGTATAATTGTTAAACAATCACCCAATCAAGTGTAGAATTAATATACTGTTTACGTATACCTATATAGTTGGTGTATTATCATGAGAAATTAATTTGAATTCCCCATCCCATGATTGCTGGGGTAACGCTTCGATCGTCCCATTAAAATATGATTACAAACAATTGTAGAACGTGTGGGGAATTGAATCCTGATAAAATCTAATAGGTTGTTGAACGTACTTATATAACGTTCTCTTATTTTTACCTTTCGTATACATTTCATTCACTGTTCATTAAAGTATTATTCTCGAGATATTCCACAGTGAAGCAATTACATTTTCAATCAGTTCCTAACGTATTACTTCGTAATACCAATTCAATAATACCAATTTAATACCAATATCCAACATTGATCATTGTGCTGAGGCACAAGTCAGAAGAATATCGTACTACTTGCAAAAAAACTTGATAGTGCAAAAGGAGACTCATTTTTGAAGGAAATACTATCTGCGAAGCAAGTTCGAAGAAAATCCAAGTTCAAATTGACACAGAATGACTTATATATTAGAAAACCGATCAGCTGAAGTGATAAGATGAAACGATATGTGAGAAACGAAATGTCGTATAGCATCCGCGCCTTATGGCTTCTGCACCGTGCAGTATCTGCATCGCATGACATATATAGGTGATGCATAACCGCATAAGATGCGGGGATGCAGCTGAAGGGGTATTTACTGAATGATGCGAAATTGTACCTGAGTAAAATTTCATATTATCTAGAGATATTTTCCCGCTTTGTGAATAACGATTCAAACGTTAATCAGATTACTCTCGAGAGTAAAGCAGGAGTTTCTTTGAACTTTTTCTGCCTTTGATGTAGCCTAACCCAATTGTCTTTCACCTATACTAAAAATCCGGAGACCTTGGACCGAAAGTTTGTACTTCTAGGACAGATCCGGAAGACTTGAGGCCTCGGGACAATTAATTTAAATTTTCTGCGTAACTCTTCCAAAATAAGCCATTTGAAAAAGTAAAGTTTTAAACGCGTTCGCATCCCACTCGTATTTGGCGTAATTTTTTTTTTTTTTTTCTTTTTCTTCACGCTTAACGCGTACCATTGCAAGCAAGGAGTGATGAACGACGAAGACCGAGATCTAGAAGAAGCAAAGTGGATGAAGAAACGAATACGAAGAAATGAGACGAGCGTAGAAAAAGGTGCCAGAGCGCTGGTTAAAATCTTGGCTTCCTGCGTGAAGAAAGAAAGTACGTAGAAGAAAGGGGAGATCCAACTGGAGATAGCCATACCCTGAACGAGATTGAAAATATTCCGCGACCTTTTCCACCTTCCCTTCCAGGAAAAAAAAAAAAAAAAGGAAAAAAATAAGAAGAAAAAAAAAAAAAAAAAACGGGGGAGTCGTTAAACACGTTGACTTTTCTCGTTGGGAATCATTATTTCGAGCTACCCCCTGCAGGTTAGTTTAACGAAGTACATTTTGTTAAAACATCACGTCACTTGGCCTCAGGAGCTATGATATGGATGAATTACACTCGGCTGTCTCGGATCCTTTTTTATGTGGAAAAAAACATCAAATATGTATATGGCTACAATTCTGACCAGAATAGTTTCACATTTATCTTGCTCTCACTTTGGCAACGTATTTGATCAAAGCAAAAAAAAAAATTTTAATGTAATCAATAATTATTATTGAACCTTTCGATTGAGAAGCGATGTTTCCTCACTATGAAATTCCATTTCCGAGCTGTATTTAGCAGGTCTATATAATAGTAATGTGACTTTGTGACCCCAACAATAATGGAAGATGTGGCGTCTGTGTTTCTGTAGAGTGACTAGAAATTATGCACGAGCTGACGGCGTCCGGCTACGTCACTATGCCATCCGTAACATGCATTAATTGCTGACGAATAACCTATCTCGGTGTTAATTAATCAACGATTAATGGATTCACCGGCGTTTCGTATACCAGATGATGCAGGATAATCCGCATATTTGAGTTATGCAATCACGAATGGTAAGGAAAGAAAAAGAAAAAAAAAAAGCTTAAAAGAACATTATAAAGCCTTGTTGAATACCAGCAAAAGTTTTCCCTTGTTTCTCATAAATTTCTAGATTCATAAGCGGTTTGGAAAGATGAGAAGTAAATCCATGAACCACGAATAAAAAAGTTTGGAAAACACTGGTTAAGGTAACATTCTATACTAGTAACTGGCATAATATCCATTCGATTTGTAAGAAAAATTTCATTTCAAATCAAAGGTGATAAAAGTGAAGATAAAACTTGTAGGAATAGAAAGAAAAAAGGAGTCAGTTTCCTTCTTTGATAATCTTTACAAGAAGTTTCAACGCGCCAGGCATACACGCGCATCTGGAAGAGCTTTTTCTGCCGGAATTCTATTCGACTTATGATAGTCGACCAGCTGAGGAATGAAAGGATTTCTAAGAAGTAAAAGCACCGGTACAGTGAAGTAAAATCCAAAAGCTTTTGACTTCGAGTATAGATATTGAATGCTCGTATACCGTATCCCGAGCAAATAAATAAGCGTAGTACTGAAAATACGCTTCATAGATCACTATTTTTTAGTTTTTTTTTTTTCTAGTTTTTTCGCTCTATTTCCACGCTTCGCGGAGTTTATTACTCAAACCGGGTGTCTATATGCAAAACTAAACACGTCCCACCGTATATATTTATATTATATTTGCTTTTGCCAAAACTGAGCACGCAGGACGGTCATTTTAGCGATGAGTACGTGTCAATGCTAACGTTGTAAAATCTTTGACATCGATCGTCGTGGCCACGGGGTGATCAGCACGCGCTCCTGTCTTGGTATTAACATGCTCGCGACGAGCCTTTATCCCCCGACCGTCCGGTCAGGCTCTTTTTGCTGATATTTAATAAAACTGAACACTGCCAGGCATTGCGGGCGGAAATATTCACCCATCACCAAAACATGCAAACTCTGCAGGGTCCATCTATATTCTAGATTTCGTATCTTGTACGAGGGGTGACGGAATAATTTAAATCGCTTGCATTAAACTGCTAAGATGTTAATAAGAAAGTGAAAGATTCGTAATTTGCATTTGCTATGAATCTCGTAATCTGATTGTCGCCAAAAATTTCAAGACTCTTGAATCACTTCAGCATAATCTACATGTTATGCTTACTTGACGCAGTAACATCCGCAAAGAATAAAACAATCCTGAATATCAATAAAACCAGGAAAGTGTGACTGAATGAAATGTTCAATGCTTTCTTCCACTTAACTCACGACCCTCGTTGACTCGTTCTATACTGAAAACGAACGGTTGCCAACATTTTGAGTAACTTGAAAAGACGAGAAGTTCACGCCAGCTACGAAGTAGGGATTGGCAGCTATTGTTCAGCGTGTAAAAAAAATAAAAATAAAAAAAATTGGTTAAATAAAAAATATCGACAACCAAATAGCAACGGCTAGTGAGGGTAACGTGAAAGATTAAAATTGCAGCAGGAAGAAGGTTGAGGATGGCTTATTCGCGTTCGATCGAAGACCACGTCGATAGTGGTGATAATTAGATACTAGACGAAGCTGACTATTTCATTATCTCCGGTGGTTCTGTGAAAAGTGAGAAACGGCTAATTTTTCACCTGGGTTACCCACCAGAGGCCACCCCTCCACAGCTACCCAATTCTCTTTATATATCGGTAAGGACCCGGAGGTTCAGATGGAGTTTCGCAACGTTAACTAGACGTCGACTTTATGTTTCTTAATCCTCATTCATCATGTCCGAGGTCGTATGCCTCCCTATTCCTCAGGACAACCCCTGGGCTCGTCGCTCGAGTACCGTTCTCATCCGTCTTCGTTTCATTTACTTCCCCCCATGACTTCATTATTCCTTTCCTGATGCACATCGCGGTAGGTAGGTATTCTCTTGCTCTTTTTGTTTTTCCATTATTTTTCTTCTCTTCAGGTTCTTATGAGAATGGAAAAGCGCTTAGAGTGGTATACATGTATATATATCTTTACGACTAGCAATACCCTTCAAACACCCCCTCCGTCCAGCAAATACTCAAAAAAGGTGCAATCGTGATCGTGATGCAGAATTTTTCTTCGACTTTCTTTGAGCATACTCGCGGAGGTCTTTCTAAAACCAATAAGATCCTCATTGGTATGTTATATCGAACACATATTCTTTTTATAACTCATTAGATCGTGCATCGTGCATCGTGCATTGCCGAATTCCATTAGCCAAGGTAAGGAAAAATTGGGAAGAAAATTCTCATCAGATCTTAGCGTATTACATTGGTGTATATTTACCCTCTAAAGGGGACTGCAGTAATCGACAAATAGAGCCAAAATATACATGTAACAAATTTGCCTTCTCTCGTTATTTCCCAAGCGTCTTGTTTAATAAAGATCGATGTTTCTCAGCCATTCCTCCTCGCAACTCTGGACTATCTCCTCTTATTTAACTTGGTAATAAAGTATGCTTCATGTTACGACGTAGCAATGGCGTCCTGGGGGTATTTTTCAAAGATGGGGGCCTGCTTCCAATAAACAGAGACTTGCGTTCACTCACAATTTTTCGTAAAATTGAGATTGCTTATTTATTGTTAATAGTGTACTTTCCTCTAAGTAAGTGCATAACGGACGTAGAAGCTTTTCGCTTCACCGGCAACAATTTTTACCGTTTCTTTTCACCTCCTTGTGGCTAGCTAATTTTTTGTTTCCCCCCTAGAAACGGGGGTAAAAGAATATTTACTTTTTCTAATCACAATTCCAGTACTAAGCTTTGAAAAATGATCTTTAATATTTTCAGAAATCATTACATTTTTATAGTAATTTCACATTTTGTATTCATTTGTTGTAGAATATCTTTCCTCGAATATAAAACCTGTGTATAACAGTCTGGGCCAGTATGTTTAGGTCATCCAATTTCAGCGTCCCTGCTGATATGTCACGGTCCAGAATAAATGGAATATCTGTGTATTCCAAATTTCAATCTTTAGCGATCTTTTATAAGAGGGGTGAATCCTGATACTGAAAAATACTTGAAAATATACGAAAGACTATCAGAAAATCGATGCTAATTTTTCGCTACAGTCTCTGTGCTTTCTCTGATTTTCGATAAAAGCGCGAAGTCAGAAAGCTTGCAATAAATTTTTGAACGATTTCTGTTTTTCTATCAACTCGAGCACGTCTCTTATTTCTGGAACATCTAGAACACATCGAGACACAACGAGTTTTATTGCCATATCTCATTTAAACTCCGAGATTTCGGTGGTCGTATAAGAGCAATGTGTGAATAACAAAAGGCTCTAGAAGCCCTCAGCTATTTATTACATTCTCTAGACAATAGCTGGAAGAAAAACTAAAACGGCGAACGACGGTCCTTTCCATCAAGGATATTCGTCAACGACTGTTAAAAAAAAAACCAATCTCTTACTTATTTTTCGAAACGAAAACGAAGAGAACGTGTATAAAAATACGTGGTACTCAATCGAACTCGTTGATTTAACGGTACCTCAACGTTCGGACAAATTTTACGTGCCCAATGCGCTCGAGCGTTCATTCTGTAGATGTCAATTTGTTCGATTCTATTTCAAAGCCGATTGCCCAGGTAATGATTCGAGAAAAAAAAAACAGAAAAAAAAAAATTGTCTCTGCGTAGCAAACGACTGAAGCGGTAAATTGAGCCGACACAAAATCGAGTATAGGTGATTCATGCCGAACATCAAATGTAACAAAGTCAAGTGCATACCTTACCACTTGAGATTTATGGGTGAACAAAGACGACACCCTTTACGCTCACGTTTCAACAGATACCTATTATAAAACGAACCTTCATGGAATGAAGATTATATTTTACAATCGACGTAGATCTAGAACCCTCACAGAAAAATCACTCTGTATTTTGAACGTCAAGAGTCCAGACACAGAAGATATGTTTACAACTAAGTTGGTGGAGTTTTATCATCATTATAATCAAGCAGAATTTCGTTCAGTTAAATTATAATCAGTTGTTAAGCCATAAGACGTTCTTATTGAACAATGGTGCTCCCAAAGCTTGCCATTCCTTTTCGCGTGTAGTACGTATAGAGAGAGATCTCAGGATTTTCAAATACCCTAAGATTCAAATGGCTGTTTCATTCCCAACTAATTACTAAATGAATTTTTTATGTTAAAGATTCAAATGAAAATTATCAGCAATGATGGGGATAAAATCAATGACGTGTCAACAAGCGAAATAACTAATCGTAGAGAGAAACAACATCGAGATCTCTCGGATCGGATCATAGTCTACGAGTATTATTGTACTGCAGATATATGCAAAGAGGGAATACCCCCGGCTAAGGGTATAGAGTTTGCGGTTAACCCGAGTAAAATATCACGTAAATCGAGTAGAATTCAAATGGCAAACCACCGCGGTTAGAGAAGGTCTGGTTTCGTCTGGATACGTCCGATTTTCTCTGGTTTTCATCTCGTTTCGTATGCGATGCAACGGGGACAGGGAGTGCAAACTGAGATTCTGGTAATTGAGGCTACATTGCCGTGCCATTCCTCTAAACCCTCAATCCTGCATTCGCGACCTTTCTTCGCCGAGTATTTCTCCTCTTTTTTCTTTTTCTCTAACCATTTTTGTCGCACATTCAACCTATTCACGTTTTCCAACGCGCACCGGCGCGGTGATACGATGAAAATTTTATTCGCTCGAAGATCGTAGCATGTCAAATGATCGAGAATATTCTTTCGAAGTTGAAGAGCGTCCCCTACGAACGCGATGGCTCATGACAAATGCAGGATTTACGTTTTCTGGGCATCTGTTTTCGAACGTTTGATTGAGAGAGAAAATAAATTATATATAAACATCCCCACAGTGTGTTTATCTACTTCTAGAGGCGCATCAGTGTATCCGCGTATTTCCTCCTTGTATGAAAAATAAATCAATTTGACCGTCGAATTTGGTTCCTTTATTTCGTGAAAACAAATTTAAGTGTCGCCAAATTTTATACCTCAATGTAATCAGATCTGTACTTATAACGCAAATGTCAATAAAAATTAAAGACGGACTCGAGATATAGCGATTATCTAACGATAAACAAATAACTGGATAACTAAAGGTATCGCATTTTCCGGAAACTGTGCTTTCCTCCCAAGACCTATAAGATTTTTGCTAACAGAGTGAGATAGTTTGAAGGGACCATGCTATTGGTATGCGACCACACCGCGCCACAGAGTGGCATAGGCGAAGCACGTCTGGGCCACAACTGAGTTACACTCTTGTATTAATGCTCTCAAATAATCACTACGACGCTCCTCGAATCGTATCAAACAAATTACAAAATTTCTGAATAATTATACGACGGAATAATTGTATAGCTATTCAAATGAAATTCAGGAAAACTGATCGGAGCAAAAATTATCAGCTAGGTATAGCTGTATTGCTTATATCTTCTTACAAGGACGTTGGTTCACGTGATTTAAGATTAGGAACGAAGCTAAAGCAGTCCTCTTCATTCCTTAACGCATGGACTTCCGTCAGCGGCATTCCATAAATCGTGTCCTTCCAAGCTGTTCGAGGGCCTAGCTCGATAATTCCACCCTTGGCTAAGCGGAGTGAACTTGGGTTCATTTACCCCTGAAATAGACCAATGACGCGGCATCTTTGAACGGACTTCTTCTTCTTCTTCTTCTTCTTCTTCTTCTTCTTCTTCTTCGGGCACTTCGCCAATGCCCCTGCTGGTTTTACGTGTGGTGCGACCGTCGTGATTAAATTCACCGTGCGCCGCCACCGTATCTGCAGACGGCGGGGGTGAAGGTGGGAGCGCCCACTTCCGCGATTACATTCGCGATCCGATGTAAAATTTAGATCCCAGCCTACGTAAGGTCTGACCTCGAATCTTCACTCGGGCGAATACCTTTTTACTCTATGTATTTGATTTTCCACAGGACTTCTACGGATTTTTTTATTTCTATTTTTTTTTTTTTCATTCTGATAACATTTTTTCATTTCCCTAAATCGAATTTCTTACAAATTTCTTACCAAACGTGGTCAGCCAAACTTCTATGAGTTTTGTTATCACCATTGGCGTTGAATTCACTGCCTCATGGCTATGGAATGACTTCGTTTCATTTATTTTCTATTCCTTTCTTGGTTTCCCATCGTTTTTATGAAGCAAGAAAAAATTCTTCTAGAAACCACTCGGATATCTAGCTTTAATTAATGAAAATAACTACGCATCTAAAGGTCCAATAAAAATGATGGTTGAAGATCCGGTTCGATATGATTTTAATTACCATCTTCCAATTCAGACCGACCTAATAATTGTTCAAGCTCTAAGAATGCAAAGACTGGTTGGTATACCGTTATAAAGGAAACTTTTAGTATATCCAGCGTAATTAAATTCCATTCAAGCATTTAATTCAATCTGGTATTGTGCCACCGGCTACCCACAGTGGTCGGTGCATTCCGCAGCGTCGTCTCATTCAGTAAAGCATCTGCTGCATCTAACGAAAATTAGCTAATTACACTTTATATTCACCTTATCATATTCTCTATTCATAGAAAACCGCTCATATCGCTGCAGTAGAACAAGATCACACATTTCGATCCCAAAAATTGATACTCTGATTGCCAGGGAATCCTTTTTGAAACAGAGCCATGCCACCTTTACTATTTGGTCTTCGTCTTCAGACCGATGGATCACATATGTAGTATCTCAGCTTATTCTTAGCTTGATGCATGATTTCGATTTATAGGAACCTAAATTTTGGTCAAATCACGAGTTCTGCTTATTATAGTTAGACGACAAGATTGGCTCGTTTCTGAGTTAATTACAGCTCCGTTTGAATCTTAGAATCTATTTCACACCTTGGCTTGGTTAGTGGGGCTAGGTGTGACGGGAAGACATACTTAATTAGAGGGTAGCTCCCATGTTGCCGGGAACAAAAACAAGCTCTGACCAAGATAAACCGCGCATCGCAAAGTGTTCTAATTAAAATAGTTTTAAGTTTTAAGTTTGATGAAATTCCAGAGAAAATTGCGGTCACGCTACTACATGTTTTGTGCCAGTGCATTCTCGTTCGCGGTGTCTATTCCATATCGCGAGAATTTACCACAGGCAACAAAAAAAATAAAAAAAAAACTCGCTTTTACCTAAATTAATGGGTACGTCCTCATCGTATAACATTATAGATATTTTCCAAGAATTAGAATGAAATTATTATCGAAACTATGCCAGGTGTCAGCCAATTATAATTATCACCAACATACCACGTAGTTAATAAATTTTCGTCATAATTTTGAATTTATTCAAACGCAACGAAACCTTCACGCAATTATTTCTATCATATTCTTGATCAATCATAGACGAATGCTTCTCGATTGCTCTAATGATAAAAATTTTTCTTATAATTCGAAAAATTTTCAAGCTTGATCAATGCAGTTGATATATACTAATAAATAAATCATTCTATTGTAATCAGCAGAAGACGATACGATACACATTACATTGGTAACATGCAATTGCCTTCGACTATAGTATTTCAGTCCAGACCAATTTTCACTTCTATTTTCTCTAACCCCTGATGACTGAGTTGGTCGTTATGGTTCTATAATAGCAGATGTTGTGTTACTGCTATCGATAACATTATTTGAACAGTAGTAGCGAGGTATATCTACGATAGAGTTTTTCCCTTGTAGTATACATCGTGTTGTAGTTTCAGATTTTCTTTTTCTTTATGTGATTCGCTTTGTTCTTTTTATTAAATGAATGTTCTATTACAGTCTAGATCTATTATTGGACTGCATCGCTAGCGTTTATTGCTCTACCACGTCTGTTATTGTATTATTTTTATAGTTTTTCTTTCTTGAAATTGAATAACAAGTTTCTTCCTCTGCTCGCTCTTGATAATCTGATAGATTCAATCAATCGAGATAGAAGGAAGTAAGAGTAAAGAAGGTACGGGAAATACAGAGTAAGGATTTTGTCCAATGGCAAAGAGTCCTCTTGGATCATCCGAGGATCTAAAACTGACTAAATGAAGACACGCAATACTTCAGAAGAGGATTTGGATTTAAAATCACTTTGCGTAAGTATAGGACACTGTAAAGCTGTGCGAAACTAAATTGCTGCCAACAAACTGGGAGCTTACCAAGTTGATTAGACGAGTGGAAGGGGTTGTTTGTATTTGAAAAGAAATATTCAATTAACATTTGATCAGTTTCTCAATTTTACATTCAACGATCTCTAATTTATTCTCTAAATAAATCACGGATGATTGATAGAATGAAATAATTTCATACTCACATCCGGGACAATGAAAGGTTCAATACTTTCAATTTCATTTCTATTTCATTACTATAATATCCAAGTATATCGTAATACTCATACGCCGGCTGATACCGGATTTTCGAAATTATTTTCCTCGATCGTAATTACGATTCGGAGCTCCAAGAAATAATTGGCCAAAGCTAGGATGGAAGTTTAGTATATTTGGAATCTGTTCGATGGCAATTTCACTCTCGAGGGAATACCCCTGTCCCTGTTTGTCGTCGGTTGACAATGAGATATATACGAACCATCCTCAGAATTCGATTCAATAACAGTGTAGACATATACATATAGGTATATTTTATATACATATATAGATATACGTCGCACGATAAATCAACCAAGAGATATGTAATACAATTAACGTTCACCGCACATTTACTTCCTGCCAATTTAATCATCTGTAAATGATTCGTATGATTAAAAGCGCGAAACTATAGTAGCGGTGAAATATTTATCCAGACAGTTTACAAATGCGAATTGAAAGATGTGGTGGGAAACAGGAAGTTTGAGTCAGTTTTGTGAAATTGCAGAATTTCTGGCCCCATTCGCAATTGAAAATACTGTAGCACCGATTCAATTCTATGTACAGTAGCGTATATCGTATTGGTGTAGGTACAGGATACGATCATTTCTAGACCTCCAACTGCACCAATTTGATTCTAATCCGGACTTACTTCCGACGTTCAAAGGAACCGAGAAACTTACAAGTCGACTACACTTTGCCTATTTACGCTAGTATATTTTCGCGATAGTTTTACCTTGCTTTGAAGCTTCTATATGGATCTGAGCGCGTTGAAACGGGGCCGAACTCAATTCCGAGGTTATACCTGACCAAAGCACGAAAGCACCTAAGTACCCACCTACCTCGCCCCGTTTTTCCGAGACCAGCAAAGTGTGAATTCACTGCAGTCTAGTTTATTTGGTGTGGTTTATTTGGTCGTAGAAACGTGCAATAACTCTCTGGCAAACCGTCTTATAAAGTACCTTGGATTAGAATAAATGTTTATATGTAGTTTCAGAGCTTAATTAATAGGTATGATCACTGGGTACCGTGCAATTCGCATATAGGAATATATACAGTTGCTTATCGCTTCATTTTTAAGCTCCAGACGTAGGAAAGTTGACGAGAGAATTTGATTAGAGAAACTACACCTGTACAAGTTTCAAAGTTCAATTCTACACTCAGAAAAGTTGAATAGTAAAATCGCAATTAGTACGGTGGTTGATGCGCAGACGATAAGTTACCGTAGCTCTAGAAACTCGAGTTACAAACTTGAGTTAGTTCAAAGTTAGAGTCGATACACGTAAGCCAGTTAGGTGACCTTCTATCGTTAATGGATCCAATTGACGATGGCGTTCGCAAGTCACGTCGCTGTCACCAAGACATTAAACTTATCTAAGGGCTGGTAGCTCGCTCTTTCCATAGGGTAGTCTCGGGCTAATCAATTCCCGGTGATTTGCAATCTATCCATATATTAGCTTTGAGTAAATATCGATTTGTGAGAAATTGGACGATTGAAGCAATCGCACTTTAAACCTACGAATAAACGAATAAACATTTTATTTATTTAAGGAAATCATCACCTATCGAACAATGAACATTTTTCATCCGTTTATTTATGAATTTATTCAAGTTTTCTTTCAGGAAATTGTCGACCATGTCCATCATAGTATAGGACCAATCCTTCCCTTCTAAGAGCGTTAACAGGAAACACGGGTTACCTAAACCCACGTCAGTGCTACGTGTTAATTATACGGCTGAAGTCGTATACATCAAGAGACTTTCTCTTCTCGTTAGCTTAATGAACCGTGGACAAGAGGTATAGCACATGTATGCATAGATAAGCTGTCGAATTCAGAAGACGTCTTGGAGAGCTTTATTTGTATGAGAAGGGGTCGCCCATATTATATCTATATTTATATACGTGTGTGTGTGTGTTTGAAAAACACTCATAGGTGTGAGCAATGAATGTAATATACTTAACGCCAATTGACAGAAAAAAAATTTCTACATGGGAAATTAGCTGCCCTCAGTAAGAAAATGATTGTGTTAATTAAAGAATTACGAAGCTTTCTACGAAATTAAAGTCTAATCGACGGAAAACCTCACTACGATATGCTAACGCTAATCTAACGCCTTTATGTAGGTACCTGTTATTTTGCAAGGTGGTGCTAGTCTGATGGGAGCAAGAAATTATTTGCCGAATATCAATTTTCCAAGATAAATTGAGATAAAAAAAAAAATATATATATATATATATATATATATATATATAAGTAAATATGGAGGAATATGAATATTCGAGATGTATTCTGACCAGGATTTCGTTGGTCCATGAAATTGTTTATTAAATTTGAACTTTCTCATATAATACCGAAGAGCTGTGAATTTTAAATACGCTCCAACACGTTAAAAAGTTCGTGAACTTTGCTAAAGTCTTATAGGGCTCGACAGAGAAAACTCATATAAATTTATTTATTAAAGAGTCACGCACTTTAATCAACTCGCAGATCATTCTCTCTGGTGCTTTTTCGATGATCAAAGTGTCCTGAAATCCTATTTCATCTACTAATTTTACGGCTATGTAATTATTCGAAAATTCAGTGTTACCTACTTTAATTTCACTCACGCCTACACCCAAGAATTATGAATGTCTTGAATAATTCAAACAACTTTATCATCATCCCTCCGAGGATCACTTATCTCCCCCATTAGTTGATCAATTTCATTGCTTAGTAGGCCTAGTTCACTATAGATTTTACACGTTATTTAACCCTTCCTTAAAATAATCTATCCCATGATAATTGGCAAGCATTTCGGTCATCCAATTTTTTACTTTCTGTATACTCGAATATATACATAGATCACAGTCACGGATAAAAATAAACAGTGATATTTCTGACAGTAAAAAAAAAGAAAAGAAAAAAGCGTGATTGCCAACCCGAAGAACAGAATAAAGAAGATCTTACCTTGTAAAGAAGAAAAATGAATGGAAAATAAGCGGCGTTTCAACGTACGGGACTCAAATATCTCATGCGTTTATAAATGAGACGTTAATTCATGACTTTAACTCGGTACAGAATGGGCACGGCTCGTTAACGAGTTGCTCAAAAGCATCTCATTACCCTTTGAAGATTGGGTTGTACGCATTCAATAGTATCATTCACGTGTTTAGAACTAATTAAAATATTATCATAAAATACGGGAATGAAATCCTCGTCCTATTTTCAAATCAGAATGACGAAGGTATAATACAGGACATGATATATGTTTCTGATATTTTAGGGTAGATATATGTAAACGTTCAGACAACAACAGACACGATGAAAATTGCCATCGTTAATGTTCATTATTTGTCTAAAGTTGATCACAATTATCCTCCTGTATCTTCGTCCTTGCAAACGTCAGTCTTCCGTACTTGATGTATTATAGCTCTTTATTGCTACGGCTTAGGGTCTTCGGGCCACCATAGCTTCGAAGAAATCTCTCTCTTTTGTTTGACACATCCGGAATTGCTACATAATACGAAGAGAATTGGAATTCTCTCTAAAAAAAAAATAAAAAAATGCAATTTGCGATCGTGGATTTCTCGGAGAAATTCTGCGATATGACATTTTTCCGTAGCTGTGTAGTAGTAATCATCGATAGATGTGAGAGCTGTTTATTAGCTCTGAGAAAATATTCGAAATGTAACACCTTGACAGGTTCATCCTTCGGGAAATATCTAACACGTTATCGTTGAGATTCTCATTGGATTCGATTAGCTGATGCAGCTAACTCCCTTGAGTTGATTTTCTCATGAACACCAGTAGCTAACTCAATGTAATCTTCGTCGTGAACAGTTGAGCTTAACAGGACCACCTTAACGTCGAGAAGAGAAATAGAGAGAAAAAAGAAAAAAAAAATTGAATACAAGCTCTCATTACTTCTCGAATAAATTTTTATTTTTATTTTTTATATATTTTATAAATTTCTAAATTAGGTATACCTTGTCTTATACAGTTTCTGTGAAAAAGATCGTTCGGTCCAAGAAATGCTTATAACTTGTAATCGTACGCCGTGATACTTTCGGGCTCTTAGAAACAGTAATATTTCATGGCTTAATCAAGCTTATCAATCTAACAAAATATCATATTTCCTACAGTGTGAAAATAAACAAGGGTTGAGGCTAGATTAAAAGTTAAATATGCCCGTGACAGATTACATCGTGGCGTAAAATTCATTGGTTAATATATACGGTGTACCTGTACGCCTAGTTTGCTCAACACCTAACAAGCACCACAGACTTGTTACAGCCCCTGCAACGAGCGCACGGAACTCCGGTATGCAATCTAGTTACAGAGTTTTAATCAGGCAGTCCTGCCTCTGGAAACAAAGTATAGGTCAGCAAACAGGGATTCGTCTGAGTCTACAAACTGCAAGTGCTCATTAACCTCGAACGATATTTAATAACCTGGTAAATTAAGAAGTAAAAAAAAAAGAATTAAACTGCGCGAGAAGAAGTCGATGATTACCTCTAACGATGATAATGAACTCCATGTACCTACTAGGAGAAAAATGACTTATTCGAAGACAACAATATTAAAAGCTTGTGATACTATTAGCTTTTTTAGTCGCTGCCTCTGTCACGCATTTCACATTAGGGCTGACCCAGACATCGGATAATCAGCCATTATCATAACCGTTAACGGGGTGGCCACACGGTTCGCTTGTAAAGTAGCAAAGGCAAAAATGATGTCTCTTAAATGGTCAGCTTTGGTGGTTTAACTCGTTTACGCCGCTACGGGAACCGAATGGTTAACCAAATACTGGGCGTGAGCCAGGGACGTCCTTAATCTGGTCATCCTCAAAACAAACGACGTCCCTTAGCGGGAAAACCGTTACGAAAACGGATCTAGTTCGGTTCGGCTGTCTTTTGTTTCACTGTTATCCTGCAGGCTGCTATTATCCACATATATATATCTCATATACGTATAGGTGTCTAGTAAATAGGTTTCTATGAACGTGTACTTGGGTTGCGGAGGATTCAGGGTGGTACAGGGTGGTAGTATGGATAAAATAAGTGCCAGAAGTTTCCTTTTCAATAAAGTGAAAGTTATTTCGTAATATCTGTATGGAGTAGGTATCATATTCGCTAACAGGGCACTTACATATTATACAAGTTTTCCAAGTTTAGGTGCGGGGTGGAGGGGTTCAAACCCGAGACAAAGTTACAAGTGGACCCGAGCCCACGGTATTATGTACACGAGTACTTGCTAAACATTTGAAACGAACAAGACGGTGAAGAAAAATGGAAATTAGGACTGAAAATTCGGACAAGATTTTTCAATGTTGCCGACAAAATTTATACCAAGATAACAATGGACCCGGTGAAACGCTAAGAGATCGCTATGTACCGAAGGAACGGGGAACTGGTAAAAGAACATTCGGAAGGCTTTATGGAAATTGAAAAATACTTTAGCGATCGTCTTGCTGTAATTTCCTACACCTATTACGTTCTGGTTGGCGGACCAACGGGTAGCCAATTTTAAAACTGTTCAAATTAAAATGCAAACGAGTCCAAGTCTGGTATTAATTTCTTAAAATAACATTAACGAAGAGGAAAAAAAAAAGTTTCCCAGCCTCATGGGGTGGGGATCAAACAGAGCCTCTGCTACCTCTAAAGTTGTAAACCAGAACACGACAATGGGACAAGTTTCCATAGCTGGGGGAACTCAGCATTCAATATCTATTTGCGCATAACCACCATCCCCACGCCTTCTTCCTACCCCGCAGACCTCGCATCACCAGCAATCGGCAACCATGCGAACTCCCTGCAAACTCCCCTGAACAATTTCCATACCACTGGTTGGGTTTCAGGTCTTCTTCGATACTGATAAAACTTCAAATACTTCGTTTTTATACATACCTATGTACATATCATACACACATGTATATATATACAAAATGAATTACTATCCAAGTATATTATCATCAAATTTGGAAACAATACTTGTCGTATTCACATGGTTTATGAGGTTTATCAGTTGAATGTTTGGCAAAATTAAATTTACAGAAAAAATCCTGTATCAATATAAAAAAAAAAATTAAGAATAAAAAATACCAGATTTATTTTACTGCACGAATAAAAATTTAGCTTGTTAAACATAGTGTATACCAAATTTTTCACTGCATCGACGATAGATTGAATGGAATTGAATAGACGATATATCATTTTATCGTAAATTCATAAAAATATAGAAAAAATAAACTTTGGTTATATTATTTGCACGTGTGTAGATCATCAGGACTGTATCATGTATATATGCATCTATTCATCCCCGATTCATAGTATGTTTATATACACATATATGTACATGCATATATATTCAGCTCGTTTCCCAGCAAAGGCAGTAACTAACTCGTAACACAAAGTTTGTTTTACTTCGCGAGAAATTGGTTGGTAGAGAAACTGAAAAACGTTGTACGGAGGTAACAAGTGTAAAATCTGCTTAACGGGCGGGTGGAGTGCGACGATGCAGAAACTTTTCGAGGGAACCTGAACCCTGCAGGGAGGTGGCGAAATAGACAGTTCAACAAGGGCGAGAGAATCGATGAGTTTAAATAATAAAATTGAAAAATAAATCGCTTCAAAAAGCGAGTGATGAAAATAAAAAAAAAATAAAAAAAAAAAGGATTCTACCCCTGCAATCAATTTCTTTTCGCGTTGTCACTTTCGAAATCGTTTCTAAATCTGATCTCCTTGTACAGCATCCAGTTCACTGGACCATTAGTCGTGCAAACGCTCGTTTACCTGCTTCCTAATTAATTCTGTTGGTATGCTATAACTTATACCAGCACCTAGTTGCCCCAACCGCCTCTTACCGGCGATCAATACGCCCACGATGCCCACGTCTCGTATCGGATACTTGTTGAATGTAATTGAAGCTTATGCTGTTAATTATTTGCTAATTTAACGGTAAATAAGAGCGTAATAATCATGGTCACGAACCACTGCATCGTCAGAAAGTAGAATTAATTAAGATTGACTCAAGGGAATGGGGAATCGTCTTGAAATTTCCATTGCAAACCGTTACACGTCACGTATTTTGAGATTGCGAATATGGTTGGATGTTAGAAAAAAATAATACATAAAACTGGACCGCGAAGGGCTCGATCCGATCGTGTATGTTTTTTCTAAAAACACCCGCAAAAGATAAGAGGTCAGTTTGATAGAAATGATTTATGTGAGGTAGGAGATGGCGAAGATCGTCTGCAGACAAGTAAAGGGGCTTAAAACTACAGAATTACAGATACCCACCCTCCAGACTGATGGTAATGTACGCGTGGGCGTATAGGGTAGGAACGGGAGGTAGACCGTGCTCTGGCATTCGCGTCGCTACTTAGCGCTCAAGGAGGGCGCAAAATTAACACTCACCGGCATGCACACACACGAAATTTTCAAAAGCTTTCAAAAGAATACTGTATTTCGAGAGCAGTTTTCCGCCCATCATTTTCCTTACTTATAGGATCTGTAGACGATCGTGTGTCATTATTATGGTAAATGATTCGCTAACTATCGCAGAGTTTAGTTCTCCGAGTGTTCTGCCTATTAGGCAAAATTATCATCTGAATAATCAACGCAGAAGTCATCGATTTTGTTCATTTTTCTTTATTTCATTATTTTTATTTTTTTGATATTTGAACAACTTTGCCAAAATATGCGTTCGCCATTTATTTTAAACGTAACATGCGTGCTGGTGAAAAGTAAACTTTTCATTCCTGAAGCCTAACATTAATGTGTGCAAAAGCGTATCACGTATTACTAACTTTGCGCGTTTCAATCGACAATTAATAAAGTTGCGAAGGGATCGTGGAGCATCTATAACGATTGCTTATTATACAACCCTTCCTGTAACAAAACAGCAGGAATCATGTAAAATTCACTCGTTAACAAACCCCGTTTAATTGCTGAAATAATGCCAAAAGAATAAGCATAGCGTGAATATCTATATAATTAAGGCTTATACCGTGCTAAATTCTCTTTAATCTAAATAATTTTTGTAAAGAATTTTTTAACACCTTTTTTCGCGGTACACACCTTCACAATTTACACTTTTGATATTAAGGCTTACGCAAACCTTGAAGAAAATCTTACCACCAGAAATAGGTACTATAAAATAAGATAAGAGTGATATATTTTTGAACCATTGTTTCCTTAGAATAGGGTATTTCTTCCTTTTATTACATTGATTCCGATCAAAGTTATACGAAAGTCGTTCCGCATGTATAGTGGCACTCACGTATTGATGCCGCGAAGGTTCTTGAATACGAGTTTTTGTTAGCGATCTTTCGATGCCGAATACAACGAGCGTGGTGGAAAGTAAATCTTCGAAAAGTTCAATAAATTTACAATAAACGCAATATTCTCAACACGGTGTAATTTTCAGCATTTTAAAACGGAACAAATAACAAAATGAAAAGTTCGAGGGGTTCGAAGTATATATACCCATAGATATTTTTCTCAACTCTTCGGCTTATCGAATACTTACAATTTTCGCACGTACAGTGAAAACACTTTAGAGTCAACAAAAATAATGCAACTTTCACGGCTTCGGGTCACTTAAACTTTTAGTGCAATAATATTTGCAAGTGAGTATGCATGCAGTGTCGAAGAATGCTCATGAATACTTGAAAAGCCAACAGTGCCAAGTTTTCAACGTCTGAATCAATTTTCAACTGACTTTAACAGATTTATGAGTCGTGTGATCTAACTTGAATTATTCATTGATTAATTATTAGTGTCAATGCGGTCATTGCGGTGTTTACGACGCGTGTTAAATCTGTATTGGCTTCCCTGGAATCCTCGTATTTCATTCCAGTTAATTGGTATTTGTAATTGATTGTTCAAATAGGCAGTGTTCGCATACGTAGATCAGCAAACTCTGGAATAGAAAGATTATAAAACATATTTACCCATATTAATTATTCACCAGCTGAACAAGATATAAGAAAATATTCACAAAGTAAAATCTATTTTTTTTTTTCTTTCTTCATAAGCAAAACCTTTGAAATTGTCATGATAAAGGGCCTTCGTTTCCGTATGGCCAAAGAATGCCCCGGGGCGAAAAGCTCAAATTGGCATTTCCTCGAAGTTTCCATCATTCCATTTATTCCATCAAATTTGCCAAATTATTTCACGAATAAATAACTTCAAAAGAGAAAAAAAGAATTCACAATTCTCTCGGAATCTCTATAAACGGTTGGAACTCAATACAGTTTTTACTACCCAGGGAAAAAAAATACGCGATAGAAGCTGAACTGATGCGATCTATCGTTGTTCTTGGATTATGGTTCTTTGCGAAAATATATATCTAATATATTTAATATCGGAGTAAAATTTCCGAATCAGAAGGTCCAAATTTTTCGATTCCATTCACCTTTTCATACCATTGAATTATATATCGCAAATCGTATGTGGCTTCTCTCATTTCTTAGTATCTTTTACACTCAAAGACTCACACAACTCACCTGTCACGCACATATGTTCCCGTGCTTTTCTCGTCCTCTTCGATTTCGGCGGCGAAGACATCAATGTACAAGGAAACGGTGGATCTGCCAATATAAAGTAACTTATATCGAATATACCATTCGCAGGCACCATGGGGTCAGATATGTGTAGTAGTGGCCCCTGCGGGCTCTGTTCTGTTTGGTGGGAAGGGATCACGCTACCAATTGAATACCCTGAGGCCCAAACGGAAAATTTGCCGATACCATTTCTTCAAGTGGACTCGGTGGCTTTCAAGTATTTCATTTCAATTCAGAGCATAGCGTAACACCGAGGCGATAGACATCGGTCAATAACTGAAAGTGACAAAACCTTTCAGGGTAGGTGTATTCCGCACACCTTGGCTCAGATGTGGTAAGAAAATATTATGCGAAAGTCTATGTCATATATAGTTTGAAGTGCAATTCAAAAAGTTTCAAGGGGCAGTGGGTATATCGAAGAAATAGTTATTTTCCAATATAGAAGAAACAAGAAGAACAGAACCGACCGTCCAGAGGAACTCTGACTATTTACTTTAAATCTGCAGCGAGAAAGGTTACACTATCAAATCCGAGTGCTGAGTGCCGAGTACCCTCGTCCCACGCAATCCTAGAAAATACAATAATGAAAAATAAAATCACGCAAGGGGTTCAATATTTTTAAAGTCAGCAAAGAAGTAGTTCTCAAGCAGTTTTTTTTTTTTACGTTATTTGATTTCAGTAACATCGTGATAAGGGATCAAGGATTGATCACCGTTAAGTGGAGTATAGCTGAATTCAGCGGTAATTCCCTGCTATATCAGTTCTTTCGGGTCTGAAATTATCACACAGAAATATGCACATCGATAACACTGCAACTATATCTCGTTTTCGGAAAATATCTTGGCTGTTTTTTAGGGGATGATAAAGAAACTCATGAATATATAAAGAAGTCTGAGAAAACAAGACGTTTTCTAGTGCGTGCCGGACTGCGAAAAGTCTCTTGCCTTGGGCAGGACCATACATATTATATATATTAATATAGTAGATATATGTAGAAGACATGTGCATATACCTATATGTATAGATAAACTTTTTTCTTTTTCTTTATATGTGTATACGAGAATCGCGTTTGTGGCTCCAGGTGGGTGAGGGTCAGCGATCGTCTATAAATATGTACCAGCCTTGCGTCCCCTTCTCATCGGTCCCCTTGGCGATTCTGTCCATCGTGCTAACTCCCTTTCTCTCATTTTCTCTCAAATTTTCCTTCCCATACCGCATCGAGCCACCCTTAGTCCCCAGCCCCCAACAACGCAACCCTGTGCGTCTTCTCACTACCCGCATATTAACGAAGCCCCAAAGGCTCGAGATACACGCGGCATAACAAGTCTTTCCAACTCCCACAAGGCCTATACGATGTACACCCAGTCGCAGGGCGTCGAGCGGTGACATTTGGGTGTATATATGTATTTACCGTATGTATACGTACGTATATACTTGAGATTATAAGAAAAGAGAACCCTTGCAGTGTAAAAGAGAAAAATAATATCTGTGGTAGCAGGTCCATTTCTCTACGTGCCAGGAACGAGACTGTTTTTCAAATTGTTTCGTGGAAGTTTATGGGCCGTAAGATTTTTTTAACCATACATATACAGATCCACTCATCGACGGAAATTTTTTATTTCTCTTACCTAGGAAAATTGCGATTACGCATTCTCAGCGATTCACCAGTGAATTCGGGGTGCAAGGTAAACACCGTTTACGGTAGGGTGATCCTTGGTGTCCTTATCTTCGGACGACGCCGGGGTAAACTCGCGAACCCTCGCGAAACAAAATTACGACTTCCGTTTACGCAATCGATGGGTTCACCCATTGTCAGCTTTTTTATTCTTAAGATACACGTCCGAAAATTCAACATCTAACCGTCAAACCTTCAGCGTATAGAATTATTTCTTATTCTTATTTTCAAGTTCTTCAACGGCACTGGATCAACTTCCAATAACTATATACCTACCTCCCTAGCTTGAGAGTTCAGACAAAAGAATATTTATTTCTTTCGGGGAAATATAAACGAAGAGAGAAAACTTTTCAGTATTTTCTTTTCGTTCTTTTACCTCTTCTTCTTCTTCTTCTTCTTCTTTTTCTTCTTCATCTCCTTATTCCGTCTTCTTCTTTTCTCATACATGATTCAAAACGAGTCTTGGCGATTTGAGAAATACCTGGCGCTATTGCCTGTGCTTATAGGACGAACCAGTATTATATTTCACCCCACTTTAACGGACAGAATCAAGAAGCAAAATAAAATTCGAATGATTAATAAATTCACAAATCTCAATTACCCGGGTAACAATTTTAACTGACCGTCATATAGCCAAAATATGACCAACCTACCCAACCTATGTGGTCGTCATGTCGGTGCTAGTCAGTTTTATCTTGGCTTTTACCTGGCAACGGCGACCAAGTCATGTCGCTCATTGATTTTTCCATCGAGCCATTTCTGAGATCATTCGGCGAATTTATCGGACAGACAAATGTACCAAATTATACTAGCCTCCTACATAATTGATTAACCATCTTGCATAAATCGCTGGCATAAACCATGTTTGAAATTTTGAAATTTCGGATTCTTGTGCCAAATTTTTCTAGCCACCCACACATTTCCATCGATTCGAAAAAATCTTCAACTCTACCGCAACTCTGGGATAGTCAAAGAAATTTTTCATGTCATGTAGCGACTCGATATCTGATACATATATTCGGAAGCTATATTGGTTGTCCATGTATGTAGTTGGTAGCTTGATTCAACGTTGATAAACTATATTGATTAGCCTGTTCATTGCCATATCAGAAATCCTTAGTCAAGCAATGCTGTTGGCATGTTGTTGTCGTAACTCAACCTTTAATATGATATGCCGATACTATCGCGATGCTAATGAAATTTGGCATTAATGGTAAAAAGTCGAAACCCCAAATCCGGTACATGTATTATACATAATTATAGCTGTACAAAACGATTAGATACTTAATTACATGGATCGTGGTTACTAAAGTTGGTAAGCAAACAATGGTTAAGGCCCGGCGTAACACCATCACCGTATAACTCGGGGAGTTTCGTATATAAATGAGTTTCTTATAGTTCACACGCGCCTAACTTTGGCCGCCGAAAAATACATAATTACGTCTCATGAATGTTTTATTACTTGAGTTAAAAGCAAGCGGGACGGTAAAGCGAGGCAGGCTTTATCACCTCAAGAAACATAGCCAGTGACAACTTGGCAGAATAGAAGAGGGAGGATATAGGGATGACAACGGAAGAGATTGAAATTTACCTGCACAAGAAGAAAATAAGGCTTTATAGCTATCCCTATCCTCTCACTGTCGGTGAATATCAAGATTTATTTGAAAGATTTTTAAGAAAACAGAATCTCGAAGCTCCAACCCAGACTAATTTCAACTTGAGAATTCATCTTCATGAAGGTGTAACACTTAATCCTTCCACTTCTGTCGCAAAAATACGGCTTTAACGAAAAGATACGGCTTTCTTTCTTCATATTTAATATACGCTTAAACGTAACGATTGAAGACGCTACGGGGATTCACGAATCGTACTTATTACAAATAAAATGCTTTTCGATCACTATTCATTTCGAAATCTTTTATTATAACAGATGGGGAAAATACTAATGTATTATCATTGGTGTGAAAATAATTGTGTCGCGAATATTTTCGAACTTCGATACTATCGGACAATTTGTTGAATACCATTGAGAGTATAAGAGTACAATGAGATACATTAACTTGGTGATTTTCTCGTCAAAACTCTAAAAGCAAAAGTCTAAAAGTTAGTAAGATGTTTATTTGCAAAATGATTTGTACGTATCGTGAGGAGGTTGAATTCAGAGAAGAGTACTGAAACATAAAATCGACTAACTATACAAGAAAAGTTAAAAGTTTCGATTTGTAATAATGATTGCCTCGTGAATTCGTGAGCTGGCATAATTTGTAAAGTTAAAATTGAGCTCACGAGAAGTTGCGAATATAAGACATTTGAAATCCTCCAATATATAATCATTTTTTTCTTCTTGTTTTTTTTTTTTTTCAACTTTCAAAATTAGAATAAATTTCTCTCTCATCGGATAAGTTCAGAAAAATTACCCACTCATCGAATAAAAAGTCGGTCAAACATTGCCGGAGTGTAATTTCAAATCGACAACACAAAGTTCGTAGGAAAATAGAGAGTGACATTCGATTCTTTCCTCGAATAGAATAAAAAATAATAATAATTGAAATAACTGAAACTTTTCTGGTATACAACATAAATCATTCAACAAGTTTAAGAAAACTTTAAACGATTTTGAACGCATGAAGATAATAATATTAATAATGTAATTGCAATTATAATAATGATTTCTATGATAACAATCTGAGTGATTGCGGTGCGAGACGTGAATTTGTATATTAATTAGAAGCAATTACTCGAGCTGACATTATAAAGCAAGCTATAGCTTGGGGGGAGAACGATATCGCCAAAAATTTATCTATATATGAAGTTGGACGATGAAATATTCAAGGCCGAAAGCCTGCAGCAAGTACCAGAGAGGTTTACGGAACATTAATTATTCAAGATTACTGGGAAACTTAGTGGAAATCTTGTTCATACTTGGCGCGAACCTCTGCCTTTGCGCGCCCTCTCATTGTTAGCCTGCTTCAATTTTTGATCCCCTTACGCGAGTGTGGTTCACTGAGCAAACCGACCGCAGTGGGTGGTAAAGCCTTTGGCATTCATCTACGAAAATAGGTGTACAAAGTATATAGAATTTCGTTCTCATAAAAGTTCTCTTTCGTTGGGCCTTTTGCCGCTGGACCAACATGCGCAAGAATTAAGGTACGGTGGGGCAAAGGGCGAGTCTGTCTGCTGCAGACATTTTAAAAACCGCTAGAACGAATTCTGCATATTTCCAGAATCACTTTGAGCGTATCTACTACAAACTCTTCGCTCATGCGACAGCCTTTCTGACAGCATACTTTAGCAGCATGCTGCACTTTGTACTTTTGCAAGCACGAGGGACCGAATTTTATATCTCAAACGCGATGATCTTTCACCACGATCCTCTCGAAATCTGATACAACGATGGCAGTCACTAAAAGTGGTCGAATAAGGTCAACTCCAGTCACGAGAACTTGATCATATTTTGGCATTCGAAAAATCAGAAAAACTAAATTTCTCAAATAATTGATACATCATTTTTGGTTTTTTTTTTTGTCTCATCCAGATTCTGAATTTCAGTACCAATCGTACAATCGCTCATTGTTGGACTAGGTTTGAACCAAACTCTTATTTTCTCTGCCATAACTTATTTGACCGAATTCAACACACTTGAATTTATGAATCGTTATATCACGAATTAAAAAAACCTGCCGGAATCGTCGCTAGTGCCTTATTGCATTGACCATTAATGAATGAGCTTCACCCTCTCGTGGGATGATTAACTCGACTACGCTTCCTCGTCGGAAAGGACACTAAGGAGGGAGGAAAGACGAAGGACTCAAATGGACAGGGAGAAAGGAAATAGGGTTAAGTCGCGGCAGCTTTTACGATCCGTCATTCTTGTCCGTTGTCCAATACCAACGCATTCTGTTATCCTTACAAATTCCTTAGCTCCTGGCTTCCAGTTCCGTAATCTACAATTTTCAAGAGGTAAATTATTTGTTCTAGAAAATGCCTCACGCGCTTCCATCGAAGCAAAGACTCTCAGGCGATTCATCATTCAGGAATTGCAGAAAAGAAATTGAAGTTCAGCACTTATCGATGGGTTACCTACGTGCTGCTTGAAAGACAAAAAATCAATCACCCCGAAAAGGAAAAGCTTAGAAATTTTTTTCAACCAGACCTATGATAGAACCTGATTATTTTTTGCAAAGAATGGCTGGCTTGAACTCTTGCTCACAAAAAATGACGATAACAAAATAATAATCAGAACTGTAGTAGATAATAATAGTAAAGTTATCTATTGTCGAAGGAAAAAGCAAGGTCCGGCGACTGCTAGTGTTTGCAGTATGTTTTATAAAACCTTTTTGTAATGTCGAAAATCTTTTTGTACCTTGATTAAAAAAATGTTTATCGTGAGTTATCGAACGATATTATCGTTCCTTTCAATTTATGAAAATATTTCGTGCATCTCTTTTGCCTCCGTGCAGTGCTGGCGATGAGAGATGATCGATTTCCTCGTCAATATTTACCATATTTTGTGAATTCTGGCGGAGTCTTACATCGTGAAGGGACCTCGAGCTGAGTTAAAATCGTAATCAGATAAATCTTGTACCGGACTTATCTGTTATTAAAATCAGCATCAATAGCTCGAGGATCAAAGTTCCGAGAATTTGTGTTTCCGGTAACTTCGCAGCAGTCGATTTGGCAAGGTGAGGAGAACGAACAAAGCAGAATTTACGGATTATGCAACTCTGTGATTTCCGCCATGCACTTAGAGAAACAGTAGAGACTTTGAAGCAGTTCAAATATTATTAGTATACTCGTGATATCCTTCTTCCCGGTCTCAATCCTCGTTCAGACGAGACAAGTTTAGCGGTTTCAGAGGCGACGAATAAATTATTTTGTCGTGGTGGCTGAAGCTGAGGTCGACGCCCAACGCCTTTTCGACGAGTATACAAGCGAGGATCTCTTTTCCCTCTTTTCATCCTTATGTTAGCCAAGGCAGCGAAAGACCCGAAAACCTTTGTCTTTCACCGCTTTGTCACTTTGAGTCGCGTCTTTAATTGAACTTTTAAAGCACCGTTTCATTCGAAGCCCGCGATATCACGCGGCGGATACAAATAGCCTTTTGTTGAATTCCCTTCCGAGATATACCAACTATATAGATATATACAGATGATCAGATAAGACGAAATGCGGGAAACCCGTCAGCAGCTATCGAATATAGTCCGCGACTGCGTAACCCTGGCAACCACGTGATCCAGTGAATGCTGGGACCTCGCGAATACAGGGAACGGTCCGATACACGCCCGTTGGAAATAGACCTTACTTAATGCGGGTAATGGGTTCCCAAGAGACGAAACTGTGCGAACTGGGATCAAAAACGACGCAATTCCAGAGGAGAAGAATTTCGTACCCCTCTTATACCTGGGAAAGTTGATTAGCGTCTCCTTGTGGAGAAAGAGAATCGATTACGGGGAGAGAACTTTTCTTTTCTTTTCTTTTTTTTTTTTTTTACCATAGGCTTTAGGTAACGAATCTATACCTAAAGAGAGAGAGAAAAAAAAGGAAAAATAGCACACCAGAAAAAAGAGAGAGACTGTAGTAACAGGGTGAAACTACTATCAAGGCATAATGTGTTCACTCTAAAAAGTCCCGGGTGTGAGAAGAAGTCTTGGTATGAAAGCGGGTGGGTAAAATTGGGGTTAATTAACATTCCACAGTGACGGGGGACAAAAACAGGCTGAGCTTTACCCCACCGAAAGAGTATTCACCCATCGAGTGATCCTTCGAGTCGTCACCACTTCACGATTCCAGGCATTGGGCCCCCCAAATATGTGCTTTTTCTCGTTCTACAGGAAAGAACATAATTCCAATTCGATTCACCCCCAAGTCCAATCTTCTACTCAACCCGTCAATACTTAAGGGGAAGCGCCACTGAAACTTTGACGAAAACGATTTTTTTTTTTTCTATGTCAAATTACTAATAAAAGTCCAACCCAGGAAACCTTCGGCAAAAGATTTCTTGCGTACCTCTGTACCTCTAATTTTTCAAAGGTTCAGCCACACTGGGGTAAAGCCAACAGAGTGAATTTGGACAGACAGCTTTCAGACAGGGTCAATATTCCGGGTTGGTTTTTTCCAGTTAATATTTTCAAGGAGTCTAAAATAGCTTTTAAGTCTTGATCTCTCGACGCATTCGACAAAGATTTCCCATGATTAGAAGTGACGCGTTTGGCAGTCGGACCGTAATAAATAACTCTCATGCTATCGAAACGATTAATGATTAATGGTTCAACATTGGTTCAAGAGGATCTTACTTCGGTCCATCGAAACTCACTTATATAAGAATCCGATTATATAAAGTGAACATTGACGTACCTCTCATCGAGGTCTAAACGCAATTTCTTTTTATCTGATGTGAAGACATACGAATAAACGATTTCTTCAAGCAATGCATGTGTATTAAAAATAACTCGCTGCACTCAAGAATGAGCGTCTTGTGAAAAACCTGAAAGCTTTTTTTTACTGCGGCACAATAGGTATTGGTATACACATATCTGGTATTGTACACACATATGGAGGTAGCCGAAATTTCTAAACCAGACGAAGCTACGCCGTCCGGAAAATGAACTGTAGTAGAATTAGATCTGGAATCCTAGCGTATCCCCGGGTATCCTTAGGTATCTCGACGGATCTCAGGGTACGCGGGAACACCCCGAGGATTAGAGCCAAGCTACGCTGTAGATGCCTCACGGCGGTCCTCGACGTCGCGCGACGCCCAAGTCGTAAGCGAGCGGCTTACACTCCAGAGTTCATTCCACCTTTTCCACCATCGCAGTACTGCCTCCTAGAGAATAGGTTTCCAACAAAAACTTCTATTAATTTTGAAGGAACGAGAGTTGCATGAAGAAATTCTTGTGTCACATTCTTGCCCCGTGGCTCGATTTAATCAAAGGAAAGATAGGGGCAACACCCTTCAGATGGGTTTCTCACTAAGACTGCCAGTTGTCATCAAGAAATTACTTAACGACGCCTCTACTCCAGACTTCGGTCTCGCCAGATGAAAGTGAGAATGAGGAGTTGGATGAACCCTTGCCAGATGTTTATTCAGTCATGCTCCTTACTACGCTCTGTATTCATTCTGACTTTGAACTCGGTGTTTTCAGCGATGTATTTAAATTGGTGAAGAAAGTTTGGATTAATTAAAAACAACAAGATATTTTGTCCATGTAATGAAGGAGATATTTCCTATGGATTAGCGGGTATGGCGGTTCGATATAATTAACGAAGAGTCGCTTAGAAACGAACTCAGATTCTCCTGGGTCCTTTTGTATCCCCGCCAATTGACGTAAAGAAATTACTTAGCCATAGTCACTTGAGAGCGAGCCTTCCCGGGAGATTCTCAGGGGCAGAAGCCGAGAGATCTGTTCACCCTGCCAAAGTAAACGTTAATAAGACTTTGGTGGTGTCTTACTTGGTGTAAACAACTACACCCTAGTCTAGAATTCTTAACTTGTTGCAGCCAGAAGCAGCAGCACGCTATGTTTGGGGTGACAAATAAGAACAACTTTAAGCCACTTCTGATTACACATTGTTCATATTCCTACACGTACTCCTTTCCGTAGTAACAGCAAATAATCTCAATCGCGAAAAGCGATGTTACGAAGGACAACTTGCTTGCCAATCCAAGTTGACGCTCCTGCTCCTTCTCAACTCTCCGTGCTAGTAGTTACGGACTCACGGATTCGTAGTTTGCTTTCGAGTCTGCGTGACACGAATACCAGATTACGGATAAAAGTTATTGAACCACGAAGGCACAACTTTAACCCGTGACCCCTGACCCTTAGCTGCTTATCGTATTCAACTGCGTTTACATTGTTCAACTTTACGCATCCTTTCAACAAATCCTGTTGGTCGATAGTGCCTATTGTTCAATCGGTAGCAGGATGCAAGATCAATTGGCAAGAAGGACGTTGTACATCATTTTTCATTAGAATTCATATTTCTCAGCAAAAAAAAAAGGAAGGCAATATCTCACTCGCAGTTTGCATCCCTAATTCTGGGATACATCCATGTGCCACACTTCATCATAGGATAAGCGCTGCTTATTACTCCTGCATGCTTCGTGGCCTCGGTTCTTAGAACTTCTATCCTAACGGCGACTTGCCTAGGCAAGAAACTGTCTGAGGAAGTAGGAAGGTATTTACGTCGAGGCAGCTAAGCACAGGATGTGCACGAAGAACAAAGCGGTACTACTCACAGCTATCCACCAGACGTGCCCCGCTGCGCTGGATTCACTAGAATAGATAAGGTAATAGGTATGGTTGGCGATAACGATGATCTACCATAAGCCATTACCCATGAAATCTGTATCTTTATTTGGTCATGAGCAACAAAACTGATTAGATGCGAGGGGACCTAAAACGACATCGCATGTGGAAAGAGGAACAAACTTGAAACTTTTTAAAGGTTGTTCAGATGATTCGTTGAGTCCGCTCACCCTGCTGACCGGCCATCGAAAGGTCTGTCAATCGTGAAAATTTTTTGGGGGAACTTTTGGCTGGTGGGAAAATTCGTCTTCTCTTCGAGAAGTACTAAATATAGCCTTCCGTTTGCCAATGAGCCGACAAAATCCACGAGAAGGGTTTTAAGCGAACGATATTTCCTCGGCAACGCGCTGGACTCAATATCGAAAAGGATTCAATTAGTTGGTTCAGATGGCAGCTCCGATGCCAACTGAGCAGTAGAGTTGTTACAATAACCTGCACACGCGGTGGTCCATATATCATTTGATATTGCCTTGTGTATAAGCCATAATCCAAACCTGTTACTTACGGATAAAATTGCTGTTGACTTGCTCACCGTTATATTTTCCATTTGAAGTAGGTAACATTCCTTTAGAGAATCACACGCCACGTAAACACGTCCAGGAAGTATGTCCAAGGATTTTTTATTTTTTTTTCTTCAATAACTAACAGTGCACGGAAATATTTCTCGAGTGATTGTATATCTATCTATCCTCATGTATCGCAAATCCTAATAGACATGTGAGATGTACATTTCTCGGTACGTGCATCCAAAAGCAAAATTTCACTTTGTCTTTGCTCCCCCCTTTTTCGTGAATGGGATTTAGAGGTAAAGTTGTATCACGTAGGTGGCAATACTCTGGGACTAAGTGCAATAGATGAGACTACCTTACCTAGCTGGTCCATCTTGGATCTTCCTGGACTACCCTGTCGTCCCTAGACCACGAAGGGCCACACATTCTGGTTTCACCTTTCGTATTGATTTTACGAGGTACCCTGAGGCCAAATATTTCTGCCACGTAGCCTTTTTATGAACTTGAAACAATGGACACGTCCTTCCTCACACAACTCCACAGCAAACCCATACTATTGAATAAGACCGTTAGTTTTCATTATACATATACACCTAAAAAGGCTCCCAGAAAATTCTCATCTTTACATCTTCTCGGTACAAAATCTCCTCGTTATTCAATTCATTGTACATTTTTTGGTAGAACAAGTAACGTTGTTCATCTCATCAGTGTGTGGTGTGAATTTCATTGTGCTTTCGCCAGTTTAGCGAGAACGATTCAAAGAGCCAAAAAATCATTGACAATAATCCGAATAAATTTTTCCTCACTCTCGGCGCACAATTCATCGCCGTCAAGGGAAACGAATTCTTTGCGATGGTTGTTTCCGAGGCTGAACTGCAGTCGCAATAAATGTACTAGAATCCTAGACCTACGGCGGGTGCGCGGTTAATGGTTTCTGTAAAACAAAAGAAAAAATGAAGAAAAAGAAAAGAAGGAAAGTACTCAATCCCATCCTCATCTCATTCTCTGCCTTCTTCTGCGCCTATTGAGCAAAAATGTTTCCAAGTGGATAAAAAAATGTAAAAATACGCTTTTCTGACTGGACCCCTCTAGCCCTACCCCGACTGTTGAAAAAAAGGATTTGTTAGTCCATTATGAGAGTGTTGCCTACGTTCTATGCTTTAACCGACGAGTGGAAACTAAAGACTAAACACAACCGATCCTCGAGCGGCTTGATAGCACAGAAAAGAAGCTAGGTAAGTATCAAGCAGCGAGCCATAACCGAGGTACGGTTGAGGTGGAGAACATTGAACAGCATATATGACTTGCAGCGGTTGTAGTGAGCTGTGGTTTCGCTATAGTTAAGCTTGGAAAAAATGAACGAATACCTACGTGCAGGTGTCTCGAGAGAAAAACCGATATTCGTCAGCATGCCTGATCTATCGGTTATCCTTGCAATCATCATCATCATCAGCATTAGTCAGTGAAAAAGCTTTCTCTGAACAATATGCGTCGATCTTATACTTTTTTTTTTTTTCATAGACTTTAGCTTCACCGTATAATCGAGTTTGTCACAATGCTGAATTGTCCATATGACAATAAGCACGACAGTAATAATATCAATACCAATAACAATAGTGGTATGAAATTCTCTTCCTTTCATTTATTTTTTATCGTGGTAAAAAAATATACCATCCGAAATCCTGCCAGACGCTGCACAGATTTTTCTCCCATATCAGTTTGTCGCAGCTGTAGAAATTTCACCATGCTTATGTATTAGATCATTGTCGAATAACTTCATGTCGAAGTCATTATTCGAGAAAGAAAGCGATGGAAGATTTATGTCTATAGCTGGTTCTGTATATTATATATACATGACAGTTGATCCCCGTATGAAATGTGAACAAAATTTTATGTCTATTGTATTTTTAGTCTCGCAATAGTAACACTCATGTCGATAAAATCCAATTGCATTGAACGTTGAAGTGCTTCCAGCGTTCATCAATTTGTTGAGCCACCGGTGCTGACAATATACACAGAGGCAGCTACTCGGTTTAGCTGAAAACTTTCCGGAAAGTGGATTTGTTGGATTAACGAAAAATCAAAAATCACGTGCTCAATGACTCGCCCGTCTACTCAAGATAAACGACTCTTCTACACTCTACCACTCGAGTGAGAAGGCGAGTCTGGTGGTTTAGATTAAATTGAAACTTTTAGAGAGGTATTTTATCTAATTTAATGAGTTTCTGAATAATTATACACACCTACTGCCGAGCTATAGTTGGCTTGAGCCAGAATTGTTCTACCCGAAGGGCTAACGACTTCGTGTTTATATGTTGGTCATCTATTATTTGCCCATAGCTCTGCTCAGCTCGACCCGACAAGCTTGAAATCGACAAAAGCGCTTTACGAGAATTGAATCGCCCTCGATAGGAGTTCCAATTTTCAACAACTTCTGATCAATTATTTACTTCGTCCTTCGTCTAATAATGAGTTCTTCCTCTACCTTGATTGACGCTCCGTTTATACTAGAAATTCATATTAATCTCACTGACAAAATTGATCGGAGGGCTTGGTTGAATCCCTGTTCTTTATACCTTGTAGAATTAATCGTAGAATCAATCTATCTATTCGAGGAGCATGATGTCTGGATGATTAAGTGATCGAATTTTTCTCGCAAAAATAATTCTATCGCGAAACTTGTACTTTTATGAATTGAACAGTAAAACTGTTGATTAGTATCGAATTAATGGAATTGAAATCCTCGGTGTAGGTAAGTGGAAATATACTTAAGTGAAGGATTGTTACACAATGAATCCAAGGATTCACATCTTATTCATTCGATCTTATGCAGGCTTGAAACCCTCAGAGAGAAATTCTAAAACCCATTTCAATTAATCGTGAAACCAACATTCGTCTTCTCCTTGAATCAAGAATCAAAGGCGCCAATCTTAATTAAGCGAATTGGAGCATTAAAGTCTTGGCCCATTTGCTGAAAGAAAAAACCCATCTCATTCCCATACTTTTCCAATCGAAACTTTGCGAAATAGAAGAATGAAAGAAACGAAAGGCAAATAGCGAGGAGGACAGAGTCGATACGAACGAAGGAACGAACGAACATCCATACTTACTGTGTATATACCAAATTCCAAGATTTTAAGCCCTGTGAGATCAAGTTGAATATTAAATAGGGCCTAGAGGACTACCGAAATTGCAACCTTTTCAAGATCACGCTACAGTTAAGCCAGAAAAGACATTATATTGGTATAGCGAGGATCATGTAACGACCGAAACAAGGACTACGGCCGAAAATTATTACGGCAAGGGCGAACGAAAGATAGGCATAAATAATGTTAACGTAAAAGCGGCTGACATAATGGACTGCAACTATATATAAGTACCTATACATTACGAAAAGTAATAGCTGCAATTAGGCAACCCACGCGATAGCCGGAATCAGGCCACCACCAGTCACCAAGTGAAGTGTCTTTTATGTGAGCAAATCTGCTTCTTATCTCCAGCTTACTCTCCACTTGCTTATTGATTTACATCGAGGATTAACGGGTCGAACCGCAAGATTTTAAAGAGAGCTGAACCGGCCAGACCTACTTCTTGTATAAGAACGTTTTACAAGGGACAAGAATAAATTATGGTTCCTCAATCGATTTCGTTCGCAGGTATAGTGGACGTATTTAGGTATATATCGAAAATAATAGGGGAAGAAAATCACAGCTGATGCGAATTGCCGGTTTCTTTCTTTCTCTTGACCTATAACCTCGTAGAATGCAGATGAACCAGCTGCCCATCTAATTCGAGCCAATATCATTTCCTCGAGTCCTTTAGTACGTGGTACAGGTTTATCGTGAAAAATATTTTTCACATTTTCGTTAAAAATCTGACTTGATTGACCGGTTGTAAACTTGTTAAAAGCTGACCCTCGAATCGACGACCGATTGGGGATGCCGATAAACCCACTGGCTATCTAGTTTCGAAACAAGTTGAAGTGGTTTTCAATCCGGAAGGCCATAGAATAGCCGTGTATTGACTAGTTATAAATTCCAATATTGTGGTTACACGTTTTCAACATACAGAAAAAAAAGTTAGCTCAACTTTTCCCAGCATAACCGCTGCTTTTGCATCGTTAGGAAAACTTGCATAATGGTAATTGTGCAGACTTCTAGATAGCTTTGTGTAATTGACGAACGTTAGTTTGTTGCCCTAGAAAGTTCGTTAGTCACGATGGTAGTTAACCAAGCTTATATAGTGTGAATTATATTCTGAGGACTATCACATTGATGAAGCGTTAATAACGCTAACATGTGTGGGGCATTGATTAAGCTGATAAGACTTGTAATTACCGGCTCCATTGGTAGGCATTAACAAGATGTGTTTTCGCCATAATTCAATGGGCGGAAATGAGATTTATCAGCCATCGTTATTAGATTAACTTCCGTTTATCGCAGCCGTTCAAAATGATAGAGAACGGAAGCAAACGTCAATCGATTGTACCTGCTTTCGAGTAATTTCTCTATTTACTCATACACATCTGGCTCGACCTGAAATCATGAGAATTTCATATGCGACTACGATTAATAATAGCTGAGTGGGTTGACTTGATTATAATTAAAACACCCTGCGAAGGAGACGCAGATAGGCCGTAAATATAATAATTTAATAAGCTTTTTTTACGAGCTGGTGTGGTATACGTTGAATGAATCGTCGCTCAGGGTATTTTTCGCACTCACAACCGAATTTAAGCCAGAATTTTTTATTCCTGGAATACCTGATTCCAAACTTAAAAGAAAATTGGAAGGTTCAGATCTAAGCGCAAACTGCACTGAACATATCTTTGGGTACATGTTTCTTTCTTTTTCAGAACAAGAGAATACCATCTACACAGGAAAGAGCCCATCGCAAACCTGAATGCTCGACTCAATTACAAAAGTTCCCGAATGATGCGCAGGTACTTTCTATTTGATATGGAACATTAAGACAAGAAGAGACATATAAATTACCGAACAAGACAACGACAACGACTTTCTTTGGAGATAAACTTTTTGAGGTAGTTCTATGCTCTGTTTAGAGTTCCATAGGCTCCTTTCATTCGGATGAAAGAGGTGTTAACGAGTCTATTCAAATCGTGGATGACTCCAAATGACAGAATGACTGTGGTGACGCTTTTTAAAAGTGCAATATATAACGATGAAGCTTCCGAAACAGATTAACATCTTGCAATCAGTAATCGGAGCTATATTCCCTAGTCAAGATAAAGGTACAAGTGAAATGATTTATGTTGAGTCTCTTGTATTGATTAATTGAATAAAAAGACAATAAAATCGAGGCATCCAGCGCGAAATGTTCTTAACTTCTTTTCTTCGACAGGTATATAAGGTGCCATCACAGAGAAGGTAGAACGAAGGGATATGATTGTTTTTTTTATGAGCCAAGAATAAAGGGAATTGACTATTGCCTCGAGATGATCTAATTCCTACTTTCAGAAAAAGAAAATTGCTTCGTGCCGTAAATCTATATATCCTTACATTGAGAAGCCGTTCGGTTATTGGCCTCCTCAATGATCTAACTATGGTATTCTGCAAAAATATTTGAAAAAAAATTTGAATCACAATTGACAGAATCGGCATTACTATACAAGCTACTACAAGATTATTGATTTCATGTTATATAAAATAATCCTACATGTATTTAAAGGCATAGAAAAGCTAATCAAACTCAAGAGCTTTTGGGCTCAATAGATTTCACTTTAAAGACTCGTATTGAAATCAAGAGTACAATAATCAGCCCTATATTTCTCGAAACACCAGTAAACATTTGTAGATAATTCAGCTCAGATTTTAGACTTTGAAACTTACCAGCTAGTAAAGTTTGTCCATCAATCTCAGAAGCACGCCTTACTTTTCTCGGATTTCTAAGCTTAAAGCTTTTTAAAAAGATTTCTAGCCGTCCTCGCGAAAACTATTTCCTGGATTTGTGGAGAAATTCTTAAGTCTACAATAAATGATATAAACCTTTGATTCGATCAGGGCACAGACAGTCTGTACTTTACAGCTCTCATAAAGCCAATCACAGCAGCACTCGAGAGAATTGGCGCATGCAGTGTGCATTCGAATATAAATGAAATCATTGGTTTCTCTAAAAATCGGTTGACCACGTCCTGAATAAACGGACTTTCCACTCTTATTCGATGCATAAAAATCTACGTTGTTATCAACAACGAGGTAAGCTTATAATCCAAGGAACTGCGGTATGCACGTTGCATATCACGTTTCGCCTCCACCCATCTCGAAACTAGACCAGCTTACCACCCTATTATGTATGACAAACCACCAAAGAGCCGCGTATGCGGTTGCTTTAGTAATACCAGAACAGAAATTGATGTCAGCAGAAATGAAACAGTTTACCTAGCATTTATCTCGAAGAACAATGAGAACACATTGACACAATACGGCTTTTTTCACCACATAATGAAACAAAAAAAAGATCTGATCCTGATTTCGAGCTTTGTGGGGAGCTCGTTTTATCGGGTAATAAACATTCTGATTATAATTTTTGGTCAAATTCAATGAAATTTTATTTCACATGCGTATTACATATATGGTGGAATAGATATTTTATTGACAAATTTATATGTATATATACGGTGGACTAACTTAGGCTGAATCGATTAGTATTTGCCTCGTAAGGTTGTAGGAGATAAAAAATTCCGTTTTCTATTCTTGTCAATAGCACTTGCTGTCACGGTGAAATTTTTTTCTCTTACAAAGCTATAAAAATCGCGGACTAAAAGGCTGAAAACATCCGACAATCGTTCTTAACTTAGAGAACACAATTTCCCTCAATAAATTGTCGGACTTGATGCTAACGCGATATCGTCAGGACCCGACGTCAATCGATTAGCTTGCCGAATAGTCGAGACATTTCCATTAAAAGGCGGCGGGCCGCGTGACGGTGAAAATCGTTTTGTCCCAGGCTTGCAGTTTCTCGTTGATCAAATAATGCAGGTCAAGAATCGCACCATGCTGTCGGAAATCGCACTGAAATAACGCCGCCGTTTCTGCACTAACCGAGCTAACGGCCCTTGCAGTTGGCTCAAGCCAACCGAAGTAAGTAAGTAAGTAAGTAAGTAAGTAAGTGAGTAAGTTACGCGAAAAAGATGATCATGAACTGTGAGAAAATTAATCTTTGCGCCGAAAGTTTATGAAGAATTATTATTGGCCACTTGTCCTTTTTTTCATCTGCAGATCGCGAGGTCTGACAGATCTTATCCCGTCGAAATATACGAAGATTTTTGTTCCTTTCTTTTACTTTCCCCTTTTTTTATTTTTTTCTCCAAATCCCTCAAGATTTGAATGTACTCATGAGTTTAAAGCAGATTAATGGCCCAAGCTGAGCTCTCTACCAATATTATCCGCATGTGCGATGAAGATCTGTCGCACGTCGGATAGCTTCACTGTTCCATAAAGTACCTTGCTAGTGACAGACGGCATGCGGGGGTTGCGGCGTGGCAGAGCTCGATGAGTGAGCTTTGGCACAGCCATGCCGCGCCGCCTTGAAAGAGACGAGGTCTTATTGCCTTTGCTAAGTAAGTCCTTTTCACAAAATTGCTGTCGCAACACTTCCCAGTCTCTTGTGAGAGTAAAAAATGTTGAAAAAAAGTGGTAAAAACTGTAAGGGACTTCAGGTAAATGTAATATAAAAATTATCAAAATGAAAGAAAACAGAAGTCGAGCAAAGGGAACGAAAAATAGGGGAGGATCAAGCAATGTGGGTAAACAAACATCGGGAAGACCAAACCGCCGATGAACATTTAAGGGTGTAAGCTGTAGGCTTCATAAGGTAGGCATAATAAGGGAGAAACGTAGCTTTACAAGCCAAAGGCAGGTCTTTAGGTATAGCGAAAACCTTCCGAGCCAAGTCTAGTGCGCCATGAACTCCTGCCGCCTTCCGTCGCCCCTTACCACCCTTGGCAACCAGAGCGGTGATATTTTACATTCCACTAGACGCCCTCCTTTAAGCCCCCACAGACCTCTTTTCACCCTTACCTAACGCTGCCCACAACATAAAACAAATATAAGGTGTGCGTTAAAGTGTATGAGGAAATTAGTAAACTGTTTACAACTGATGGCGCCCAATTAAAACCCAGGGAATAGTATCTCGCGGTGGCGGTGGTCCAGACATCTTTCTTCCTTAATTTAACTTTCATTTAATCTTTAATCAAACTGGAAAGTCCCGTAAACAGAAGTACTAATGTCTTGGAACCCTTTGATCTGACGATATCAGAATGATTCCTTTTGAAAAAGGACATTTCGTATATTACCGTTGATCTCTTGGATCCTGGAAATAGAAAAATTTGGATCAGAATGACGAAATGCGAAAAGACTTTGGCCACGGATATCGGATTCGCGTTTAATAGGTGTGGATTAGTAGTTCGTTGTCCGAATCGGATTAAAATCAATGTCCAGGGATGTACATACACGTGTAGAGTTATAATCGGCTTTTATCGGCCTAGGTAACTCGCCTAGCGTTTTCTCCCGTGTAGGGAATTGCTGTCTAGACCCGAGACAATGCGGCTGTTTTATTTATTCAAATTTATATCGAGGCGCTAGCCAGCCGGCTCCAGGCATTTCTAGCTTCCCGCCAGAACTACCACGGGACTAGCACATCTGCCAGGAAGGCAAGGAATTTCCAAGACGGTATCGCGTATTGCTATGGGTTAGGCTAGGTTACTTGGGTCGAGATGAAATTCGGTCCAGGGTTCCCAGCCTCGCTCGTAGGGCGTCTTCAGGGATTCTGAAATATGATTCTGTAACGTTATTCCCATAAAATACTACCAAAGGATCGCTACATCCGTTCACTAGGGGCTTTCTCCAGGTTGGGTATATACCTACAGCTTTATACTGCAACAGCGTCGATCTACCGTAGGGTAAAGTGACGCTATTTGCTAAGAGTGCAAGAAAAAGTCAAAGAACTATAATACGTATGTTCCGATAGAAGACTCATTATTTTATTCATGTAATCTCCTTCTCCGTTCATCTATCATGATATTTCACTCTTTCCTTCGAGTGACTAGTTACAGCTTAAAAATGTTCTATTCAGATCCAATGGCATACAGGGTATCCACAGCAATTGAAAGTGCGGAATAAGAAACGTGTGTAAATAATTTATTCGCACTTTGCATCAAAGACGGTATTTTCATAGCTTGGCCACACTGGTGTACTTTGATCGTTGAATTTTTGTAAGCTCATAGTAGCACTTCGAGGTTGACAACTTGTTGGGTCACATAGGTGAACCTTGAATTACAGACTCGTCCCTGTCGTGCAAGAACGTTGTCGAATCAGTTTATCCGATTCTCGTAGATCCCATGGCTGTCTTAAAGGGGATTACGTCTGACGTGTTCCCTCCTATATGCTTAGGTCGTAGCTAGATACTGAATCCCCGCATCGTTCCTTCCATCATGGACTAAAATTTCACCAAGTCTTCGCGAAAGCCCACCCGATGTCAAAGGTCGTGGGCAACTCCCAGTGACGCTTTAGGGCCAATATGCACGTAACTTTACGTGTGGTGAAGCTACGAACGTGACATAATTAACACTGCAGTAAAAATCCTGTTTAGAAATTCTTGAAAGATTAATAAACTATATAGAACTTGTTCGAAATTGAAAGTGAAATAAATTGGTACATTGATTACTTTTTTTTTTTTCATTTTTCATTTTTCAATTTTGTTTCTTTCTTCTTTTTCTCATAAAAGTAGCACAGATATTAAATTCTTTTGTAATTTTGACCTTGCTCCTTTATACGTCGTCTTTTCTTGGTCCAAACGAAGGGGTGCCGCACAAGAATCCGCGAGACGACGCGGTGAGGAAAACAGAATACCATTCCCTCCCCCGTCCCTTGATCTGTTCTTTTTTTTATGATTTGTTACAGCCCACGCGAATCGGTATCTAAAACGATTTGAGATCCTTCGAAGAACGGGCGCAATAACGCGTATACTTAAGCATCGGTCCTCGTCCCATTAGATTTGTAGTATCTAATAAATTTTCGATCGCCATTTCTTTTTCCTTTCCTTTTTTGTATTTTTTTTTTGTTTTTTTCCATTCAAACAAAAAAAGAAATCGCACAAAAATTTATCCGTCATACTGTAACACTTGGGAATACTATACGGATTTAAAGAGTACCCGGAAACTTCATTTGCTTCATACCACGTGTACCAATATACTTACGACGTAGTGGAAAAGGAAAAACGTAACGCATGATGATCTACAGCCAGTTCTAAAACACGCATACCTTGGCCAGGTAATAAAAAGATCCTACGATAAAAGAAGAGGAGCATAATCTCGGCAATTCGCGTCAAGGCCGCATCCCATAAAAAAAAAACGCATAATATTGCGATTCCGTATCAACGATGCTCATTCCTAGCGCCGTTCTCTATATTATATACCTATGTATACATATATACGTATTACTTTACATATCTATTGTCCACTCAAATCTAGACACAACAATGGTTGCTATTCACATCTCGAGTAGGTACAACATTTCCCTCGAAGGAATTCTATTTCCAGAAACGGGTTACACTTGATTATAATCCAATGACTGTATCATACTTTATTTACGGAATACAGCTTTATACGACAAGGTCCAGTTTATGAAACCCTAGTATATGGCGTCCCTCTACCTGAATTATTTCATCTTCATCATCGAAATTTATCGCAACCTAAGGAAGAAACTTTCTAATTTCATCCCTTCAATAGAAAAGCTTCGAAAAGTCATCGAAGGTCAATGGCTAGCCGTTTTTTTCGACGATATTCTCGACAACCCCTGATCTGCCAGGGCGAGTCCTGTGCAGCTGGAGGTAGCGCCGATGTATCTATAAACATGGTCTGCGTGGTCCTCGTTGGAAGCTTAGGGTGCACGTCGCGACGTCTGAAAAGGGCGTCTGCGCGGTTTATTGATCGCGCAGACTCAACGGGGGTAACAGTCAGGGGCGCCAGGGTTGCTGCCCGGCGCTACCGCACGTGGTGTAGCAGCGTCGTGACGCCCGCGACGTCTGCGCCTAGGTGGGCTGCGTGGATTGCAAACTCCTCACCACGGAGACCCCCCCGCCTTGCAGGGCGAGAGGGCCTACGTTCGCATCCCGCACGGACACCTCGGTGTCATGTAGCGGTTTAGGTTAGCTTTCTTTACTGGAGGAAACTTTTCCCAGTGATAACAAATGTACGAAAACTACCCCGTGAAAATAACGCGAATCGCGAGGATCGTCTACTTTTCATTATACAACAAAAGGGCGGAACAGGTACCGGAGTTAAGGTAGGTTCATGATTCGCAAGAAATTATTATACGTAGTTAGTTGTGACTAGTCTCCCCTTTCCATTAAACACCCCTCCATCATCCCTCGCCGTCAATCGTTCTTTTCGTTTTTGATTACATCTCGTAATTTCTGCCAAATCATATTTTCTGGGTACCTAAGTCATCGAGTCGTAATGTTCCGATGCGTTTCTAGACAATTATCTTAGTTCTCCAGTACAGGTACATCAGATGTGCGAATTCCTGTGCAGCACAATGTTAAAGTTTCTACCTCTGCTCATAAGTTACATGAATTGCATTACAATGACACCAATAAATGATGTTATTTAAATTTCCGTTTTTTTTTCTGTGAACCACTATGATTTTCATCTGTCATCAGATCAAGACACTTCGTCCTATCTCAATTAATTGTAAATAGTATCTGCTATTGATATCCATCTAGATGCGATGGCTAGTCGACTAATGGAAATTCTGTGTCGAATCTGACAACGCTTGGAACCTTTTTCTTTTTCTCTCGTTAAAACATTTTTGAGAAAATTGACGGGGTGGTTTTTGAACTGAATTCGTTTCTATAGTTTTCCTTTTCATTTTGTTTTTTGTCTTTCAGAAAACGCCTCGTAATTACTTGAATGATCATAAACCAAGGCAATTACGATTGATGTCAATTCAAGATGCTGCCTCATTCGTTGCTGTTAATTATCACGGCTGGAATGTGCTGGGGTAATCCAGACGCCAAGCGTCTATACGATGATCTTCTATCAAATTACAACCGCCTGATTCGTCCAGTAACTAACAACACCGATACTGTAGTCGTCAAGCTTGGGTTGAGATTGTCGCAGCTCATAGACTTGGTAAGTGGTTTATGCTAATCTTATATCGAATTGTAGACATCTACATCCACCTGTCAACGACAAAGACCCTCTGTCAGCTGGGGTAGACTGAAACCCTTATACGATTCCTTACCAGTCGACATCGTCTCGTTGTTAGGCAAATAATTCAAGCAGGTATAAAAATCCCTGGGCTTCAAATCCGATGGCAATAAATTTTTCATGCTTTGAGAAAATCTGAATCCAAAGAGGCCTGCCTTCTTTAGGTCGACTAAAATTAGAATGAAATTATCTAAAATAATCGTCAGAAAATTCAGATCAGTGGTGTACAGATCAAACACATTGTTTACAAATTGCGATGCGTCAACCAAGCTGAAGACAAATTTTTACAAGTATACTGTCGCCACTCAAATTGTTTTTTTTTTTCTGGGCTGCGGCTGTTCAAATTTTACGCGGGTCATTAATTGACAATCAATTGTATTTCAGTTTTGATTGCGTACTTTTACTTCCTATACCTACTTTCACCCCCCATTATTCTGAAGCCTCCTCTTTTTCGAGAATACCTTAACCATTGTCAGGGTTTTTAGAAGTACCAACCCTACTTCATCAGAGAATCTCAAGTTTCCACAAACTCTTTAAATCGACTGGCTGCCGGTTTTCACACGAATCGAAACTACTCAAAATTATCAGTATCCCCGATATCGTGGATAAATATATTTTTGTTCTAAACGAGGCGGCTTTTTTTGGATTTTATACTTCTACCACTCGCCGTTATTGTGTCTCTCAGAGTATTTCATTCGGCAAAGTCTTTGCCCTCGTAAATCGTGACAACTCTACGAGGCAAAGCACGATTTCCTACACGCCACTACCTACGCCAGATCGAGGCAAGGCGAGGGTCTCTCACAAAAGTGTTGCCATTTGATCTGCCAGGGTTAAAATATCTGCTAGCTCTGAGAAAACATTTGAATAAAATCTTGCCTCGTTCAAACTGTCACTCTTGCCGTATTATAGGCGACATTTCTTTTCTTGCTCATTTATTTTTGAAAATAGCATAGCTTGTGTCATCAACGTTGCGTAAATCCTTCTCATGCCATCGTTGTCGCCTTTCATTTTACTCGACTCTAGCCATAACCAGAATCAATTGATATTTTGAAGAAAAACAATATTCGCACGTGTACTGAGACGATCATAGCTTACTATGAAAAATAGCAATCTATCAATTTGCGAAATTCCGTAAAGTGCAGAGCTGTGGAATTCATGTACGTTCCTTAAGCAATTTCATCTACGTTCATAAATAAGACCGGTGAGGTAAAAAACGGATAGGTACTTGGCTATTCGGATTCTCAAAGCATAAATATAACCAACATACGCGCGTACTTGAGTAGATGAAATTTAAGATCAACTTTATTCTGGTCTGAACATTGACGCTAATATTCTATGTGCCCTTTTTATCGTTAGTGGTCAAGAGATAATCGGTCCAACCCTCTTTTTTCCGGCTAGTTTTCATCCTGAAAAGGTGAGGCTACAATATTGATATATTTCTTCGTCTCTCTCGATCTTCGTGAAGCTCACAACTTTTCCGATGACATTGATGACCGTTGCGGACATCCTTTCCGGACACCGGACGTCACGGTCCCTCGGGACTACCGGTAGCCACCAAAACCGCAGAGTAGTTCGAACCGCTCCGATAACCTCAGGCCATCTTTCTCTGCCTCTTTTACTAACTTTGTCGTTAAATATGCACTAGATTTTACTCCGTTCACATGAGATGGTTGATTATTTCTGAAAATCATTTCCAAATTTGAGCTTCGAATGATTATCTACCCTTTATTTAGCGTAAAAAATCTCGAGGCTGCTGTTTTTTAACACCGAACATCCTGTCTTCCTTCCTAGTTTAACGAACATGGGTCTAACATTTGTTGGCAACCGTCTTCGATGGATGAATTGATGGATAATCCAAAGTGTGTTGAGAATTGATGGCTTGTCACCGCGATTCTTTGACTTGTTTGTGGAAACCTCTGGTGGTTTTGTTACGCGTGGTTGCTCAAGTGTTTCGTCCTGTTGCTCCAAGAGTCCTCAGGGATTTGGTGCGGATGTCAAAGAAGGAGCAGCGACCAATGCCAAAGAAGATTCAAAATTTAAAGCTGAGGGATTGATATGATAGGTATCTATTGATTTGTGGTAATTAGCTGTTTTTTGCACTTCTCAATGTCAATAACATTCGGAGATTTACTGCAGTAACTTCTCGCCTGTGTTTTTTTGTTCCTTGAAACCTTGCTCTTCTATTATCTTTAAAAGTTTTATTCCATAGTTGCCTATTCTTTCTTCAGCAAACTGCAACTCCATAATAACTTTTACCCCATCTCGATATTACCAACACATTCACGTCAACGTTGATGGAAAAATTTTACGAAATTTAAACTGCTCTGTCCCCATTTTCTGTCTAACATACAACATGAAAACTGCAATTTATCATATCGCTTTTTCCAACAAAAATAGGTGTGTGCATATTTATCTGAACAAACACTTTCAAGGACCATATCTCGTTGTTTGGGCATGGTGTAATAACTCTAGTGAATTTAATTGATAATCTATTAAATCTGGGCTTATCTGTTACAAGCTAAATGGCGTGTATACCTTACTGTTAGTATTTATCATTCTGTCGTTTCCACAAACGCATTGCAACACCCGCATTGTTTTGGTGACATCGTGAATCTTACCAATTCAGTGTTGAGGCTATATCTTCGATTCCATAAATCAGAAAGCACAGGAATTGAACATTTTCCATAAATCTGTAGAGTGGCGTCGATTATTCAGGTCAAATCTCTTCGCAACGTCACTCATATCACACTCACGCTACTAAAACTATTTATGATCAAATTTAACAGGGATAAATTATTTCAAGTATTTCTTATCCTACGCGATTACGTGATAGCAGTGAAGGAATATCAGCTACGTTCGAGCTAGGAATTCGCATTTTAACCTGCTTTGGCTGTCTTTCGTTGGTCATCAGCCTTTGACCTGACAAGCCGATTCGGTAGTGACGATAATTGTCAATAATACACATCGAGAGATAGAGAGAGTGAGATAGAGCTGTGTAATTACTAGATAGCGGGCGGTAGTTTGAGTCGCATATCAAGGCATCCTGCATCCCCAGCTGCATTCTGTACCCTTTACCCCTTTGTATCTGAATTCTGTGAGCATTGATCGGATTCGGGAAATGCTTACTAATGTACCTGTTTCCGATTGCACTATAGGTTCACATATAAATGAACGTGATTCGAAATTAAGGTGAGATGTTTCGATATCTAACGAAAAGGGACCAATAATCAGGAAAGTTGGAGTGCCATGCGGTTAGCGAAGTTAGTTTCCAACTAAAATCATATAAAACCATACGGACAAGTTAGGACTGACCATGTCACAAAGCTCGTATGTTCGTACTCTACTCTTTTGTAAAACAAATGCTCGTGCCTTGTGCCTTGTTCCTTGTTCCTTGTTCCTTCTCATCCTCATTTCTGCACACATATTTCAACGATATTCCTGAAACGTGAAGAAAAGTTTGATAGTAATTATTCAAAGGTAAATAGATTCTGCTGAGACTATGATATGCCTTGTGAAATCGTGTTTGTTTCGTGAAAATGTGTTGTAGTTCACAAGCTGATACAAGATGGGAAAATCTTTCAAAGTGAACTGCACACTCCTGGTAACTTTCGTTACGAAATTATTATCGATATATTACAACGACACCAGGTTTTTCAACCCCCGGAGTAATAAATTTGGCCATGAGCATTGGCGCGAGGTTCCTGACTCTTCATACATCATCTTTCGAAGGATTCTCTTTAGTTTTTATTTTATTTTTTTCACTTTTTTCAGGATTTTATTCGTTGTAGCCCCGCAGAGAGCGGAATAACCAGTCGGGATTCGTTTCTTTGTAATCATGGTACTTGTAACTCCACTGCCAGGCCCTGGAACCTTTTTATATATATTTCATCACGCGTACGTGAAATTAAAAGCCAACTGTTATAACTTTCGTGAAATATATTGTATACACTTTTGTGTCTGTTCAACGTTACGTACGAAATAGTTCTGTGTGTGTGTTTTAAATTGGATGATATATTGTACCGATGAAGATATCTTTTGTGTCAGAACTGGCTTTAATTCTGATTCATGAAAGCATGCATATATACTCTAGTCTCAATTATACAATAAAACTTACAGTAGTTAAATTAATTTGCGAACATTGTCGATTGAAATATAGGTATACCTGCCAATTTCAGTCGTGAAGCTCTTTTCTCCATTGTTTGTAAATTGGCGAGAACCCCGAGTGATAAAGCTCTAACACCCGAGTAGAAACTCAATTAAGTCAATCGTGACAAAGAAAAACAATTGTCCCCATCAGTGGCCACAGGCCTTTTTTTGCCGTCCCTTAAATTTATCATCAGTTCTAATTCGCGAACGGGAACGATAAGCTATCGCTAAGAGAGAGCCGTACAGTAGAAAATTTCAAAAAAAAAATAAAAGAAGAGAAAAAAAAAACGAAAGACCAACACGTCTATATAAATATATAAGGCCAAATCTTGTGGGTAAAATTTTTTTAGGGCAGCTTTACTTTCTCCTCGGTTAACCGACATTGACATTAAGCTCGACGCCACTTAACGGGCCGCTGCATCCACTGACCTAAAAAAAGAGGGCGGTCGTCCCTCCATTTCAACGTCGTATATTTCGCTCTATACTATACATACCTATGTGTATACAGCTGAAAGTGGAGATTCGTTATTCGGTCCACCTAGTCGCCCACGGCTATGGCTTGGCACCGGTAATTCACCCAATCTCTATCAATTACGATCTAATATACCCTCAGCTTCGGTTATGTACTCAAGCAGCCCACAACTCTATCACTGGGTTTCCTCTCTCCTTTGCTCACAATCCACCGTCACAGTCGGTCCGACTCAAACTCGATCGCTGGTAGTTAACTCAATTTATTGCTTCCCAATAAAAATAATTTGAATTCCATTTCCCTTCGGATAATTGCAATTTGCAATTCAATGCTCAGGACTATAAACCGCGCCTACTTATCCATACTATACCCTGGCGCCATATTTCCTACTCTCATTCTCGGCTCGTGGTATCAAGTTAGTTCCAATTTAATTTCTTGGATACCTAACGATTGTAATGAAGACACCTAGGTACATTCACCCTCAATTCATACAGGGTAGAGCATTTCAAATATAGGGAATAAATCGGATCTTTTTATTCAGGGTCATAATAAACGCATCACAGATCAGACGGATGAAATATTTAATGAATGATAGAGTCTATTCACGGTAGAATCGCGATATTGCTTATGCTACATAGCTGTCTTTTGTGGTAAATTGAATCTTTATCATCCTCTCATTCAAAGCACGGATCAGAAAGAGAAAATATGACAGCAAATTCGAGAAGTGAAAGAATTGGAAAAGGCAAAGAATTCACGGGTGACTCGTAGCACAACGCGGTTAAACGACAAAAAATAAAGGAGATGAAAGCCGAAATACAAAAGAAGAAAAATTCAAAAGGAACGCAGAATGCAGGGTTAGGAAACCGATTGTCAATGACTGAAGGACCTGCAAAGGAACTCAGGTTGTTCAAGTCCGTATCATTCTTCTTTGAATTTTTCTCCGGCAGTTTTATTAAAATTCTCTCTTCCTTAAATTAAAAAGGCTCTTTACCTCAAAGGGCTTTTTCATGGAGTATTACTATTCCATTAAACGATTCGATCACACCCATACAATACTGTTTGTGTATAGAGGCGCTGGGCTTGCACAGATTGGGGTCCATAAGACCGTAAGAGACAATTTTTTTGAAATTTCGCTTCCTTTTTATCTCGTTTCTCATGCGTATGTATATCTAGCCAGGGGGTTAACCTAGCGAGGAAAGTTGGCGTCGCGACGTTAGAGGGACGTTGGCGTCAAGAATACTTGACCCACTGACAAACGCTTCTGTAAATCTTCAACCGAGAAGAGTAGAACTGGTAGGAAAGAATTACCTACGTCAACCAGCGTATGTACATTCATACATAGGTATATACAAGACGAAAGAGCACCCGGGGTGCAAGCTTAACCCAAAAATTGCCAGCATAACATTCTGACTCACTTGCAGAAGAGGGTCGTGCGCTGCAAGGTCGCCCCAGTAACTTGTTCCTAATCGTAGAGGGTGAAACTTGGCCCAACAGTCATCAGGACAAATTTTTATCCGTACCCTTCGTATAAAATTCTGAAAGGGGGATGGTTCAGTCGTGTGTAGAATTAGATCTGGGACTCTTTTCCTTAAATTTTAAAATAAAGAAATTCGCACCAGCTCTTCCCGCGTTGGTTCGGTTCACTCCGGTTCGCATCGGTTCGCTTCGGTTCGCTCGAGTCGACTCTCAGCTCCTGCTTATTTCATCCAAGTTTAACAGCGCCTCCCACGCGTCCCCTTTCTTTGGATCCAATTTTGCGTTAACCAAATTCCCCGCGTCCAGAAGGGGGTGCGTTGAGGAGTCCAAGGTATCCGGTCTGGGAAAAGGGAACGGGGTCGGGGAGGACTTCCGGGACTCGTAATACCGGGGGATGCGCTACCGCTCGAATGTTACCGCGTTACTGCGTCACGGTTCACGATTCCATTCCTGCTGACGCATTTAATCCGAGTTCCTCGGGGACGTCGTCGCGCTCGGCGTCGGTTTTTGTATATCCATTCGCCAGTGTGTATTCTACTATATCTATGCGTATATATGCACATGTATAGGATATACTATGCCTATGTAACGAGACTCGGTTAAATGCAAGTAATCATTTTTTACTCTCGAAAAAATTCGGAGCTATCTTCTATTCGACTGTTGAAATTTATTGCCATACGAACCGAGCTGAATGTATTTCATTTCATTTTTCAGAATCTCAAGGATCAGATTTTGACTACCAACGTTTGGCTGGAGCACGTAAGTAGAGAAGGAAGTAATTTATCTTTAATTCATGTATAAATCCTTAACATGGAATAATTTTCACGGTCATGTATTACCCTGCACAAAAGGTTCGGGATATGTATACGTACCTAGACAATCTCTTATTCTGTATCCCTTAAATACGACATTCAACCCGTATATTTCCCGTCTCTTTTCTTGTGCAAAGTAAAGAAAGCTGTCCACGAAAGGAAAAGACAAACGGTCGGTTGGAGTGGTGGATTATGGGGGTTGGGGAACAGCCTGCTTTCTGCGGAATGTTTCATCTAATTTATATCTCTTAGCGCACAGGATCAGCCGAGAATCTCCAAGAACGCGGGATGGCAGATTTTTCATACCCAAGCATGCAGAAAAGAGCCGAACAACACGGCTAAGCAATTAAATAAACGTAAAACTTCCATTAAAATTTACGGGAAAAAAAAAAAAAAAACTTTAACTACTCAAAACTTCGGATAATTTTCTTCAAGAAGTGATTACGATATTTTAAAGTACACGTAATTAGTCAAGATCGCATTTTTCAGCTAATAAAAGTCGCTAGGACGTCCGAAAATATGTACTTTGTGCTTTGAAACCCGCAACTCCGTTAATCCGAATTTCAACATATCGTACATTAATGCTTGAACCTCAGAATTCTTTTCCCAACTCTGTTACGAGTCCTCTCACGAGAAATCTCTCCTGGCAATAATAATTATGTATTGGATAAGCTCAGTCCGCTGATATCACATGCGGGCATACGAGGTTCGATAAGTAGAATGGCTGGCCGTTGTCTGGCGATACGCTCACTTTTCCTAAGCACGCGAAACTCAAGCTGGAGAAAATCCCCGATAAGTTTAATGCTAATTGTAATAAAATGTACTAACAGACTTGTTTTTCAACGGCTCGACGTGCTCGGTAAAACCAGGTGGAAGTCGGGCAGTTTGACCGTTGAATCTACCTGTGTTCAAATATTCTGATCCCCAGCCACCTTTTGCGCTCAGTTCTATTCAATGAATACCACGATTCCCAGCAGTACTCGTTTTTTTTCGTTTTTTTTTTTCTTTTTCAATATAATGCAGATGAGAACGCGACATGAATACCAAATCGAATCAAGCTTAATGAAATCCTCTCTTTTGACTGCTCTACTGCGTACGAGCGAGCGAATGACCAAACGAGAGTTAAGTAGTTAGGTCGTTATGTGGTCAGCCAGTTCCAGAGCTACTGGGATCTGACAGCGATAGCTCACGAGCTTGCTTAACGCACAGGGCGAGACTTGGATAACAAGAGCTACTACAACTATAATCACCTACTATACATAACTTGCCAAGTAAAATTTTGAACTTAGTAAATCTCATAGGAATTAAAGCTTTTTACAGCGAAACTTTTTTCACTGTAGTTGGATGAGAAATAAAATTTCTTCAGGTGTGACATTCTTATTACGATAACTACGAAGAGACCACTTCACCAGCGACGATTTACAATTCAAATAAATTCAAATTGATTAAGATCACGAAGTTTGGATGAAACTAGGTTAAAATATACTCGACTTAGCCACACCCCTGGGTCACCGAACGTCGCATACATAGATCAGGGATTACCTACGAAAGTGTTTCATCAAGAATATTCCATTTATAATTATTCAGGGAATTTTAGGTTTTATAATAAATAAAGATGCACGAGTGTACCTATATGCATGTATAATTTGGAGAAACCGTTTCAAAATCATCCCGGATAAGTAAAATGACGATTTGGTGAAAAGATTCGTTCAGATTCTGCAGAAATATTCTTCCATAAATTATTGGAGGCACATTATCAATGTTTTACAGGAATGGCAGGACCACAAATTCCAGTGGGACCCATCGGAATACGGAGGAGTAACGGAATTATATGTTCCAAGTGAACATATCTGGCTTCCAGACATCGTCCTGTACAACAAGTAAGAATACCTGCAGCTATTATTCATTCTTTCTTTCTTTTCTTCAACTCTGGGCAGGTTCTTGAGTAAAACGTTTTGTTGACCGTCTCCTGGACCGCGGGCCAATCTTGAGTTAAGAAAGGACAATTAAAGTTTTTCAATTCACAAAGCTACAAGCTCCTTCGGATTTGTTGTTCTCGTGGGATAATTTCTGACAAACCTTGATAAGAAATGGTTTTTCTCCCGTATTCCGGTCACGTAGTCAATTGTTTTACTCTTGAATTTTTATTTTTTATTTTTTTTGTTTTTTTGTTTTTCCACTTCCGGGACAGGTATACGCGCTAGGGTATAATCCACTTCCGGCTTATTCATTCATCGCATTCCTCTGAATTCATTGTAACTCCTTCACAATGACCTACGTCGTAGATTACCCGGTCTTTTGCTGAAAATACCAAGTAAATATCCTCCATTACCTCGGTTACGTTCCCTATAATTACCACGGATGTATACAAATTTGAGTTTCATTTGATTTTCAATTAGACGAGCCCAAGCTGGCGAATTTCTTCTTTACGCTTTTGAACGTCAACTCATTTCAGATATAAAACCAACCACACTATGCAAACTCCCTTAATTATTCAGTGAATAAACCCATTAGCCGGATGACGCAAGGTGGACGGTTAGAACGAACACCTTATAGCAGGCATAATTAAATTTGTCTTACCATATGGCGTACAGAGCTTGAGAGTGAGTTACCGGTGATTAAAGGCCCAAATATATACACACATACAAGAAGGTAATTCAGAAATTAACTTCCAACGTTTCACAGAGCCATGATCATCGAGTTAAACTAATACTAATGTTAAAACAATTCTTACCCAGGAAAAAGACGAAAAATAAAATCTCGACTCGCTTTTAGCTACAATTAACTTTATCCGATTACTTCTCTTGAGCTAGTTCAACACAGCTGGATACATAAATGCAAATAGAAAAATGAATCACAATAATTACTGTCTATACTATTATCAAACAGTCATCAGCGTATTTGCAAAAGTAATTGCTTTAAACTGGAAGTTTGCGTTACTGGTAAAACATGGAATTGATCAACATTATGTGATTCTAGCTGACAACGTTGCCAATTTATTTGATCAAGCTGAATATCATCTGCGGGCTTATTCCCCGATTCATACAAATTGCGTATAATAAAGTACTGCATATTCTCTGGGCTAGGCTGGGCTGAGCTGAGTTGGGCCATCGTTTCGAGTCACCGTATCTACTGGTCTTAAAGGAGATCGACTCACTGTCAGAATCTTGAACAAAATTTACTTCTGGATTCGACGCTTTTCAGAAAAGACTCATTCCAGTTATTAAATCGTTGAAAAAAATATCGACTCGTTATGATGATATCCTTCAATTTTCTTTCGAGACTCTTCGGTCAGCTAGTTTCTCATTTAGAGATACGCGAATCTGATGCAGTAATTCAGTTCATGATTAACGATGTTAACGCAAAGAAGGAACAAAGTCAAGTCATGTTAGGTCGAGTTGAGCAGGTCGGAGAACTACTTACCGTTGACTGACTCGCTTACTCGTCAATCAAAATTACAAACTTTGGCTTCAAAAGGTAAAGACGAAAAAAAAAGGATGTGAAATTTATCGAGATTAAGGTGAACCGGTCTTTGGAAGGTAGAACACCAGCTTCCGGCGTAGAAGCGGAGTTCTTTTTTCATGGGCATGAATTTAAACTCGAGGATAGGTAGTTCTAAGCTTGAACATATTTCTTTTCATTACATTTGACGAGAGTAAGGTTGCTTTTGTGGTTTTGAAAAGGAGGCACTAATGAGTTTCAAACTTCTGAACAAACGTTGCTTGTCTCCCACGTGGATAAAAAATCTGATTAAAAACGAAAATACGATATCATGGATAATTTCTCTTTACAGAGAGCGAAGCATTAGGTAGCTGCAGATGAAAGACTTTTTAGTAGCCCATTAAATTAAAAGCCTGCTTTCCAGGTATCGTAATATTTTAATTGCCTGTGGTGGTTTACAGTTAAAGTTTTACCTTATTTTTCCTGCATGCAAGCATCCGTTACTTACTTGATAAACTAAAAGCCAGAAAGTTGGCTAGATTTTCAATATTGCAAACTACCTGTATCCCGTAGGCAAACTCTACTGCACAGAGTTAATGCATGTTGATTGATAAATATTTCTGTTTCCCTACAAGCGACCACAAAATCATTTCATACCAGTACTGGGTACAGTATTACAGTAAATACAGCTCATATCGCTGGTCATTACTTCGAGAAAAAAAGATCGAGTTCTTTTGACCCTTTTTCAGTGTCAACTGATCCGCAGCACATCGAATTACGGCTTATCATTGTCTCATTTTCAGTGCCGATGGGGAATACGGAGTCACCACTATGACTAAAGCGGTACTGCATCACACTGGTAAAGTTTTATGGACTCCACCTGCGATCTTTAAATCATCGTGTGAGATTGACGTGAGATATTTTCCGTTTGATCAACAAACTTGCTTCATGAAATTCGGCTCTTGGACGTACGACGGATTTCAGGTAAGAGTTCTATCATTTTTTTTTCTCTAAGATCCCGGTACTATCGCTGCTCTGAAGATGTTCCCGAGTTACTACAGTTATCTGTTGTTTCCAATATCATGTAGATCGATTTGAAACACATCGATCAACGGATGGGTAACAACAGCGTTGAGCTCGGTATCGACTTGAGAGAGTATTACCCCAGCGTTGAATGGGACATCCTGGGCGTACCGGCTGAACGTCACGAGAAATACTATCCCTGCTGCCACGAGCCTTACCCAGACATCTTTTTCAACATCACCCTTAGACGCAAGACCCTCTTTTATACAGTGAACCTGATTGTACCCTGCGTCAGTATCTCCTACCTCTCTGTCCTCGTATTCTATTTGCCCGCAGACTCTGGTGAAAAAATAGCACTCTGCATCAGTATTCTTTTATCGCAAACCATGTTCTTTCTATTGATATCAGAAATTATTCCTTCTACTTCACTGGCTCTTCCACTCCTTGGAAAATATCTGTTATTCACTATGCTTCTCGTCGGCCTCTCCGTAGTAATTACAATTATAATCCTTAACGTTCACTACCGGAAGCCAAGTACTCACAAAATGGCACCTTGGGTTAGAAAGGTTTTCATACGAAGATTACCGAAGCTTTTGCTAATGAGAGTTCCTGATGACCTCTTAAGCGATCTAGCCGCCCACAAGATACAAGGACGTGGTCGAAGCAACAAGAAGAACAAATTTAATGCAGCTGTTGCTGCTGCAGCCCAAGCATCTTCCAGAGTCTCTTCTCCGGACTCAATGCGGCTTCATAGACCGGGCGGTGAGTCAAGTGGTGATTATCGATAATATTTAGGCTCTGACACATTATACGTGCAACAATTAATTGAAATTGAGATTAATGAGGATACCAGTTTACGAAGCATTGAAACTTCTCTCAAAGTGAGATTAAACGCTTTGGTGAATCGGAGAAGTTATGAAAACGTTACGTACCGTAGAGTATTAACGGTTTTACAAACAACACTAATTATCTCGTTGTATAAGATTGGCCAATTAGTCTTCAAAGGACACAGATTTCGCAACATACTAATCTACCAAGCAATTGCGCGAATCAAATTCGAAACGCCATCTTGACAGTTGGGTATGGGCTCACCTTGTAAAGTTAACTCAAACTTGGGTTCCATTAGACGGAGTGCGTAGCCTGATGCGACTTTGTAGGGAAGTTCACTGTCTCTGCCCCTTGTGCCTGTCGCGCACATCAATCATGAAAATGAGCACCGTATCAAGATTAGCGCCTACGCGGAACATGCGACTTGTATATGGACGCGAAACGTTGGGGTCTGCGGGGTCCTTGTCAAGTTAGGTTCGGTGAGATATCACTCCTTGGCTTCTAGTAACAAATGATCTTTACCCTACAGTCCCACCGCACTCTATTACAAAGTTGAAACAGAACTTCGCGATAATGGCAATCTTAATAGTTGTTACAACACAAATGATCGCGATCTCCATCTGACTTTCTATCGTGAACGAATCTAGGATAAGTTTTCGAATCGATTTATGACCAGGGTGCAACGGACTCCATACTACGACAGCACACCATAGGTTCTCCGGTCTCGTTGGCGCCTTTGGTGGAGCTATCGGTGGCTACAATGGGTTACCCTCGGTTATGTCCGGCCTGGATGAAAGTATGAGCGACGTTACACCCAGAAAAAAATATCCATTTGAGCTGGAGAAAGCCCTTCACAACGTCATGTTCATCCAGCATCACATACAACGTCAGGACGAGTTCAACGCTGTAAGAAATCCCGATTTATCCCCTAATCCAAACAGCATTTCAATTGTCTACCAGTCTACCCATCTCAAATTTTTTTTTTCTCGCTTCTTTCGACCCGTTTAATATTATACAAGTTATTTGCATGAATTGAAAAGACCTTGTCTTCCTCTTCTTTCGTACGCGTTTAATCGCTTCAAAATTAATAATTGTTAGTTGGAATATATCTAATTCTATCCCAGGAAGACCAAGACTGGGGCTTTGTGGCGATGGTACTCGATCGTCTATTCCTATGGATCTTCACGATTGCATCTATAGTTGGAACTTTTGCTATTCTGTGCGAAGCCCCCGCTTTGTACGATCATACCAATCCAATTGACATGCTGCTATCTATGGTTGCCCAAAAACTGAACTTACCTCCTGAACAGGACTTCGGCCCGTTACACAATGAGCTAAGTAAGGAATAGGAATAAAAAATAAAATTTATTATCCAATCGGAAGTGATTTTTACTCTTGGCCACTATCACCTCTGTTTTTCATTCTGCATATAAGGGGATTTGCCATAGGCCTAAATGAAAGGACGAGACGTCCACAGTTTTCAGATTCACGTTATTCGCGTTTCTGCAGGCACTGTTCAACGTAAAACTACGACGTTAGTAATTGAGAAAAGAAAACCAAAATGATCATATTGTTGAAAACTCCCTCATTCATTAAATTGGTATTCTTTATATTCATATTCGTTCAATTTTTAAATGAAAAAATCATCATCAAAGACGATAATACTTTCATCTTTTTCCTACATATTCTAACCGTTTCACTCAAGTTCAGTTCGTTAGGTGTTTCTCGAATGTTAAGAAAATTTTGTGAAAAGATAGAGTAAAACTAGACGTACAAATATAACGTGAATTATATGACTTAAATCGATCGGTTTAAAGAAAGAAGAAATTCAGAAAGTTTTCATTTTTATTAATTTGATAAGGTTTTGTGAAAACTATATTTTGACCAGCAGTTCTTTTGAGATGCTATAACAACGGGGGTGGGTAAATATCAATGGCAGAACCACTGAATTTAAACGAACCTTGAAATTGATTGTGATAAAGGTATGTGGTATATTTTCTGAATTTCTTCTTTTGCAACGATGATTGCATAAAAAATGATGATAGAATACAACGGTGCCAATTACTATAAAAGTATTATTAACGATATTAAAATTTTACTTAAAATTACTGTAATTAAGTATTGAATGAACTAATTTCTAAACATATAAATTCGATAAACTGGAATCTTCTAGGGCGCTCAAATTAGCTTAATTGTAAATCTTTTACCAGTGTCAGGACGATAGCAAAGGGTGAGCAGAATATCGTAACGTTAATAATTTAACGAAAGATCAATCAAATCTTTTCTATATATATAAGGATGGGTGTAAGTCGTTGATATCAAATTCTACGACTAAATTATTTAATATTCAATTGTTAACAAAAATAAACTCGTCTAAGAATGATAAATTTTGTTAATTATTACCTTTTGTTCACGCACACATAGTTCCAGAATGTCCAATTTGAGTTGATGCCTATTTTCGCACGAAATTATTCGCAGTAATTGAAAAAATGAAAATCAGTAATTGATGCTACAAACAAGGATTATTGAAAAAATGCAATCAGTCAGGAGAGAAATCCAGTTCATCCGCTTCCCTTTTCATATCGATCTACTTCGTTATGCTTCGCACTAATTGGCAGGGTGTAAAAATGAAATTGATAATTGCCAGGTAAAATGAAATCGGTTATATTTTATTCGCTTATTTATTTTCGTTAAATATTTTTAACAGTAATGAAATATTCGTTGATTATACATTTATGTGATTTAATCATCTGGAAAAAATATTTCTGGTGGAAGTCTGAAGTTGCTATTCCGCAGTGGAATTCCCGAACGAAGTTGGTCCACCGGTTTCCTCGTGTCGTAGAGACTGGGGGCTTGGAAGATTATGCCCATGGTACCGCCGATACAAGCCAGAGTAAAAACCCAAAGGAAAAATCTGTCCAAAACCATGGCTACAAACTTCCAATCTTCAATTACCTGAAAACAGATTGAAGAAATGACAAGCTACTCAAATCTACTTATCTATATAACGATAACACGACGATCGTCATATAATTGCTAAAAAATATCAGATTTTTCAAATCACATTTACGGTTCAATTTTTTTTCCCTGTAATTACGAGTTTCATCAAAGTTTCGAGGACCCGCAAAACGCAAACATTCAGGTTAACGTAACGAGGCCAAGTTTTATGTTTCTATTTATTTCTCCATTTCTCTCATGTATTAGCAGTGAAATCCAACCCTCAAAACAAAAGGGAGAGAGAGAGAGAGAGAGAGAATATTCGCTTCGGTGTTTAATCCATACGGAAAGCCCCAAGGCGCCTGTTCAAAATATCGCAAATCTGAACTGCAGTGAGCCTCACATCTCATTAGAGCTCACCTCCATTACAAGTCATTGGAGCATCCCAGTGTGTCTAACGTCAGTTTCCTGCGTGATGTGGTTAACTTGGGACATGAAATAGAGTGCTTAGCATGTCTTGTATATGTGTCATGTGTGCTGCCTCCATCACCCTATTTCCCTTTCCCATCCCTTTAACCCCCATGTAGCTATCGCTATCGTTTTCACGATCAGCGAGATCAACCGACACTGTACTGATCGTGAGTGACACTCAACAAGACTCCAAAACCGATCGTTTGCACGCAGCCTTGTACTAAACCCGAAAAAAGGTAAGCCAGGGATTGATTTTTCGTTGTTTTTTTTTTTTTTTTTTTTTTTGCCGAAGTGATCCGGATATCAAAATTTATTCCGGTTTTCTATGCGATACGTTTAATTCTGCGATTTTACCGAAAATAAACCAGTGGTTTCGAGCTAGTAGCGCACAATCTGATTCTGAGTGAAAATAATGCTGTGAACAGAACGAAGAGAATAGTTTCGCTATTCAAGTTGGGAAAACAATTTGTAATTATCGTGTTAAAGGTCTTAGAATTAGTAACGATGGTATGAGACTTCGCATCACTACGTTATATAGGCTAATGCGCATTCAACTTTAGCAAAGCGTGTTAAATTTTCCGCAAAGTATATACATGTAATTATGTATGTATATAACAGAAATTTAGCGTCTAATAGAGAAATTCTAAAACCTTGTTAAAATATAAAGCACAATTTGTTTTGTACTTTGTGACATTGGCAATCAATCCTCGGCTACGTGTATTACGCATGGAGGAAATGAGCTGTTAGCTAAAGTGATAGCCTATATGCGTTAACACGCGTTAATAACCTTATGAATAAACAGCACAACAGGAGAAGTTTCGAATGTGTCTGACAGGCAATTTATAATCACGGATAAAAATTGAAAACTTGTTAACTCCACCGTCACGTCGCATGAACGAACATTATAATAATTTATTGTCAATTGAAATTGATTTAATAAAAAAAAAAAAAGAAAAAAAAAATACCTTTTTAATTATACTCATCTGAAATTCAATTTCCAACTATCCTCAAACATCTTGAGAATACAACCCTTCGCCAAAGCAATATGCAAGTCAATCTCCTGCATAATACTCACCTCGTTATCTTTGTCAGCGTCCTTGATATGCTGTGCAATAAATCGCACACCTTGGAGAGCGGATATTACATCAGGAGACAGGTGTCGTGGCATCGTATTCTCGCTGTCGGTTACTAGAATCAGAACGGCATCCGAGGATCATTTGGATTGCTGATTTCTATTTGACAAGTTTCGCCAGATTAGTGACGAAATGGCTTAAACTTTTACAGGTACGTTAATTATATCAACCTTATCTATTATGTTTGGCGTTTATTTTTTTTTTGGTACGAAATATTTCGCGAACTATATTGGAAATGAACTTCGAAATAATGTCATAATCGTAAATATTTAGTTTGGGTATAAAATTGCTGATTGTAAATTTAACTCTGTTGATATTTTCTGATCGATTGAACTTCCTGTAAGTCTTAAGCTCTCTTTCTCTTCTCTCTGGGGATTGTACTTCTCGGTCCTATTCGACTCGCTATTCGACGCTATTTAAATTTGTCGAACAAGTATTGGCCCTTATCCGAGCCCTTCAATGGTCCTCTTCGTCCTCTTCACTCTAGGGGTTGCCAAGTCAAGGGCTAACTTTTTCTTTCGTTCATTAGATCGAAATCCCTCCGCCACTTTTAGAGGTTTCACTCTCAACCCCTTTCAATTCCTAAAAATAGCAGGAGAGGCTATTTTAGGCTGCCTCCGAGGCCCAAAAGGTCTAGGGAATGCTGATAAAATATTGAAATTATCTAACCTAACCCGATATATTTTTACTACAGCCTTGTCCTGTTGTACATTTCATTTTTCCATATCCTACAATTATTAATTCAAAACCACCCTTAGCCCTACAACTCTAAGAGACGAAAATTTTCTTCCACCGAGATCTCATCTTCGTTGAAATTTTACGATACAGAAAAAGAAAAAAAAATATATATATATTCAGTTCTCGCATCATTTCTCATTTCATTCTGATCTGTAAGATAGAAGTATCACCATTTGTTCCGCGATGTTCGAATAAATATACATAGAATCGAGCGGATAAAGAGGACTGGGAATAGTTTTCAGGTCCGGAAATCGAGTTCAGCTTCTATTTCGAAGTTTGCAGGTGTCAGGACATTGACCCTCGTCCATTTCCCATCACCTTTTTTGCTATACCTACTATAGGTATACGACTTTTGAAGACCTTTTACGGTGGATGTAGAGCTGGCCAGACTGACCCAAGGGAGAATATCTACTACAAGGTGCGGACGGATTTTCACAGAGAACGTTTTAATACGCGAAAAGTTTTTTTCCGCCTTTCGCTTTGAGACCCTGTCAAAGACGAGACGTCGACGCTTTGTTAAATCGCCAGAAAAAATATTGTACCCAAGAGATCTGAGGAAAGTCTTTATTGTATATTTTCAAACGTATTTCAATTTTATTTGAAAAAGATTCTTCACGAATATACTTTCGTGCTACCGAACTCGCTAACTTGTTGAATTTGAATTCACGTTCTTAAACATTGATAAGATTCCTTCAACTTCGCCCAAAGTTTAACGCCTGATCGAATATAATGCGAAAGAAGCAATCAAATTACAGATAAAGTGTCTCCAAGTTTAAGACTTCGTTTAATGAATCGTCGCAATACTCTCACATATTTTATTTCTAAGGTGTAAAGTATAGGCGAAACGATTCCTCGATATTAGCCAAATTTTTTCCATAAATATGAAAAAAATAAAATACAAAATGACTCGAGTAGATATGCGAAAAGTGGAATCAAAGCCAATTACTTTGCGTATCCAATCATAGACCAATTTCCTGTAATAAAAGCACGACCAATATTTCCGAACGCCAAATGATTAGGTCAAGGGTCATTTCGCCGTCCGTATACAAAAACTTAACGATGCGAGCGAGCTGCAATGATAATTCAAGCAGACGTTGGGTAAAACTGGAGTAAGAGAAATTCTATAAACCTGATAAACATATTAGATAATAAAATAACGAAATTTTTCTATCACAATTATTTAAATAGATCCGAGCAACTAGAGAGGCAGTATTTTATTGTGACATCGAGGCTGTTCGCAAAACGGTGTGGCGTAAATTGAAGGGGTACACGCACACCGTTGAAATTGGTCGCCAAATAGGAGCGGTTGGGCTCGTACGGAGCTAATTCAATTCGGATTCATTGTTTTGCCAAGTACACAAGCGGCCTCATTGTATGAATTAAACTGAATGTTATTTCGAGTCCCGCGAAAATGCGATTGCGCTACTGTTTGTTGTGCCTCTCTTTTCGTAGCTAGTTGCCACTTAAGGAAAAGTTAAAAAGAACAACTGCAACGTGACCAAGAAAAATATCCGCGAATTGAATGACCTCGTCATTAGCACCCAAGGTATCAAGATGTTTCTGGACACAAAAAATGATATTACTTACCGGAAGCATGGGGAGCGTGTCGTCCCTCGTCTTCGAGAACGTTTTTATACGCTGCCGCAGGACTTTCGAAACCCTGTGGGCTGCCCTTTAGTTCCGAAGGATAGTCGCTGATGCTATCACGGAAGCTGAAAGCACAGAATAGGAACTTACGAAATGATAGAAAGTTTATATGGGTGATAACGACGGGTTGCCAAATGCACACAAGCCTTGCACCGGGGGGCCAATCTGTCAAGATTGCCTCCGATGATAAATTGTGTTTGACGAAAGCCAACAAACTTAAGCCTAAACTCGTTTCACGAGCTAAAGAAAACTTTATCGTATTAACAACGCTCGCTATCTATAACTTAGAGGCCTAGACTGAAGAAGTGTTTCACGGTTCACCAAGTAATGATCCTCATTTCAAGGAGTATAATTTAACAACCCTGGGGTCGTTATCTCTTCAAAATCACATAAGTTAAAGAGAGCAATGATCTGAGATACGAATTGATTAAAATAAAAACTACATCATGATGCGAGGCCTAAGAGAGACCAAATACTTTCTCTTTGCTCCCGGTTTGGCAGGGCGTTAAGAATCGATGCTTCGAGTAAACTCAACTGGCTCGTAGCGATAGAGAAAAGACAGCGGGGCTGACAGATGACTGGGGAAGTATTCCGAAGGAGAAAACCCTTGGGGCTCACTTCGGGCTTTGCGGGTGTTCGAAGTTCGCGCGGGGGAAATAACGGCAAATGAAGAGAATCTATTGTGCCAATCAGCTACGATGTTTTTCCCAGAACTATTCCACCCGGCTTAACCACTTGGGACAATTTATCTAACCCTTTGCATCGTTTAATTTACTTTTGGGACCACCGTTTTATCATCTCTATTTTCCTAGGTTACTAAACAAATAAGTGTTCCATCTGACTCCCAAATGCACCCTGACCCACGGGGTGAATAGTTTTACTGGTCATAATTGAAGTTCGGTATCGTCTTTATACAGCAAGCATTTCTTCGTTGGATCTCAAACGTTAAATGATCGGAGGATTCAAAGTCATTTATAATTGGGGAAGGAAACAACCCTTTCTAATTAGCAAGAGATTCCAATTTCCGATTAGCATCATAAAAATACTTTAATCTGAAATCCGGATATCTTCTATACGCGAGTTGACGGAGATAGACTCGCGGCGATATAAAATTCTGAAAATCATTCCCGTGTTAGGGCGACGCTGATTCCAAGCTGTACTTCCCCCGCATTTACTAATTTCCTGCACTTAGCCTTACTTTAAACATGGGAGGGCTTTCTGTCCCGGAGATTTATCCCGGAAGCTTGAAAAATTTACGAATTTTAGTCCTGGGCGATAAGGTAGACTGATGAACCACCCCTAAGATCGTGCCAAATCACCTCGCTCTTTACACACATTAGATAAGAAGCTAATTAAAATTAATCACCGTTTTTTATCCCGCATTTTCACTCACCTAAAGTCCATTTCGTTGGTATACCCATTGTCGATGTAAGTATCGTCGTATTCGGGAGTTGAATACGGCGTCCTACGCATCATAAGAACACGGGGCATCCAATTAAGAAAAACGCGTTGTACCCAAGGAGACATGTTATGCGTCGACGGTGACCTGGGGACAGACGAAACACAGTTAGATGAATCAATTATTCATTTTATCAAGAGTGGAAGATTGCCCGATATGGGTGAGGATAAAACAAGCCTTGCTTCGTTCTTTTCATCCGCAACGCTCCACCATCGGCATAATATCCCGCAAACTTTGAATATTATTCCCAGGAACGGGCAAAGTACCAGAACGTTTGATAAGCTTAAGTAGGATAGTAGATATAGTTGAGCGACATTGAATAGAGAGAAAAGTTCTTTATTTATGAAGCTAGTTCGCCTGTACAGTCTTCCGTTCCATTACTTCCGGAGCAGATTCATTACATCTAGTTTCCAAAACTTGAATAGCTCAACTTTTTCCATTGAAAATAATTCTTGCTTTATACTTTAAAAATCTGTAAAAGAGATTAAATACGGACATCAAACTTTACCAACACTTTAAGATCCCTTTTTTTTCATCCCCTATTCTTCTGGGATATTACCACCTTATTTTTCTGTTCCTAAATTCTTCGATCAAAGATCTGACCATGACTCATTCTAACTTATTACTAGCCAACGGATATTTCTTAACTAAGAAATCGCAGACCTTATTGACCCACACGCTGACCTCGCAAATTTCTTCCGGGTCAATGCAGTAACTGTATAACTCCACGCCTTTCGCGCTCGTCGATTTGCCGGTTCAACGTTTGGCCCTGGTGGGCCAACACCGGTGCCAGGTCAAGCTCGAACTAACCGCCCGCAAATTTACAACTCCATAAAGGATTGCCACCGCCTTCAACCCCTTCGAATACCACCAAACTCACGATTCCCATACCCCCAATGGTATCACACGGGGCTACTCTCCGGTCTCTACCATCTTATTTCCGTCATGCCTCCCCCAATATCCTGTCGTCTGATTCTGAGCTATTTTCAACGGTTATATCGTTAGGTAAACCGATAAGCCAGATCAGCCTTATAATCTGAGACCCTATTTCGGGGCGTTTACTTATCTATAAATTTTCATTGAAATAAATATGGGTCATTCCTCGTCCCTTCAGCCACTCAAAAAAAAAAAAAAAAACATTTGATATGAACAAATTTACGAGATTTCAATGTTTTTTTTTTTTTTTTCTAGTGGCTGAAGTGACGCGGAATGCCCCATATACGGTTTCATTACCGGAGAAAGAAAATTAAAATTCATTGCAAACATGGGCTTTTATTCACCGACGATTTCTCCAGATTTTCATTGAAATTCCGCGTAACAATATTGAGGGAAAAAATTATCCTTCAGTAACAAATCGGATCTCCGATATTGGTACAACTAATTGAAAGGATCAGATGAACAAACGCGGCGTGCACCGACTGTCGAGCTACTTTAACGTTTAACTGATTGTATAGAAAAAGATTTTCGGATATTCTCCCCTAAGAAAAAAAGTTGACATTTAACCCGGCTATGGTAGAATCGTTAGGGAAGAATCTCGAGGTTTGGCATCTGCCTTACTCCGTTCGACTCTGCACTAGATAATAAATTACTGGCAGTAACGTGTGTTGAGTGATCCCACGGGACTCGTAAGAACAACCGAGATCCCAGGTGGGATAGTACTGGTTCGCCGATTCGCTAACGTCACGGATCTACGGGGCCCGGCAAAATCCCATACCTACTCTAGAATCCAGATTCTACGATTCCACGCCCAATCTTACGCTGCACTCTACAGTCTCGTGATTTACGGTCGGGTATAACGTCTCAGGTAGGTTAAAAGGCTCAGACTCGAATAGTTCCGTGAATTTGGTGAACTCACGGAATATACTTTTACCTACGAATAGGAATAGGTAAAGGTAACTTAAAATTACTGTCAACGTATACCTAATAGTGGTGTGATAACGGTTTAACATTAAATTTAGCGGATCGTTTGGTGTCAAATTTACAGCTCTGTTATAGCGACAATAACCATGTGAGATTGCGGCTATATGTATAACCGCATAGCGGCGCAAATTCCGCCAAAGTTTCAAGTTGATAATTCTATTTCACTGCGATTGTAAACCAGTAATTGTACAAACCAACGAGTGAGTTGTAGTGCTCGTAGTTTCCAACGATCCTCGTTAAAATCATGATAATTTTTATCATTCTTTATGGATCATATCATTCAAGGACTATACATACTACTGAGAATTTTTTTTATGTATATTTTTGGTGACGTCCTGGCGTATGGGAGCATTGAAACTCAAAAATGATGAAATTAAGGAGCACCCTAATATATATGCAGGACTTTGCGGGTATATTCTGGTTCGTAAACCTTATAAGAATGTAATATAGGGTTATACTTCGTTATGGTTTTCGAAACGTTGCCCGATCGTTTGTAGTGATGAAAATTTACGACCCGGAGATGCCTTCGCGGTGAGCCTTTGTGGCTGACCTGAAATGGACCTGAGCTGCGGGTAAAGCGGAGTCAACTTTGTGCCAATGAAGTACTGATTCAATTCTGGCCAACCCGCAGTAATGATTCCTTCTTTGATGTAGGTACAACGTGTAGATATATAGAATAACTTCTAGACATATGTAGTAAGCGTAGTTTTATGTGTGTCCAAAATAATGATTATAAAAAGTGAAATAATGGATGAATAAAATTTCCCTGTTTGTCGCAGAAACTAACTATACGTACATATATAATATATTCCTATATATATACGCGTGGAATTGAATTGCGAACGAGCAACAGTTTCCAATTGATGAAATCGCTCTGAAATTCCTGGTCCAAATCCACGAGAGCGAGAACAAACAATAAAACGGAGCTATGATTCCGTCGAATTTCCCTTACACCCGGATCTACTCGTCACGCTGTCAAACAATCGCTGGCTTTTGTGCACGAAACGGTGACTTATATAAAGCACTAAAGGCTTTCCGGGAACATAGCTGGCCATTGTTTCCAACGATCAATTTTTTATTCGATAACAACCGGAGTGGTAAAAAAAGAGAAATATCAACTAATGGCAAACTAATTTATTAAAAATTGCTTCCTTGGAAATAAAATTACGAAACTTTAAACAAAAGACCAAGTTCGAAGAAAGACTAAGTGACCACGAAGAACCGTGCCGCTGTCTTTCTCCCGAATATTTGTGCTTCAACTGATTATCTTTATTTCCTTCTTCTCATCAACTCGGTATAATTTTCCTTTTAGCTTGGAAACAGTTTGTCGTTATTTTCATTCGGTAAATAGAGTTGAAAAACTTGAAGAGTAAAAGATCGTATCTCAAGTCGGTTAACCAAGGGTAGATTACCCGGTAAAAAAAATTTCGTTTGACCTCTCACCCCAGATACGTCGAAGAAATCCCACACAATGCTCAAACACCACTGACCGGTCAGGGTTGCCCACGATTAACAAAGGGGTGGATAACCCTCCCCTACTCCCCTACTCCAGGACATCCAAACAACTACTCCCTTACCTCACACCCTTGCCTCGGCGTACCTTGGCGAAGCCTGTCTGACCACCCTCGATCCTAACAGGAACCTACGTCATCTGCAAGCAACCCCTTTCGTCCTCGTAAAGTCGTGATTTACAGGACTATCGATAGGTATAGCACGAAAATGCCCGGCCTATATCGCACCGTATCAGCAATTTCAGGCTCATCCTCTTATCTGCACGCCCAGAAAATATTCCATCGCAATATTTCTTTAGGGCTCGCGTAGCCGTAGGAAAATCCGAAAACCCAAAAGGAGGTAGCCGAAGACTTGGAGGATATCATAAGCTGCTCGCGAATAGTGACAAATTACTTGGGCACCAATCCACCAAGAAAATTTGAAAACTTTAAAACCTAACGCCTCTGGTTATTACCTGTATAATATATTTCCATTAATGTCATAGGGGGACAATAATTGTTAAGCAGGCAATTTGCCAGACAATAACAGGAGTTCTGGCTCCGTAATAGAAAGTCCTAAAGCTATTGAAAAAGGCCAACGCGCAAACTGATGACTGACGGATACCTATACTCCGTAATTCATCACCTCCGACAGCTTACTGTTTTCTCTTCATTTATCATCTCCTCCGCTAGCTGCAGGCTATACTTTCCTTAGGAATCGCTGATTTTTAACATTTAATATTCAACGCAATTCTTGCATTTAGTCCATCGTATACTCTTATCTAACTTCATACATATTTACATTGATCCATCGTTGATCGCGAATAATTTATAAACCACTGAAATTATACAGGGAAACGGAAATTTTCGAAAAACTTTCTCGATTACTATACCATCTTTTTATCGCAATTTTACGCCGATAAGGATCATCCGATCGCTCACAGTGACGTTGAACTTAATATCCATTATTCAAAGTATTCGAATTTGAACTCGTTAGCAATTTGAAAAGCTATAAAATGTGTATATGATTAGCTGTAGGCTCGTAAACTCACCTGAAATGAACGTTAAGTACACACACGGTGACCCAAATGGACAAAGTGACAAGTATCATTGTGAAGAGCAAGTACTTTCCCAGTAAGGGAACGGCGAGTGATGTTGGTGGGATGATTTCAGCCAAGAGTAGAAAGAACACCGTCAATGAGAGCAAGATAGAAGCACAGAGGGCAACCTGTGCATACAAAAGTCTTTTTTAAATTTCACACGTTCTCGTAACACACAGATCGTTTTTTCTCAAACGGTTATTGGTGACACGTGCCTTTTCTCCGGAGTCACTTGGAAGGTAGAATACTAGTACGGTCAGAAACGTGATCCCCACGCATGGAATTATCAGATTGACAGTGTAAAAAAGGGTTTTTCTTCTCATAGTGATATTGAAGGTGATGTCTGTAACACAAACGAACACGAGATCTACTGTTACCAATTTTCGACTCATATCACACACAGTAATCTAATAAACATGTCATGTTCACGTAACAACAACAATTCTTCTTGACAAGCGTCGCGCCACGCTCCAGATAATCTGTTAACAGTTTTTCACACGGTCACCGGACACAAGCGGACAATGGTCCATTGTGGGTGCGCGAAGCATGGTATCAAGGTTCGATAATCGAACGGTTATACCTATTTTTGTGATACGTGAACTCATACACTCTGTGACTTTTCCCAATCCCACAATGTGAAAATTTCAATTTCCAATTTCCTTTTTTTAATTTCTTTCAAATTTTATGATATACCTAGTCGGATAGAGTAATTCTATGCAACGATAACAGGCATGAAACTGATCATTTGGATAATCTTCCCAAGAATTGCGATACCGTCAAAACTCATTAAGCTCTGCTTCGGACGTTTGTCGTGGGTAGGATGCAAGGAGGACTACTAATACGTGCTCTGATCCGATCAATCTATTTCGTAAATTGGATGACATCAATTAGCCTAATGACTTTATCGTTACCAGAGATCAGAGAACCAAGTCTACCTCGCACCGCTTAGTGCCTGGTACCTCATTGTTGTCCGAGAGATTAATCGGAGTTAAATAGACTCACACGATGTAGGTATTAGCCGATCATTACGACGAGTGGGTCGCCTCGGGCAAAGGTTTTAAATCATAGATCCACCCTTTGAGAGATTCGAGGGCAAAACGAATGACTTAAATCGATGGCTATTCACGCAATACTCCAACCATCGCCGGCAGTCATACCCACGACAAATATAGTGCCCTGATTCGCGTTAACTCAAACTATTTTCTCTAATTAATCGAGGCAAAACGTCGTTCGCAATGGAATTCGAGAAATTCCTAAGCGCTTCGGTAACAATGAACTCGCTAATTAATTATCGAGTAAATAGCCGCGAAAATATTAGTGGGAAATAGTTTAGTAATCAACAGAATACCGCGAAGTTATACCTGGATTTTAGTTAAATGCTAGTAAAATTAAAAGGGTGCTTTTTGGTACTTCTGCGGTTCCATTCATTCATAAAAAAATAACAAAAAAAAATGTTATCGCTATCATCGGATGATACCCACGAAAACGACTATGATGACCACGTATAGGGGTGGAAGAGATTCATAGGTCTTTGACAGTCGGTATAATATTTAGTCGATTTTCAAAGTGTCGTCTCATTTTTCGTGCGAGATTTGTGTAGTATTCAGGGGGTTGAGCGGTTTGTTTCATCGACAATTTTTCCTGAATTGGAAGAAAGTTAACATAGATCGGGCTTCAGTGTTCCCAGTATTACCGACCGCTGATTTTTTCACCCTATATAGAGGAAATACCCACCCGAATATGGCTCGGAACAGCAAGGGTAGTATTCTTCATTGCGAGCTGCCGGTACCTCGAGAATATCCCATTCTACCGAAAGGTAAAATTCGCTAAGATCGATGCCATCGTGTACCAAATTACTGCCAGAAACTTGTGCCATATGTTTTAAATCCACCTTGTAATAAAAAAGAAAAAAAAATCATGAATCTCGTTTAGTTGTAAGTAAACTTGTATCGATTTTGGCGATACTCTACTCTACGCAGTCAGAAATGTATAATTTTCGATAAATGACGTGCTTTTGGATGAATTACATACCTGTACACCGTTGTAGGTCCATGAACCAAATTTCATTATACAAGACTGCTCGTCAAAAGGAAAATATTCTACGTTGATCTCACATGAAGATTTGTATATAGCTGGTGGTTTCCAAAATACTTCGCCAGTGTACTTCAGGGTGGCTTTTGTCATCAAAGTCACTTCATAGTTACCATCTGCACTGAATTCAAAATGCAAGCGTGTGAATTCTACATTCTATATCCGTATTGCTAATTTATTGTAAGTTGGATATTTTATTGATACAACTTACTTGTTATAAAGAACGATGTCAGGCAGCCATATATTTTCTGAAGGTACATACAGCATTTCAACCCCGCCATACTCCTCCGGATCCCATCGAAGCTTGTAGTCGAACCATTTCTGAACGAACGTAAGATATTTTATTTTATATTATAGTATAAATCCCAAAGTAGCTATTGTCTTACCTGCACGACCCAGACGTTAGTAGTCATCACTTGATTCTTGAGATTCTGTAACAAGAATTGAAATGCAATAAGGAAATTTAGCTACTGATTATAAATTACGAAATTCATCTAAATACAGTCTACAGTATTAAAAAAAAAAAAAAACTCACCATTTCTATAAGCTGCGATAACTTTAGGCCCAACCATACTGTCAGAGTTTCAGTATTATTAATCACAGGTCGAATAAGCCTGTTGTAATTAGACAACAAGTCATCGTAGAGCCGCTTGGTATCTGGATTAGCTTCGAAAGTCTTCACCACGGATTTCCCTAAAGTATAAAGAATCAATTATTACATTTGGAGAAGTTAACACTTGGGTTTTACATCATTTCATTGAAAATCACACTGACCCAGTTCACAAACATCTGACACTGTGATCAAACTTCAACCAAATAGTTCGAAGAATTTACTTAACGAACTTTCAGTTTTAGAAAATGAAACGAGCCACTTAACCGAAACACTGGATAAACTATCGTCGCTGATTTGATAATAGGTGTGAAATTTTGAATTAATCTGATAACCAAAACAAACAAACAAACAAACCATATTCCATCAGGATAGAAAATATTCAACGTATCATGTGAAGCCACATCAATATGGAGTAAACGTTCAGAAAATTTTATCACTTACCACTTGTTACGGTGAGAAAGCAGATCAAAGCAAAAAGCAGACTTGCTTTCATCGTGAGTAATCAGGGTGACAAAAAATCACGAGAGCATTGAGATATACAACTGAAAGACGGCGGCCATTAGGGGCGCAGCATCCCTCCGAGACGCGAGGTCGATAGCCGACACTGGCGCCGCAAAACTTGCCAACTGACAAATAATCCACTTGCCTCCTCATGGCTTCACTTTGCAGCACATGCGCTGATCTTTTTAAATATTTGCATAAATTTCAAAACACAGAGTGTAATTTGATTCGGATTTTTATTGCCAGCTTTACGTCGCTCATTAATCAATCACGTAATAAATGAGGAACCAAAAATTTTAGTAAAACTAATGAAAGATCAAATTTTTTGTTTTTTGGATACGAGGGTGAATGCAAGTACCATCAGATTTGATCTTCGATTACTTCTATGATTAATTACTTTCAGTGCATACGATGAGTTATAGGAATTTAGCCGATTCACATATACGTATGCGGCTTTTTTTAATTGATATAAAATCTGTCGACAACTTTTGCAATCAAGGATCGGATTGATTAATAAATACTTCTATGATTGATTTATAGAATGATTTCGTATAAAGCTAAAGCTTTCGTGGAGATTGAAAATTCGCAAAAGTCATAATGAATATTATCTGTATGAATAAATCTTTTTTTAGGTATAAAGTGAAATCGACAAAATACAACCTTGGTCAATTCAAATAAATAATTTTTTATTTCGGATATATACAGAGGAAATATAGGCATTGAAATATATGCTGCAATACAATCAGAAACTTTATCGTGACATCCCAAAACGTAGAGCACGGTTGCGGGCCACGAGGAAACGCTCTCTCGTCAACAGGGACAGTAGTTCGGCAGCTGTAAGGGTAGGCTTCGAAATACCTGTTGACAATCCAAACAATTATATATAATAATGAAGGAGCTATTATTATCGAAGCCCATATTAATATTCCGCGAAAGCTTTCATAAACATAAATATTTGAACAATAATACATTATGAGCTAGCTAGAGTGGTTTTATAAGCTGATTTATATCATGAGTAGGTGTATAGGTATGTGAGAATAATTATTGTGAGAGCAGCGCGAAGAAATTTGCATTGCGAATCTATCATGATTTTTTTTTCTTTTCATTTGACATCTTTTGAGTTACCAAACCTCGTATCATTTCAGAATTGGCAGAGAATAGCGGATTCGTATCCGCGCCAATTCTTTTGACGTTATTACTCTTTCCCTGTAACTACCCTACTCACGACCGTTTTTATACGTGAATAATTATCTCTGAGCAACAATGAAAGTTTAATCTCGAACGGAAGCTAGACGCTTCGATCGTCCGGCCTTTATATATCGCACTTCATCCCTATGTAAGCGTCATTGTTGATTCTCTCCATCCTACTCTGCCATTTTGACTGTTCGTCATGTTTTGCTAACCCTGGCATGTCATGAATGACCAATGTTATTCATACTCGAAACTTTTAATCTTCGTCATGAACTAGGAAACGTCTGATTACAATTAAAATCAATCTGCTAATTAATTCAGTGCATATACTGAATTTTTTTTTTCTCATATCCGAACCCCACCTACACATATGTTTGTATCTGCATTATTATCGATATTTTATTCACATGGTTCAGAAATTCTCTGAAGCCCCCGTCGTAATGAGGTTTGATTATACAGCTGCAGAACATACTCAAAATAAATACATTATCGTTACATTTATTCGTTGATGCATTCGCTAAACATCATACATATCAATACCCTCGTAAAATACACAGATGTGGTAATTATAATAATTAATATACCTTCGTTACGAAAAATAAAAAAAAATGCATTACTCTGTTCATTTCGATAGGGAAGTCCTCGCGGTGCGGAGAAAGCGGACCGGGTATCTGGAGGGCTGACTCCTCGGAAACGTGCCACCGGATGATAGGGCAAGTAACGTTTCGTCGAAGGCCTGGACGGCGGAGAGCTTGGCCACATACGAAGCATAAATCGACCAGTTGGAGATTCTTGTAGACGTTTTACTATCACATCCTCTGTTGGCACTTCCCAGATGATTTTTGGTTGTGACTCTGAAAATACAGCGTGAACAAGGACGCCCATGTATATGTATAACTAAGGGTGGCATTTTGATACAGAGAAAACAATGGAATTATTTTCAGTTCCCTGAGCTCAGCTTCGATCTGAAGGAATCAAGATTCAAATTCATTTCCCAATTGGATCGTTTTCTGAGTAAACACCTACGCAATCGAAGAAAATTTCTTTCTCTCTTGTCTTCTTTTTTTTTCCCCCATTCAAAGGGGCAATAAGAATGTCGTTTAATATTAACAACTGAGTTTGTTTCTTCCGCACAATTTCTCAGCTACCGAATATCGTGACAGACAATTTATTTATGAAAATCAAATAAGGACGACGGGCGTCGAGAAGAACTGGATGAAATTTCTCGTGGTATGGTGTTGTGAAAGAAAATTTTATCAGACTGAAAACGATTTTCTATCGCTAATAGATGTTCACGCAAATTTGATCTTTGTTAAGGGTGGTTTTAACGACGAAGTTATAATGACAGAAATCTCCAATAGTATAGACAATACGCAAAGTTCCATTATTCTAACTTCTGTAGAATTTTTCACCGTGAATTGATGTAAAGTTATTAAAGTCTCTATGAATTTATAACTCTTTACGAATATCTTTTGACTGGAATACGTATTATAAAATCCGAAGAAAAAAGGACTCCGACACTTCCGATAAACTTAGCTCAGAGTCGACTCAATTTCCGCTTTTCATCTACCTGTATATTGCGAATAACATATACACACGCCTATAGTAATATCACGACACACTTGTTTGAGGTGTCTGATTTTGGGTGTCGCATCATATTGCTTCGCCCCCTTTAATATATTCAGCTCTCAGCTCCGAAATGTGAGATCGGATATCGGCGTAATATGTAAAAACACAATATAGATTGAAATTTAACACGTATTGGTTTCTAATTTCTTAGCTTCACGCGTAGGAACCATAGGACTCGAATTTTTCAACAATATAAACAGCCCCGATTTTATTTTAAACTCCTTTGACCCATTGTCGTTTCAAGTGCCACAGCTGTTTATGGGCAGAACACAAATGAAGTAAAGTTTTTATCAGATAGCGGGTTACATCTAACAACAATATATTTCCTGGCCATTATCTGTCAAGTTTGCAACGTTGCATCGGCTCTATATGCGGTGAAACTAAACGACGAGGTATACATGGTGAACATGTCCGGGGTTAAGCCTGATGTTGTCGACAATTTAAATTATTATTGCGGACGATAGGAGCGCACGTGCGACAAGACAAGTCAAGACTATAAATAATCGAGTAATTTCTCCATCCTACACAATACGTCGGTATATGGCATATAAGAGTCAGTCAGCGTCAGACTTACAGCGAACGGATAAATCTCAATAGATTTATCACACTCTATTCCACGCACGAGACCTTAGCTCATATTCATATTCGTATCTAACCGAATATTGTGTTATGTGTACCAAAAAAGTCCTGTATAAATCTGAGCCTTTGAGCTCCTGGGTCACGTTCAAAAATTCTTTTCAATTTTTCGGACGGATAGGTAACTAGTTTCGAGAAGAAAAAAAAATTATACAGAGCGGACGACTGGATGGGACCCTGATTTTTTTCAGATATTCAAGAGTTTTTTGAAAAAAAAAGGAGCAAATTTAAAATTGATCTCAAGTTATAATATTTGAGCTGAGACAGATTTCTTCCATCCACTTCTATGGAACACTTTCATCCACTGCCTGCATTCTATACTAATACTGTTTAGAGAAAGATGTTTTTTTTTTGCAAAGTCTTAAAACTCGAACTGTAATACCTCAAAAATGAAACCTAATCGGCTTAGAAGAAAAAAATAAGCTTTTTTGATCGCCAATCATTTCGTAACGATTCTTCTTCAATATACTTACTTGGAGACGTAGAGATTTATTAGCTTTAAGTACCCATCAGTTAGAGCTTGACTGCGTTTGGATTCAAGTGGTCAACAAATCTAAAAATGATATACTTACCGAGATGAAATTTCTCGCCGTGTTATTACATCGATAAAAAATTCAAAGCATAGTTATACTCCATTTTTATAGCTTTGCGATGGACCCATAATGTTAATGGACAAAAAGGTTTGATGCTTACGACCAAATTGATGCTGAACTTCGTATCAGAATGACAACATTTATTCTGTTGCAAAGATCAATTATTTGTTTATTATTTCATGTTCCTTTTCACTTGATTTGAGTAATTGTACATTGAGAACGTAATTTCCGGTTCTACCAATAGATATATTTCATAATTCAATCAAATGTATAATCCGACCCACAAAATTCAATTGTGTCTAGTTCCTTCCTATTTCATTTATTTATTTCTAACTAGAAGTGTGCATGAATATTGTCTCTGGATTCTTAAAAATGTAATTGCATGAGCGATGACTTTTCTTTTTTTAACTTCTGATATATAAAAAACGGATTTTTTCCAAGGAAGAATCGTGCGAAATGAGGGAAACCAAGAATTGCTGGGACCTACAGGACCCAAGTGCGTATAATGTATAAAATATATCTACTTTCAGGATTAATTCACCATTGAGTACTGCGAAATAATTTCAAGCTTAGATTGAGTAGGCAAAGACTATGTCATCTGAGAATTTACGACGTACGAGTTTAGGCCGATTAACTGGACTAATCTATGCATCACCATCACGGAGCCACGGGCCACGACTAACTACAACGATTATGAAAAAGCTCAAATTACATCGTCCTCTTTTCCTCCGGCGACACAATTGAACCACGTCGTCAACCGCCTCGTGGTATAAAGACAATCAGACATAGTGAAATGACAGACCGTTGCTTCGCACAGAGACGAAGCACAACTCCGCAGTACATCATCCGCAGTCGGTTAACAGCATCGTACAAAGTAAAAGATTTTTGAAAATTCGAAAAATCAAGGGACGTAATTATCAAATCTACTTGAAGCGATTCATTAAAACTCTGAGAACTTACCAACAGGAATATAGTACGGTTGTACAAATTCAACGACGTGGCAGAGGACGAGAATCCCAAAGATACGTACGAAGATGTTCCTCATCTTTTAGCGGTCGTATCTTCAACCGTGAAAAACCCCAAGAAATAGTAAACTGTTCGAATGCAGAATGCAGAAAAATTCGCTATCAACAAGTATCTCGATGGGGCTAATGACGAGACAGTCCGTCGAGGACGAGGACCGGTAAACTTGTGAGTGGATGATGCAGAGCGCGGAGGCTGCGAGTCTCTCTCGCATGGAGCAATATATCGGTGGGTAGGTAGTCTTAGCTAAAGCAGCGCGCGCCGACGTGCAGAAAACTTCCCCTGTTGTTGAATTTTCGCCATCATCATCCCTCCGCAACCCCCTTTTCACAGTCACCTCATCCTTTCGAAAAATAATGGTTAAACCCACGAGGAAGGGGCTCTTCAAGTCATCCCGCATAGCACTAAAAGCTTGAGTCGAAGGACTCTTACTAAAAGAAGATCACCTTTCGATCCTCTTTACGATCGAGTGATATTTTCGTTGGCAATTTGGCGACTCAGTAAAGAATATACATGTATGAATTTTCTATCAGGTTAAAAATTGGGTACAATAGAAAAGCGGATTTTTTCTGGCGTTGTATAACGTAAGTCCCGATATAGATAGTCCCTAAGAAGAAAAAAAAACCCCCCAAGGGTTCTTCTGTTATTATAAAATTGATTTTATTTTTTTGTAGAGACTTAATCCACCGACTATATCAGATATTATGGCGACACTGATTACAATGGTAAAATTCATTCGATTTGGGAAAAAGTCATTTGTTCTTTCGGTAAACCTAATCAATTATAGATTGAATATTGGTACAGCCTCAGCTTCATCAACGACAAAAATCGCTCCAGGCTACACCGTTCCTATACCTATATATAAAACATATACCTATATCGCGTATCTTCAACGTACCAATAACTCCATCGCTTATTGATAGTTTATATTCCCTTTCTATGTATTCTCACCGTATTTAAACGCAATCCCTAAACCACCCACGTACTCGTCTTGCACTCAGTATCATCTTTCCATAGACATAAGTACCATTTGCTCACAAATAAGTGTGTTTGTTTCTTAGCTCAGTCAGTTTGTTCATACATGTAACAGGGGTGCAACTGTACACGTTCCCACGAACTTATAATCCCTCGAAGTTATCCGTGTCTTATTTTTTATCCTGGAAGGCGAGAACTCGATAGTCTTAAGCTTGATAGATTCGTTAGCCTTTCTTTAGACCAAAGTTCACAAGATTATACGGATATACTATATGGGTATACCTCTATACAGGAGAGAACTACGAGAACCAGGAGTCGTTAAACAAGATTTAGCCAGAGACACAGCGATCTACCCCAAACGCCGTCATTCTATCAGCCTTCTCATCGGTTAACAATGGAAAAACTTTGACAGCAAAGCTAATTAATTACTCTTGGTTCTTGTGCGGATGTATATCGGAAACTATGCGTTTCTTAGGAAGTTAAGGACATGATCCCACACCGACTTACTCATTCATCCCACGTGGCGTTTGATCGGTCTTGAATGAACAAGGTGAGCGTACGTGGTATGCAATAGCTTCCCACAGCTGTCTAAGGCTAACGACCCGTACACATAGTACAGCTTATTTATCACCTATGACTTCGAGAAATCAACTGAAAGACAGAAATCTCATACAAGTCAGATTTCATTCGGTTGTGATTTATACTTGTTCAAAACCCCGTCATGTCGTAAACTGATCCAATATATCAGCAAAATTTCTGCTCAAATCTAGTCAAGTCTCATTAGGCATGAGCCAGAGTGGTCTCGGCGATATTGCATGTGAACAATTATTAGGAATTATATTTATACGTACTTACAATAAATTATTGATGTCTGAAAATATCCCAGGGACTGACGATTACAGATTTATCGTAAAAATACTTAGGCTCGCAAAAGCTCCCTGTTATGAGGTGAATTTTTTATCTAAGCTCAGCCATCAGTTGCGCGTTTTAACGAAGAAAGTTTTTATGTTATTTAATACTTTTATAGACAGAGATTAATCCGGCTCGACCTCCTTCTTTATTTCGTGCGATAAAACTTCTGATTGTCTTATTGCAAAAAAGTAATTTTTCTTAAATTATAGATTTCACGTTCGTGAAATCGAAAGGATTCGAATAAATTCGCAGATTCTATCCGCCCTCGGCCCTGGGAATGAATGTTAGCGTTTCTAATTATCAGATAAGCCGTCTTCAACCACCAAGGCAACAGGTCTGAAGTGGTCAAATAATTCTAATCCTAATAATAAATTCTATCAGCAAACGAGAATTCGAGCTAACCAGAGACTAAGTTTTCATTGTAGAATTATTCCATTGGCTTATACGATCAACCAGCGTTAGTTAGTTAGCGATACCCATAAAGGGTGCAGGTGAGATAGAAATCGGTGAATTATACCAAACCCACACGTCTTTCCAAATAACGAAGAAAAGGAAAAACATCTTTCTTGTTTCACAGAAGGAGAAGAAACAATTTTTTTTAAGGGAAAAGGAGCAGCCAGAAAATAATTGGGTTCATAGTTAAACAATCACGTAAATTTATTAGCAATCGTTGTAAATATTTACAATATAATAATAAATGGACGAAAGTTGTGGAATAAATTTTTTAACTCGTCCCAAACCAGTCGGATCCCATAGCTCCGAAGAAGGCAGCAGCCCCAGACTTTATACTAGCTCCAGCGGAGTCATTTCTCGCGTGTGTCTTGGTTGGTGTCTTCTTCCGCTGAAATGATAATTAATATTTGTTCTTCAATTCCGCTTAGCCTTGAGTCTTGATTCGAGGATGCAAGGGGTCATATTAATTATACAAAGCACACATAATAACACAGTAAGTATAATGTTTTTTAATCTAAAATTCAAATCTCAAAACCTTGGGGTTCCAAAGTAACTGGAACTTTTATTTTTTTCTTATCTTATTTTTTAGCTATTTAATTAGATGGCTAATTAATTCACGGCAATCAAAGGATAATTAATCGGATTATAACTAAGAGACTCGTTATATCCATAGTGGATGTTATCGTTTCAGTTTTAGTAAGGAATAAATCATGGCTAGGGTCTGGTTACGTTGCTGCAGCTGGGTAACCATAGACAACCGTGTTGGCGAACGTTAAATCGTGAATTTCACGACTAAGTCTACCTTGTCGACGCGGCCCACACCATACACCCTTCCGTTTCTCGGTGTGCCATACACGCCACTGTTAACCCAAGTTTATGAACGCAACGGCTCTCAAGCTAGAACTCTATAAACGCGAAATGGTTTGTTAAACTAGAGTCGGTTTTAAATGCGAGGATGCGTTATTGGGAATTTTTTATATCGTTTTTTTTTTTTTTCATTTCGCAAATCTTCACCTGATCCTTAGCAAACTGAATTAAAATATCCGTATACCTGTAATAAAATTCTGAAAAAAAAAACATTTCTTTTTCTTTTTTCGCTAATTAACGAAACATTGGACAACCTACCATTGATTTGTCTTGTAATGCAACAGATACTATCGGAACTGTCCTTGATGGAGCTGTTACTGTTAAAGGAGGGAACCACGGAGCCCCAGAACAAACTGCAAGGACACCCGGAGAATCGGATGCAGATTTTGTTGCATCACCAGCTGCAGAGCTCGTCCGAGCACCCAGAACAGAATGCAGCTGTTCCGAATGGGGTACGAGATTCCCAAATATTAACTACAAAACAAGAAATTGAATGAGTCGATTAGCCAATGAAATTCACGTGGTAAATGTCGTGGGACTTTTGATGATATTATCAATCAATTGAAAATAGAATTCGTTTAATAGTATTTGTGGAAAAATAGAGGTGAGATATTTTGGTTAAAATTATTCACGTATGAATTTACTCGGCAAAGTTCCTTTTGCAATGCCGTAGGTTTACAGCGGAATGGAGATGTATTCAGGTTCATACGTTAGAATTTAGATAATAGTTTTCCTTTCGAATTTATTCAACCGTAATGGGTGAGGAATTGATAATTAATCACAAGTTTAAACTGCCTCAAACAGAAGACCGGAAACAAAAAAAGGAAAAAAAAAAAAAAACCAAGCTGAAATCTTGGATTTCCTCACGCGAACTTACATATTCAATGAAATCACTGGGCGATGAATTTTTCGTATTGATTAATTAGATGCGTGCGAGAGTGGGTGAAAAATGAGATTTGCATTCTATAAACGTGAAGGAAAGTTTGATTATATTATTGAAGAAAAATTAGTTTACCTGCGTCCTCTGAGCACTCTTCTTTACATTAGCGTGAATGAATGGATAAAAAACATCCAAATCGAAGGGATCAATTTTTGATTGAATATTTTCGCATATCTGGGTAGATTTGTCAATAAATTTTTTATTCTCTCTAGGTACCATCAAAAGTGTCACATATTTTGTGTCTAGAAGTATTTGCAACGCTTGTTTTTGTCTGAGACTTTCCTCTTTTGATATATCGGTGTAATATTCAAACAATTCCATTACTACGGCATCTACGATTTCGTGAAGAATTTTCCTGAAATCGTTCATCATTCAATAAAAATCATTGATTCTATATTCGAAAATAGGTATCTATATCAGAGTATTTTTTTCTTCCTATTGCAGTATAGCTTCGAAAAATTTCAAACTTGGTACACCCCTTACCTGTAGTAGTAGGTATTTCATGAAAATTTGACAGATCTTTAACGATATAATTTTCGAAGCTACAGCGCACCGAAAAAAATGTTTTATCTCCAAATTGTGATGAATAAAATTTTGTTTGTTATTAAAAATCGTCTGTTATTCAAATGGCAAAATTCGAAGGCCTTGGGACAGTATTTAGAATTGAAATAGGAACTCGGGGTTTTGACTAGATTTTTTTTAGTATATATATTTTGAGACGTTCTGACCCATGAGAACATTGGAATTTGAATATGACCGAATTGGGGACCACCGTAATATGGATTCTATATGTATGAAGATGAATTTTGTTGGCTTTTTCAAATCTCTACATTGAATTTGCCAAACGTGTTTCGGACAGATGATACTTTACCGCCTTGCAATGTCTGTCGTAACACGGGTCGAGAATAATGTCGTAAAATAGAATTGGGACAAGATATCTAAGAAATAAGTCTATTTAGTCAAAATATAAAAAATATCGGGAAACAGCTTGACGTGATGTCAGGCTGAATGTGAAGTTTTATAAAATTGAATTTGCCCACCCGTAGGTAGTCTACCGTCGTTGATCGTGGCAGCCGTTTTGAAATTGCGAGTTATGAAAAAAGGTAAGAACACTTCGATTTTACAGATTCAAGAACAAAGTATTTCGTCGCTAACTATTTCACAGGAATTTATCGCGTTTATACTAATCGATTTAACGTCTATATTGAATTCAATATATCCTTTGAATTTGAAAGCATTATGGTAGCGAAATCAGGGGCTCAAAAAATCGCGAGTGTATTTTCCGAGTGAAAAGGCGAAACTGTTTTTCCAAAATCAAATTATCCGACATACGAATTTCTCATACTTCATTAAAATTATCAACGAGACTTTATGAAAATCTTTGTTGTAGGTACCGGGAAATATCGCCATCATCTGTAGGAAGCGAGAATTAATGTCTAATGAGCTTGCAAAGCTTTGAGTCAATACATCAAACGGTTTGTGACTAATTGTGGGCGTCGTACATAAAAGAGATTCATTTCCGGTAAAATGCTGTACGAGTCGTCACTCGTCGTCTCAAATTCCTATCTATGGGTACATCATTCTCAATATTTCGAATTTCGAAACGCAACACGGAAAAAAATGGATATGAAAATGCGAAGCACGAAGTAATGGATAAAAATGATTTCACTTACTTTGGTAGCGTGTGAGGGATGACCGAATTTAAATCTTTGCTAACGGAGGCCAAGAATTTCTGCACGGAAACGGAGGGCTGAAACGGTACCGAAATTTCCGACTTCATTCGTTTCCCTTCTTCGCCCTCTTCTTCGATCGTCACTTTCTCCCAGTCGCAAATCATCGTTTGCATTTTTATAACGTTCAAAGATTTGGGCATTATCCGTTCTTTATGGTCGTGAATTTTTTTCTTAAACAAACTGGCCCACGCGGTCCATCCAGCTATGCTATCGTCCTTCAAAGTGTCGCAAATCGATTGCCATTTCGTGTTGGGTATAATAATTCCCGATACTTTCGAGAGGGTGAAACACTTGTTTAAACTCGGTGAAAGTATCGTTAAAGCTTGCAAAAATCTTGCGGCAACGATAGCGTTGATTTCCCTCTTTCCCACCTTACTATTTTCCGCGAGACATTCGTCCCTGATAAATATCGAGAGGTCGTTAACTTTCCGTGTGCTAATAACCTGCAGTTCTTCCTGAATTATTTCGCGATCAATGAACTTGTTGAACGTCGTCGATATCTTAATAGCCAGTAAATCTTTCGCCACCGATTTCTGGCTTTCGTATAAATAAAGTTGAAGATCGTTGAGCAGGGACAGCAAACTGCGGTCAAAATTTTCACACAATTTTGCCAAATTTGGGGAATACCCTCTCGTTTTCATTAGCAAAAGCCTCTCATTATCGGCACCGTTTTTATTCAATTTCTGCGGTATATCTGAGGGCGAATCTTTCCAAACGTACCATCTGAGATCATGTTCAGGATACTCGCATTTATCGTGAGCGACTTTGTCTAGAGTCTCGAAAATCTCGCTTTTTAAATTCGACAACGTTTCGTCCCATTTAGTATTAACAATTCCTTTAACGCGCTCGGTGAGTAAAGGCTGAAAATAATCGCCCCAAAAGTTTATTGTCTTTTGAAGCGACAGTTTCCTGCATATCGTTTCCCAATTTTCAGGAACGTCTAGGGCCAGTGCTTCCTCCCGAATGTTGTGTATACCCTTTACAGACGTTACTAGATTCAGCAATTTCGATACCTCGCGATTAACGAAACCCTCTACCCAGCTCAACCAATTTGTTATGTTATTTTTGAGCTCAGTTTCAGGGACTGGATCAATCTCACCACGAGTCGACGGTTTGTAGCTTTTAGCGAAAGGCGAGAGAAATTTATCGGTCAAATCTGTGTCGACTTTTAACAACGAGAGTGTTGTTGGTGCTTTAGAACCAGCTACAGCTTCTATACTCTGTAGTACGAGGCCTTGCGTTTTCCCATTAGCCTCTGAAACCGGAGGCGGGAATAAAGAAGTCTCATCATCTCTGAATTTCTATTTTTTTTTTTTTTTCAATATTTAAGTGGTACATGATAGACTTGTGAATTTTTTTTGATAGATAATAATACGTTACATCCGAGCTTTCGTGATCAAGAGAAAATTTTCAAATTATATTATATAGTTCGGAATTACAACGTCTTAGAGATTTCGTTATGTTTGTTCTATTGGTATATGTAACAGTATTTTAATTTTATTCTATTCTTCTAGATCTGCGTGATTTATTTTTTGCCTCTCTGTTGATATGTGTTGATTAGAAGGTTCTACTCGTTTCCGTAATAGTTAGGCTATTATTTCGAAGTACGTAAATTGCAAATTCTAAATTCTATAAATCTATTGAGATTTGTAAAAAAAAAAACAAAATAACAGGGAAAGTATTTGGAGAATTTCTTCTTACCTATAAAACAGGAATGAAGTAGATCGATAACATGTGTAAATAATTTGACGCTTAAGCTGATCCTGTTTCTCACACTCAGATGACTTTCGTCTTTAATGACCGACTCAATGGCTTGACTTCTTAAAGAAATAAACTTTTTCAACAATTCTGTGGACGTTATACCATCCAGTAGTACCAATGATGCTAAAGAATTAGTTGCAGACTGTAAAAACGAAGAAGAAGAATCAGAATACGAAGTTAGAAAGAAACAGCTTCCTTCTTTTTACATACTGATTCAATTCAAGAGACACACACCTCAACCGATAGCTCCAGGGACTGTAAAACCTTGTTACATCCAGTCAAAATAACATTTCTAAAATGGCTAATAACACCCCACTGTTTCAGAGTGATAGGATACTTTGTGGCAAGATCAGAATTGCCAATTTCAATTCTTAAACTATAATTTATGTGCTGAGCGAACAAAAATAATTGTGTGGCTAATAGAAAATCCTCATTATCAACAGCGGACCATATTTGTTCTGGAATATCCATCAGGATTTTAATCTGCATTACTATGGAGTCGTAAGCCTCGCCTGTTTTATTGCTGTAAAATTACTCAGTAAAATTTCTTTCATAAAAATTCTGAAAATTACGTTTGATTAGGCGCATATTAAGATCTAATAATATTTACCTTTCCAAGAGCTGTTCAGGGGGATCCATTTTAAACCCAATTAGATACTTTTTTTGTAACTTACGACACGTTTCCTCCATGTTACTTATCCTTGTTATAACACATTCGGAAGTAGTCTTCATCTCGGCTATTGTATCAGCAGCTTGTATCAAGTCTCTGTATCTTTCTCTGCAGAAATTAAACTAGAGGGTAGATATTCCTCTTTTTTTTTCTCATTTATTGTTAATTATATAATTCGTGGATTAAAACTAATCGTGGAATTATTCAGACGTGATTTAACTCACGATTATTAATAATCTAATTAGCGAAGAAACGGTTACGAAAAATTAATGTTAATAAAAAAAATCGAACTGATTAGACTTATGGCAATTTAGCAGAATTTTATCAACCGTTTAATTACAACATTGCGTACGTTAATCGAATATTTAACCGCAGGTAGTCGAAGCTTAACCTAAAATATAGAGCATAATAAACTTACCCCACAAGCGTACGGAGCTCGACTTTCTTTCTCTCGCTTTCATTTTGAATCTTTTTTTGTATTTGTTCGATCTCTTTGATCGTATGCTCTTCAAATACTTTGTTAATGTCTAAATCCAGTAGGTTAAGCACTGGCATTTTAAATACAGTAACTCTACTTTTGACACATCAACAGAATCTCAGCTGATCTCATAGACAACAGATATACGAGATTGATTATCTCGTTCATAAGTGACATTCGCGATTCTCGGTGTAAAAAAGTTGAACTAAGAAAATGACAGATTGACAAAAGTCGATTTACAGATTCATTACAAGCTGTGAAAAAATAGCTCGTTATATATTTATAGCGGTAAAGTAATTATTTCTTTCTATCGCTCAAAAATTCGTTAAAAATACTGTTGTAAGTGATAAAATATGTTCAACGACTATGATGGCGCGATCGCAGCGTCACCATAGGTAGTTCTCCAATATTCATCTCAAATTTTCTAAATTTATATCATTTTAGACCTTTTTTCAATGGTATTTAATCTTTATTCTTAATTCCAGTGTTACATTATCATAATGAAATGTGATAAATCTGAAAGTATGATAGATAGACACATAGATAACAGCGTGAAGATTCAGCGAGCTGCATATCTATGTAGTTCATAAACTCCATGGTGTCTGATCCGGCGCGCTGTAGTGCAGCGGTTGTTCTGTAGTGGGAGCTAGTCGCCATTCGTACTTGTGTTCCTTGTGTTCAGTGTCAAGCCAACATGGCGGCCGCGTTGACCGTCGAGCAGGAACAAGTAAGTGATTAAGAATTGTTAACTATTTAACGGATATATATTTCGTTAATAATATTTTAACAATATATGGTACCGTGTGTGCGAGTGTTTAACGGTTAGTTATTATCCTTTCGATAGTCGTTATTTTATTTCATAAAATAGTTACTTTAACTACCGAATGTAAACATCCTACCTACCCACGTCCGCGGAGTTATTCAGGTTTAGTTGACAGCAGGGACAATGATTTTCATCTGTTTGTTCATAGTACGATATGTAGTACTAGGATTCTTTAATCATCCGAATGAAATATGATTTAATAGTCGCGTCAAATCCGCAAGATGATTTTTAACTTTCTGTTTATATTTGATCACCGAATTGTATACAGACAACCGCTACGATCTTTCATATCGAATATTCAATTCAATCTAAATATTAATATTTATCGATTTTATAGATTTTTTTACAAAACACATATGTGCGAATATATGAATGCACACGTTTCTCACGTGTAAATAAGTCGTAAAAATCTTTCAACCTTCTCTAACGAATGTTTATTCATTTAATTTTTTGCCTTTTTTTTTTTTTTTTTTGTTCTTTACTTCACGTATGTGGAATTAATTGTCAACAAAATGCATTTATCTATCTATCTTTCTATCTATCTATCTATCTATTTTTATTTTTTTTTCTTCTTCTGTTACTCAAAACATTTCCCATCGATATTATACGTTATTTTCAATTTACTCGTAAAGCCCTTTAAAAAAAAACGCGGTGATTCAACATCGAAGGAAAATTCCATCTCTTTATCACTGACCTTGTACCGATCATTCTACGAATTGAATTTAATTGTAACGGAAATTTGTGGTTTGCAAACGCTAGATTTTAAACACAAATTTAAAACAGCTTTATTCTACTTTTTGATTAATCAAACGAAAGAACTTATTTTAAGTCTTAGTAATTACGGAGAAACAAATAGAAAAAATAAAACATTTCGAAGTGTATAGTACATATACACATATTATACACATATACGTAACTCTACGTATTACTTATTGCACCGTCTGGTCTACGAAGCGTGGTGCTTTTATTTTTATCGTATTTCTGCCATTTACACATCTGCACTGTTTCTGAAGCGCAACTAGTAGTTGGCTATTATATTTCAGTTTTAAAAACTCTTTACCAAACTCTATATACCTAGTATTAAGATACGAGGCTTCTTATATCCTTTCTCAATCTTTCTACGAAAAGTAAGATCCTAAATTAGCGTTTCGCTTCATTCGTATAACGTTGCGTTTGACGTCTTAGTCACATCCGCATCTTCATCAGGATTCACGCCTATTTATCCATGTGAGTTTTACTCCAGGTTAAGCATACGATTAGTTATACCATACATCGTGAAATAGGAGTGAAAAACTAACAAAGAAAATAAAGGAATTATTCTTTTTATAAATAAATTTGCATCCTATTAGAAAATTGAAGAAATAAAATAACCATCGCAAATATCTGAGCCGAATCTCCTTTTGGACTACAAGTAATAAGTTACATGGTCGTATAGGTACAGGAATGATCATATGACCGCATTATTTTTCCTATAGCTAAACCTCAGAGTGGGGAATGAAATTATTACACGATTTATGACTAATTATTATTCCACGTAAGATACAGGATCCATGAACAGTGTGCTGGGCATGATTGGAGCCACGGTGTTCTTAGGAACACCCAAGTCAGCTCTACATAGGCTGTACTATGCATAGGTATAATACGTTTCTACGTATGTATGCGTATATAATTCCTGTACGTATAACGTACCTGCTTACACATTACAGAGACACGTGTAACTTACGTTTCACTAACACAGAATAAACTCGTTTGCGGGTATAACGGTCGGAAGAATAAAACTCGTGTCACCATTTTCGGCGACAACGGGTTATAGCCAGGTACAAAACCGTATTCTCCAATGGTCTATAAGGTACATATATACCTATATACTAGAGGATATAATAGACTAATATATAGATATATATATATATAAATGAAATGGTTGATATCTGTGGAGAGTAATAAAAAAAAATCAAACAATTATCTTGCATAATATATTCACTCTCTTATATATAGTTGACGAGGGTCAAGAATAAACTCAAAGAAATCCACAGATCCGGAAGTCAAGAGCTAAAATCCGGTCTGTGGGATTTGAGGAAAAATTCTTATCATGGAGTTCATTGTTTTATATTACGATTTTTATTACAAAGAATTTACAACTATCAAAATTTTGTCATTTTTTTTTTTTTATATATTATAATGTCTGGAGAAATACGGGGCATTGTGCTCGTAGAGTGGTCAGTTTTTTTTCTTTTTTGTGTTGTTCTTTTGCCATATCAAGATGTCATGCCAAAAGTGAAAACATCCTCTTGATAAAAGCGAATCTTTTTTTTTTTCTTATCATCTGAGAGCTGAGAGCTGAGGGTAGAGCGTATAACGTATAGCTCAGAGAAAGGGAAAGTGTTAGTTGCACTGCAGCCGTATCAAATTTATTCCGTTGTTGTTAAATGAAAAAACGCGATAGCTGCTCGACCGACGATGAGTATCATCGCAACGTACTTACTTCGATTAGATACGTTGAAATTATAATATATATATAAATATCTTTATTTATATTCAGTGAATCCGCGTGTATAGTAGAGGATTTTAACGATTCGGTATTACGCATGCGGTTGTTGCGCACCTGAAAAAGTTAGGGAATTTTAAGGAGACCGTAAAAGTTAAGGAATTTCATTAAAAGCCTGGAATTTAGTATAAAGTATAGATATAATTAAAAAGAAAAAGTTAAATAAGAAAAATGTTTTTCAATTATTACGACTAACTATAGTCATTACCAGCCAGAGTAGAAACTAAATGATATTTTATTGGAATTCAAAAGCAGGATCCATTATTTTCGAATTATTGAAGTAAAGTATTGTCGTTTCTTATTTAAATCAAAAGATCATAGACTGGCTTGTAAAATATTAGTTAAATAATATAATTTTCACGCTATTTGTTTCGTAACTGAAGAAATTTCTATCGATTATAAGAAAGAGTTGAAATTCTTTATAAACTTTCGCCGCATGATGATAATGAAGTATGAAAATTATGTACGTCTCTAGTTACTTTCGCTAGAGTAACGGAAACTATTAAAAGTTCCCCTAAACGTTGGTCCCGCACAACACCAAATAGGCTACTTACTGGTACCCATCGTTTCGGAGAAATTCATTAACGCCATGCTGGGTTCACGATTCAAACAATTCTCACCGCGCCGCCGCCTATTACTTAATGAAGTTTCATTACGAAGAATAAACCGGACATTGTCTACTGTATACAGGAAATGAACACATACGTGCTCACCGCAGTCCTAGTCACTTACAATAATCAACGTTCACAACAGTAGCAGCTATTGATCCTTAAGTTGTTAATCGTTCCTTTAATCCGACTTCGCAATCATAAATACACACTCATTTACGACTATCAAGAAATTTCTCATTCGATTCGACTGATTGAGGATATGTGCGCTAATTATACTGAAAAAGCAATCATATATTTATACAATAATACCGTTATAGAAATGTCGGAATAAATTCACCCGAATTAATTATAATTTAATCGTCAAATTGGCACATATAGAAGTGACTCATTACATACGTTTTTCTATGTTTTATATGTTTAGGCGTATTTGAACTATATGGTCAGTCACATGAAGATATATCATACGCGTCATTAGAAAAATATTCATTTCATTGTTAGGATTTGCACATAATTATATCGAGGTGAAATGTGAAATATCGCGATGCGTAATGCATAAGAAAATTATGTTCGGTGCAAATAAAGGTATAATTTAATTTATACCATCGATTATAGAACCTGAAAATTAGTCATTGCAAGAAAAAATAAAAATAAAAATACATCAGCATATATCATCAACTTTAGCGAGAATTAATCCGTCATTCGTAATGTTCTGTTGTATTGACCTAGAATTCGAAAATTTATTTAAATTTCTATATTCATTGCATAAAATTAAATGATATATGAATTATTTCAAGTATGTATACAATTTTTCTTCTTTTTTTGGTTTTTTCGGTTTTTAACACACATGCTGTTTGATTGAAAATAATAACTATGGTATAGGTAGGTATATAATATGTCAAAGAAGAGACATTAAGATAATTCGTAGTTTATTAACCGTGAGTTTTGCAGCTGATAAGAAAGATAAAGATCGATGATATGATTAGTTCTTATCACAGGAAAAATAGATATGCGTAGTTTATCATTCACTTAGAATTCGATGACATATGTACAACATGTATATTAGAGTGGTCCTTAAAAGAGTGATTTTTTTTTTTTTTTTAATTTACAAATTTTTCCATTCAGGTAGATTTTCTAGTCGAAGATTTTCGTTCGCTTTTAGCTAAATAATAAGAGGAATTTGTTTTTCTATATTTGAAACCGATAGAGAAGTGGACTTTGAAAATTTGAAAAATCACTCTTTCGAAGACCACTCTGATGTAATACTTGTTCTAGCTCGCAGAGATGACTTAAGTAGTACCTACTATACTTCATATATAGGTATACCGATATACCTACGTCTATTCGATTCGCTGGAGGAGCCATCTGGTTAAAAAGGAGGTAAAAAATCGTGCGCATGGTGCAACTCCTCATTCCATATTAACGAGGACGACAAGTACCCGTCAATTGAGACATATTGATCTTTGCACACCCTGACACTGATCCCCTTCAGCAGCCCGAAGCGGTTACTGCTTGCTCGTGACAGACTATATGCTGATTTTTATAGTGGTCTAGACGCCGAGCGAGATTCTCGCGTTTGGCTTCAGTTTATCGACCAATTTCTTATTGTACTAATCCGATAAATCGTTGAATTAAGCAAAACTCTTTATCCCATAATACATAAGTGTAGTCTAAGCGACAGCGGGAGCGGGTTAACCCCCACGATACCGCAAACAATTTTATTCCAATCATTGATTGGATTTTCCGCTAATTAAATCCCCGAGAGCTTTTAAATACGTAAATAGATCTTCTCTGCTGTCAATGACGTTTTCTATCTCTGATACATCGGTTTTAAAGCTCGTATCAAACTCCCTGCTAGATTACTGCTAAAATAGAATCTCAAATCACGCACGTGCCGATCTCTAACAAAGACAGAAATTGTGATTTCCCGTTAGGTTGGAAACGTAATTATTATATAATGGCGTTAAGTGGGCTGATTTCCTTCTATAAAAAGAAAGTCTTTCCTTGAAACAGAATCTTATATACCTACTCGTGATTTCCTGTCGTAAACTAGCATTAATTTTCACTCGCTATATAGTGAGGTATAAATGCGGAGTAGACGATTTGAAAAATTCAATCGTAATTAAGCATCGTGTAAAAAATTTACAAACCGAATTTATTGATTAATTCAATCAGAATTAGCCTATCGATTTTATCTAATTGAGTCTAAAGCGCGCCTCGCCGTATCGCACCGTATACATATCTAATTTACCAATAATAGAAACTAATTGCTTGCCCGTTGGTCTGCGCAGACGGAGAAAAAAAGCTTTTGTATCAAACCCCAGAATCTTTTAATCAATTCGATTCAATATTACAATTGACGATAAGCTTGACTCGAATTCCGATCGATTGATATTTCGCTTGAAAATTTTATATAAAATCTATATAACAATTCAACGGTTTCTATATAATGCTTCGCTCTGAGATAATCTTCATTCTATCTACGGAAGTGGTTCGCGTCATGAAAGATGACCATTGGTGTGACTATAAGATGATTCACGTATTTACAAGGACAAACTTCACGATAATATATTCCATAAATCTCAGCTCGTCAAGAAATGAAACGCGATGGAAAACCCCTTCGGAAAATTCGTTCGTTTTTTTTTTTTTTTTTTTACCTAAGGCTAAGAAGAATGAACGATTTATTTATACGTTACGAGAATATTTATCAAATCGAGCCTTAATAAATCAGGAGAATATCTTCTGATCGTTTAACTTCGATTAAGAAATTCGATCTTGTATACATATATATATATATCTATATTGCTGCGGGTAGTGAATAGCTCGATATATACGCGGGTACACAATACGTTTTTCGTATCTCGCGGCTCGCTCCGCGAAACCAATTTAAAATGCTTTAACTTTTTAAAACGCTTCACCGGTCTGCTGCAATTTCTCTATTCTATGTTATACTCGCTGCTCGGCGGTGCCAGGAATAACGTTGAAAAGTTCCATTATTGTCAAACTACAGAATAGTACGATTCGTTCGAAAACGTGTATACAAAACCACGAGTAGGTAGGTAGGTAGGTAGGTAGGTAGGTAGGTATACCACAGTTTGTTCATGTTCAAAGCAGTCGGGTTAGATCGCTGTGGTCCTCGCTGCTGCAGTCCATTGCGTTGTACTAACGGTAGTGGGTGGGCGTCGCGACGCCCACGGAAAAACAGATATGACATATTATGGGTAAATATCTGAAAGTTGACGCCTCGTGTACGTCATGTCAATTAGCTAAACTCCCATGACTATGCGAGTCCTAAACTTCCAAAAATTTCAAGAATTTCTTCTCCTCTTCAATCATCAAGATCAGTTTTTTTTTTTTATAAATTTTTACTCCAAAACCGCGGTACTGAATTAGTTGACATTTTTCGAATATCAAAATCCTGTAGCCTCGACGTTTTATATGTACGTCAAACTTTCGACTTGGATTAAAATGTCCCAAGTTTCATTTAAAATCTGTAGTCATGCGCTTTGTCAACCAGAAACGATATGATAAAGGAAAAAGATTCTCATTTAGACCCAAATATTTTTTTTTTTTTTTTTTTTTTTTACGGATAAAAAAGAAAAGAAAAGGAAAAAATAATATTCTAGGAGTACCTAGTGTTCCAACCATTTCATGCACAAACTATCCTCCTTCAGGCATGGTCTACGGCGATGAGCCTGACAAACGCCATGCGGTGCACAACCAGAAGTAGCTAGTCAGTGACCCACTTGAAAACAATACCGATGTCATACTTTCATTCTTCTTTTCAAAACCAATACCAATGCAGCTCGTCGACTCTGACATTACCTGTCATGTCGTCGCGTGCTGCAGTTACACTTAGCTTATAAGTATATAATATAATAACGACCGATCTCTGATTAGACTGATTAGACGGGTAATTCAAGCCTGTGGCACATTTAGTCTATTTCCTTTTTTTTTTTTTTCACGCAGAATTAGCAGTTCGTTTATTATATGCATATGCCTCGACCGAGTCATTCAGGATCATATATGTACAGTACATACATGTAATAGAAAAAAAAAAAGACATTTTTGATAGTTAGGTATATTCAAAAAACATGAAATAGATATTTCTGTCGGATAAAGTGCAACAGAATTTTTTTTTTCTACTTTTATCGACAAGGCGGAAATTCGTTCATCAGTCCGTCAATCATTGCATGCTGTTATACGAGCATGCGTAGGTATTGTTGAATGAGATTTCTGGGACGAACGGTCAGGACCAGCCCGAGCATCAAGCAACGGTGTCTACCGTTAGATTGACGCGTTCGTCATATTGACGACGGGATAAACAACGGAAGTGACTGTCGACATTTAAAAATAAAAATTTATTGTTTGTCCTCGCGAGTATACAACGTGCTGTTCTATTTTAGTATATACCTACTATATATTTACCATTCTTCAACGTAGACGTACGGTAGACTGGGGCAAATTGGATAACTCAGCTCAACATTGATAGACAAAAAAAAAAAACAATTTCCGCAAATTTTTTTAAAATTTCTTGACAAAAAAATGTGGAATTTTTTCCAGAAAATTTTCCTTTCTCTTCTTCATCAGTTTTCAACTGAAAGCAAATACCAAAATATCATTCTTTGGTATTCACTTTTCGTTGATTTAAATCAGAACAATCATCTCAAGGAAGTTATTCCGTGGCATAATTTGCCAATTCGATAGATTAGAAAATCAGAAATACCACAACGGTACATCGCAACGCGGATGAAGGATTGTACACGATATTGTATTATAAGTGTATTGTATATATACGTACCTATATTGGTATAATAAAGTGAAGTCATGCTGGCGCGAATGGCGACGAATAGGCTAGCCATACGGAGCCTAAGAGACCGTAGGATTTCAGGAACTCGAGAGAGATTTTGGTCCAGGGAGTGAGTCGCTGATATCGATTGGAGTAGACGAAGTCGAGGAGATCAGGGAGTCGGAAAACTGAAGACTGGTGAAGGAATAGGAATTGAATTCAAAAGATATACCTATATGGTTAGAAATGATATTCTCAGCTTCATTGACCGTTCAAATTTGTTTCCTCTATTTTTATTTTTCTTCAAAGTTTTAGATCGAAATTACTGACATAGTAGAAAATCAAAGAAAACGAATAGGTATAGGTACGTTTTTGTACTTTTCAATGAAATTTTGAAATACTTCAATCAGGTATGTCGCTACTATTTAATTCACAGCAATTCGTCTGTAGGTATATCTAGGTTTACACAGTTATTCCGAGAATGCATTACACACATATACAAAATCTAAAAACAGATTGTCAGTAAATAATAAGAAACTCAAAGAAGAGAAGAGATAGATGACGCATTGAAAGAAAATTGTAACTATCTCGGACGCATTTTCTTCCTTTTTCGTTTTCTCTTTTCTCTTTCTCCTTCTTCTTCTTCTTCTTCTTCTTCTTCTTTTTCTTTTTCTTTAATACTTTTGTTGAAGGAATAAGGATAACGCGGTTTATCCAACGTTGTAAACCACCCTGTACACGTGCGTATCGATCACGTGCAGGTCGCGTTGAATAAGTTTTTGGTTCGTGTTAATCCAGACGGGCGTCCGGCTGAGTTGAACACTGGACAACCCAGCTGACCGGAAAATCTATTAGCGGCCCCCGCATGTCTCAGATGACCTTTGCTGTCAAGTAGAATTACAACAAGCGAATCCTATGGACCTGAACTCCAAAGTACAACTCAAAACTCTCAGCTCGCTCAAAACGTGGATTGAAACTTTGCCAACTCGGGTAGAGACGTACGCGAACTAACATCTTTTTATTTTCTTTTCTCTTCTCTTTCTTTCTCTCTTTCTGCCCCTATTATCCGTAAAACTCTATCTTTTAATTATCATACAAACACGTAGTTTTACTTCGAATTATTTTATCGCTTAATGGTAAGACACGCATATCTATATATATTTAGACGAGAATAATGAAAATAATTGCTATACCAGTTGAGTTCGACTTCCTTCGAGAGAGAGATAAAATAATCAGCAGTAAAATGGAATCGAGAGGGTATTGAAAAAATTCGCGGAATTTTTTAATCGTCAACTATACCGAGAAATCAGGTCAAATCGTGGTTCATATCAACTAACACGTATATAAAAAACCATTGGCCAAAAGTACTTCGGAACTAAATTTGTCGGTTAATTAAAATTGTCACGAGGAAGGAAATAATCTTATTCGCAATCTAATCTAATATTTGGTCAATGCATATATATTTTCTTACAGTTATATATATTATTCACGAAATTTATAAGGCTGAATTATTGAAACGCAAAGATATCAAACTAAATCAAAAATTACAATTGTGTTTTTTTTTTCTCTCACTCAAGTTTAGCAGTAACTATTTTTCTCTTAAATTATTTGATCATTTGCTCTTCATTCATCCAAATGAGAAGAAATCAAAGCACGATTATGACGTTCCTCTATCCACACCACATGTGTAAAATTCATGTAAGAAAGTGATCTCCTGCAGGTATAGCCTGAACCGACTCGAAGTATTCCGAAACGGATGTATGACATGGTCCTAAAACATAAATTAAAAAAAAAAAATGACTTTGTACATTGAGATAGATAATTCCTGACGGATTATACCTAGACGTCGACTATCATCGACAGGGAGGGGCCGCAGTTAGGCAGAGTCCCTGTCTATGCGGTTGTCTGGCGTACAGCCGGGCTGCAATGCACTTGCCTTTGAACGTCTGCTTCCTCGCTGTCAGCGAGTAGTATCTAGGTAGGGGAAACCGGAAGTGTGTCGGGTGGGGCAGGGGCAGGCCGGAAGTGGTGCCAATATCCTAGACACGCGGCAGCGAACCAGGGTCGACAAACACTGGCTCAAAGTACCTAAACTTTTCCTAAATATACTTACTTACTTACTTATCCAAATAATTGATCGATATTACAAAGATCCAAGATATCTTTCATCGATTGTATGAACCTAACGCGGATAATATACAGCAAAGAAGAAATAAAAAAAAACACCAAGAGAAATTTTATCGATTTGCAAAAGACGAGAAGAGTTTCGCTGAAGTTCTAAATTTCATATGCATCACAGTATAACTTACGTGATGAACATTTTTAAATGTAATATAATTAAAGCCTTTGACTTACAATTCATATCGAATTAGACTTGGTTCAATAAACTTTTTAATCGCTATATGCCTTGTGCGAATTATAATTTACATAGGAGTGTATATGTATACGTATGTGTGTGTTTGTTAGTTAGCTATAAAGCGGACAACTGCGGTATTCTGATACGACAACCGCATGCGGATCTAAAAAAAAAGTAGTATGTGACGATCAGTAGGATCAGTTGTGTGGCGGTCAGTCGAACCCGGTTAACGTATTGGTCGACATGTCAATACATAGATATATATATATATGGGTAGTTCTACAGATTAGGGAATTTTAAGGGGCTCACTCTGTAGCTCCTCAATTTAGCAATTCGTTTTGTTTTTTTTAGTCAGTTTTTAAAGCGCTTCTATAAGCTCGATTTTTTTTTAACTCTTATCATATGGTTTAAATACCCCTTTCAGCTGTTTCAAACGATTCAGTTATTCTCAACAGTTAATGATAATAATAAAAACATTAGAAATACATTTTTTTCTATATTAATTTAATTATAATTTGACAAAGTATGTGCGTGAGTGCTGTGCCGTGCTGTGACGTGCGTGCGGTTCTTCATATACCTTTTATATTCTATATCAACGCGTGATATGGAATGCGCGAAACACCTCAACGTAATACTCATGGCATTTAAGTGTTACGTGCAACAAGGATGTTGCGACGTGAGTGCAGATCGAATTAATAACCACGTATAACCTATACCTTATAATATATATGAAGAAATTTTATACCAAGAAACTAATTCAATTATTCAGGGTTGTCAATATCGGGGAATTTGAAATTCGTTAGGAAAAATTCGTACATACAAATCTTGATATTTGATAAGGATAATTTCATGCAATCAATTAATTTTCCTCGATCTTGTTACGGTCGAGGGGTTACGCACTCGGAAATCATAGAGACAACGTAACACGTTTTGCCCTATACTACATTGTACTGTGATTTTTCGTTATTTTTCGTTATTTGCCGCTATCGTATTACACTATAGTGCGTTAAGCGGTCTTTCGCCACAAAAGTTCAGCTTATTCTAACGTATTTTAACGAGAAAATCATGATTTCCGAGTGCGTAACCCCTCGGTTACGGTCGGAAAATATTTCTTAACTCTCTGAAAAGATAAGAAATCGATGTAAATTATTTGTACGATTTTTCGGAGAAGATTTTTTGTAAAGAAATCTTTCGGAAAATCAGGGAAAATGTCGGGTTAATTTCTTTTTCCATCTGATTGAGTGGCCGTCCTGCGGCTGTTAATATAATTGCGAAAAAGCGTTTGATTGCATTAAACCTTTATTTTTTTATATTTAGTAAAAAAGGTTTCGGCGAGACGAGAAATCTTTCGTTTTATAAGTGCTATAACGTACTTTTATCTAATTCAAAAGTTCGTTAACGAGTTTTCAGTTATTTATTCCCTTGTTACTTTTCTTCTTAGTTTTCTTCTTCGTTTTTGTCATATATCCCGTTTAAAAATTTCTTTTTATAAACTTTATGCGCAGGCGACGAAGGAATTTATAGAAGCTGTAAACAAATGTCGCGCTGGGCGACGAGCTGGTCCCGTATCCTGGGGCACAGCCGTCAAGTTCCTTGCCGCGCGGAAGTTCGAGGTCGCTCGAGCCCTGGCTCTTTATGAACAGCACGAGGCAACCAGAAGACGAGAAGGTCTGGCGCGGCTAAATCCGACCCAGGAACCACTCCAGAGCGAACTTCGTACTGGGAAATTCACCGTGCTGGTAAGTCCTTTTAAAATCCTCTTTTCAACTCCTTTTTCCGAGTTTTATACGACTCCGTGCCCTCAACCCAAACTCTCGAAACCCCTGAAACCATTGTGTTAATTTTCAGCCGCGTGAACGTATAGAACAAAAAGTAACTTCGTCCTATTTCATACACCGAGTCAATTTTCACACCCTAGATTATCAGGAAGATGAAAAATTTCTAAAAATTTCTAAAAACGCGAAAAAACGCATTAAAAAAAAAAAAGGAGAATTCTTACGGTCACTGACACCAAGAGACATCTATTCTCTCTGTGTATAGCTGTATATAATCGGGTCGATGTTCTCGTCTCATTTCAAATGAACACTTTTTAGTTACCTACCCGCACGACATCAAATGCCACTGCTCTTAACATCAAACTATGCCTAATATATGTTCCTATTGTACCCGTGCGTGTCCTCGTTTACCATGATGGAACACGGCACGCGGCACCCCATCCCATACCTTATCATTATAATCTTTGGACAGTGACCGCGCAGGGGGTGAAATTTAATCGGATTTATAGCATCTCGGGGTAAATTCGTATGATATACTATACGCTAATTGTACCCGAGGGGATATAATTATGTTTGACAATTGTCTATTCAGAATTCGTGATTCGTGATTCGTGGAAATAAGGGATTATTGTATATATAGTAGTTAAAGACTGTCAATAAATGGTATAACGACCCCTTTCATCGCCATATATGGTATATTTTATATATTACATATTATATATATGTTGAGAAATATAGTGCAGGATATTGTGACCTGGTGAAGCTGTAGATTACGAGTCCAAGTTATAAAGTGATCGTAAAATGTTTAGAGAGTTTTTTTTTTCAAGTTTGGTATAGTATAACAGCTCTGATGGTGCAGCAAGCATATAAATGCACTGTGAAACCATTAAAACACTTGATTCTAGCCACGTCAAATTCGCAAGCCGAAACTACTGTGGCAAAGTACAAAAGCTTCTTTGTCAAAGATCTCGAGACTAGACGGAGAGAAAAAAAAAAGTGTTATTAAACTTCAAGCGACTGCATTTCTATGCGCTCTTCTAGGGTTAGCATATAGTTGAAAACTGCAGACACGTCTGTATACATCTACTTCATGCATTTAAAAGAAAAAAATAAAGTATAGAAAAAATTACTACGAAATGACTAGCGAAATAGCAAACTGCCTACACAGATATTGAAATATATTCTTTCTACTTTTATTCATTATTCGTTATACTTATTATATTATTCTAATATTATGAAGATGCGATGTTTGTTCTTTAAATTTGAAGATTTGACGTTAAATTTGATAAAAATTGGTCCATATGGGGGTTCGGAGATTTAATGAATAAGTCACCGTTTGTGTGATTTTTATGAAATTTTTTATATTACTTTCGAAGCACCGAGAGCTTTTTTCCTAAAATATGAGAAGTCTCAAAAATATTAATTGTGCCAGGGGTTGGTATAATAGGTTTGATAATTATTGCGGTATAGCTCAATAACTGTTGGAGTGATTTTAGCTGAAGGTTCATACAAATTTTCGCGAGTTGTCTTGATTATTTGAAAGAATAATTGAAACTTGAATTTTGGTGTTTCCTTTGGTTTCGTTTTTTTTTTCTTTTTATTCTCATTGCAAAACGAGACGAACTTTATCATAAATCATAATTGAATTCAAATTATACGGATTTTGAAAGTAGGGAAGTGGGGGGTATAATGTATACCTTACTACAAAACTAACCGCCAATATATCAACGGTTATAAATCTTGTATTACGACTATACCTACGTCTGCAAAGAATATACAGTGGCAGTTGGTTAAGTGAACGGAAGTAAGGGTGCGTGCATACCGGTTCTTTGAGCCCAGGTGTGAACGCACCCTATAATACCATACCTCCTAGACGTTGGTTAAAAATATACTTATGTTAGCAGCCCTCGAAATTGGATCTTTACACCACTGCTGCAGGCAGTGGTGAGAATCAAGTTTCCGTAAGAACTTATAAGCGGGAGAAAAAAAAAAAAAAAAACTGCAGTCGTTCTCTAAAACATATATACGTGCGTTCTGCGCACGTGCAGCCAGTTAAAAAAAAAATTCTATACATTTTTTCACGTACCATTTATTAATTTTTTATTTTATTTTTTTTTTTTATTCTTGGTTTCGCGTATTTTAATATCTCATGCGTAGATTAAAATTTATAATTAAATTAATTTGCATATGACTTATGACCACTGCAGAATGCAAGAAGGGGATGAAGACCTGTGACTTTATAATGACGATTTAAAAAAGCTTTAGAACGCTGTGAAAATTGTAGGGTTGAAACGTGAACCCAAGTAAAGTAACTATTTGTCTCCTTTTAATCACTCCGTATATACCTTGTTCATGTAGTCAGTAACTCCCTGGGGGCTTCCCTTACGGTACTCTTGGCGTCGCGACGCTCGACAGACTGTGTAATCTTTGACGGCTTTCAGCTTAAAGACGACCTACCAAAACAAGGAGATAAGCTCGGCCTTAAATCGCTGAGACTTATTCGCGGGCCGCGTGATATTTTTTATCCAAATTTCTCATGTTTCCATATAATCAAAGCTCTGCTTTATCTATCGTTAAAACATTGTGTTTTAGTTGTGTTGTGATATTTGTTCAATTTGAACCCTTAAATAAATAAAACCTCTGCCCTTGCTGTATAAATGCAGGGAGAAGAAAAATGGCCTGAAATTGTTCATCGAAAACGTAGAATTATTTGAAGACAGAATTAGATGTTAGCCGTACTATACTATCTATAACGCGTTTTCTCAATTCTGAGAAAAGTAGTGAAACCGAAGGTCGGATCATCCCACACAAATTCCCAAGAAAATTTTTAATCTTTCATTTATTTTTCAACCATATAGATTATGTTTTATAATCATTATTTCTACATGTGTATTAGAGTGGTTTTTTCAAATTTTCAAAGTCCACTTCTTAATCGGTTCCAAATACAGAAAAACAAATTTCCCTAAAATTTGAGCTCTCAATTCCAACGGGAATACGTACCCCAATTTTTTTTTTTTCTAATCACAATGACTTTGATATCTTTCCAAATATATTCTAATACAAGTGAATGAAGACTTTTTTCGCATTTTGAATAGCTAAAAGCAAATGAAACCCATTAACTAAAAAATCCATCTAAATAAGAAATTGAAAAAAAATTTCAGCCCATTCTGGTTATTAGTTTATAATTGAAACGAACAATAGGAGTGACCGTCAAGTATGAGTATTGCATAGCCTTAAGAACCATTCCGCGAACTTGTGGTTTCGCGATAAATTCAGTCTCTTATCGCGTTATATTCTCGTCGTGTAAAAAAAAAAAAAAGAAAAAAAAACAGAACAGTTATAATAATACTTACACATGCCTGTATCTAAAAAAAAAATTATTTTTTATCGCCTGATCGAACATATAGTTGTCAATCATAATTATCTTTCGATCAATTTCTACTTCAGTTTTAATAACTTCGCGATAATTTGACTACAACGTGTCACATCTACGTCTAATCATCTATCAAAGCTACTAACTTTGGGTACCACGTATAGTATCAACTAAATAGGAAGTTTCAAGGTACATTATATCGAGAGTCGAGAGTGTAGTATAGGTCTCACTAACCGAAGGAAAGAGACGATCGCTGAAAGCCTTAATTTTCTGCCCTTTGATGCTGAATGAATAGTATATTTATAGAAAATCGATGCTCCAAAGTTAAATGTATAATAATGTGGCGATTCTAATGGTTAATAGGGTTTTATCAATACCGATATATTATTCCGCCTGATCTGAAATGAAATTGCAATCGATGAAAAATTTTCACGATTATTTCTAGTCCATTTTCACGCTGATTGATGATCGAGCGGAAAAAAATTGTCTGGCTAGAGACTGAAGATTGAATGCATGGAATTGCATATATATTTTTGAAGTGCATATGAATATGCATTTAATGTAATTAATTATTGGTAAAAAAAGATAGAAAGAACAACAAAGAAACGAAGTTGATTTTCAGGTAAACCAAAAAAATAAAATGTTACAAATATTTAGCCAATTTTCTCCCGATAGATTCCACCATAAATTTCAAGATATATATTCTCGGATATTTGGCTAACGGATTTTGCCTATAAAACGGAAGTTTATTGATTCAACGCCGCGTTGACCAAGCGGAAAAGGATTTTTAGGGTCGGTAGTCCCAAGGGGCTTTTCGTACTCATCTACAGGATTGTTTCCTTTCAAAAATTCATCGTCTCGGTTACTTTACGGTCTCTAGAAATCTAGCCTAAACCGTCCTTTGCTTATTCACCAAATAAACTGCGGGAAGATTTATTCCCATGGAAATTCTGCGGTCTAGATTCTTAACGGTAAAATAAGAATACATCTGTAAATTTTCTTACTGAAATTTACTCACCTGAACCACCGATCATTTTCTGTAATTATCATATCTATATGAATTCATCCACCACTATGAAATATAATTAATATTCATTCTTGGGGTGAAACTTTCGCTTTCACTCTACTCTCTATATCTCATCTGTACCCAACCTTGTATAAAAATAATGAATAGGTTGATGTATACCTATAATAGAAGAAAACAGAAAAAAAAAACAGTCGTGGAAATATCGATCTTGTTTCAGCCTACGAGGGATGGAACGGGGGCTGCCATAGCAATATTCACAGCTCACCTTCATCTTCCTCAGAATACGTCGCACCAGACAACTCTTCAGGTAAAATATAGAAACAATTTCATATTTAAGGAAAAATTCTTTGCCTTCTATAGTTGATATGAACAACGTTAGAAATATCTTAAGGAAAATCTCCATGGTTTAGTTCTTGGGCAGCTAGTATATCCCCACTAAAATCCGCGTCTCAGTATTCTCCTTATGTTGTTTATTCTTATTCTCATATTCCCTCATGGACCGCGCACAATCTTTGTGGTATACGTGCCTATATCTTACCTCGCAGACACTTTGTCCAAGTTTTTCACATTGTTTATGGAATTCTATGAATATTGAAGCATCACGGTATGAGCTTCACAAGCGCCAACCCAGTCTTTTGAAGTTTGAAAGCTAGACCCCAGCCTCTCTTATTACTACGAGATTTTTTAATCGAAAGTAGAGCTTAAAGAAGCTGCATCATTAAACTTTACAAATCGGAATCATCATTTTTTTCAAAACATTCCGTTTTTTTTTTTGTCAATTTTTGACTTTTTTTCTACTTTTCTTCACTTTTCATATATTCAGTCACCGCCAACTCGGCACCACCCAAGATTTTCGTCTGTTTTTTGCAGGCTGGCCATCCCCTTTTCAATTTTAAACTTTCAAGGGCCGTAAAATAATTAAATAAATAAATATTTAGATGAATAATTAAATAGATAAATAAATAAACAAATAAATGTTAACAATTAACAATTGTTATCACAATAAATTATATTGAAAGAGTAAAATTATTCAGTACAATTTGGTTGTATCAATAATAACATTAATTAGATTAATAATTATTTTCACTTAGCTGCTTTGCTTTTACGATGCATGGATTTCACGAAGCCATTTATTCATTTATTTAATCATTCAGTCATACATCCATTTATTCATTTGATTATTCATTTAATTATTCATTTATTCATCCATCCATCCATCCATCCAACCAACCATCTATCCATTCATCCACCCATCCATCGATCCAACCAACCATCTATCCATTCATTCATCCATCCATCCAACCAACCAACCAACCATCTATCCATTCATCCATCCATTCATTAATTCATCCATCCATCCATCGATCCAACCAACCAACCATAATTTTCCGACTTTGGGTAACGTTAGGCTACCTTGTCTCGTCGCTCGATAAATTTTCGTGTATAACAGTTCGCGTTGGTACGTTATCTACCTCGTAGTACCTACACTGTTCATTTTATAGCTGGTATATTGAGCGTCGAGCTTTCGCGGGAACAGAAATCTGTAAAAGCTTTTACCGACGTCGTTTCCTCGTGGATATCATAGCTGCAGGCATAAAAAATGCGATTGATCAACCTTGCTATGTCGACGATGCAGCGATTCTTACGAGATCAAGTACCCGAATAAGACTTAAAGTTACCCGATCATAAGACTTAAAGTGATTCGAATTTCTGAAAAAACGGGAAAACTGAAACTTCATTTGTTACAATTGATCTACGTAGAATAAAAATGATCAGAAATTGAAAATTTGTGTGATTTTCATTTCTGTTCATATTTTTAGTATTTCTTTCTTTTTTTTTTTTAGAACGGAAGATGATTTGAAAATTTCTTACACCGTTTCTAGAATAGTTATTTCTGTTTGACAGGGTGTAGTCTACCAGTTGGATGCAGCCCTGGAAAGTGCGGAGACACAACGTCACGGTTTGGTATTTATTTACGACATGTCGGACAGTAAATATCAAAATTTCGACTACGATCTGTCCCAAAAAATTCTAACTTTACTAAAGGTGAGTCAATTCCATCAAGCAATTCTATCATATACCTTGTATCATAAATGACTATTCACTTTCGAATTTAAATTTTTATCCACTGATCAAACCAGATCAACAAAAACTGAATCCTATAGATCGAAGACAACAAAGGAATAACTTGAAAAAAAGAAAAAGAAAAGAAAAAATGAAACTCAATTCATCTCTCTTTCTCTCTCTCGCTCTCTCGTCATATCATTCGTTATACCACCTACTGTTAATTGACTCAGAGTACTTTCACTTAAAATAATTTGCCAAATATTAGGTGTGGTCGCGGTTCTTTACCGCTTAAGGCTATAGACGCGACCAACGACTTTGAAATCTACTGCATGATTCACCTGTTATAAACCTACAGTTACTATATTGTCATGGTTGTAGCGACATATGTATATCACAAGTACCTTCTCTCTGACTTGAATTAGTCTTACTCCATATTTTTGATTTATATAACTCGCATACAATCTTTCGATAAATCTTGCGTTATAAATTTTTTCCTTTTTTTATAAACATACGTACTCCGTATTTCCACCTTTCTGTTATTTATTTCGAAAGTGAAAATATTCTATTTATAAAACTCCGACTGTCAACGTAAAACATTAGATTCGACCTAAACACGCATATGATAATAATTATTACTATTACTATTATAATAATTATTATTATTATTAGAGTATGAGTACCTACGTCGCGTCGTGGCCCACGCTAAGTCGAGTCATCGTCCCTGTTAATACTATTATTAGGTTTACTCAAATCCTCAATGAACTTGGCCACTTGCTTATATAGCTGCGATAGGTAGGTAGGTAGGTAGGTAGGTAGGTACTACCTGATATCAGATATTGGAGTATCAGCCACTTTCCAACTTTTCTGTTGCACATTTATACTTTTTTGTAATCTCTTATTTTCTCTTTCTATTTTATGTACCATATTTCACCTTGCATATGAAGTCTTGCGCCGCGTTTTTTTTTTTTTTTTCTTTGGTTTCTTTTTTCAGCGAACTTTAAAGTCCGTGTGAATTTATAATTAAAGGCCAACCTACGTAGTGCCACTAATTACATCTAGTGGTTGGTTGCAGCAGCAGGGAGAAAACTCGAAACACAATTTAAAAATAATAATAATAGTTAATAATTAAAATAAAAAGGCGCGAGTTTGACATCATGTTATATTCCGAACTAATGAAATTCTTTGCTAATAAGAGTTTCGCCGAATATACAATATACGTGGTATAATAAAATAATTATCGTATATACCTATGTAAGCATAATATATTAACTTCTATATGTATCTGAAAATTTTCAAATTTCTACGAAATTACGAAGAGTCGGCTGACCGTCGCACTTACGTCACGATGACGCGATTTGACCCGATGAAAAATACGTGTTACAGTAATGAATTTATCTCACAATATAAGTTAATTTGAAATTAACCATTTATTTCGCTTTCGGTACCTCAATAAATTTGATTTTAATTCTGATTTTTGTTTTTTGGAACCAATAATTTTGCGAGCTTATGGTAGGGAGATGATCTAATTTTCCGGATCAGCTGCAGCGCGAATAAAAATCAAATAAAATGAAAGCGGGGAAAGATGCGGATAAGAATAAAAATGACTTGCGGAAAAAGGTGATTAAAATTAATTAACTCACGCCTGGGATGAAACGGTGAAAGACGCGTATAATGATTTTCATAAACGAAGCCAAAGACTTGGATAGAAGTTGGGAATAGGACCAAAGTGTGGTGCAACCATTGGGCTCATTGCCAACAGTTGGCCCGTTCTGTTCCGCGACCTCTCTCATCTCTCTCATCTCATTTCTCGCTTACCGCTTACCGCTTATATACACTGCATCTAACCCTGCACTGACGTACTCGAGTGACCTAGTGCCCTGGGATTTAAATTCAATGACAAAAAAGAAAAAGAAACCGGTTTTTCTTCGTTTTATATTTATATAGTTTTTATTTTTAACTTGTCGTTTTCTTTTTTTTTTTTTTTTTTTGTTACCTCTCTATCTCGCTCGCTTTCGAGTTTATCATCATCTATGATCGCGTATGTACAACGAATCTTGTCAGAGAACATCTCCTAGCCTCGAAAACTCGCTAAGATTTGAATAAATTGATAAATACAACGTTTCTAAATTACGGAAACCCGAATTTCAAGATCGCGGATATCTTATTTGCACTCAATCGCTCCGAAATAGTTTCGATACAGTCCTGAGTTGACCCGTCATCCAACCTGCTCTATACATAGATCTGATTTTGGCAGGAAAACTGTCGTCTGACGAAAACATTCTACGTTCGTACGAACAAGTTTACGACTCGCCTATCATCGCTGTACCTTTTCTTACCTTATGGATACAAAAATGAGAAAATATTTATAACGAATAATTTCTATATTAAAATTTCAGCCATTTTTATCCCATATGCACTATTATACCCTACAGATATATAATTCTCTTTCACTACCAGCTACTGCATGGCTATGAATATCCCCTTGCATCTACCTCAAAGCTCCGTCATAGGTAAGGCGATGCCATCGAATTGGAAAATCATCCCACGAGATGAATATTTGTTGGATCAAATTTTCCTACCGTGAATCGTTTTTATTTGGATCAACGAAGAGTGAGAGATTAAAAAAAAAAAAAAAAATGAAAAAACAAAGAATATTTTCAATAAATTTTATTTGCATTTTTCGCTCTTCGTTGATTTAGATGAAAACGATTAACCGTAGGAAAAATTTGTTCTTTTGAATATTTGTCCAAAATTGATTGAAAATGACGAGTAGGACGCAGCATCACCTTAAAGTGAAGAATTTTTTCATAGTAATATTCTCCCTCTTCAGGCTCTCGCGCCTCCTACGCCTCATCCTGCTGAGCTACCGGCCTTTACTCGCGGAAATGGGTTAACTGATATCATACGATTACGCTCTATAATGTTACGGTCAAAGTTGGAACGGGACGCAGAATTCTCGGCCGGTTTTATTCACGCTATCTTACAATTTCATTCAAAATTCAGGACCGCTTTCTTTCTTCTTCTCTTGATTTTCAAAGTTTCCAAGTCTGAACTATTTACAACAGGAAACTGCGTAAAAAGCTAGTTCGTCAGCCAGTTTTGGTTTTTGATTTAAGCGAAGTGAAATCCACAGACTTTATTATTCATTCGTAGGAAATTTTTCAAAACAACATATATAATACCGAAGAAAAATATTCGCGATGATATTATCGCGGTTGAAAATAATAATGGTCTATGAATGAGCGAGAAGTAAAAGATTCTAGCTAAACGCCAAGTGCGTAGATATATTATTATTATTATTATTATTATTATTATTATTATTATTCAGAAGCGTATATATAAGTTTAACGAACTGTTTTTCTCGATCTGAATCAGCTGACATGAAAATAGTTCTAGCCGATAATTGAAATGTAGATATAGGTAGTACGGCGAGAGGGTTACGAAATATATACCTATACTCGTTACTAAACTGTCCAATCTGCATTTTTATTAACTTTAATAGCGAATGGCGCGAATTTCTAAACCGCACTGCGGCGCCGCTGTATATAACATAGTTTGGCATTTATATCGTCGTATCGTTGATTTATATAGGTATAGCCTCATTTCTCGCAATGATGTTCCAAGGAAATATATTAGAACGTAGAATTCGCGGTTCTGCGAGGCACCTATCTTTACCTCTCCACCTCTGCCTCTGCCTCTGCCTCTATCTCTACCTCTACCTCTACCTCTACCTCTACCTACTCAACTTAAGTTTCAAGGTGTAGAAGCCGAGCAGCCAGCTGGACAGTTCCTGTCTTTTACTAGCCTGGGCGATCGACTATGGCGCAGTCGACTGTGTTAGTTGGCGTGACACTGCGCATGTCTCTCAAGGTACGCGCTGCTTGCAAATAGTCGTTGTCCGGCGCCCTTGCGGCAAGCAGCTACCGTGTGCGATCGCGCAGCTGTCGTATTCGAATCTACGCGATATAATAGGAAAATAGAAGAAAATTGGAGAATAGAGAAATCGGAGAGAAGAGAAGAGAAGAGAATAGAAGAAACTTTGGTTTTTTCACTATTTTCCTAATCAGTAAGAAAACAAAAAAATTTTATCGCGGAAAAGACCTTTTTTCTTCTAAGCAATATTATTCATTTCTCGAATATTTCATTGCTTACATTCGTTTATTAATCGTATCGTGAAACTAATAGAAGAGAAGAGTAAAGAAGAGTAGAGAAGAAAAGCGGAGTAGGAGAAGAAGGATTCGTTCAGCCGAGAAACGTTTTCTACCATTTGGTAGCCCGCTATATTGATTAACTCCTGTTATTAGTATTATATAGTGAAACGACGTTGCCCGGAATTATTTTTTAATTTTTAGTCAATTTTTCATTTTCATTTCCTTTTTTTATACGGTCAGAAAATTAGACCGTTTGTGCCGTTCGGTTGGTTTAATTTTAATTTTTAATTTTTAATTTTTTTTTCTTTTTTTTCTTTATTGTTATTATTATTGTTATTATTATTGTTACTTGTGCCGTGCAATAATCAAGGATAACATTATATCGAATCATACAGTGCATCGATACGGTGCAGGGGGTTTTGGATTTTTATACCATCTACTGAAAATCCGATATCAGAGGTAAATGAATCCTTAATTATATTATTGCAAGTTAAAAATTAACTAATATACTCGTTGCTAATATAATATAATACGTTATTCAGTCGCTGTTATTATTTTCTTTAAAATCTTTATCTGTTTTATGGTTTTCTTTTTTCATTCAATCGGAGTAATTCTGGAAACTCCAAAACGCCTAGCCTCTCATTTTCCTCCTTTTTTCAAAGTATGAAATTACAGTATACTCCTATTTCTGGGTTTGAATGTTCATCGAGCGAATGTAATTCTCGTTTTTTTTTTTTTTCTATTCCAATTCTCAGTATTTTTATTACACACATTTTTATACTCTGAATTTTTGTTTTTTTCTTCATCTTGCGATACAACCCACGACAAATCCTTGTACACTATTTCGTCTATATATATAACGAAGAATACTCGTGATTTGCGTGTAATTTTGAACAAAAAGGAAAATAAAATAAATGATAAAAAAAAAAAAAAAACAACAAAAAAACTGTAACAATATTTATAAGAAAACGGAGGTAAGCTAACGAGCACTAAACCTGTAATCACGCCACTTTATTAATCTATGTAAAGATAACGAACCGTATTATATAGTCCATGCGCAAGGACGTCGAGTAATAAAAGTAATTGCACTCGCAGGATCAGGTCCGAAGACAAGAAAAAAAGGAAAAACAAAAATTAGAACATTTTTATATATTTATCCTCAGTCGTGGTAAAAAGAAAAAAAGGGAAAATAATAATGATAAAACAAAATGAGAAAGAAAGAAATATGTATGAATAAAAAATAATAAAAAAAAAAAAAAAAAACATCCGATAGATTGTTACGTTACAATGCGGCTTTTCAATTGACGAGCTGAACTCACTGCAGGACACTTCATCTCGACCCCCAACCTTCGCGTTCGTAACATAACTGCGAGAGTTCATCCCACCTGCAGCTGGCATGCTATGCGCTGTAGTTATGGTGTTGAAAAAGAGAAAAAAAATGAAAAAAAAAAACAGAAAATCGAAGAGAGAGAGAGAGAAAAAAAGAAATAACAGAATCCACGTGATAATATTAGCTCTGGAAATTTTTAATCCATTTTGTAAATGGATGAGGGGAAGTACAAGGGCTCAAGGGTTTTCGTATATTTGGAGGTCGAAAAGTTTGAATTCACATCGAGTTTAACAGCGTTAGAATCAATTTGTTAAATAAACTGCGGTATTTAGCGACCATATATACATATATATTATATAGATATATTTATACCTTGGAAATAGGTATGTATATAGGTGTGTGTGTATAGTAGGAAACGCGAAATGTGTAAATAAATTGTAAAATTTATGCGTGCCTCTTGTTTTCCTAATTGGAACTGGACATTTATGTACTGGTAGGTGATTAATTTATATTTGACGTAGTTCCGCGCGTCGGATGTAGCTTTTCCAATTTCCGGTTTGTTCGTGTAGGTACCTATCCATCCCGTTTTAGGTATCGACGAATCTCTACCTATCTGTCCGACAAAATCCCCACGGGAATGACGTACTAGGAGCTTAATTTCCAATCTCGTATATATCCGATATCGTCCGCGTATTATTATAGGGCTTCAAGTTTATTACGTAATTTTTTTTTTTTTTTTCAATAGGGATCCCACCAGACCTAGGTACGCTTACAGCCTAACAATTACCTACGACAAGGTAGAAATAAGAACCTTGCCTTCGTCCGTCTTTCAAACGACCTTTATTGCGTCAGCTTCCGTTTCATCCGAAGGAAGTTGCTGACTTTACGAGTCAGTCGCGTGCTACGTGGTTTTTTAAATCGCATTTTTACTCTTTCACATTCATTGCAATATCAATAAACACATAATAAAAAGAAAAGAATTTCTCATTTCGTACTAGTTTACATCAAATTGGAACATCATATGCGTGATGCCACGCGATCACTATTTTGAACAACCAATTTTTCTACCGTAAATAATTTTCAATTGGATTAACGAAGAGAAAAAACGACATAAAAAGAAAATCAAAATTTTCTTTTATCATCGGCACTTCGTTAATCGTAATGAAAACTATTCACGGATGGAAAATTATTTCTTAAAAAATTGCACGTGTATAATATAGATACGACACGTCGTCGCCTTTTAGCTAAGTTTAAAATTTTGGCTCGACGCCCTGTTCAAATTACGAGATACTTGCTATTGCGGAAAGGAAAACGAACTGTTTTATTTGACAACAACTTACTTTCATATTTATAACACTCGAATAGGTACGAGATACATCATTTATAATATATACGAAAAATGCATTACACGACGTATGAATGAATAAATCTATAGCTACTATATCTGCACTTTCAATATTCATTCTACTCCACTATATGTGTTAAATTCTGGGAGTGGTTCTGTTTACGTACTTAGTACGTAAATGTATTAATTAATACATTGGCGTAGAACGAGGGAGGATAATTATTATTCAGAAGAATATTGATAAGATTCCTTTATTTAATAATACGAAAAATAATATAATGAAAAGCTTTTACCACTTATGGTACCTATTACTTTCGTAATAAATATAGGTAGGTATGTAACCTTCGGTAATATGCCGCACGAGCGCACTCGTGTAAAGAATATAAGTCATACATTCGTTGTTTAACAAACAAACAAACAGCGGACAAAAAAGTAGCGTAAGGCAAAACCTTAAACTTCTTCTGTCTGCTCTTTACGAGTGGCACGCGCGGACGGGCACGTCAAGTCGAGGCCTTCTGTACGTCGCGAGACAATCGTTGTCTACGTATATTACGCGATGATGGTAGCGGGGGGTCGACCCACTGAATTTCGCAATTTCCTCTGGACGTCGCGTCGCCTTGCGTCGTTACGTTGTCGCCTGGAGGAATTCTTTCGATTGCAAACTAGCCAGGTGGTTACCTATACATAAATGAGGTGTGAGTATATCTATACCATAGAGAATCACAATATAAACTTGCGGTAGTTTGATATATAAGAAAGTTTAACAGCTGGTTCATGTCTTTTGGAAATTTTTATACGTATAATAGAAATAACCGAAAAATTGTTGGTTTTTTTTTTTTTCTCATTTTTTATATCCGCAATATCCGATATTTCTAAATTTTATATTAAATAACATTTTTACCTTGTAATCATTCGACGATACGGTGTTTTTTTTTTTTTTTTATCCAGAGAGAATATTTATCGTGTTGTTCAAATTAATTGAGGTAAGATATGTAACCGCGTAAAAGAAAAAAAAAAAAACTTAGTCTTTGAATCGATTTCGTATAACAACGTTGACGTAATCATATTTTTCGGTGATAATGCTGACATTTGTCGTATTATTTTCTTGAGAATGATATTAACCCAGAATTTTTTTATTTTTTTTTATCCTCGTTAATAAAAGCGTGGCTATAAGCAAAAGCAAGGTTATCATAACTAAGCGTAACTAATTTTATTATGTTCTAAAAAAAAAAAATGAAAAAGAAAAAGAAACAATACGTCATAAATCACGATTCAAGTTAATCGTATAAAAATGATTTTATATTATTATATTATACATACCAGCTACTACACCCACGCAAATTTAATGTCTCTTGTCAAAAATAGGCAGGCACTCGCTTCTTCCTTTTCTTTGCTTACCAAGGAAGTGCGAGGGCGAGACTCTTCAAGGTTCCTGTTGAAAAATAGCCTTTTTTTTTTTTTTTATTTCAAGGATTTCAAATACGTATAGAAAAAAGCCGCGAAGATCACTCCGAACTTGTAACTTCGTTGAATAAGAGATTCTGCAGACGATATTCTCTGTCAAGTTGAGCACCGTCGTTTAATGAGAGGCTTTAATGGCCTCAAGTGGTACTCTAATATGTCAGAAAAACGCTTGGATTATTTTTATAACGAGCACGCCAACGCTGCCGTCATCTCGCGTTGCAAATCTCTACGGATTTTCGTCCTAGACTTACTTTAAAAGCGAATTTCTTATTTTCATTTTTCATTTTTTCACCTAATTTATAACACGCCAATTTAATTACACACTAATTATAAATGCCAAATTTCACCAATTAAATTTATATAGTCTTGACCAGAACACGTACGATCTCAAAGAAAGATTCAATTACCGAACTGCGTCACTCCATAGTAACTTGATACATTATCTGTTAACCCGGAAACGCTAATTCTAAAATTAACACTAAAATAACAATTTAGGGAAGCTAACGATCCAGAACTGGTGAATGAAACGTTTTTAATTACCTAGTCAAGAGGATAAGTTGATGAATATTATTCTCTGCACAGATCCTTATTGTATAAGGTATTATAATAAAAATTTCATTCTATTAAATAATTAATACGTGCAATCTGTTATTCGATTAATAATATCGCGGAAAAAAAAGCCGAGAAAATAGTGCTTCTGTTTGAGTAGCTTTATTCTAGACCCCGACCAAAGTCGATCCCGCAGTATATACATAATACAGACTCCGGCGCAGCGTGGGCGGAAAACGCCATGTAAAATTTACGACAGTCCCAGCAGTCGTCCCCCAGGTGCCAGTAGCACTTCCATTTCTACTTTCAGCTGTTTCTTTCAGCTTTCCACACGAGAACGAGACTGAATCGTGAAAATAAGTACTTCGAGCGTTGCTCTACCTACTTTTTTCTGTTTTATTCCGGAAATAGAAATGTGCTTTAGAGCAAGGATCATGGTGCTATTGAAGCCAACATTTCTTTCACCTCCTTATCGTCGGGATGAAGGGATTCGTAGGTATATTCATATTCGAAAACTGTATAGCTACAATAATTTTATATCATGGGAATAGGTTAGGTCTGAATGAAAAGAAATCTGAAAATTTTTTGACTTTTCAACATTTTTTTCAATTAGGGAATAGAAAATAGAACGAATCGTGATCACAGATGAAAATAAGACAACGCAAAGAAGGACTGATAACGTAACATTGGTATTGAGATAAAATATGCAACGAATCCTTGTGTTATAAAATTATCACAGCATCGTTATTAAACTTATCGAATCTAAAGACGGTGAAAAAAGACCAAAGAAGCGAAAAGACGAAGAGAAAAGAAAAATCCGAATTGTGGAGTGAGAAATTCATTGCGATAATATCAAAGCCAAGTTTCGAAGCTTAAAGTAATCCTGAAACTTATTGGATACGGATCTTTATCAACTGTTAAGAGTATATTGCCTAGAGATTTTTATATCGCAGTGGATAATTTCTTTGTGCAGAAATTACTTTTTTCGTTCATTTTTTCCTTTTTTTTCTTTCTTTTCCCTTTCATTTTCGTTTTTTCGCTGAGGGTGGTCGCGCAAAGCACCCTTTTGCTGCACGGTAGTTACGTAACATCTTTCCATCGCACATCAAAATATGGGGCTTGGTATATAAGTTGAACGCAAAGCTGAACCGGTGCACAAAGAGAGACGGAAATAGGGAAAGAGAGAAAGAGAGAGTGAGAGACCCTTGCTATCCTGGCAGGCGCAAAGACTCGGGAGTTTGGCTGGGTAACCTAGCAACTCCCTTCCTTTACGATGCACGTCACACCGTTTCAAAGGCTACATGCGCTGGCAGGGTTCTTGGGACGGAGAAAACCCCGGTGCAAAACTCAAACGCATCGATTCTATATATCTGGTGCAGGGTGGTTGGCGCATGCTTCTTTTTCTCGCCATACAACGAATCGAGAGAAATTTTTTCAGATTTTTCCGAGCTATACTGCAGTAGGAAGGAAAAAAATGGAAAATGGAAAAGGAAATGTCAAAAATCGTGTTTTATTCAAATAAGAAACTTCGAAGGATTTGGGGTGGTACACTTACAATTGAGATAGGAACATGGGGTTTTGGCTACATTTTTTTTTGTATTTATTTGAAGACATCCTCGCCCATGAGAGCATTGAAATTCGAAAATGATCAAATCATAGACCACTCTAATAATATATATAAAATATATATTCTGATTCAATCGCGAATAAAAGTTGACTCTGCAAAATGACATTTAAGTCATTATTTTCGTAATCCCACGTTGATGAAAACTATATTTTCAAATGAACAAAATATGATTACTGTTTATAAAACTCCATAAATTTGAATAAAAATGTGAAACCTTGGTTTTTGCCACATTTATATATACATTTAGGGAAGATTTATTTAAATCCGGAAATCGTCGAAACGCCATTTTGATTATAATATACATTATGTTATCCAGTTTCAGCGCTTTATTTTTTCAAGTATTTTATTGATTTAACGATTTCCCGGAGCTGAGAGTCCAGGCGCAATTATGTGCCTCGTTAAAGTTCTGGAAATAATAAAAATGGGTTGATATCTCTTCTGTAAAAACGTATAAAAATGAAAGAAAATAAAAAAAAAAGATAAAACACAAGGAAAGCTCAACAGCCGTTAGCAACGGACGCCCTAGTTTTGGGACTAACGATTTCCAGTATCGTATATTCTAGGCCGACACGCTTTTTGTTTTATTTATATAACCTACGGTGCTGATAATGGCAACAAATACCTAATACTGCGGACATTTAACAAAACCGCGGATAGCTGGTGACAGATATATCTTTAATAACTGAATAAATAAATAAATAAATGAATATACCACGAGCAACAAAAGTCGCACTAAATCCGATAACATTCATATACCCTTACTTTTCACCACAAACTGGCAGTCACGGAAATACGACCCACAGAGGGAAATTCACGCGGGTAATAATAGCGACTTCACAGAATTTGGGAAAAAGCTCCTTTTCGCTAAATATTCCATGTCTATTTTTTGCAACTTTTCGTCTTATATATGGTGTTCAAACTAGATTTTTATTGACTCGGTTTTCTTCCAGTCTTTGACGACCTTTCAATGATTTCTTGAAATCTTCATCCCCTACACAAAGCACGGACTAGATTATACTATTATTCGAAAAGGTGATAAAAACCTCGGAATAAATTTGAGAAAATTTCTTTCTTAATAAGAAATAATAAGGGATGAATTCGATTGCGTAAACTTATTTCATATTTTAATAGAATAACAAAAAGCTTTCAGTATAAATCAATATATATCGTCTAGTAAATATGAAAATCGCGTTAAAAGCAAAAAAAAAAAAAAAGTAAAAGAAAAAGGAACTCAATTTTCGAAGCTGGCAGGACCAGATGAGCCGCCCGAACGCCAGGCATGGAGGGAGATCGATAACGCTACGTCATTGTAGCAACCGCATAGTGACGTCACCAGCCCACGCGATTTCCGTAACTACGATATGGTGGGAGTCAGGCAGGGGTTAGATGTGAGAGGTGAGAGGTGAGAGGTGAGAGGTGGCCCTATAGAAATTGCTGCTTCGCGGCAACGCGTATGTACCACCGTGTTGGTGTATACGAATCCATAAAACCTGGGGTTAATTTAGCGTCCCGATGCTCGAAAGGTCATAGCTTGAACTTTGCCGGGGGACGACATCACAGAGCAATAAATATAGGTCCAGAGTTTAATCTTGTTAGCCAAGAAGATAATCCTTCAGACTGTCACATTTAAGGATCGCGCGATTTTACCGTGCCTCTCCCATTTCCTATCCGAAGCAAAGTTGGCACCTCAGCTGAAAAGTTGTACAAAAAAAAAAAAAAAATTCTTGAAGAAAAACCATTTTTGGAGCGAAATCTTGTTGGTTTTCTTTTTCTATCAATTTTCAAATGAGATGAAAACCGTCACACCTAACTAATCAAAAATTTTATGCAGAGCAAATCGCGTTCAAAGATCCGAAAGATCACTGAGTTCTATATTTAAACATCGCTCGGTTTGAAATAACAAAATTTTTCTAATCACGAGAATCGTCTCGCGAGAAATCTATGAAAAAAAAAACGAAAAAAAAAAATAAACTGTACGACCTGCTCAACATCGTTAGATCAAAGGTCATGAATGTCAAGCTCTGTTACTATATAGAGGAGACAAATAGCTCTGAGGATCTGGACCAGTGCACTTTGTCAGTTTATTAACCGTCTGGTTTATCTCCGTCTCGTGCGTTCTTTCATCTCATCCTCGCTTGGTTATTTAGGATAAAATTCTACAAACGTTACTGTATTATAAGGTATTTTTAAATTATATGACTGTTTCGTCTTTCTTATACTTATACTTTATATAGATCCTAGGAATAATTTACTTTCGATAATCGAGCCGTTTGATATAAAAAGAAAAATAAATTATTAAAAAGGTCTGAGTCAGCAGCTGTAGCATCGTAACACGTAGCTATACCCACAAACTTTTATCGGATTATTTGCTAATCTTATTTCAATTAACGAATTACTAACGTCGAAAGAATCCCCGTTCGTTATTATTTTTTTCTGACCCAAATTAAAGGAAATTCATTTTGTATTCATTTTTCCACGAATTAATTATCCCTCTCATTTTAATAATCAATAATAACTGCTGGGGCAGCTGATCTCGTAAAACTTAACCGCGGAATTTGATTCGCGGAAAGACGTACTTATGACCCAAAAATTTTACTAGGAATAGGAGCCAAATGCACGACGATCTCGTCAGTAAAGCAGGTTTTCTAGATTTTGGCCTTCAGAACTGGCGCCAGCACCACAGGTGCCTGTTACCTCGTGTCTTTAAATCAAGGTCCGGGTTCGTGTCAGTAGGTAAGCAAGCCTTTTAAAATATGAAACCATTGCCCACGTGCTTATCGTATAATTTTCATACGCGTCATCCGCCACTCTTCAATCAGGCTTTAATCGTAATTACAAATTGCGACATGTAGTTCTATATTTATGATAATTGGCGACGATTTTATCCGTAACTGTATTTTGATTGTCACAGTTTTGTTTTCATTTCCATCTATGATTCGCCTCTTTATAATCGAAGCTTTATCATTACTACCTGATGAATAAGGAACAACTAGATCGAGCATATATCATAGCAATAACGAGTTAGCTACGATACGTAGCGAGAGAAGAGTCGTTTAATTAAAATTATACGAAAAAACGATGAAAGCTCTAATTCAAAGTGACGCCTGTAGATTGGAAATACATTCAATCAACCTCCCGGTAGGATCACCGGGACTTGATATATCCGAGATTACAGTTTAATTAATTTCACGCGCAGCAAGATACAGGCGCTATTTTTCTAAATCAATTAAATTCTCAATACCGATTATACAAATTAGCTACACGCATATTTGATGATCGTTGAAAGGTTGTAGAGAATTTTCTTTTTCCCTCAATTCTATATAGAAGATTTTTTTTCTCATTTTTTTTTTTTTTTCTCATATGAGGCTCGACTTATTCGATCAAAGTATTCTACTCCAATAATTAAATACCTAGCGATGAAAATTAAGCTGCGTAATATGAGTTCAGTTGATTGTTCGAGGTCTGACACCTCTACGCGTATTTCTATATCTAAGTAGGTACGACGTAGAAACTCTGTTATCTAGCTAGCTAGCTGGATGTATATATATACGCTGTTCCATAATGCATGTCGATGTGGTGCAGCATGCAGGATGCAGTAGAGTCACGGGTGGCAAATCCCACGCAGAAGTTCAAGACAAACTTGAGACATATGACATTCAAATCACCACTAAATATGCAGATCGCTATTAGCATTCTCTATACGACACGATGCGGCACGGACTCACGCTGTTAACTATTGCCTTTTTCTTCTTATTCTTCTTATTCTTCGTCTTCTTTTTTCTTTTCTTTTCTAATTTACTTTTTACGACACTTTGATGCTCCCTACAGAGTCCCGCGTCTTCGGTGTCAAAAAGATCCTATTACATCGTTAGAAAACTGTCATCGCTACCGCACCGCACAACGCTGATAGTTGCTTCACTAATTGAAACCTCCTATTCCTTTTCCGTTGTCTTTCGGATGAGCGGAGTATCGCAGGAACAAACTGAAGCCAGGTTTTTTTTTTTTGTCACTTCTCATTTTTCCTTTTCTTTCTCTCTCTCTCACTCTCTCTTTACACTTGATATAGGTGTCACGTCACCCCGGAAGCTTACTTTGCATATTGTGTAAGACAAACTGGGGGATTCACCGATATTATATCATTCGACGCAGTCTTCATGTGCATTTTAACACTTTGTCGAATATTTGCGGTTTATTCACGAACCACGATATACGTTTATAATTAGACCCTTTGAACATTCAACCGTGCGTATATCACGTTCCCTGTATTTATACAGGAGGATGATTATGGACTGAAATTTTAACGACAGAGAACCAACGTCACTTCGTCAGCATTACACGTTCGGTTTTCGGATAAAGTAAAGGTCTTTTTTTTTTTTTAGAATTTTATGATCATGGCGTAATATCGGATAGCACAAAAGCCGGGGTATAAATAGCTCGGTTAAATTTTTCTACTATCTTATTTCGTGAATCTTTCACGATTTTATAGTATAGCTTGTGGTAAACAAATTTTTATCTTTACCGCATTTCGATTTTCCAATTTTCACTGTTACGCTTAAGTCTTATGCCGTGTGGACGATATCGTTAATCCTTACGACGTCGTTTCTTTGGGCTAAGTGTATTTCACCATGGAAATGTTCTGCTCGAAAGGATTTCAGTTTCTGGTAGTTTAATGCCTGTGCTACTCCTCTTGCCGCTGCTACTGCTGCTACTTATAAAGCGAAAGTATCATAGCAAAATATGTTAAGTTATATAGAGAGTAATAAAATAACGATTTCTCGCGTAATGTTGAATATGTCGTAAGGAATATATATATATATTTTTTATTCTCCTTACGTTTCGATTTTTTCGATTTTTTTTTCCTTTTATCTTTTTTTCTTTTCGCTATATCTTTCATTCTTTTTTACTTCCAAATTTTATCTCGCTCAGACGACCATCGTTAATTCTTACAGCCGGCGTTTCGTTGGATTTAAGCCATTTGAACAAGAAAGTTTACTTTCGAAGGATTTTCTCTTCTTCTTTTCACTATACGCTATTAAAGTAGTCATTTTTTTTTTCCAGGATACAGTAACAAGAATGAATTAGATATATAGAGCAGCCCCTGCTTATCAAACTTTTCTAAAGCACGTGAAAAAAAAAGTTCCATTTCTCAATTCTAAAATCAGTCAAAGTATTCTCTGATTTACTTTACTCCTAAATCTGTCGAGCTCATATTATAAGCTCTCGAATATAAAAATTCTACGGTAAAATAAAAAGTTTAGCCAAGTTTCGAACGAAGTATAATATACTGGCTGCATATAAATTTCCCCAGTTATTGTCGAGGTATATGATGTAATATTATATCAAAATCTAAATAATTGTGTAAACGAATAGCCAAGATATAAAAATATTACAAGAAAAAAAGAAAAAAAAAAAAATAGTTACTTAGAAAAATATTTTATTGATCAATTCTGGAAACTATTTACACGTATAGGTTGATTTCATCCGAATGATTTCGATCATCAGCGTTGATTATATTTCATAATTCTAAGATTCAAAATCCATAAATGAAAATTCAGTGCATTCGGTGGTTTTGTATAAACCCAAGGATAAACTTTACCTCGGCTTATCCGTTACGGTGGAATTTCTAAGACGATTTGCTTACGCTAGTTTCTCGGAAGAATCTAGTAAGAATTTACATAAAATATCAATTCCGAGTCGTCACTTAACTGCGTCGTTCATTCATGCTCGTACTCGCGACCAGATCGTTAGGTATACTCTTATATCAGCTTTCTCGAAACACTCCCGCTACCAATCGTTCGTCGCGTGACCAATCTTCAATGTCTTATCAACGCGCGTCTACAATCAGTTAGACGCAATAAAAAAAGGCTCACGAAACAACACTCAACCATCAAAAGTCGCAATATTCTAATCTCCGTAAGTAAAAAATATATACTATCGAAGTTGTCCCTGTTGGTTATTCATTTTTTAAAGACAGAAAACATATGTCGTGTTGGGTGCTGTTAAATTTGATCAAATCATACGAGACGTAAATTCTTCAATCGAATAAAAAATCGACGAAATATTGGCGAAAGAATATTCTGAGAAATCTGTAAAATTCGCAAAAATCACTGGAGTTCAACGTTTCATTATTTTCTTTTTATATTTTATTAGATTTTCAAACAACGCTAATGTATAAGAGCTGAAGGATAATGGAATAAATTGAAAAGTAGACGCAGAGCGTATACAAATGTAAAATCTATGATATAAACTAGTAGAAAATCGTATAGATGGAAATATCTAGCAATATTCAAGGAATAAACGTAGGTATCTATCGATTTTCTAGCATCGGTCATCGAGGATGCAGCATAATATGTAGCTGTTATTCGGTGGATCAAAATACGTTGATTTTTCAGCACCGTACTTGGGGGCAAAACAAATTTCCCTTTTTATCTGTAGTATAAAAAGGAAGGAATTCTAACACGTCTTCCGGCAGTGGATATCTAAGTGTGTGTGTGTGTATGTGTATGTGCATGTGTATATACGTGAAAGTTATTAATCACCGGAAAAAGAACTTTTTTTCTTTCAAAGTTCCCTGGCGCTAGATCGAGAGATGTAACATACTCTGTGGAAGCTATATCTATACGTAGGCGATTTTTTTTTTTTTTTTTATGAGGTTTTTTTACTTTCGTGGTAATCAAAATTTATGAAAAAAAAACAAATCCTCACGGATTATTGAACGTAACTTTTATACTTAATTCTTCCGAGGTCCAAAAATTCGTTGATAATGATCATCCCCCAGCTCGTAATACCTAACATAGACTAAAAGTTTCGCCCTTGAAACTCGTTCACCTACTCTACGTAGGTACCTATAGTATAACTTTTCGCATTACGATCATCCCTCTTTCGCCCTTGGCACTTAAAAAAATCCGCGCGTACTCATATCTCGCGAAACTTTCCACTGCTCATCTCTTTCGTATATACGCTATTTATACTTTACGACGACGACTCTATCCCTTCATCTCGATTCACCTCGATGCGACACCTGCCAATCTATTTGTACCAAAAAAAAAAAAGGAAGAAAATAAATAAATAAATAAGGTAAACGAAAAAACTACCCCTACGGCTTCACGCCTTGAACTCTCGAGCGGTAAGCCAGCGAAGATTTGGCTATAGAACGACCAGATAACACGAAGAGTGATACGTGTGTGCTGAGGTCACTTGTTCATACACATGTCTCATATAGTAGGTACCCTACCTACCCTACGTATGTACCCTGTACCTATAATATGGAACGCCGTTTTCGTCTCTCTCTCGAGAGTAAACAACTTTGCAAGAGGATAATATACGCTAGTGAAGGGAGCGCCGGCGTCAACCCGGTAAAGAGGGGATGCTACGGGGGTGGAGGACCGAGTTCAGCTGGCAGAGGGTCGGGGTAAGGTTGGAGGTGACCCCCCGTGGCATTAGGCCACCTCCCTTCCGCCCCTACACTGCAAGCTGAATCAATACTCGGCCAACTACCTGTTTACGCTTTACGAGACTTCATAGTATATCGCGCGCGGCATACTCCGAATTTTTTTTTTTTTTTTTATCTACAGTAGTAACGATTAGGGGTTGCCATAAAATCTGGGGACCTGAAATACTCGAATTAACACAAAAGTTTTACAAAATCAGCGAATTTTATGAAAAGTTTCTTACTTTTCATAAATTAAAAAAGAAAAAAAATCAAGAAAATTTCTATAACCAAAATTTTCCATCGACAATTCTTATCATAACGTGGCGAGGAATGAAGTTTAATTTTCGTAGTACTGGTAAATCTAAAAATATGATGAAAATTATTCTCAATTTAAATTCCGCGAGTTGAAATAAAGACGAAAAATTTTATCTCTATTTTTATTCAGTTTGGTTTTAATTAGCCTCGGTATCTAGACCGTGATAAGTGAAAATGCTACATGCATCATTTACTAGTATAGTTGAGAGGGTGGTGAAGAACCTTGCTCGCCAGTAGTATTCGATGTATGAAATCTGTGTGAATAGGTATATGCACGATATTTCCCTATATAGATATGTTTTCATTCGAAAATAATAACGTTGAAGAATGAACAATGAAAAGCAATCGACAAACAAACGCAAACGTTGATCAAATGAAGCACGATTCGAGTTCACTTCAATCCATGACACCCTCGTCGTATATTGTTGCGAACAATAAAACGCCGCATTGGAATCGATGACCCGATTTTTATTGCGACCTTACAGCTTTGGTAAGGGTGAGATATTAAAACGATTGATCGTTCATCGATTATGACATATGCGGTTCAGAAATGTGTTACGCGATGTACGTAACGAGGAAATCACAGTTTCAACAAACATACATATAAGTTGAAATTGTGATTTGTGTCCATAAAATTGTTTCAACACCAAGTAACAACTGCGATTAAACTTACACCGGTACATACATATATATATATATCAGCTTTACAATATTTTCACAAAAGAGAGATGAAGAATGGAATAGTTTGCAGAAAACTGAAAGCTTAAGTCTGTACTAAAACACGTACCTATATATTATGTATTCAACAACGGCTTGCTCTTCGTATAAAACGTCGTCTTATTCAGGGTCACGAAGTGGACTCTGTGAACGGTTGAAGAGATGTGAAAGGTCAAGTTTCCTCCGAAGGGATCCACAAGCTGTATAATTAGGCTGTATTTGTCAGTCCCTTCGGACATCCCTTGTAGATGGGGTTTTTAATATACCCGAATTATTGAAAATCTACGATCGAATTTTGATATATTATTTCAACTAATGGAAATATGATATCGTTTCTTATTTTCAGGGAGGATATCCGGCTAAGCTGAAGAAGGTATTGATAGTAACAGCGCCGCTCTGGTTCAAGGCGCCGTTTAAAATCCTCCGACTTTTTGTAAGGGAAAAGCTAAGGGATCGCGTATTTACAGTATCCGTACCTCAACTGACACTTCACATACCGAGGGAATCGCTTTCCCGCCGTTTGGGCGGCACCTTGGAGGTCCAGCATGACGCGTGGCTCCTCCACTGTCTTAAGTCAATGACTAACCGGGGCGGGGGTGAACTGTGCGAGGCAAGATATAGCGAAATTTCATTATACAATAAAAATGGATTAATTCTTCTCCTTCTTCTTCTTCTTCTTCTTCTTCTTCGTCGTCATCGTCGTCGTTGTCGTCGTCAGGCCCCATGTAATAATGATGATAAATAATTTAAATCAGGTTACCCCCGGCGTGGTCGCCCCGTTATCTCCAACCTCGAAAATCCACACTCAGCAACAGAATTCGAATGGTACAACCATCAGCAGTCCTACTAGTCCAGTAAACGATAAGCCAAAGGCTAAGAATGGGGTTGCAAATATCAGCGATATCGAAATTTGCAACGGAGATGCGAACGGAGATATTTGGACAGGAAGTGACGAGGCACCATCACCAGTACAACCTCCGTCATCAGCTAGCTCCGGTTTTAGCGACGACGATAGCCTCCACGGTGATCTTGGACTCCAAGCTGTGTCCATGGAACAACTCATCGAAGCTGTACACACGAGGGGTAGGGCTGGACTCGTTTCGGAATATATGGAAATCAGGCAAAGACCACCGGACGGTTCATTCAATCATGCGAAGTGAGTATGAATTTATTTCTTCTTCTGGGATTCTATTATTACAGCTGAACTATAAACGGAGGAATTTCATCTCGATTTCTGTTCGATGAAATCGATCCGATGCATATATATGCATATGAGTATATATTATACATTTTAACAGGATATTCGTGTTTCGTTACCTGACATAACTTCCGTAGCGATAAATTATAAATAGGTGCGGGAAATAATACGATAAGAATACTTTGTCATTTAACAACAAAAGTTTAAACGAGTGCCAACAGGAAGTTAACGTTATGAGGAAGTTATTGTTTGACAATGAGATTAAATATCACAAGTTTTATGGAAGTGTTTTGTCGGTTGGTCATTTTAGAACTCTATACATTCCCAAGAGACGGAAAAGTAATACCGCAAATCTCATTCTTTCCGAGAAAAAAAGAAAGAAAAAAAAGATATGAAATGGTAAAAAATGTTGAAGAATAAGTTCAGAATCTTTATATCATCGTTATACTCGTTACGGTAAATCCCCGAGCGAGTATAAAGTTCTTTTGTAAAATACTAATCGGTTTATCATGAGGATAAGCTAACGCCAAGATATTGTACTTCTATTTCTACTAGTTTTTTATTTTTCTTCTTCGTTTAACAGACTCAGAGCTAACCAGCCGAAAAATCGATACACTGATGTCCTTTGCTACGATCATAGCAGGGTATGTTTATCCCAGATTGACAACGACCCATCATCGGACTACATAAACGCAAATTTTGTCGATGGTTACAAACAGAAAAATGCATTCATAAGCACCCAGGGTCCTTTGCCAAAGACCTGCGGTGATTTTTGGAGGATGGTGTGGGAGCAGCAGAGTCTTGTCGTTGTGATGACCACAAGGTGGGTTTTATCGTCCTTGGCCAAGTGTCAAAGGTCATGAGAATATAATTAACTAATCGATTACGTAACCGCGCCTACAATGCGATACGAATTGGGCTTATGAGTTATTTATCGATTTCGATTATAATTTTAAGGATAATAAATTTCATGTATTTAATATATACATATATACGATCCTCGGTGCTGGACCCAGTCCAAAAGTTTCCGTCTAGCTTGCGAGTTTTTTTTTTTCTCCTGCTTTTTTCTTTTTCTCTGGTTACGAATTTCAGAACGTTTTATATGGACTAGAATAGCTGTTGGACATTTTCCAGCCTTTCCGATGCTTTATAGGTACCAGCCAGCTAGCCGTATATACCTACCTATCCTATGTATCGTAAATTTTTGACAATCAATTTCGTATTTAAATAAACGTTGAAGTATTATTCTTGCCCCTTTAAAACCCACGCGAATTTTATATCGTCTTTCATATAGCTTTACGAGGTTTAGTTATATAGGTAGGTATATATAAGTACATCCGTTTTATTCCGGGAAAATTTAATCCCCCGTGACACGATAATCGATCAATCCGTTATGCGTTACTCGTCTACGTCAATGCGCATTTATTTTTAGATTATACGTGGTATAATGTGTTATTCGTTGATATAGGTAAACGGGTGAAAAAAAAAAAAAAAAAAGCTACTTTCGTAGAAGTCGCGTGAGGCAAACCCTCTGGCACATAGTATATTGCCGCCCACGCTATACTATACTCGTGGTTGAATTAGAGATTTCCAGATATTTTTATACATTGCTTTTTCTTCTTATTCTCAGAGTGATCGAACGAGGACGCACCAAGTGCGCACAATATTGGGGACCCGAACGTGGAGATGAAGTTTCGGCTGGGGGATTTACAGTCACAACTATAGAAGTTGAAACAAATCCTGACTATACGATATCGATGCTTCTTCTCATCAATGACAAGGTGAGATTACCTTATTTCGTATTTAAATTATATTTCATATATTTCGTATTATTTTCCTTCTTCATATATCCAAGTAAAGATGTATCCGAAGAGAAACTATTTTCTTCTCTCAGTTTACTACTGAAATTCTATTTTTGCTTTCTGCAGTAACTTGCCTCATTGTTTGATAAATCTCTAGGTATTCTTCCCATTGTTAGATACAGTAAGCTCCTTAAAAGTACCGGGATCCCTAGTTGAGGCGATTAAATGTTGCGTTTGAGAAAAGAAATTTCGATTAATATCATTGAAACGATTCTAAACGAAAATTAGTCATTTTTATTCAGCTTTGCAGTCACGGAATTTTTTTTTTTCTAAATCGTTAAAAATTCTTTCAGACGGAAGAAACCCGCACCGTTTGTCACATGCTTTATACAGCCTGGCCTGATTACGGTGTCCCGCAATCCGCAAAAGCCTTGCTACAGTTTCTATCTTTGGTTAGACAACAGCAAGGCAAACTTCTCACCAGTCGAGGAGATACTTGGGCTGGCCACCCTCGAGGACCTCCTATTGTCGTGCACTGCAGTGCTGGTATTGGAAGGACAGGTGAAAGAACTTTCTTTATATCACTTTTAGTAACTATTTATTACGTATTTATTATTTCACGTTAATTATGAACTCATTGATGATCAAATTGAAAATGATAATCAGAATAATAATAATTGAGATATAAAATAATCGTATAATTGTGTAATTTATGGATCAAAAAGTGTCATTCGAAGTCTTATATTAAATCGCTGATTAAATGTAGAAATAAAAATCAGATATCGCATCTTTCGAGCAAGCTGAAGCGATATATTAACACGAGCTTTTTATCCAAGTTGGTTAAATCTGTAATACGAAAATAAGATGAGTTTTCGAAATGGTTTGAATTCGAGAAAAGTTATTCCGAAAATGTCAATGTGTTTCGAATTTTGTGACGAACTGCGGTATAATCCTAATGAAATTTGACTCTAGGTGAATAATATTGAATTTATAATTGACCCTAAACTTGACCTTGACCTTGACCTTGAACTTGAACTTGAACTTGAACTTGAACTTTAATTTTCAGGAACCTTTTGCACCCTTGACATCTGTATATCGCGTCTTGAAGACACGGGGACAGTCGACGTGCGAGGAACCGTCGAAAGAATCCGAGCCCAGCGTGCATACAGTATTCAAATGCCTGACCAATACGTATTTTGCCATAGGGCACTGGCGGAATATGCATTATCTCGCGGTATGTTAAGTCCGCAACACTTGGCCATGCTGCCATCTACGATCGAAGAGGATTCCGACTAATCTATAGTAAAATAAAATAATATTATATTGTATTGTATAAGAGCCCGAGCTAACCGAACCCTTTCGTCCTGTCCCTCAACTCACAGGGTCTATCACGTACGGATTTAATCGATACGCGATGATATTGTTAGAGCCGTTAACAAAAGAAGAAAAAAAAAATAAGAAAGAAAGAAGAAAAAAAAAAGGTATAGAAGAAGGGAAAAAAAAAGAAATGAAAGAAAAATAAAGAAAGTGCTGTTCTCTCACTTGAAACAAATTGTACATTTTGCCAATCCTTACTATAATCGTAAGTGAGTCGTTAAAATACTTGGCTATGATAATATACGTAGCGTCATCGTCCCTTGACCCGTGAAAGTCTGCCGTGTTCCTTATATTATATGCGAATTTTGAATCATTTTTTTTTTTGTATTTCAAGTTTTTTTTTCTCTTATTCGATTTTTTCGAATCAAAGATTTCTGGTGGACGAGACTACTCCATACCTCGATCACTAAATTTCTCAGATCATCTGATTGACGATTTTCCACTACTTTCAGTAGACCGAAATAACCGTATTTAAATATATCTTTCGTAGCTATGATATACATAGGTATAATACCAGTACGGCTAAAGCCATTTTTTTGGATAACCAAAGATTATCCGTTCTATTATTTATAATTCATCTTTAGAGATGAGTTGATGAATTTGTGGTAATTTTTTTTTTTTTTTTGTTTTCTCCTCATTTTCCGTACGAGAGTGAATTCTCTGATAATTGAATCGATTTTCAACTCTTTGTTTTTGTTTTTTAAATCAATATTATTATTATTATTATTATTATTATTATTATTATTATTATTATTATTATTATTATTATTATTACTATAATTATGTAAAATTTCTACGTTACGTATAGAGTTTATTATGTAAAAGTGTCATGAAATGAATAAGGCGCGGGTCTGTCTGTCAAGTAAGAAAAAAATTGTATTAAATCTGGGGTAGGAAAAAGAAAAAAAAGATGAAGAAAAAAAAACCCGGGTCAAAGATAATGAATTTTTTAATAAATCCCTTTAGGTTATAGAGTATTGCGACTGATGGAATTTAATCAGGATTTAGTAAAACTATATTAATTGGACTGAGCACAGAACATTTCTAAATAAAGGTATTCACGATAGGAATAAATAAAATAAATTAAAATAAAATAAAATAAAAACTAAAGTATACTCATTTTTGGGAGAATAGAAACCTTAAGTTGATATAACTTTGATGGAAATGTATATTTATAACTATTCCTAGGCTTAGAATATTAAGAAATGACAATTTTCCGGTTCATTCAATATTCGTATAATAAGTATAATAATTCATAGAGAAATTCGTCTCCAATTCAGCGCTATCTATAACCAAATTTTCAAAGGTTTTCATTTTATTCTAATCAATCGTCATTTATCTCTAAATTTGATGATAAATATGATGAAATTTTTTGTTTTATTATTTTATTGCCTAATTAAAATACTATACACGTGTGTCTAGTTTTCATAAATTTGATACAAGTTTAACAAATCAGGACTTTCCCCAGTCCTGTCAAATCATCATTTTATTTTAATATTTTCTTAACGTTTCTTTATTAATAGAAAGAAAAAAAAAACCATATTCTAGATTTACTTATGAGAAAAGTTTAAATTATTTACTATGTATCTGATTAGTTGTTCGCGAATAGGTGTGTAATCGGATTCCTTGAAATCGATATGTTCAAAGTTTAAATGAAAACTTGATTGGAATCAGTCTTTGGATAATGAAATTGTGTTCGTCCCGTTCTTAATTATAAGTTGATAAGAATCTTTACGTACCCTCAGGTACCAACAATGGGCATATTATTATTAAATTAATGTTATTAATTAATTTTTGTTAAAAAAGTAAGAAAGAATGGAAGAAAAAGAAGAAAAAGAAAAAGATGAAGAAGAAGAAGAGAAAGAAGAAAAACAAACTATTTATTAAAATATCGATAAGAGTTTAACGAAATAATCATTTTTTATTATTATTATTATTATTATTATTATTCTTATTTTTAAGTGATATTTCTTGTCTAATCCAATTACTTTACGATGACGTTGAATTTTTCAATCATTATAATAATATGTATACCAGTATTTCGTGTGCGCTGAAAAGAAACGAAGAAGAAGAAAACTTATAAACACGAGTGGAAGAGGAAAAAGAAAAAGAAAAAAAAAAGAAAACGACCGTTAATAATTGATAATTATAATTAATATTGAATGAATGCGTATAGCGTGAGATAGCGAGGGTGTTTTTTTTTTCAATTCTTTTTATTTTTTCGCTACAACTCGATATTACTAACTTATGGGGTGTCGAGTTGAAAATCTTGAACCAGGTAAAGAATAAGCTAAGAATAACGAGTAGTGGTACAAAAGTCTCCGAATAGAATTTGATAAATTGATATCTTTCTATTTCTATTTATAACTTTTAACTGCTGTAATGTTAGTTATAGAGCTAGGGGATATTAAAATTTGATTTCCTGTTATTCTCTCTGACATAAATAGTAGTATGTATAGTACTGTTAAAGCAATTGTTTATCTTTAACCGGAAGTCAATGAAATTACTACCCCTAGCTTGTAGTGTTGAAATAAAGAATACAAAGTAAAAAAAAGAAGACGAGAAAGAGAATCTATGCATTAAGCAACCATGATAATTATTTAAAAAATAAAAATAAAATGAATAAACAGATAAATATCGCAATAAATTGAATGAATCATCATTGAATGAAGATGTACCCGGGTATACTACTAAATAAACCCTCCCTCTTACATGCAAAGAAAAAGAAAAAGAAAAAAAAAGGAAATATCTTTGAAGACGATTCAAATATATTGACAGATAATTGCGAAATGAATTATAATTTTTGAATCCTGAAACCCAAACTAAAATAAGCGAAAAATTATGTCGCTGTATAATGTATACTACATCTTTGCGTAAACTTACCCTTTTATTAACGAAATGTAAATACTTATGCCTTCAATTACCGTAATTGTACCTAATTAATTTTTAATATATTGCAAACAAAATAATAATAATAATAATAATAATAATAATAATAATAATAATAATAATAATATTAGTGATGATAATAATAATAAACATTATCATTTACGTACACGTATACATAAATAATAATTTCGAAGTAAGGGAAAACAAAAAGAGAGGGGAGAGGAAAAAGAAAATGATACATACCCTATATTAATTAGAAATATGTGAGAAATAAATTTCATATTTTTTATTACATACGTCAGACCAAAAATTGAAACTTGAAATATGTAATTTATAGCACAAAGTATAATAGACGTTCAATCTCTATCTAATAGGGTCTTGGACCAGAATTTTTTATTTTTTATCTATTACTTTCTTGTTATTTCTTTTTTTGTCAAGTGTCGTCGTCAATAACATCGTACCGTACTACTAAACGTGTCCAATGAGTAAATAAATAAATAATAAATAAATAAATGAAATTTAGACACCCTATCTGCAGAAAATTGATCTGTGAAAGAAGAAAAAGAGAGAAGAAAAAAAAAAAGAGTTGAAAAGAAGGAAAAATACAAAAACAATTTACAGAGGCTTGAAAAACTGAATATATAACCGATAAATAAACACTATTTAATATTGTTGTAATTTTGAATGTTGGTTGTTCATATCAATTAATTGTTAATAAACGAAGAAAAAATATTCTCTTATATACTCAAAATAAAGAAAGAGTGCAGGAAAGCGAAAACAAAAAAAAAACAAAAAAAAATCGAAAAAATTGCATAAATAAAGTGAAGAATAAACATAAAAAAAAATATATTAATAATGCATTAGATACATTGATTGTTAAACTTCATCACGCGAATCGCGCGCGCGCATTTCTCATTCAATTTGTGATATAATGAAAATAAATAAATAAAAATAATAATAATAATAATAATAATAATAATCTTTGTGAGCTCGAAATTATTTTTATGAAACTTATCCAATATTTTTGCAATCTGTGAAATGGCTACGATTAATGAAATATCTCTCCCTCCCCCCCTCCCGCCCACCTACAACCCCCCTGGCCCTTTTTATTGTGCTTCACAACTATAATATCTTAAGGCTTAAAAATATTATACCTACCTACATAGATGTGGTTCAGTATAATAATAATATATTTCCGAAGTTTAAAGAAAAATCTAAGTCTCTATGTGTATTATGTATATGATTATTATACATGGTATATATATAGGTATTTATTATACGTTAAATGATATTCAAAATAAAATTCATAAAATCTCGTCGTCCTTCTTTCTTACAATAAAAATCTAGCGCGGAAATATTAAAGTGCCGGATAGTGTGAAGTAATAATAATAATTTGTCTGCTCGTTCCACTGCGCCAGCATAATTATCATTAGATATATTTCATATCTAATATAATAATAATAATAATAATATATTATCAAAATACGGACACATTTTTTATTTTCATTTTTTTTTCACAAATTCAAAACCGACTGGAACTGCAGAGAAGAGTTAATAAAAATTGGCTTCGAAATGACAATAACTTACAGTTATTATCCAATTTGCGAAAAGATGTTATTTTTCATTGAATATTTGGTCGGAAAATATGAAATAATCCTGTTAATCATCGCAGTCCTCCTCATTATACCTATATTATACACATAGTGAATGAAATCAATCGCTTCTATCGTAATTGGACACTAAAAGAAAGATTGAGAAAAGAAAAAACGTAAGGTAAAATAAATAAATAAAACGATGATGTACCATTTATTAGAGATACACTGATATGATGCTAGCCTGATCCACACCCATTATTAATTGTAACAATACGCAATATCTGCCCGACACTAAGATATTAGAAACATTATACGTTTTAGAACTCGTCAACAGACACAATAAACGCTACTAACCGTATAATCCTAGAAATCTGTCTATACGCGTCGTTTTATATGTGGATGTTACAAACTGTTGTAAATATTCTAAATAAATACTAAATCCGTAATAATTGCCCTCGTTATTCATTACTTTAATACCTGCAAGTAAAAAATAAAAAATAAAAATAAAAAACCCGTATACTGTTGTAAGAATTTAAACAATATAACAGATATTTATATCGTTTGTCATGAATAAATCAACGATTTAACTTCAGCTCGTTATTCTATGGATTATATTCTGCAAACCTGATCTATTTATAATAGGCTAATCACTAACACAGATGTGCTTAAGCGAACGAAATATGTACTCTAGGTTCGCATTATGAGCGATAATATAATGTATCATATTTATTGAAAAAGAAGTATCAAATTGCAAGCTACAGTTTATCTCTGAAAAAAATGCATAATTCATTGCGGTCATCTTCCGATCTTCAATAACTGTCAGGCCACCCCGGGCGCGTCATAGTTGTCATCAAATTATTCAATTTGAATCGTTCGGGGAGTTGGGAAAACCATGGCGTATGTACCGCTAGAATGTACACTCTCTCCCTATATCCGATCGTCAGTTTTCTTGCCACTTGGTGCCGCATAGAGCCACGCATAGCATAGCGTAGTATAGCAGTATTCATTTAAGTTCAGAATTGTTCCGCATTTTGCCAATGACTGACGCTAGTGCCGCTCTCTTGTTTCGCACAGGCGCAGAGCCCCTCTACGCGAGCTCGGAAACGGGAAATATCAATGGGCGGCCAGATAGTAAGATGGCGGACTGCGAGTCGGAGGTGCAGCGTCCGTCTACGAGGGATGACGGTATGAATACAACAGTGACGATGATTAACAACGGGCGGGTGCCACAGCATCCTAGTCCTTCTATAAATCCCTCCGCGCAGGGACCGCGTTGCGTAACAATATATAAAACCGAAACTGGCTTTGGTTTCAACGTGCGTGGTCAAGTAAGCGAGGGTGGACAGCTGAGGAGTATTAACGGAGAGCTTTACGCACCGCTACAACATGTCAGCGCTGTGCTGTCCCAAGGGGCTGCTGAAAAGGCAGGAGTACGTAAGGGTGACAGGATACTTGAAGTGTAAGTTTTTTATTAATCATTTTAGAAATAAGTTACTATCATTCCGCTAGTATGTGACATCGCGGCGCGCATACTATCACGATATAGTTTGTTGTTTGTACTTTAGAACGAGCTAGACGCTATCCGCTGTCATTATACTAAACAGACTCGATTTGCACAGTCACAAAAAGGAACCTACATATACTATAGTATATACTACCAGGTAGCTAGAATAATTTTAACGACCAAGGGAGGTATAGATTTTCCGAGTCCTCGTCGGGATTTAGTTCGATTCACTTATACAAGTAAAACAAACTTACGGTATTGTAGCTACTACATATACCTACGTATTAAAATTCTTAAGATTGTCTGATATGGATTTAAACTCTTTTACTTGTTAATGACTAAAATATATAAGTATGAAGATTAAAGATAAAGGATTACATTAGTCATTAGATCTATGTTCATTCTATACCGACCTTTAAGCCCTGTCATGACTTATAATATTAACACCGACTACGAACCAACGAAGTTAGTAGCACAACGTGCAACACAATGCACGTAGTGTAAGGTGTAATGAATACATATGCATCGAGAACATTGAACTTGAACAATTCGGAAAGGTAAATTCAAAAGCCGATTTCATTTCGTGGAATCCTTTCGAGTCATTCTTCTCCTTACTCTCAGCACGTACCTCACCTTACCTTACCTTACCTTACCTTACTTCACGTTTTTCTTTTCTTCTTTCCATATACTACACGTAGGTAGGTACCCAGTCGTTGGCATTGAGTATATAATTTAGTCTCCGTAATCGAAATACTTTCAAATCATTTCTAATTATCGCGAAATAAAAAGTGGGTGGTTATGTATATGTTATCTCACACCTTCGCTCCGATCCATTTGTTACATAATTAAAATGTTTTAAATAATACGAGGTGAAACGAATGAGGAAAAGTGTTTTACATCAACTCGGGAATATATCATCAAAGAATGTATATTATCGTTTTATAAAAACCTCGCCAACTCATTTTCATTATTTTACAACAAAAATATTTGCAACGTTTCGTATAGGCAGAGCGATTGCTTGCGGACAATCCCCAACATACAATCAGAGAACAGATTACTGGCGTATATATTTACATATAAATAAACTTTTTTTAATATAAAAAAAACACCGATTTCATTCTTTTTACGATCTATTTTATTCTCGACTATCAACTGCACTTTCAAACAGTATTCCTAATACAATTATACGGTTCGTTTTAACTTTTCAATGTCTAGGTCAAACAGTCCCGTAAATAAAATACTTTTCAACTAATCATACGAATCAGATACGACTCTATTATACGATTAATTTAACGTAAAAATTATTCGTATTATCACCACATTGTCTTTCATTGTACTTTTATCACACTCCTATACAATTATTTGTGGGAATAATTTGAAAGATTACCCCATTAACGTCGAAAGAAAAATAATAAAATAATATCGGATTCCAATTCTTGATGAATAATAATGCGGCTAAAAATCATGTACTTTCTATCCTATCTATCCATGTGTTATATATACGACGGAATATCACCTCAACGATGCATAATCATATATTTCTCCGTATTGTTGGTTACACTATACTCACTAACCCGAGGCCACAAAGAGTTCAATCAAAATTCATTGGTAAGTCGTCGCAACTCTTGCGCGTATGATTATAACTTGAATATCTCGCATCGTCAGTCAGTCGCGCGTAGGTATACAACCAATCACGAGTTTTATCAGCAGTAATAAACGGTCAAGCTCCTTGCGTCTCTCTTATGCATACATATTATACCTATATTCTTATATACACCTATATGTATATATCTTTGAACTCTACTATACGGAGTTTATACCAACTCGCTAGACAGTTTAAAGATCTTCCGATCGTATAAACTCTAAATATTATTATCATCACGATACTCTGACTATTATTCCATTTTTTTTTTTTTTCTTCTTCTATTATTATTTTTATATTTCTCTTCCCCGCACCTAATCATCTCATATTTTTAAATCAGTTAATCTTTCAACTCGAAAACCTAATACCTATCCTATATTTGTATAAAAGGTATCTAGTTTTATTCGTATAGTGGTGCGGTACGATCGGCCAGAAACCGGTCGCTGACGATCTCTCGAGGTCCATGACCTTGCGAACGTTTGAACAGTACGCGGGCCAACTGAAATACTATATAACTTTGATTTATACAGAATAGTAGTTATATACATATCCTACATAAGATTATATTCGCAGGTTAAAGAACCACATCTGAGTATATTCTATACGAATTTCAGCTTTTAAACTCGATCATAAAATTGCATTGAATCAGTCGAATTCTATGAGGATATATCGTATCGTCGTAATTTTAAGCCGAAATTTAAAACAGTTTTACGTTCTATATTGTATACCGAACCTTTACGATGCAAAATATCAACCTGTTATTTAACCCTCGCGCGAAAAAAGCTTACTTCATAATTATTTTTTTTTTTTTGTTTTTCTCTTTAAGAATATCATACCTAGGTAGTAAAAGTATAACTCTCTTGTTCGCAATTTTGATCCTTTCTTGGTCAATATAGAACGACGATTTATATAGAACGCGGTAATAGGCTACCGGCGCAAGAACCTTTAATCTAATTGATATCCAGGTCATCTTACTGCGGACTGCAATCATCACTCGCGCTATGTCACTCACAAGTGCAGTCGTCGGTCTGTAATTGTTTATGTATATCTATATCTATATGTATACATGCGTACATATATTTATAAATGATTTTAAAATGAGGTGGCACTACAACATCCATGTAGGAAAGACCAGAGATAAGTTGGCAGAGCTCAACTGATTTTTTACTTTCCTTAGAAATGTTTTTTGGAAGATAAAAAAAAAAAAAAAACAAGGTCCTTGTTCAGTTGTAAGGTTTAGGATTTTTTATATATTTTTATTTTCATCAAGAATAATAATGGGAATTTTATGTTTTCGTATAATCAATTCCCTTGATATCTTAAAAACGTGTGTATTTTATATGAGAAACCTCGAACCAGCTGGTAATGGCGAATATTAGAAAATGAAACAATTTCTTTTTTCTAATTATTTAGAATCGATTGAGGGGACGTAAGAATCAGAATTCGAAAATAGTCTAAATAAGAAGCTTTGGATAATCCCGCAACACCGTAGTGATTAATATTTACCACAAATTCATAGTTTGATATATCATTTTTTCACATTCCATCGAACGAAACGCAAGCACTCACCGATAAGAGATAAAGAAGGCGTGCGTTTATATACATATATATATATATATATATATACGTATGTTACGTTGTTACTCCCTCATATACGCGAATTAACTATAAATATGTGCATGCGTATAGGCGGCGCCCTATGATACATATATCCTGGTAAAATTTCCTCCTTCGCACTGTACACGCGTATTTGACAAGGCAGTAATTACGCAGCGCCACTTGTACCGCGCGGCGAATTGCTCCGCGTGTCGATAAAACCTTTGATAAACGATTTCATTGAACGTATACGCGGGTGGACCAAGGCCAGGGCTGATTTTAATCCAGGGATGAGGTTGCGGCTACTACGGAAACATTTACTACCAATTTTTCCGTTCTTTTTCAATAAATGACGAGAATCTATCTATCTATGTATATAAAGATGTATGTATACCTATGTACCATGTACGTTGCATAATACATACATACATCATTTTTATTTCCTCAGTATACATTTATAACGTATGTGTAGGTGTATAGTATATAAAGGTTTGACTATGAGATATTGTTCAATCTAATCTAAACCTCGAGAAAGCTAAAATAAAAAATGAAAAGATCGGAGGTGCGGTGAAAGAAGATAATGCGATGCGATGACGTGATGATAGTAACACATTTCGGAAATTTCATTCCCAGATGATTCACCGTTTATCTTCAGTTTTATTTACCTGTATGATCAAAGCAAATTCTACTTTCAATCTGACGAAATATCTTATACAGAGAATTGACTTGCGTCATTTATTATACCTGTGCATAGTCACTTTTTTGCAAAAATTTTAGATATATATATAAATATACCCACGTATGTACAACCTTGGATTTCTTATCGCGGTTCAGAGAGGAAAATATATTATATACATAGGTATATGTATTGCAAAGCCGTGATCGATTCGCGTATGCACATAGGTATATGTACCATAATACTATACGTAATATTATTTCGGAGTATTTTTTAACTTGAAAAATAATTTTTCTTCTTCTCTTGTTTAAAATTATTATTTTTTTTACGGTATTCATAATAATTTGCACCTGCTTGGTGTATTATATTTTCCTGAAAAGTTCTCATCGCATCACGAATATTGAAAGCCTTTTTGTGTTTATTGCTTATATATATACATAATATACATGGCGTTATAAGAAAAATTATGGCCGAGTAAAGTTTACTTTACCCATCTCAGCGTACTTCAAATATTTATTATGCAAAAGAGAAAGAGAGAGAGAGTCAAGCCATGATTCTGTATAGAGAGAAATTTTCGATCTGTATTTTAATTATTATATATTTAGTTTCGAAAATTTACTTCGATGACCTAAACTCAGCTTATTTCCAATTAGGCGTGATATGAAATTAACAATTACCTAGGCAGCGTAGTTCAGAGTCCATGAACATCCGCGATTAATACCTCGTTATAATTTGGACGAAAGCCTAATTACAAATTTCGCGAAAATCGTTGCACATTCATATAATACATTACTAACATATATTATCAATCTATGATATGTGTTTGTATTATAAAAGTATACGTATCTCTACCTAAATTCAAAATAAACTTTCATTTCCTGTTTACCGCGTTTATATATATATATATGTATAACCACTTATCTATACATATATACATGTTTACGTATATTATGATAAAGTATAAATTTGCGCAGCTTTGCGGTAAATGTAAAACATAACAAAACCGTGTATAGGTCAGTATATACCTATATGAAAGTTTCGCACAACGATCTCTTTCAAGTATCTTATATAATGCACCGTATATACATATAGCTGGTAAACCGTTCACCGCTTCAAGTCAACTTTCGGATCAACACAATGTACCTGCTTCCTAAAAGGTGCTCGAAGGGCTGACAAGCAGCAGCTAAAACACCGAGCTATTAATATACGTTTAATTCCATATGGTAGATATACACATATCGTAATAGCGAGATAAAAACAACTCAGTTATACTTTCACCCACGTTGCGAAATCGACGATTAAAAAAAGATGCGAATTTTGGATAAATTAAACCGCGTACTGGATTTCAACGAGTTAAATTTATCCCACTGAATTGTTATATTACCTATATATACTCAAAGACCTATAATTTTATCTAATATGAAAGACAATTTCATCCCCTTTACGTCCATACATAAACATTGTAGTTCCCAATTCAATCCTCAAATTCGGGGTTAACACAACGGAAAAGGGTTGGTATATGCTAACAAGCGAAATATCTCGCCCATTAATTTCTCTCATTCCACTGATGAGTCCCTTTATAGCACCTTGGGCTATAGTCGTGTGTTTACCTAATCACAATATCCGTTTAATAGTCATCGCGAAAACTTATTTCCTAATGATTTAATTCCTCGTGACCTGATTTATGAACCTTTATGCCAAACGTATGTCATGCGTGAGTATAATGAGTATATATACCTTTACCTTTATGAGAAATAGTTCCAGAAATTATTCAATCCCATTGCGTATTCTTCAAGCATATGGGTTATACTATCAGGGCTGTTATTGTGATCTTGGAGTCTATGCTCCTCGAATTCTCATATAGTTATATTGACATCGCTTAATGCACGATGACCTAAGACCTTTTTGCGGAGTCTTTGACACTTCAGGGGGTATAAAATTCTAGTTTATTTCTCGCCTACACAAGAACGTGACATAAGTTCACCTATTCATCTTCGGTAATTAGGGTAGAGATTATTGGCTGCTGCTGCTGCTGCGGCTGCCTTGGTCAAACGAGTGAGTGCATCGTCAAAACCTATACGTGACTGACCGGATTCAAGTGTCGATGACCGTATATTATTGCATTATACACACACGTAAGTAGCTAATTATATGTGGCAAGATACGTCGACGTAGCGAAGGTGGAACTGACGAATATTACCTACTCGATGAAATTGAAAAAAAAAGAAAATTTATTCACCCAAATTCGAAATATAGGTACGAATTCGAAAGCCATTATCACTGTGCAGCTATAGTATGTATTAGTTACGTAACTATAGTTACGAGGGCAATTACACTTACGCAACAAAGAAAAAACGCTTTACTAATTCTATCAAGAAATTCCGCGTGCAGTAGCCTGCGTTTTTGGCGATCTGCCCGAGAACTATACGTATAGGTACTTTTTAACTATTTCAATACATATATTATTTCTTCTTTCTTAAACCTCGGACCCTGGTATATATATATATACCTATATAATAGGGAACATAAGTCATTTATCTTATTTGAGAAAAAACAAAATATAAGTATTATTTTATAATTAGTTAGTTTTCGAATTATTAACCAGAACATTTGTATCTTTATTTTTTTTTTCCGATACTTTTTTTTAACTATGACGTACTACTTCCTCTGTATATGCAGTATTCATATAAAATTGAAAGAAAAATCGAAATCATCAGATTTAAATTATTGAAAAACCATAAAATTCAAATAAAAAGGATCCTTTTTTCTTTCAATCTATCAAGAGGAAGTCTCTTTGGGGATGAAAAATTTGTCATCTCTACTGCATTGTCGGTAATAACGTAAGACTTCAGTTTCATGAATGATATCTATATTTAGGTACTCGTTTCGTATTAATGGTAATATTTAATAGGAGATGTAAGAAAAGTAAATTACCGACTCGTTGTCACCAATTATTCGCATGTTCGTTTAATAATTATCCGTACAGTGGCGCTGATAAAAGAAAATTACAAGTACTTGCATAATATACGAGATATGATGTAACTATTAGATATGATACTCTTAAGAAAAGACTCATGATCGTTTTACAAAGTACAATTATAATTCCTTAATATATTTAGACCAACACATGAGTTAATGTCTAATGACTTATGCTAGCAGAAGATGTTTTCCTCCGCATATCACGTGGTTGTATAGTCGATCAATCAGAAAATGGGGAAACATTATATGACTGACTACTCTTGCGAAATGTATATAAAAATAAATTCTCTACTAGTTGTAAGCCAGGATCAAATAGATTATACTACTATTTACAGAGCCGGAAAACATCCGGTGCAGTATATAAGAAACATGTACCAGGGAAAAAAAAAAAATGTTTTTCGAATTGCAAACGTATGAAGAAAAAGACAAAACAAAAAAAAAAAAAGGAAAGGAATTAAATTGAATGACTTTTCGAAAGAAATTTTTAAGAAAAAATTAATCCAGGAGTTTGGGAAGAGTAGAGAAAAAAATGTGTTTTTTTGTTTTCAAAATGTATTAATATCTCTGCAAACGATTCTGCAATTTAGACGAAATTTGTGCGGTTCTCACCTCTTGAGACATCGAGCTTCTCGCTTAAATATAGAAAAATTTTGAAACCGAATGTGACAGTGATAAAAAAAGAAAAAATTTAATTTTCGTTGCGGTATAGTTTGACAACTGGAGTTAGACCGATTTCAGTAAAAATTCCAAGGAAAATTCATTGTAGTAATTGTGTTTTACGATATAAGAGCAGTATATGATAGTTTATAACACGATTTGAGCCAAGTACATATACTGCAACTACACCGATACCCACTTTCTTGAAACACGTTTCCTAATTATATGTAGAAAAAGTAATCAAAGAACTAAAATCTCATTTACGAACAATATAAATTCTGATTAAAAAAAACTTTCCGACTCTGTTCTATATATATATATATCAATTTATCAATTGCAAAATCTGTCGAAGGTTTCATTTAAAACAGAGATTGCCTGGGGGGGAAGAAGAAGAGAGAAGCGGAAAGAATCAAGACAACGAATATGTGCAGAGATAATTAAACCACCGTCATGTGGCAAAGATCGGGGTTAGAAAGGAGGGACTTCTTCAGTGCGTGTATAGCTGTGCACTTACCTAATAAGTATGTAGGTAATACAAGTGCACAGCTAACTCTCCCTTGCATTATGTCTATATTTCTATCTCTTTCTCTCTCTCTCTATTTCTCTCCCTGTCCCCCGACTGTTTCTTAATTAGCCAGCATCGTAAACAGTAGCGATCCTTTTGTATATAGTTTCCGGGTCAAATTCTCTCGCCTTAGCATCATCTTATATCTGTAGCAACGCTCTGTGTCTTGAAAACTTTACCCAACGTTGATCGTTATAACGGGACTTTGATTACGTAATTATTACCTCAACTGAAGGCTAAGGCTTCTCGTTAAGTTAAGCTATAGTAATTAGGCAACTGCAGAATACACTAAATCACCTTGCTCGATATTTTAATGGGTTCGACTTATAGGTATATACGAACTAATGTATCGCTCCGTAATAATCGTATGCTAATATGTAAATATGCAAATTATATACCTTTCACTTCTACCGCTTGATGCATATGATCAATTATCGTTCTATATGGATACACGACTCGGACAAAAAGCGACGAAAATTGTTATTTAATACTCATTCTTTCGTAGCTATAGGGAATGAAAAAGAAATATATACCCCAGACACGAGGTTCTTGGCGCTTGAATGATACACGGAGTATTTTCACCGGCTTACTATCGTTTCAAAGGTTTCATGTCTATATTATAGACATATAGTTACATAGCAGACATCGACTTCTCTCAAGGGCACGTAACTTCCTTTCAAGAAAATTCTCATACATTTACAATTATTATTAAATACACTTTATACTTATCAAATATCATTTATGTTCGTTATCTGAATTACTACTATTCCAATTATGCCTATGTACCTATGTACACCCCAGGTTTATATCTCAATTCTAATAAGTACTGCCCCAAACTCTTCGAATTTTACCATTTAAATAAAACACGATTTGTGACATTTCACGGTAGCGATAATACGATATGAAGTCAAAAATAACATCGAAGTAAGAAAAATCGTGTCTCATTTAAATGGGAAAGTTCAAAGGTTCATTTGTGTATATTCGGAGATGGCCTGGCCCATGAGAGCATCGAAATTCGAATATGACCAAATTAAGAAGATAATGATGTTTTTTCGCGATTCATTTATCATTTATTTTTCGCTAATTGCCAACCTTTATCCGCGAGGTTACATACATTTGGCAGTTTCCAAACTGTACCATGTAGGAAAGACCAGGGAAAGTAGAAATTGGTAAAAAAAAAAAATTAGAAGCAAAAAGATTTTTGGAAAAAATAAATTTTTTTTTTTTATTTTTTTCTTTTTAAGAATTTTCAATTCAGGGCAGCCAGTTTGCCTTGATCTGCCCTATGAGATTTCTATCCGCGTTGAATCTTCTTATACATCTAATTGGAATCGACGCTAGATCTTTCTCCCCACTTGCGATACCGTGACACGCATCGGAATCGTAGTATTTTTTTCATTTTTTATACCGCGCCTCCGCGGTTGACCAATCAGAGAATGGCTTTCACTATCGAAATCCAATGCTTTGTGGCAAAGGCCTTCGTAACAAGCCGTTCCCCTTTATTCCGCAATCTTGTACTAAGAAAAAAGACTTCTCTTCGCTTACTCGGAGACAGTCGTCGGCCTTCCCGGAGCCACGTATGTCGCGTTGTCAAAACTTTAAACCGCAGAGAAATCTTCTCGCTTCTTTATTTTATACTTTCTAAGAAAAATTTTATACAACTATTCTCTGGGTTATTTATTTTATTTTTTTATGTGTTATTCAACGGTTCCTGTACATCGGTTTTACTCGGATAACAATAAACTTCATCTTTTGCGGTGATAAAAGTGATTTTTCGGTATTTCGGTATTTCGGTAAACAGGAAACGTCATACGTGGGTAAATTTATTCCATTGTTTGTTACTTTTTCCCATTTTTATAGTGTCAATTAAACATTTTGTTTTCACATAATTTTTACTTTGGCTGATTAGCAATCCAGGGCTTTGGATATGCATAATATTTTTTCTCTTCTTCTGCGCAGTCTTAATTTCGATCGAATCTATCTACGTGCACCGTGTCTAAGTCCTTGAAAAAATGATAAGCGCATATTATCAAAAAACAAACTTTATTCTTAGACTTTTACGTTATAGGTGTTATAACCGATGATACCTTGGCATACTTTTTCCCGTTGATCTCCTATGAATTATTTAATTCCAGTTAGTTGCCAAAGCCAATTTCAATTGATGAATTTCTTTTAATAATTTCCACCGCTTTAATCAAGCAGAATATCTGCGAGTTCTATTTTCGGAATCGAATTCTAAATCCCAAGTTTTATCTCTCGGCGAATAAAACCAAAGGCCGTTCTGGCTCCGCGAATATTCTGTTAATTTATTCACTTCAGATATTTTCTTCTATGTGTTTCGCCTCTTTTTTCTTTTCCTATCCTTCACGTCATTACTGGAAATACAAGATATACCAGTTGCATTATAAATTTGAAAGTCTATGATTCTCTCCTCGGTCTGATATCCTACAAACACTCTTGTATAATCCGATCAACGGATCAGTCAACGTTGTGCAAATTTAATCGTATGCATATGTTAGAGCTTCTTAGTCTTGGTTTCAGAGTTGTTAAGTATTCAGTGTGGTTATCGGTTATCCACGAACTGTCTTTTTATTCGATTAATAAATACACTTCGTAATAAATCTAAATGGCGGGTCCACTCGAGTAAATAATTAATCTTTATATACTACAATCGTTGTTTTCGTTGTTATTTGATATATCATATATACGATAACGAGGTAAAATGCTCTCCTGTCATCTGAGCGCGGTTCAGTACGACTGGGCGAAAAATAAGCAAAGATTACGGCAATTGGATACCGCTAATGGAAATTTTCAACTTGATGTTATATCTGACGGGTGAGTATATACTATATAAATATAGGTACATACATTTACACATATTTACCACTATACGGATAAAACAGAATTAATGTAATTGGATATTGATTCGGCTTTTAAAAAATCAGGAAATTATCATTCGCGTATAAATCGAGACTCTATTTCTTCTTCTATTGTGTTTGTCTTACGAATTTACATACGTGTAAACTTGTTAAACACCTACGTACGTATGTACGATAAAAGATGTCGATTTAAAATTCGTTGTTTCTTTAATAAAGTTCGTGAAAATTGTAAAAAAAAAAAAAAACCAAATTGAGTTTCGTTATTTATTCAGTTTTCTGCATTATTTAACTACAATACAAATATGCTGTATCATTTGTTCTTCGTTTGATCCACCTATGATTTTTCATGCTTATCATATGACCAATATTTCACATACCTGTATATCACATGGTGCCATGATATGAAGATAAATGACTTTATTTGTATCAACAGCAACCCAATTCAAAGACTGATGATAATTCTAATTTAAGTTATCGCGAGTTTTGTTGAGATCGATATATCTGACGCAATTTTTCATCATTATTACTTCTTATCATATGCTCTGATAAAACTAGGCGCAGCTTCTTCAAAATTTTACCTATAATTATAATTTATATCTGACGATCGCGAAATTTACAAACTTTTACTAATTGACGTCGGTATAATATAACAGCCTTGACATCTATACATATATGCATGTGCATATACGTCACGATGCGGTGAAACAACACCTTTTTTTTTTTCTTTTTCTTTTTCTTATGAATCTATCCTTTATCCATCCTTTTACCTGATTGATAATTCTCGCTTACTCATCTCTGCACTTGTAGATTTAGACCAGGTATTATTAACGGTAAAATTTTGTCGACAAAACTGACTTTATACATTATATACATATACGTGCAACTATATAATTGATGAAATTTTAACGCGAGAAAAGTAAAATTTGAATGCACATAGAACTTGGAGTTGTACTTAATGTGGGAATCTAGTGCAGTCATTGAAATGAGGTACTCTCCAGTTATAACGCCGTGAGAATAATTACTTTTATTCAATCTCGACTCCATGAATCGTGTAAATGGTCCACAATAATCTCAATACCTACCCACTGCCTAGAGTGCAGCTTTTAGAAAAGCGCTTCTCTTTGAATGAAAACTTCGTCGGAATAGAATTCTACACGGTATTATCCTGAAAATATGCTCCAATGACTGCATGTATATAATTACTTTTCAAGTTTTTGGGGCGTCTAACGATTCGTGTTGATATATACGTAATAACGACCCGTGTGCGTTTATGATTATAATCAAGCTTTTTATTTTTGCATTATGGGGATATAAAACGCACTGAACGTATATATATATCAAACTTTGGTTAGCCAGTAAAAACAAACTTTGAATCTATCTGTACGGTGACTAATAAATCGAGTCAATCTTGTGACAGAAATATAATTGACTGAACTAATTATATTAACTCGTTTAAAGTCTGTGTTTGAAGTCATTGGCGGTTATAAGCGATCATTGATTGCAGAGTAAACCAATATTCCCAATTACTGCAGCTGCAGTAGTCGAAAAAAAAAATTTCATTACGTTCTGCTTGGAAGTTATAGCTGATTTGTAGTTCTTTGAAATTCGACGTTATTGGAATCTGATCAATTCGCAGAATATTTGGGGAAAAATGAGACCTAAATCCGAGAAATTTTTATACTGATTTTCTCTTCCTTTCCTTTGTTACAGAAACAACGTGAACGTGGAAGGTGCGACCCACAAACAAGTAGTTGATTTAATAAAGTCTGGAGGCGATGTTCTCACCTTGACGGTAATATCCGTCACTCCGCAGGAAGCCGAAAGGCTAGAGCCAATCGAGGATTTGAGGTGAGTGTCTTGGGGAAAATGTAAATAAATCTCCTAAAATTATTGCAACCCTTCCGCAAAGCTGAATTCCGCTTATCTCGTCAAAATTAAATGAAACAAAAATCAAGAATCCCGATTAACTTTATATTTATATTTATCCTTTATGTTCTGGACTTATTCGACAAGGACGTAAGTTGTTCTTTCAGTTTATCTGTCTAGAGGGTTTACCGCGGTCTCGTAAACGATTATGAAAATATACTCATATGTATATAATATTATCGTTTCGTTAGACGCTGTATAATCCTCGACGACGATAAAATCTATATAAAAATAATAATCCTCTTTTAAAAAAATATTTTCTAGCTACGCATCTGTCGACTACAGTGAAAAAAGATCACTTCCGATAAGCGTCCCGGATTATCATGTCCGCGAACGCAAACATGAAAGATTCGTCGTCTTCAACGTTCACATGGCCGGAAGGCATCTGTGTTCACGACGATATCGGGAATTTGCAGCCCTTCATATGGCTCTGAAAAAAGAATTCATTGGCTTCAATTTTCCAAAATTACCCGGGAAATGGCCTTTCCAGTAAGAATTTATAAAAATAACACGCTTATAAATGTAATTAAAATCTTCCGCATCGCTATGATAAAGATTTCAATTCTTCTTTTCTTGTTCTTCAATTTTTTTCCATTTTCAACTAGTTATTAATCCCGTACTTAATTATTATTCAACAGGTTGAGCGAGCAGCAATTAGACGGTAGACGCCGTGGCCTAGAACAGTATTTGGAAAAAGTGTGTGCGGTACGTGTGATAGCGGAAAGTGACGCAATGCAAGAGTTCCTTACAGATAGACTTGAGGAAGATGGTGATCAGGGTCCTGCCGTTGATCTAAAGGTACTTTTGCCTGACAGAGAACTCGTCACGGTGACTGTAGCCAAGGCTGCAAATGCGAGGGATGTATACGATGCTGTTTGCTGCAGAGTTGGACTTGACAATGATACAGCAAAGTACTTTTACCTCTTCGAAATGGTCGAGTATAACTTTGGTAAGGAGGTTCAGCCTTGAAAATTCAATAAAATTCGTAGTGTGATAGAAACTTGTTAATAATAAAGAAGTAATCTGGTCGAAAAGCTTTCATTTTTCGTACCAAGCTGTTTTCGCGAAAGCCGAAACATGGACTTAAAGTTGATTTGCGAATTTCTAAATCTAGAGAAAGTCGATATAATTATTTGATCGATATTTTCAGAACGAAAACTCCAGCCACACGAACATCCGCATACCATATATATCCAAAACTATTCAACAGCAAGTGCTACGTGCTTGGCTATAAGAAGATGGTTGTTTACACTTTCTAGACCTTTGAGTGAGCAAGCACTGACTTGGATCTTTTGGCAAGCTGTAGACGAAGTCAACAGGGGGCATATCAGTGCTGGGGAAAGATTGTACCAGCTTAAAGCTCTACAAGATGCTTCAAGAAAACACGAAGTATGCATTAGACTCGAAATTGATTTTGAAATCATATTTTATTGAAATATTTTACAATTCATGTAATTCGTGTCTTATGACAAATCTCATGCTCAATTTCTACCCTTTTATTTTCCAGTATCTGAAATTGGCGAGAGAATTAAACGGCTATGGAGACGTAGTTTTCCCACATTGTGCGTGTGACTCGCGAAAGGAGGGACACGTAGTTGCGGCCGTAGGTGCGGCAGCGTTTAAATTACATGCGTGCAAGGAAGACGGCACCCTGGAATCCCAAGTCGTAGAATTTCAATGGAATTCAATTGCACGCTGGGAAGTAGACGAGGAAAGCATGGCATTCTGTTTTCAATATACGCGACCGGACAACAGGCCACCTCGCTGGCTAAAAGTCTTCACGCCTTATGTAGGTTGAATGATAGAAAAAGAAAATAAAAATGAAAAAGAAGATAAAAGTGAAAAGTTAGTAACTTTTAATATGCATTTGATTCATTTCTTTTTTTTTTACAGTATACGTTCCTTTCTGACTGCTTCGATCGAATAGCGGAAGAGGCCAAGTGGGACGATCCGGGAGAATGACACAACGCCCAAGTGTAAAAGATTCTCTATAAATAATATTAGATAATGGAAATCTTGGAAGGCCCTTTGGAGATATACATATGTATGATATATATGATAATGGATACCAGCTCCTCGATTTGCATCGGCCTATGTCAGTGCAGGGCCGCGTGGTCGGTAAAAGGTGAATAGTAAATAGAAAATCGATTGAGTATTGGTTACTATGTTTGAATAACTTTGAAATGAACGTGAACCATACTCTATTTCACTATCGGGTGTTTGCACCGGTAAAGAAACTAGCTAATGGACGTTGTGACACCACACCTTTCACATCCTGAAGCTAAATATTTAAAGTTAATATTCGCTGAGGTCTGAGGAAGAACTACCTTATTAAATCTTGATATGATTTTAGAGAAAATAGGTATAGTAGTATGAAAAAAATAGGTAATAGGTACGTTTACCTCTTCGCTCGGAACGACGCAAGTATTTTAATGTTCAGAATTGTCGTTTCGAGATATAAATAGGTAATTATGTAAAACGGGCCCTGGAGAACACCATTACCATTACAGAGAATACAATATTACGTGAATGAATAAGTAAATAAATAATAAATGAATGAATAAAATAAACAAATAAATGAATAAATAAATGAATAAATAAATAAATACTCTTTCCTAATACATAGTAAATGATAATAGTAATATTATTGATGGTATTGAACAGATTTTAGATGCAATGTAGTGAATATATTCTAAATTGTCGTTAATGTTTTAAAACTTTATTGATAGTTGACACAGGAAGAAGTAAAAAACTGTGTGCGACATGATAACGATTATTACATAATATTGAATGTACCTTGTAACCGGTTCGAAATACTACCTTCACGTTAAATTAGATGGGCTTTAAACCGAACTCGGCCTCGTTTGGTAAAAAAAAATAAAAAAATAAAGAAGAAAATAAATAATTAAAAAAGTCAGAAGAATTTATCTACGAATTATATGCTAAATTTTTTATTTTTTATCACCGCATATTTTCGTACAATTTGCGGCATATTCAAAGCCTATATTATTATTATTTCTTGTGTATAGTAACATTTCAAACAATTGCCTGGCTGTTAATAAACTCGTAGTTATAATTTATAACATAATATAATGTTAATATTAATATTATATTATATTTGCAACTGCGATTATTTTCTTCTGTTGATCAGTAATTACTTTTAACTTACGTACGTGAAAACGTTGTTAGTTTTCAACGTTAATATATTATATACAATATACAATATACAATATATCAGCAGGCCATTTCAAGTATTTTCTTAATTATTTTCAAGTAAATTATAAATTTACTGATATGACTGTAAATAAGATTATATAAGAACAATATTACTAATGTATGCTTATACATACAAGTATACATAGATTATCATACCTATTATAATTGTAACATTAATTTGTCTGCTTTTATCCTAGTTTTTTCTCTTTTTAAATAATTTTTTTCTCGTCTGTTCTCTAGATCATTCAGTTTCGAGCTCTGTAATAGATGCTTCTGTGCCTCTTTTTTTTTTTATATAAAGGAATAGAAAAGAAAATTGGAAAATAAAATCAAGATCACCTCGTATTGTATTATAAGAAACAAAAAAAAGTCTTAGGTGTAAATTTATAGGCATATTTCGAACGCCTCAATGAATTCTTTATGTATTAGAAATTAATCAAAGTGGTATATCATTGTACCTAAACAGAAGAAGAGAAGCTGGAAATGTCGCGTACCTAGGATTAGCACTTTTTCCTGAAAAATTAACATAAATTGAATGATTAAATGAATATATATATTAGTGCCTGGAATAGATGCCAGTCACAAAATTAATTCTTGATCACAATAGCCCGAACAAAAAAATCACAAATTTTTCTTTAGAAATTTTCATTGCTTCTTTTGACTCATGATTGAAATACATTACCATATATTGATTAATTTACTCGTATTATCGTTAGTAAGAACCATATCATTATTATTAATATCTCGTAACTTAGAAACTAGTTATAGTAATAATAATTTAGCGTTAAATTTATTGCGCCTTGACAGAGAGATAATAGGTAAATATTATTCCGCTTTATGGAATATTTTCGTCATCGTATAAAGAAGAAGAATTCCTCTATCCGTTAGTTCATCGTTTATTCCTTCTCATTGTAAGGCTTTGTGGTGCTTATTAATTTACAACTTATTAAGTTTCTTACTGTACCAACCAATATATAAGAAAGAACAAATAAATAATTTAAGTGATTACAAATTATTGATGTATTCAATAATTATCATATTTTTTCTATCTTGCCTTAATTATCACTTCATTAAAAATCTATCAATAAAATAAATAGGTTTTCCTTTAGTTTAGAAATTGTCTTAGATCACGTTATCTGCCTTATAATATTTTTTCTTTCAAGTCCAGACGGAAAAAAAATTATACCGCCCGAACAGGGACTTGAACCCTGGACCCTCAGATTAAAAGTCTGATGCTCTACCGACTGAGCTATCCGGGCACTCATATCCGTGTTATACAATAATTTAAGTTAAAGCAAAAAAACTTTGGTAAACTATTTTTATTCATGAAACAGTTATAGCTATATAGCGAGACATTCATTAAGTTATCTAAATAATGCTAAAAGATGTACCAAGTATATATGTACAATCTCTGACTAAACTGATGACATATACTTTCGAAGATTGACCTATTCAAAGCTAATCCGAACACATTACGTTATAATATTATTTTTCTTTATTACAATTGATTCATGAAAAGGAAAGTTCGGAATATCTAGTCATGAATTGAATGTGGGATACTATGCATAATCTATTCATGCGCTTTGGATCGCTGGCGCACCGGCTGACCATACGAGACTTCTACAACTGACTTTCGGCAGCTGATAATATGCTTGGTTAGCTGCTTACTGTCAGAACCCAGAAGGCTTCTATTGACTTTTACACATACTTTAGTATGCAATATTACTATACACATACGTGTACAGGAAATTAAACTGTTATTGTATCTACTAGCTATAATTGCTGGAAATAAAAGTAAAAAAAGATAATATCGACGGCAGTATAGTTGTTAGCTGTCCATCGATATAGAGTCAAGATTTTCAGTACGCGAATCTTGATATACGTACTGTATATTTGCGGCGTGAAACTTTGGATGAAAAAAAAGTATATATATATATGCGAATAAGAATACAATTAGTTAGCAATTCGTATTTTGTCCAGCGGTTGCGTCACACCCAACTCACAAAATCTCCTTTGACGTCACCCTTTTTTAATATCGTAACACGTGACAGAGCGTGTCACAATGAATTGATGATTATTATTTGGAATACTTGCGACGGTTGTCCTACGCTGCTTATGGCAATTTAACAATTGCACATGTCCAGAGATTAACTGAAACTTAAAATGAATTTAGTTATTCTTTCATTTCCTTACTATTTGTTTGAGTCAATAAATTCGGCAAGGTGATGTATAACTGTTCCAAGATTTTCATAAATAATTTTCGTCAATAAGTAATAAAAACAATGATCACAATAACCAAGGCATTGTAGTTTATTAATAATAATAATATTACAATTGTTAGAAATAAATATTATTAATCATTCGCTAAATATACCATGATTCAGTTTGATTAACAATGTCATGTAGGAATTCGTATGGATACAGGGATCCACCTAAATCCGCTTTTCTACTTAAACCCTTTAAATAAGGATTATTTCGAGATAATTGTATCAAAGGTTGAACGGGTTGATTAACTAAAGGTCAGGCTTATGCGTACCCACTGTTCCGATTATATCATCGAAACGGTGGGTCGTATAATGAGCAAACCTTATAGATCCGAATCGCAATGTGTCCCATATCTAATAGGCGAGATTTGATTATATATAGATACATACACACATACATATAGTACATAAGTATCGTTAATAAGTCTATATCTCATGTCTGATCTCAGTTATGACTGTTATTGCAAACTTTCAACGTCATTTAGAGCTTGTCCAGCTCCATCAGTCACAGTGCTTTTAGGAACTTGGCTCTTTCACGAGCCTAAGAAATGTTAATGTTAGACTTATTTCTGAAGTGTTAACGTAACTTCAAGGATATTGAACTACTAGAATGATATTTTTGGTGATTCATATTCAGTGTCAATTTTTTATTTTTACGAAAATAAACGAAAGATACATTTGATAATTGCAGTCGGAAATTAACTCAAGCATTAATATAGTTCATTGTAAAAGATCGAGAAGTGCTCGAGCGCGGTTCATTCGGGAGCTTCAAAGTCACGATGAAATAACTAGATGATTGTGAAAATGCCTGGGACGTGTGCTATGGCAGTCAATTTCTTCATTGCACTAATCTGTATGATCGCGGGCTCTAAATGAAATACTTGTCATTCTTTTCCACCCTGATGATCTACCTCATCTTAGTGGTATTCAAGCGCATCGGAGACACAATTAACCATACTCGTATGTAGAAACGACAGGGGATCCACGTGCTGGCTGATCTGCTAGCCAAGGACGAAGGGGATTGTTGATGTAAAAGGGGGCTCAGGACTGGCTAGTGGCAATATATAATCCCTCTAACTGGCAACTAACATATTTGTGACGCTTAGGTGGCTGGCACATTGGCGTATCTGTACTGATGCAAATGGACCATAAGGTGAGAAAAGTTTTTTTCTTTTTCTATTTGTCTAAAAAAATGGTTAATTTCATGTACAAATCTAAAGGCATTCAGGTATAGGGATGATCAATTGTAAAGATGGGGTCCCATTCGAATTTCATTATTTTTTTGTGCAGAGTGTTTAAGTTATTGACAAATTAATTCGAGGTTTTTATATAAAACGTAATCGCAACAGCAGTAGGTTTACAGCTTCGAAACGGCTGTCAAAAATTGAATAGATTTATGGAGTTGCTTGCGTGCGAAGTGATGTTATTATTTATTATTTTTTTTCTTCTGCGTGATAACATGATCGTGTTCAATACCTGTAAAATAAAATATTTCCCCAATAAAATTCAATGTCTGATATAAAAATTCTCTGGGAAAAAAAGCTGTTCGCTTGGCTACGCCGCTGTCGACTGACAATATCGTTTTCTCCCTTCCCAGGACCAAGCGGGGTTGGGCCACATCGCTTTTTGACTCTCTCCCTCCTTGCCCCCATTCTCGAGCACCCTCCGGGTGTAGCGCTGACTTTTATTACCGTGTTTGATGTTACGAATGCGTTCAACATTGCCTATGACCTCCCTGGTCCCCCCTTATATCATGTATTCTATCCTACGAGTGGTTATGCTTTTTACGCTGCGTGCCTCTCTTGTGTGATTAGCGATGGGTTGAAGCGATCAGTCGCTCAGATCAAGATTAGAATTCTCCTTTCTCGTTCGGTTAGCTGGCTACAGAAGCTTGAAGACAGAACTTTTAATGGAATTACTATTTTTCGTATGTAGAAAATGTTACGAAAATTTCAAGGGGTATTCAATATAGTCAAAATTTATCTCGAACAAATAAACAGACGTGGAACTGCTTAAAACCGTTACTAGTTTGGCCGATGGATGTTAGTCCACAGTATTGTTGTCATAGTCGACCACGAATGACTCGTTTTTGATACATTGATAGTTTGCAGGTGGGGACTTAACGGGTATAAGGGAAGTTGACGATATTAATATCGAAGCAAATATATGAATACCGGTCATGGTTGAGTGAGCAGAATTTTGTGAGGCAAAGTTTTCTATATTAGAGAAAAATAGTTGAGGGTTTCAGCTCGGGTTTTACAAAATGTATATAAGAGACTCGACTGAAATGAATTTTCTTACATTTTTTTTTGTTTTATTTTATTTTTATTCTTATTTTTCTTTTTTTATTCAGAAAATTCCATTCCAGTTCTTATTTCACGAACAAAGTTTCTTTTGGATCTTGTTTCTAGCAAGTGCCTACTTTGAAAGTAAATATTTGAACAACGCGAGCGAATCCGCAAATGTTTCGTTTTTATTTCCATGGAAAAATAGAATGAAATCTGTTCGTAATTGCAATCCGGGAAAATTAAAGGGCTTTGTCATCGCCCGTTTGTTATATGAATATGAATACGAACGTCCTGCAAATTTTATTACGTACCAGCCACTTCTGTCCACTTTGTTAGGTTCCACTTTGTTTATCATTTGCGCATATTAAAACTGTTCCCATATACAGATATTCATGCATTTATAGATCTGTCGTTTGTCCGTTATTGTTCGTTATGTCCAATTACACGGATCTGTGGTTCAGCGCTATTCCAAATTGAAGTAGAAATTAATTCGTGTCAATATTGTATTAAAATGAACATTTTTTCACCATTGAAATTTTATCGCGAAATTAAAACCGATTGAATAATTACAATATTGTGCTATGAAAATTCTTCCAAATCCCTCATATAATATAATAATGATCAGCTATTTTATAGCATGAGTGATTACTAAATATGACGATGTTGTGAATTTATCGGTTCGAAAGTGACGTTAGAACAAACAAACCGAATGTCTAGATTCATGTCGAAAATTTTCGAGATGGAAGCGTTAAACATAACGTTTCATAGTTGTGGGGGAGATGTTAAGGCTGCAAAGCATTGCGGCTATGATCAAAGCATTTGGAGGGCATACCTTCGTCTGAAATATTCGAGAATATCTGCTCTACGAACATATCTCGTATCAAACGCGGCAGCGCATTTCAAATTTCGAACGCGTGTTTCGAAAGGTATAGGGATACCGATTTTCATATCTGGCTGAAAGGAATTCAACGTCAGCTCAACATTGTTTGAATATAACATATTTTCTATAAAATATAAAACACCATGTCGTGCATCCAGGTTACGATGAAAAAATTTCTTCGCCTTCAGATTTACTGATAATCGTGTAATCCTCATAACTTATCATTGTATTTTGTACAATACCCCCAAATAACTATTAGAACTTCGTGCAATGTGTCTAGTTAAAAAATAGTGATTCTTTACTCCCCTCGTCTAATAACTGGTTCGTTGTTATCTCCTATGTAGATATACCTGCAGGCGCAGGTATTAATTTGCAAGAGAATTTCTCGATCGTTTTAAACGGCCGGATTAACTGCTCTAATAATTAAAGCAGGCGTTCTTTAGAGGCGAAAGGGTAGAAGGGGTGCTTTTACAAAGCGAGCTTCGTTAAGTCGAGCCTGCAAGGCGAGGAATTAGATCTGAGCTCTGCTTAGGTTCGCGAACGAAATTAAGACTCTCGCTAAAGGGTCGACTAAATTACTATTCAGATATACGTTTTATACCCAACTTTTATCACTGCAGAGTTTGGCTAGCCTCCATCACATAGGTTTCATTCCAAATTATCTTACTCTATATTAAAGAACGCCTTCAGACTCTGCAGTAGTCACATACGCTCGGGTCAGGCAACGTCTGACCATGGTACGGATCGCCTACTTGTCTGACTGCGGTAAGGATCGCCTACTTGTCTGACCGCGGTACGGATCGCCTACTTGTTTGACTCGATGAGTGCAGTTAAGGAAACTACTGGCGATATTTGGAGTTAAAATTTTACGAAAAATCATTGTCAAATGAGGGAATAAACTAATTGCCTGAAGAAAGACACATTTGGGGGGACAATGTTTGAATAGCTATTATACGTTTACTCAATTGCCCGAAGCGAATCGACGAGCGAAATTAGGCGCTGGTTTCCACAGGAATTTGGAAAATCAAGCTAAACCGTTTGGCTAGAGTCAAAGCTTGGATAAATGTTTAATGATTAACGAGAATTGCTGTTCTATCATCGCAAGGTATTTGAATAAATCTTATTGAAATTATTTTCCGAATGCTTGCAGAAGCTTAGAACACGATCTTCGAGAGGTTTGAACTCGATTTGACCGGATAAAAGTTTTCTTCAAATCGAATTGCCGAAGCTTTTGTCGAACCTAGAAGTTCGAAAGCGAGTAAGAGCGGGGTGAAAATAAGGGGAAATTTTGAACGAAGATACGAAATTCACCGAATCGCTATGAGGAACGGAGACAAAGATACGGTGTTCAGAGAAGTGGAGGAATGAGAGGGGTAGATAAAGAGAGAAGGACGCAGGTAGAACGCATCGCGAGGGGGTGAGACGCCACAAAGGCAGCCTGGCTCTTTTGATTCGCGAGCTAATTGGAATGCCACGGATTCCTGGTCGTGAAGCTGGCGGTGGGGAAATCCGGGAGAGGGTATGGGGTGGGGGGGCGGAGCTTATCTCTTCGAGGGGGTTGCGTTGCCCACCGCGATATGAAAGCTTATTGCCAGGATTTTTACCGCGGTGAACGTGCGTGCTTGTTCGGTCAGGTTCGGCGTTACTCGGAAAAGCTTTCTGCAACCTTCCCTCAACTTTCCTTTATTACACCCTATTCGTTCGCGAATTTATAAATATCGCGATGCAGCGACTTGCAATGATCTACGCACAGTCTTTTCTTTTCACTTTGCTTCTGAATCATCTGGATATAATGCATACGGTTATTGCAGGGGTATAAATGATTTTCAATTTTTCATGGGCCAAAAATTTTCCTCGTTTTTCTAGCACGAAATTATCCTGTACAGATTACAGCTCTAGAATATCTTGAAGCTGCGATTCATTGGGAATTAATTAATTACTATGGACGGACGGAAAGCACTCGTATAACTTATCACGATATATAGGTCGTATTTGTCGCAAGCTCTCTGATCATAGTAAAGCAATTGATTAACGTTTCGTTAGAAGCTGGCCACCGCAGAAAGTCAAAGTTACATTTAAATTTTCTGACTCTAGGCGCGAGCTTTTAATTTTTCATCGTCTCATACTGTAACTAATTGTCGCAAATCCCTAGGTTGCAGCAGATAGCCCTGTGACGGTATTAAAACGGCTTGTTTTTCTGTCTATCGAAGAATTCCATTGGGACAAAGCTAATTTATCACCCCTAATAAAAGAGGCAGTGACGAGCCTCACCCCGCCTGCTCGTCCGTTCGTTCGTTCGTCGGTTCGTCCGTCGTAAGCCCTGCAAAAACAATTTGTACGCGTACATATTCTTCCCTCATGTCAGTCAAATTCCTGCCCAGTTTATACCCCTGCACCTTGTACTCTCCTACACCCCCGCAGGGGTTTTCCACCCTTTGTACCCCCCTGTTACCAGCGATTATTACCGCAACCCGCAATAAATAATACCAACCTACGCCGTTACAACCACACCGCTAATATAATAACGATATTAACTTTAATTGTACAAAGCGCCGACAGCCTCGACGCAAGCGACAGAGTTTCTGTGCGTTATTAATATTTAAACAAAAGCGAAAGGAAGGGTGAGGAGGGTGGTCGTGGAGAGGAACGATGAGGGACGGGAAGAGAGGCGTCTCTGAGCTTTTGTTTCATCCGCCATGATACTCGGTCGCCTGCGTTCTAATTTTGATAAAAAGCACCTTCTCTCATTATACGGAAAAATCAATCTTCTACCGTCGTGGTGCAGTCGGGAAAAAAGCTCGCTTTCATAACGCTACCTATTCACTTTCTTTCTATTTTATTTTTCAATCCTCCGATCCGAACTATAACATGATTTATGATCGATACAGTCGATACAGATTATATGACGGTGCTCGTAGGTGTGGCTTTTTCTTCTTTGAGCTTTTAACCATAGTACACTTAGCGAATGAATGATTACAATATACGCTCTGGAAGAACGTCGGGAAAATAAATGGTCAACAAAAATTAGCTTTTCTTTTTCAATGTACAGACGGCACAATTTATTCTCTGCAATATTCCGATATCAATCATTTTTAATTTATATTTACAAACAATTTTTCTCACATCCCAGGCAGAGGACATCATAGCTTACCTATCATATGATTAAATGGAATGAACAGTTTTCATTTCACTTATAAACTCTATTAACGCGTTATAAGATGTGCGGTATATTTTTACGACTATATAGACTCTACATTCGTCTTATTTACATATACACTCTACTGATAATTTTACTATAAAATTAATTACGTCGGGAGGAGAACTTAAAAAAAAATATATGGTACACAAACGGGGAAAACACCTTCCGAACCAGACTTACATCGGCTCTACGACAAAAAAAAAAAAGGTCAGTAATAACCATTTGACTTTTATTATAGCCAATTCCAATCGGTCAAATTTTTCGGGTACACATAAGATAATATAAACCATTCCATTGAAATGTTTATCAGACATTTCCAAAGCAGCCGTACCATGCCATACAGACAATTAGCTGAAGTCCAAGTGTCCAACAATCAAGTAGGTACAAAGAATTTTGAGCGAGAGATAAATATTTTCATTCATACACACGAGGATCATTATTTTTATTTATTTGTTTGTTTTTTTTTTTCGTTTTCTCCATTTCTGAATTTTTGTATTGATTTTCCGAGTGCAGTTTTGATTCCGTGAGAGACTATGAGATACATTTTTTAGGGTTTGTCTGAGCTTCGATCTTTTGCCCTTTTTTGATTTCATCGATATGATACAAATCGAAAACCCGTCTACACGTCACGCACTGTCTTTCGAGACAACTGACTGCACCCTTCTCATTTCGTCAACGTTAATAGTAGCTGCTTCTTCGGCCAGGACTTTTAGCCGATTGTACAGAATGGCGAGTTCTTCCCCTGGGAGCCATAGCGTAGTCCTGGGTGCTGGTTCGCGGTTGACTCGAAGTATAAGCAGCCAACATTTCATCAACGGTCTGGTGATCTTCAGGGCAATCGTACGTCGATGAACGATGATGAATTCGTGATCGATGAGGTTTAGCTGCGTATGTAGGCCCCGCATTCTCTGGAGAAGACGTCTCACAGCCTAATCTGAGGTCTTCCATATTGTGTCGCTTTGCACAACGCCCGCAAACGAACTGTTCCTCGGCTTCGCCATCCTCCCCTGTGTGTTTGGGATTTAGTTTTTAAATTCTGAGAATGCTTTGGTTGATTGAGTATATCAATTCGTCGAAATATACATATCATAGCTACTCGTGGGACCTTATAGAAAGTCAGCACAATTGAGGGTTGGACTGATAAAATCGAAATTAATTCCGAAAAGAGAGAAAAGAAAAACAAACTATTAAGATATTACCTGGTGGTCCTCTCACAGTGAATCCTTTGTACTCGTGAAGCCTGCAGTTTCCCTTCCCGGACGAACCTACCCTCGTGGTAATAGGAGCTATTGAATTTTCGCAGATGCAGCATTTCTTGGTAATGGGATTTGCAGGTTGTGGCATCATGAGGGATTCTATTTCTGGCTTCATTGTTCTATCTCTTCTGAGTTGCTGATGATGATGTTGCGGTTGCTGTTGTTGCGCCAGATGCGGTCGTTGTTGGCGTTGCTGTTCCTGCGCTGTACTTAGAAGTGGACTAAATCGGTCGCGATTTCGCTCCACAGATTTTCTGGGAGGAATCCAAGACGGAATTACGTGATGAGTCTCGGACGCTCGACGCGATGACTTTCTCGGATTAGGTGTCCACGGTGGTGGACACTGATCATCAGAAACCACTTCTGCGACATCGCCGTATGAAGTATCGTGCGCGATTGGTTGTTGCGGCTCCAAAGCTCGTGAATAGAACCTGAAACTTGTAATATTTGATAAAAAAAAATGCATCCAGACTTGAACTATGTTATGCGGTTCTGAAAAACGGAATGCGAGCTTTTAATCAGAGTGCAAAACCAATAAGTTCGGGTAGTCTGAGCGTATGTTAGAAAGCGATAGTTCACCTCGGCAGTTTTTGATCCTGGTACATTTTGTGCATGTGTTGCTGATGTTGGACTTTCCGCAAGTCCTGTTGTTGTTCGGCATGCCTCATGTGTTGCGCTCTAAGATTTGACGCCTTTTGCACTTTGTGTTGCATATGACGTAGTTGAGTCTGGAAAGCGTCTGATTCATCGTCGACTTCATCGTCAGCTTCTTGTTCTTCATAGTCCTTATCGTTGTACTCGTAGGTTTCATCCTGATCTTCGTCGACTGAAAGGAATACGTGAATCGTCCAACGTGTTAATGTACTTTTAAATGAAATCTTAGCTATGAAGAACAGTTCGATGAACTCGGAAGTAGGATCAAATCGCAACAGTACCTTCGTCCGCAACTTCCTCCTCAGCATTTTCTTCGGCATAGTTGACGTCCTCCTCATCATACTTTGCCTCCTCATCTTCTTCCGCGTCGTCTTTGTAACACGTCTTCCTAACTACAGCAACATTGTTCGTTGTCAGCAATTTGTTTCGCGCTGTTCTCAAACTCTGCTGAGTTGGTCGGTAAGTTTGATCAGAACTAGGGACATGTGGCGATACCTTCGGCAGTACCGAACTGAAAGCTCGATGCTTTGGTCTATAGGTGTTTGAGGCTGAGTAACAGCTAGTCACAGGCTCTGTTACTCCATAGTCTTGCCTCCTAGATAAAATATATGAAAAAATTCCTTGAAAAATGAGAAAAGATTTGATGGTTGCTTGTTCGAAGATTTTATATACCTTTGCTCGTGACTAGGTGGAACGGAATGTGTTGGTTTCGGACCAGCTTTCCAGTACGAATCACTAGCGCTGGTTCCGTCGGCTGGTAGCCTCGAGGACCAGGGTGGACAGTAGGAAGTAGTGGTTCTTCCTCTGCGCGATTTTCGTGGTTGTGACTGTGCCTCGAGGTCCGCTTGATCCATGGTCATGGATGGTACCGGTGACGGTTCCGTGTGTTCGCTAATCGTGTCCAGAATTTTGGGGGATTTGTGAACAACGGCTTTCGACCTTCTGCACGCTATTTTGAGCGAGTTTGGATCGCGTTATAAATGCAACGGTATCAATTAATCGCTGCCGTTTTGATTGAAAAGTTCAATCAACCTTTTATTCAACAGAAATTATTTTGTTTATCCGTTGATTCTTTTACTAATCGGGAGATATTGTTGATCTTGTAATTTTTTTTGTCGAGCTCTATGAACGACTTGGCATAAATATCTATTTCAGTTTGCCTGCACTTTATCCAAAATGCACCAAAAAAAATTCACACTCAACTTAATACTTCTTAGAAGCGTTCCGGGGTATTGAAATTCTTCGAAAGTTATAGTCTGTGAGTAATTACACTTTTGCACTGTACAAATAAATTTTCTCAATTTATAAATTTGTTTGTTATGGGCTCTAGTCAAATTCGGGATCGAAGTGTATGTACAAATTCTGCGCACTATGCACACTGGGCTTTTAAAGTCCACAGTACTGAACGAGAAGACTTTACCTCCTATTTTGTACACTCGACTTTTAGCTAATGAATTTATTTAATTATGAGACAGTCGATGGCAGTTCTTCCGTCACTACACTATGTTACAATCCTTCGCGAACGTAGATCTCGTTTTTCTCCTTATTCGTGAACGCAAAGAAGTTTTCAATTATTTTCTACGTGGTCTAGGAACGGGTGGTTTCGAGTTCTCCTAGAAAAGGGTGTACAGATGCTGCTCTCGAAAAATCGGGTTTAAGAACGTCTCGGCAATCGCTGTTGTCGTTGCTATCTTCCACGTCCTGTTCAAGCGGGGAACGTGAGTGCAACTCGTGAAAACGTTGACTTTGCTGTTCGTGATGGAGTTTCCTCCACTTTATACGTCGGTTCTGGAACCAGACTTTCACTTGGGCTTCCGTCAGTCTAAGGGCGTGTGCAAGGTAGAGTCGCTCAGGCCCGACCATGTACTGCTGTCTAGCAAATTCGGCCTCAAGACGCTCCAGCTGTTCAGCGGTGAAGATAGTCCGTACCCTCTTCAGCTTTCCACTGCTACCTGAGTTAGAACTGGAAGAACTATTCTTCGCGGAGCCTTCCTGCCCTGAAAAAGGTAAAAAAAAAAAGTGAAAATAATATGAGTCAGGCTTTTGTACATGTATTTACAGTGACGAAAGAAGATTCGTGAAAGGTTGCGATTAAATTAATGCAAATTGCGAAAAAACAAAGTTTCCTATAGAGTTTTCGTATTGATGCCTGATCACGTACTTCGAGGTAACAGCTTGAATAAAAAAAGCAAAGTTTAACGTTGGATGAGCACAGGATGAATGAAGTGAATTTTTAATATCGTTAATCCTGACGAAAGTGAATGAATATTTATTACCTGTTCATCTGCAACACCGTGATCGTTTAAATAAGCCTTCTAAGGGTCTCTAACATTTTTTAATCGATGGTAAATAAAAAACTAAAATTTGTCATATATATTCTCACAACATCGGATATACAGGCTAAATAAACAACTGAAATGTGATATTGAAGTCAGTAATTGTTTTTAGAAAGTATTAACAAAGAAACTTATTTACCGGGTAGGTATTGCATTATTTGCATTAAACATTTCAATACATAAACGATTTTAACTTATACAGAACTTTTATTTTCTCATCATGAAATTGCCTGGGTGTCAAGCTATTAAATAAATGGGACAAGATGTCAGGAATTGTCAACATGTCAACGAGCGAGTGAGGTTCGTAAACTATGCGCACTTCCTTACACAGTACCATATGTGTAATAACGTACTACTTTAATGCCAGTATACCTTGATGTTTTCTGTACGGATGCTGTTGATTTCTCTGCGGTTTTTCTCGCTGGTTGTTTCGAAGACCTAGAATCGAATCAATCGTGAAAGATTTTCCCTGATGCTGTTGTTGCTGTTGTGAATGCTGCATATCTGTAATAGAGTGTGGATGAGGCAGATGAGCTGGTAAATTTCGCGGACCAACATCTGACGTGAGTATATGCGAGCGACGCATTCTCTCCATGGCTATCGCCTCGAGTTCATCCCTTGGCTGAATTTGAGGATTTCTGTAATCAGTAGGCTCTAGAAAAGAACCGCCGCGAAGACGTTCTAAAGCTAGTCCTCCGACGTGAGAGTCTCGCCTCAGGTCACGAGCGAAATTGAAATCCTTTATTATGTCTAAGGGATGGTTGTACGCTTTTTGAAAATTCAAATCTTTATTTCTGTCAACTGGAAAATGGGTATTCTTTGTTCTCGTTTCCCTAGATTCTCTCGGGAAATGAACATCCTTTATTCCGTCGAAGCTGAAGATCGCGTCCTTGTTGTCCTTCGGTCTGCTCACGTTGGAGCAATATTCTTTCGTCGTGTCCAAGGATGCATCTGTATCTTCAGATCTATCTAGTGAGTAGTTTGATACATCTTTTATTTTTTCAGACTGAAAGTCGAACTCCTTTGGTTTATCAAGAGCCACAGGTAGATCCTTCGTTGATCTGTCCGCTGCCAAAGAACTGAAGGAAATTCCGTGCTGTCGATTTCCATCCAACGCGAAACTGAAATCTTTCGACTTATTTGGCGACGAATCTTTTACTCTGTTTATCGACAGGTTCAGTTCCTTAATTTTACCGTATTCCTGAAATGCGTGTAACTGTGTAGCCGAATTACTGCTGTTACTCCTATCCGAAAGATCTTCGGCACCCGTCGGCTCATTGACATTCATAATCGAGTCTTATTTCACCTTTATATTATTTATTTCAACTTCACCACCTTTTTATTTTCTAATAATTGAATAACTTCATCTGACAGTTTCCTGTGATAAAATACCGTTAGAGTAATACTCTCAAATTGTAATAGCTCCAATTGTGATCTGTTGGAATTAGATCAGGCAATGACAGGCTCTTTGATTATAAACGATAAATGGTTTGAGAAATCTGGATACAGATTTTCTTAAATACAATCTCGGCACACATTATTAGTTTTGTACTCTTTCAGAGTTCCGACGATCGCCTTGCTCCGAATCCTTCACGTCAATTCACTCGCATGTCACTCGTATTCTTGAGGAACAATTGTATTAAGCGAAATTCGAATGAAAATCTCGAAGAAATTGAATCCGCACCAATAAAACACTATGTCTTAAAAATTCACTAGTATTTGTCAACTGGTTCTGGTTCTACTGACGGATAATGATGTTTGCACAGAGATCTCTTCCGTCACTGTCCGAGTCTGTGGATTTTCAGCTAATGATCCCGTAGAAACAGGATATTTGCCCCCTCTTCCCCCAATCAGCATCCCGCGCTCACCTCTGCAACCCCCAAATGGACCACGTAATCCGGTGGTCAATATTTTTCCAGCTTATTCCCAGGCTCCGAGATTCTGATTGGACCGCGTTTCATCCCTCGTCTCGTAAACCACGCCTACTACCCCTCAGAGATGGGTCTTACTTGTGAGGAGTCAGTTAGCTTTTTGCTCTGCACCCCCATTAATAAGCTTGCGGTTAGGTCTTCTGTGGACTGAAACCCTGCTTCGCCTCTTACCTCGGGAACAATAATGTCATCCGCGTCTTAGACCTTCCGGTAATTAGGTCGCATTAGTTAATGATGATGAGGTTATATTACAGTGCTTACTCGCGTTATAGCTCGCGTCTCGCGATGTCGTATTAATTACACGAGATACAAATTGGCATACAACTGTGCTTTCACTGGTATCAAAAATCGCCTTGATTTCGTTACTGGCATGATTGCTGTTTATTTTTTTATTTTCCTTACCCTTTTAAATCGACGGGATTTTATTTCTCATAGTAATTTATTCAATTGCCAATATCTCAATCCCTTGGATTTTAATTTTTTGAAATAGAACGTTTTTTAACTGGTATAGTCGTATGAGATGTGAATTATGAAAAAATTACTTGAAACTTTGTCTAGGATGTCGAGGGAGGGTAAAGAAAAAATTTCAACCTACGTAACGGTCCGTATATAAAGCCCCCCCATCAGACCGTATCCTTGCGGTGTATCCAGCAGTGTTCTTGCAAGGCTCCCACCTAATTGCCCCCTGCTCATTAGCTCTTGACTGACGTGCAGGAATTCCAGTACCTCAGAAAACCCCCAAGGAGCTTTGCCGTTGGGACAAGAGCTTAATTATACCAGAGTGTAGGTTAATGGAACTTTTTCACGCGTTAAATAGTATGAGACAAAGGTGGTGTTCCGTTATTTTAGGAAGCCGAATTTACTACGACCCTCAAGCTATTAGAAAGTGTGATAATTTATCGATACGGTGATTGGCTTGCTATAACAATCTCAGAATTCGTTTGAATTGTTATGAAGTGAAAATTAAGCGATAAATTCAAAGTTTATAGTAATCCCGGTTTCCTTTGGTTCTATAAAGACAATGTTCACACGCTCATAGAGTCCATTCAGATACTCTCGAGCAAACTTTAATACGTTCAATAAATTTCAAGAAATTCTACATGAAAAATTTCGTGTAATTTAAGCTTTTAATAACTGTAACTAAGAGTTGATTCAATAAGAACTACCCGTACGAGCAATGGCCCATCAGACTTTGGTTGAAGAACTTTTTCATTGCCTTGTAGATCAAGCATCAAGAACACATTCGTTGAACTGTGATTTGCGTGTTAATTCGGTAATCTTATACTTATAAAAGTCAAAGCTACTTTGATTACTTTTTACCTTTGTTTCGCTATATTTTTAGTCAAAATATCAAGGAAAAAGGACATTGAGCAACAAATGTTTAAATGAAAAGATCCCACGAAGGCTAATGGCGCGATGTGGTAGGAGAAGACGTAGACTAGAGGAGGAGGGTAAAGTGCTAGACGTAAAGAGGCGAGGGACGAAGAAGAAGAAGAAGACGAAGACGAAGAAGAAGAAGAAGGAAGAGTGAGGGTTCAGGGGGTGGAGAAAGAATTTCTATTGAAGCCGATATCCACCCTCGTCGCCTTTTGCCTCCTGCCCTCCTGGCTCCTGGCCTCCTGGTTGCTCCCCGTTCGAATGACTTGCGAGTCACCCTTATTACGGACCTGGATTTATCACCCGAAATTTCTGCGAGTATTTTATCCAGATAATTGGTTTGCTTTATAAGGGATAGCGCGTAAGCTACTGGCTAACGAATAAAGCAACGGTCTAAGGCAATTGTCTTTTATTTGCATCAAGGAATTTCGAATAAGGAAATGACGTGGCATAGCAATTTAAGATCTTGGAGACGTGACTATAAACCTGAACATGCTGTACTTGCAATACAGCTACCACTATACAAATACTCTACCTTACAAGCTCTTTATAGCCAATTTCCTGTTTCTATCCACCGACGTTGGTTATGGCTCGCTGCCTTATTTCCCGAGAAACTTTTACCAGGGTAACTCATTCTTCGGATTCCTTAGATCTTCAGATATTGAATCAAGCTGAAGCACCCAGGAACAAATGTAGGTAGGAAAATTTCGATTTGGCTTATATAAAAATGACGTCGTTAGACAATAAATTCATAAATGCTAATGATAATACCCAAGTGATTATAGAGAATCCAAAGAATGAAAACTTCAACAAAATTCGCTGCATTTCATCTGTTTTTTTTGTACAGGAAGGAATTATTCCAGCGCAAACGTTGATGTGCTAAGTGTTTGCCGTATAACATTTGAAATTCAATTGCACCCTTTTGATTTATGCTGCGGTTATCTGTCCTGCATATTTTCTCTCAGTTATTCTGGTCTTTATCTTGGTTGAATCGCTACGCCGCACACTATCTCACGTATGTAGGTACTTTATAGTCCCCTTTCAATTCCACATGCGATATTAAACCCAGGGCAATTAGCGTAGGGGTGAAACCAGTGCGGTGGGGTAGCAGAGATTATGATTGGTCCACGGTTACCTTAACCCAGGGGTTGGAAACGCCCCTTACGTCTCAATCCATTCCTTCCCCATTCACCCCGTTCCCCAACGCAGCTTGCCCGGGATTGTGAGCTTCATATTTGCTGCTTTGGGTTCTACACGGGGGTGAATGTTTCATTCGATATAGATATTCAGCTGTTTATGTATACGATTACAAAAAACAACTCGACGTTACATTGGATGCAGCATCTAAGAAGATTAATACTCATATCACTGTTTTTTACAACTGGTCGAAGGGGGTGTATGTATAGGTATACAATTTACAGGAAGATGTTTTTGGACGACTGGGTATATGCCAAAGGAATTTTTCAGTAACCCCATATTGTTATATCGCAGTAGATCAGAGTACAATTTTTTTCAAGTACAATCAAGCAAATTTCAAGATTTGTAAGTCATCGCTGCATTTTGTAGTTAAATAAACTCAAAGAAAAAGCAGTTGCGGTAAAAACGCAATTGAACTACTGAACGGATTATTAATTTTGTGTCTCCTGCTTATTCAGGAAACGAACTTCTTGTATTTTGACTGCAAAGGATTGGCGAATTACTGGCTATTAACGAAATTCTCTTTGAACCTGTTCCCATATCTGTTCCCATCGGATATTCAATCAGTACATATCTCGCGGTTACGGTGCTCGAAGAAAATTAGTAGTCTGGTGTATGTAAGTATATGTCATCGGAGATTGCAATCCAATATTTCGGATAAAATAAATTTTAAGTGGTAACAGATCCTCATTCAACCTTGACAGACGTTATTATACAATTTTCAATATACTTTCGTTATTTGCGGTCGCATGCCACGTTGCTTCGGGTACAAAGGAAAAGTTTTTGTTTTTTTTTTTCTAATTTTATTTGTTTTATTTTTTTATGAGCTTACAGCCGCTGTTTCAACCCCTGCATTCACCCCGCTACATGGCGGACTTTCCTTACGCTTTTCACCCTCTTATTAAGCGGAATTTTTATTACGTCCCGTTATTGGTGAAAACTGAAACTTTTTTTTATATTTATTTTCCATAACTTGAGCGTTGCCTGAATAAACACGGAAAAGTTTACCACCGCTTGACTATATCTAGCCGTATTCCTGATTTTCTTGATTTTCTTGTTTTTTTTTTTTTTTATAACATAAGGATATAATAGTAGCTACAGGATTTAAAATACTTCAGATATATAACTATCTACCTGAAAGTAGATACTATCAATTCCTTTAAAGTTTGTACTACAATAGGTGATATTTAAAAATGGACCTTACATAAGCATAATTTGAGCCTATATCGACGACTAGATTTCAGTCAACTGTAAGCGCAGTAATTGACCCTCGTAGAATCGATACAGGAATACTATGACCTATTTGAACATCTTCTGTCTGTATAGGTATGCACAGCTAAGATCATTTGTAATAGTACCTATACCTATGATGTTCATAATTATCTTCGAAGAATATTGATGAATAAGGTATTTGGACAGTATGTATTAATTGCATGAATGACAATTTATATACCAGCGTATTCGAATGAAAATTTTATGGTGTCGCTCATGATTTTCACGTGGGAATATGCTCCGCCATTTCAAATTCCCGTATTGATGCTTTCATTGGCATTACGCGCATGTTGTATCGCGCATTAGTATCCCCATCCCTTATTCGAGGGTGATATATACTGATTTCTTTATAGATATAGAGGATGTTTTATGTATTATCTCTAGTATATTACTATTATCTATCAAGCTCTACTTAGAAATTAAAGTAAAATTTTTCTTCCAAGACTCCTTGCTACGCCCTACTCATAACAAAATATTAGCTGACCCAGAAATAATGAAATCCAGACGTCAGATGTTGCTTTTAATAGTATGAAATTTAATCGTTTTATCGCTCTAATGCCTATTCCATGCAATGATAGTGGCAAAAATAGGTAGAACAAGCGCCATTGAGAGTTATTATTTACCGGTGTGAAGAACTGCTCATTACTTATTCAAGGATTCGGAAAATCTCGCAGATTGTATAATGTACTGAAACTTGGCACCTTCGATAAGAAGAAGGATCTTTCAATTCTTAATTTCAAACAAGTGAGTGGCAAAGCGATGTATGGAACACGGGAACAGTAGGAAATTAGAGTTGCTTCATTTTCACAGCCGAATTGGCCAAGTACATTTACTGCGAACATGTAAGGCCACCGCACACCATTGCCGCACGGCACAGCCGCCGGTCAGCCCGGCGCCGCACGGCGCAGCACTTGGCTCGAAGTCTCAAAAGTATGTGTATATTAAATTAATAGAATGCGAGTTTTATTTCGTTATGAGTAATTTCAGCAATCCTTATAACTGAAACGTTTACGATGTCCTGTAATTGCTGCTGGCGTTGGTTTCGGCGTTCAGGTCCTTCAGGTTCCGTACCCGCTTCGTGGTTCTCGGCATCCAGGTCGTGTGCTACATAGTTATCTCTGTACGTGTTGTCCGCTTCGTAGTTGTCGTAGTCTAGGGCGTTCGCAACGTGGTTTTCATCCCATTTGGAAAAAATACGTCACGTAAGCGTTTATCTATCATTAGTCGTGTAGCGAAAAAAAAAAAAATAAGGCTCAAATTTTCAAAGTATATCTTTACAGGTACTTGACCACGATTAATTGGCCTATGGCGAATCGTGACAGTTTCGAAATTCAGAAATTATTGGAGGCAGGTATATTTGATAAATGGAAGTCAGACATTGACAGGAACGTTGAAGTGGATGGTTGGAAACGCAATCGCGCAGCGGAACTGCCGTATGTTAGATCAACTAAGCTGAACGATGTGCTACCCGTTTTCATGCTGCTCTTCATCGGATTGTCAATAGCTCTAATAGCTTTTGTCTGCGTGATTATAAGCTACAGATACATTAGTTAATTGTGTTAATTGTGAAAATAATAGAGAAACCACGAGTAGAAATATAAAACGAGATCATTAATCCTTTATATGCTTAATTACAGTCATTCTAGAACAGGAGGTTTCTCGTATTTGGAAATTGGTCGATTTGGGAAGGAGTCTAATAGTAAATTGAATAAAAAATATATCGCGATAACGAGGGTTTTATTGTCGACGCGATTTGTCTCCATGATTATATACATTGCTGCATAGATAGAATTAATATTTGACCCTCCACTAATTTTCATTTTTGATATTAAAATAGTATGCAAAACTTGGGAAAGGTGGAAACGATATCTATCAGCTTGTTGTTGAGTCCTTTTAATAATATTAGTCGTTTTTCATCGCATTGTGACTCGTGAATTCGAATAAAAATCTATGTAAGCCATATATAATAATTTTACGCTTTCTTTAGTTCCATAGTCTACCACCCGCAGCGCAGCAAGCGTTCACTGACCTACGACAACAGCATCATTGCCCCTTCTTCCAGCCCGCATTCCGATCAGGGCCGGGTTACATAACCAGACCGGTCTAACCGGTTTCAGTTGCCTTCGAGGCGCCGCCGAGTGAAGACGGGTCGGGTGTAGGGAAAGCTCCTACGAAATACAGAAACTTACGCGGCGAATTAAACAACGTGCGAGAAAATGCTTGACATTCGGTACGCTGCGTCGTTATGCATTCGAGGAGATTTCCGATTCGAAGAAACTGACACCAACGAAAGCACGTCGGATATAAGTGAGCTTCAAATATTCCGATCACTATTTTACCATAACCATAAAGAATTGTGAATTTTCAATGCTTGTTTGTGACAGTGAGAATCTTGCCGATTCGTTTCATACTGAAAATAGTATTCGATACTTTTTCAACATATTTTCACCTATAGCGTATTTCTATAGGGGAGAATACTCGTTCCCTGATTTATTCTTTTATTCGATTCTTTGACAGCATTATCGGGCAACGGAGATCGGAATGACCATCGCTGATACTTGAACTGCATAGATCCTGCGTGCTACTTGGTCAGAGATGGACGCCAACCGACACTGTCTGGCTAGTCCTGCATCAACAGTCAACCAAGATAATGGTGAGCTTTGTAATATATTAGCCAAAGACCCAATCTAACTATAAATGTATATTCGCAAAACAATTATTGCTGAAACCTACTTTGCGATCCGATACAGGTCTCGGTCAGATTACTCTTCCAACTCTGTATACCACAACACTCCTCAGCCAAGTAACCGTGACGCTCACCCTGTATCTTTGATTCGATACCGGGGCCTCCGGCTTGCCTCTGTTCCCCCGTATATGCCAGAAACTTTCAAGACAACTCGGTTTCACTCAGCTGCAAGGGATACGATACCGACGCGAAATAATATACCTAGAGGTAAGATATTGTCCGTCTCGTTATAGGGTAAGCCTAGGAAAAGAAGCACACTTAATTCTTGGAAATAGCAATAAATTCTTTCTTTTCAATTACAAACCTGGAATATGATTGATAGATCTCGAGAGAATATGTTTACCTTATTGAAATATAGTAGACTCACCTCGTAGTAGAGAAATATTTGAATAACCAGGATCAAAGTTTCAAGGTTTGAAAATAAATAGAAGGGTAGATAGCTGTAGGCCTAATTAGGCATCACATTTATTTTTTAAACATGGAACATAATTCAATATTGGTGATAAATTACTCCAGAGTCTCAAGTACCAGTCATAACGATTGAAATATTGAAAAATCTATTCATGTATGCAATAGTAATACTAGCTTATTGACATTCTTGATTCTGTTGAAAATAGTTAAAAGTTCATATCAAATTTAAAAATGGTTCAGGCAGGCTTACAAAATCAATCATAGGAAATATATTATAATAAATTTCATACAGATGTATAATCACAATTAGAAATTCTTTGGTACTTAGTTGAGAATGTTTGCTTGAAAAACACCTAAACTTAATCTATCCAATGTACCCTATGCTTATCTAGTTTTTATCTTCACAGGCGTTGTTCATCGAGGGAAACTAGCTCCTGCCTATCCACAACAAAACCTCTTTAATATTCATCAGGACAGGGGATTCACACCAGGGAGTGAAGCAGTCCAAGCACCGGGGGAATGACCGCAAGACAACTCTGCACCGCGGAGTATTAATAAAGTAGCATCAGCGAATGGTTCGTAATTACAGTTCCTTTTGAATCAGTTTTGATAAAATCTCGCATTATTTTAAATTACTTTACTTTATAATTACTTTTACTAATTAAATCGAGTTCACTTACACATTACCAAACTATTGAGTAATTGAATAAGTAATTTCATTAAACATGTAATCAGTGACTCATAACACTGCAAATATCCATGTAATAATAAGATCGTTTATGCAATAAACATGTATTATTATAGTAAATTAACGAATTCTTGAATAAATATCTCTTGAAATTGTAAATAATCGATCGTTGAATTATTTTCCCCTGTCCTTTCCTTGCCTATAAGTCGAAAATCATGAAAATCGCATGATTTCATAAAGCCAAGAACTATTTTTGCAAATATATTAATATTAATATATTAAAATATTAATATTAATATATTAATATTTTTAATATTAAGCTGCCTTACCATATGCAACCCGCATGCCATTCGTGTAAACGACAGGGCCCATGTTAATTTTTGTTGCCTATTTGGTGTTTTCCGATTGCCTATATTCAGGCGTATTGAAAAAAGGTCGAAAAAAGGGTTCTGGCAGTTGATACCTCGATTTTAGTCGCTTTACGATGAAATATCTACTGCCGGAAAATCGACCAATCAGGAGGCTCCTTGAGCCAATTTAGGCTCAATTTCTCGAAAAGGAGCCTCCTGATTGGTCGATTTTGAAATTAAATCAAGTTACGGCGCTACAGAGGCTAGCCATCAGCAAAATTCTGGATTTCTGGCATTCGGTACCTGAATGAGGTATCAACTGCCAGACGAAAGAGGTATCAACTGCCAGAAATCCAGAATTTTGCTGATGGCTAGCCTCTGTAGCGCCGTAACTTGATTTAATTTCAAAATCGACCAATCAGGAGGCTCCTTTTCGAGAAATTGAGCCTAAATTGGCTCAAGGAGCCTCCTGATTGGTCGATTTTCCGGCAGTAGATATTTCATCGTAAAGCGACTAAAATCGAGGTATCAACTGCCAGAACCCTTTTTTCGACCTTTTTTCAATACGCCTGAATATAGGCAATCGGAAAACACCAAATAGGCAACAAAAATTAACATGGGCCCTGTCGTTTACACGAATGGCATGCGGGTTGCATATGGTAAGGCAGCTTAATATTAAAAATATTAATATATTAATATTAATATTTTAATATATTAATATTAATATATTTGCAAAAATAGTTCTTGGCTTTATGAAATCATGCGATTTTCATGATTTTCGACTTATAGGCAAGGAAAGGACAGGGGAAAATAATTCAACGATCGATTATTTACAATTTCAAGAGATATTTATTCAAGAATTCGTTAATTTACTATAATAATACATGTTTATTGCATAAACGATCTTATTATTACATGGATATTTGCAGTGTTATGAGTCACTGATTACATGTTTAATGAAATTACTTATTCAATTACTCAATAGTTTGGTAATGTGTAAGTGAACTCGATTTAATTAGTAAAAGTAATTATAAAGTAAAGTAATTTAAAATAATGCGAGATTTTATCAAAACTGATTCAAAAGGAACTGTAATTACGAACCATTCGCTGATGCTACTTTATTAATACTCCGCGGTGCAGAGTTGTCTTGCGGTCATTCCCCCGGTGCTTGGACTGCTTCACTCCCTGGTGTGAATCCCCTGTCCTGATGAATATTAAAGAGGTTTTGTTGTGGATAGGCAGGAGCTAGTTTCCCTCGATGAACAACGCCTGTGAAGATAAAAACTAGATAAGCATAGGGTACATTGGATAGATTAAGTTTAGGTGTTTTTCAAGCAAACATTCTCAACTAAGTACCAAAGAATTTCTAATTGTGATTATACATCTGTATGAAATTTATTATAATATATTTCCTATGATTGATTTTGTAAGCCTGCCTGAACCATTTTTAAATTTGATATGAACTTTTAACTATTTTCAACAGAATCAAGAATGTCAATAAGCTAGTATTACTATTGCATACATGAATAGATTTTTCAATATTTCAATCGTTATGACTGGTACTTGAGACTCTGGAGTAATTTATCACCAATATTGAATTATGTTCCATGTTTAAAAAATAAATGTGATGCCTAATTAGGCCTACAGCTATCTACCCTTCTATTTATTTTCAAACCTTGAAACTTTGATCCTGGTTATTCAAATATTTCTCTACTACGAGGTGAGTCTACTATATTTCAATAAGGTAAACATATTCTCTCGAGATCTATCAATCATATTCCAGGTTTGTAATTGAAAAGAAAGAATTTATTGCTATTTCCAAGAATTAAGTGTGCTTCTTTTCCTAGGCTTACCCTATAACGAGACGGACAATATCTTACCTCTAGGTATATTATTTCGCGTCGGTATCGTATCCCTTGCAGCTGAGTGAAACCGAGTTGTCTTGAAAGTTTCTGGCATATACGGGGGAACAGAGGCAAGCCGGAGGCCCCGGTATCGAATCAAAGATACAGGGTGAGCGTCACGGTTACTTGGCTGAGGAGTGTTGTGGTATACAGAGTTGGAAGAGTAATCTGACCGAGACCTGTATCGGATCGCAAAGTAGGTTTCAGCAATAATTGTTTTGCGAATATACATTTATAGTTAGATTGGGTCTTTGGCTAATATATTACAAAGCTCACCATTATCTTGGTTGACTGTTGATGCAGGACTAGCCAGACAGTGTCGGTTGGCGTCCATCTCTGACCAAGTAGCACGCAGGATCTATGCAGTTCAAGTATCAGCGATGGTCATTCCGATCTCCGTTGCCCGATAATGCTGTCAAAGAATCGAATAAAAGAATAAATCAGGGAACGAGTATTCTCCCCTATAGAAATACGCTATAGGTGAAAATATGTTGAAAAAGTATCGAATACTATTTTCAGTATGAAACGAATCGGCAAGATTCTCACTGTCACAAACAAGCATTGAAAATTCACAATTCTTTATGGTTATGGTAAAATAGTGATCGGAATATTTGAAGCTCACTTATATCCGACGTGCTTTCGTTGGTGTCAGTTTCTTCGAATCGGAAATCTCCTCGAATGCATAACGACGCAGCGTACCGAATGTCAAGCATTTTCTCGCACGTTGTTTAATTCGCCGCGTAAGTTTCTGTATTTCGTAGGAGCTTTCCCTACACCCGACCCGTCTTCACTCGGCGGCGCCTCGAAGGCAACTGAAACCGGTTAGACCGGTCTGGTTATGTAACCCGGCCCTGATCGGAATGCGGGCTGGAAGAAGGGGCAATGATGCTGTTGTCGTAGGTCAGTGAACGCTTGCTGCGCTGCGGGTGGTAGACTATGGAACTAAAGAAAGCGTAAAATTATTATATATGGCTTACATAGATTTTTATTCGAATTCACGAGTCACAATGCGATGAAAAACGACTAATATTATTAAAAGGACTCAACAACAAGCTGATAGATATCGTTTCCACCTTTCCCAAGTTTTGCATACTATTTTAATATCAAAAATGAAAATTAGTGGAGGGTCAAATATTAATTCTATCTATGCAGCAATGTATATAATCATGGAGACAAATCGCGTCGACAATAAAACCCTCGTTATCGCGATATATTTTTTATTCAATTTACTATTAGACTCCTTCCCAAATCGACCAATTTCCAAATACGAGAAACCTCCTGTTCTAGAATGACTGTAATTAAGCATATAAAGGATTAATGATCTCGTTTTATATTTCTACTCGTGGTTTCTCTATTATTTTCACAATTAACTGTATTAAGTAATGTATTTGTAGCTTGTAATCTCGCCAATTTGAACCTTAGTAATTAGTAGAAAAGTGTATTGCTGTCGTCTGCACTGATAAATGATTATAATATCTCTGGCTCTGAATTGTATTCACTGACCAGATTATTGCATCATTTGAATTCAAGTATGATAGTGTGCTGCTCGGGTATGCCAACCCAGCTATACCTAAACCTACCCACAGTTCCACGCGTCGCCTGTAGCCTCGCCAGGCCTACCACATACCACAGCTGTCTTCTTGTCGTGTCGTCACAGTTCATCTGGATTGCTCGTCTGTGAGCTTTTAGGTCCTATTATATACCCAGGTATGTATTACACACCCGGTTACTTTATTTCACATTTTATAAAAAGTAATTCAATCAATAAACAATGAAAGTATACTTATATTCAATCCACAAAGAGTCGGTAAAACCTATTGAGGAATCGTCAGGATTATTCGATAAAACACTACACGTTTTTTTCTCATCCTTCGGATCTCTGAGTTTTGTGTAAAGAAATTAATTCCGAGACTTGCATATCTCATATTTTCCTATTTCCCACAATGCTACCTTCCATTCACGTATCTAACTTCTATTTCATTCAACACTAACCTTACTTCATCCTATTCAATCTTAGCTAACCTAAAATCATCTATGATCCTCGACATATGGCACATTGTTCTCATCTCATATGTGCTGTGAGATTGAAATAAATATTTCGAATTTTCTTATATTTAGATCCAAAATGCCGGAAGGAAAGCTTTCTAAGCTAACGCTTGGTAAGTTATATTTAATCACTTGCAATAATAGAATTTGTAATAATGCAAAGAATTAGAATTTCATTTCTTAATATAAACATAATTGATTGATAAATTATTGAAGTAAGAGGAACCAGTATTGATAAATATTGAGTAGAAATTATATCGAAATGTACTTTCAGACGGTATCATCTATACCTCTGTTAAAACTGGAAACGATGAAACGGGAGATGGGAGCGAGTCCAATCCGTACAAAACTATTCCGCGAGCCATGGAGCACGCTGGGGAAGAACCATTCCCCCCCATTTATATGGACTCCAAAGAAGAAGGAAATGAGTATCAGCTTGCCACTCAATCTCAGTTGAAAAAGGCTATGAAGGCATGGTCAAGTAAGAAATCTAAAACTGGAGCACAACAAAAGAGGTTGAAAGACGACGAGGAAAAGAGATCGAAGAACTTGGAAGCAGCTAAAGCAATTAATATCGAAGAAGACAAATCCCTTCCTACCGCAACTCGCATAAAGATAAAAGATGCTAAAGATAGAAGAGAACAGAGAATAAAAATTTTTGGCTGGGTGCATCGGCTTAGACGACAAGGTCTATAGAGAGAATTTTAAGCTGATTATTTAGGAGTTAAATTCTTATTATTACCAGAGGACTTTTTTTTGTCTTACTAAACGAAATTAATGCTGCCAATTCAGCCAAATATTGAATACTTTTTTATCATAAGAATGAATTATATAAGCAAACCAGATTCTGTATTAGTTTAATGTTTTCCAGGCAAATTCCTCATGTTTATTACCTTGAGAGATGGTACTGGCTTCCTACAATGTATTCTGAACAACCAACTCTGCCAAACCTACGAAGCTTTGACTCTGAGTACCGAAGCAGCAATTGAATTATTCGGAACATTGAAAATCGTACCACAGGGTCAATCTGTGAGTATATGTATGTACCTAGAAAAGTTTGATACAGCATTAATGGTTTGTTACAAAAATCTAAATGTATTCTAGATGTTTAAAAATATCCAAGGTGTATTCAAAAGAATTAATCAATCATTACGAAGAGTTATAACAATAGTATATGAAATTTTCAAACCTTAGATTAATATTCAATAAATTTTTTGCATCACATAAAGCACATTTATTTACCAGGCTCCCGGTGGCCATGAGTTGCACGTTGACTATTGGAAATTGATTGGATCTGCTCCAGCGGGTGGAGCCGAATCGATTCTAAACGAGGAAGCAGCAGCTGATGTACAGCTAGACAATCGCCACATTATGATTCGTGGTGAGAATGTAAGTTCAGAGTTAATTGAGTATTACGTATATCCATACCATGTACACTAAACGTGTTTGATTCTGACCAGTATGAAGTTGTCCCCAGAGTCTTCTGTCTCTTACCGTCTCTATGTAACCACAAAGGATAGAAGGAGACAGAAGACTGTGGTGCCAACTTCATACCGGTCAGAATCAAACACGTTAAGCTTACAATGCACTATAATCTTTCTACAATTATTCGTTTTTCGCTATTTTCAGACGTCTAGAATTTTGATGATGAGGTCTGTGCTGATGCAGGCATTTAGAGATCATTACAGCGATAGGGGATACTATGAAGTAACTCCGCCCACGTTAGTGCAAACTCAAGTTGAAGGAGGATCTACACTCTTCAAACTCGACTATTTTGGGTGAGATTATCGCTTTTCGTATATGTATAGGAATATTTCTGTAATTTTATATTATACTATGAATTTCATAAATGCCAATATTCTCTCAATAGTAAATTGGGATTCATTCATCAAATTTTAAATGAACTTTTCCAGAGAGGAGGCGTTCTTGACCCAAAGTTCCCAGCTTTATCTCGAAACTTGTCTGCCAGCAATGGGTGATGTCTACTGCATTGCGCAGTCTTATAGAGCAGAACAATCGAGAACACGTCGGCACCTTGCAGAGTATATAAATTTTGTGTATTGATCTTTGCCCTTATCTAATTCTATAATTTTATAACCATTCTTTTCAATAATCATTACAGATATACACACATAGAAGCAGAGTGTCCGTTTATTTCGTTCGACGACCTCCTAGCCCGGCTAGAAGACTTGATCTGCGACGTTGTCGATCGTGTACTTAAATCGCCGCTCGGTTCTCTCGTCCAAGAATTAAACCCTGATTTCAAAGTCCCAAAAAGGCCATTTAGACGCATGAACTACTCCGAGGCAATCGAGTATCTGAAGGCTAACAACATCACGAAAGATGATGGCAGCTTCTACGAGTTTGGAGAGGTGTGCCTTCAAATCGCTTGGGATTGAATAATTGCATTTTCATTTATCAGCCGTCCAAATTGTGTATAAATCCTCATTTTTTCCCGTAGGACATCCCTGAAATGCCTGAGAGAAAGATGACCGACGCTCTGAACGAGCCGATAATGCTGTGTCGTTTTCCTACCGAAATAAAATCATTTTATATGCAAAGATGCCAAGATGATAAACGCCTGACTGAATCTGTTGACATTCTATTACCTAATGTTGGAGAGATTGTTGGCGGTTCTATGCGTATTTGGGACCACCAAGAACTTCTGGAAGGCTATAAGAGAGAAAATATTGATCCCAAACCGTATTATTGGTACACAGATCAGGTCAGTACGATTAAGATTCACAACATTGTTATTTACCTTACGTAATATGATAACATAAATAATTCATTCAATTTCAAATAGATATTTTCATTATTTGATCTGCTGTGGAAGAAACCGTACATACATAACGATTCCTATTTTAATAATTGTGAATGTTCTTTGTTGTCGAGAATCGAAATAGCGAGTAATTTTTGTTTCAGCGAAAGTACGGAACTTGTCCCCACGGTGGTTACGGATTAGGCTTGGAAAGATTCCTCTGTTGGCTGCTGAATAGATATCATATTCGAGAAGTCTGTTTGTATCCTCGATTCTTAGAACGTTGTCGTCCGTAAATTATCAGGCCTTTCAATGCTGTTGTTGAAGAAGAATATCCAGTTGTTCAATTCCATTGGAATGAATATTTTCAAATCATTTTATGCCCTAGTTTTTACTAACTACGATCTTATGATATCCTCAAATTAGTCATAGTTTCTTTTCTAAGTATCTAAGATTATTATATAAAAACGTAATCGAATAGAATTAAATGATATTTATCATTTGAACGAAGTGATTAATTTATAAAAGGCTCTACCAATTCTCTTGGGAATTGACCCAGCGTTTAAACGTTGCTTTCGCAAAATAGCATTTCTCTACACAGCATTTAAGACTTCGTACTAAGAGTAGGTAGTAATGAAAAATTCCTATTTAAGTCATAACAACACAATGATGTTATCACTGCTTTCTAATCAATATAATGTATCTAATTGTATCACGTTTACATCAGTCGCCAAGTTTATATTCTGGATTGAATAAAAAGGATGAATAAAGACGTTTAAACCAATTGTTTTTTGTTTTCTCATTGATTGGTCGTTCCATATTTATCAATTAATAATACTTCGACGAATTTGTCGTCGTATCCAAGTAAATCTTAATACTTGATGAATTGGTTATTTGATCGGCGAGCGAAGCCCCTAATACTATATAAATATAAACTTGAAAGTCTGAAGCAGCTTTTTGGGTAATGATGTTAATGATAGTTGGATCCAAACTTTAGATAATACATCTATTCATACGATTTGTAAGACTGCAGTTTATAAACATAGAGACTTTCTATGAAAGCGTTGATATTTGTTCAATTTTGAAATTACCATGAACTTATATGTTCAACTTGTCAGCTAGATATCAATATCTTCTGAAAGAATAATTTGATATGTCAACGATCTACGTCAGTGGTTCAACATTGTAAAATATTGAGTAGACACATGAGTATATGTTTTCTTTTTTTTTTCTCTTCGTTTTTTTTTTTTGTTTACAGCTGCAAAAGTCACATTACAAAATTTGTCCCAAAAACTAACGATCCTGAAATTTTGGTACTCATCTAATAATGAAAAGAAAATCCATGTATCTTAATTCTTATTATAAATAAAGTAAAAGTAATATACGAAGATTAAATTTTCTGTCTTTTTAGACCCAGACCACTAAAGATCGCACACGCGGCTTATTATTACAGAAAATAAGAGAATTTTCGTCAGCTTAGCGTAACACTATATTCTTTACACACGTTTCCTCTTTCTATTATTTTAGTTTGTATCCAACACTTGTTATTTATTTTATGCTTTTTTTTTTGTTTTGTTATTTTTTCCACGTTACACTCTTAGGTCATGCTAATTATTGTCTAAAAAAGACGTATGTATTTGAGTTTTAACTGTCATAAAACGTAGTATTCACATTTATTCCCTCTGACACTAAACTTAATTCGTAATTCAATACGTAGATTGGTCAAAATTGGGGTCTCATTATATTCATTAATAGCCAGTATAGGACTTAGCTGTGCCTTAACTATAATTAATGTATTATTATTATGTATAACGCTATACGCTTCTTGTCGATAGAAAATAAATAATAGATATATTTTTTTTTTTATTTTAATAATAATATATCGAGTAGGGTGTTGTTGTTGTTTTTTTTTTTTTTTTTTTCTATCTCTTTTTCTCTCTTAATTGAATATATTAATTAACGTTATCAACTAAAACTATATATATTTATATATTTATATACGGTATATTAATTGTAGACAGAACACACGCTTACATAACTATTAATACTATAAAATGATAATTTATTATACAATTATAATATGGTTGAAATGTTGAAGAACGAAAAATATTAATGCATCTAGGTATGTCTTCCTTAGCAAATAGGATAGTGGGATTTGTCTGTCTTAATTATTATACCGTTAAATGACTTGCCATTAAAGATCAGGTTTTCATATGGTACATCACGGTGAGTAATATGCATGCTAAAATTTAAAACAAGTAATTATATCTTAATTTTCAAATGATTATCATTTCTTTCCACATTTAGAGCGACAAAATATAGTATATTATCGTGTATACATAGAGTTCCAACTACTTAAAAAATAATTATTCATATAACTATACCCATGCATGAATTATTTATACTGATGTTTCGTCGTGTTAAAGGATTTGCCACTTGATATCCATATCAGTTATAGATTCAAATATATATAATAGTTATGTAGAAACACATCGCGAGAAGAAGTATAGGTAGTACTCTAATTTAAATCATTGATGAAAAATACTGGCAGTGGTTTATATACACTCACACATTCGAATTTCAAGCATATATAATATATCCAGCTCTGTGTGAATAGAGTAGAGATTTTTCTAAATTTTGATTTTTTTTTTTGTTTTTCTGTCTTTATTGCTGAATAAAATTGTGGGATACTAAACATACATTAAATAAATGGCAAGCCATGAAATTGAACATACCTTACAAGCTATATAGATAATATAATTACAAGGGCTATCTTATTGCCGTCAAAATGCTTTACCAACTACTAATTATTATTTTATTTAATAAAAAAACCAACTTTGGCCCTTACAAAAATAAGTTGTAACTATATAAAACTGATTAGAAATAATGATTCATTCATTTATAACTTACCACTTTATACTACCGCTATTATTGAAAAAGTATTTTGCTAGCATAAGATGAAGTCTCATTATATTATTAAAGATATTAATTTAATTTTAATGCAGGCCAATTCATTATTAATTATATAATGCATACGAACGCTTTCACGAATATATCTGTTACACAAAATTATTATAGTTAATTTATCTGTAGTGAATAATTATAATGAAAAATTCGTTATTTTGTAAAAATCTAATGCTTAATTTCGTCTCTCATCTTTTGCACTTTGTGATTTGACAAAAAGAAGATAACATATTAAACGTGCATATATAATTATATGTTTAGGAAAACTTATTTGAATTTAATTTACCGAAAGTTTTATACGAAAATCGAAACACGCATATTCCACGTTCGAATATACATATTATAATATATGGTTATAGAAACGAATATATGAAAAAATGAAATTTCAAATAAATATATATTTTAATCATACCTGCGTGTAATAATAATGTATAAAATTTGGCGTCATGCGGCTCTTACGCACTGTTATATTATTATATATATCATGTATACTTATATATATATATATATATATGATCTCTAATGAGGATGTATCCGTGTATACAAATTTCTGTGATAAAATAAAGTAATACGACCACCGATTTTTAATTTTATTACAAGTTTTGAATAGATAAAATATATACTCGTTTACAAATAATTCGATAGCCTGTTAGCTGGGCCATAAATTATTTTCATTTAGTATGTATATATGTATATATTATACATACATATATATATATAATAGCTAGTATTATTAAATATTACTGAAATCTTATAAAAAATTGTCTATAATTAAATTACGCCCAGCACAGTATTTATTTTATGTATATATATATGTATGTGTGTCTAAGAATTTAATAGCTATATATTCAAACATAAATCTACTGACAAAAGTGACAATATTAATGTTTACATGTTACAGTCTGCGATTTAGTATACATCGAAACATCGTCGTGAGAGAACCGAACTTTGAATGAGGGGTTTTTCATAAGAATTATATATATATATACATGTATATATATATGTATTTCGTTATGTATACAGCCTATTTACGTTAATTTTTATATACTTTGCAATAATATATGTATATATATGTACCTATATATCTGTCCATATATATAGGTAAACGGTTTGTCAATATAGTCCATGTGTTCATTACTTATTACACCTAATTTTAATATAGTATATGTATAGTTTATGTGTATAATATATTTAATAATACATATCACACTGAGCCAGCTGTGTGTCCATCTAGTGTACCCCGCACTTCTTCACTGTTTCACTTTATTGATTATTGATTATTGTTGATTATGATATACTAATTTAAAAAAATTCAAAAATAAAACCAAGAAAAAAAAAATATCAACTTGAAGTTAAAGGCTGGATTATCTAATTTTATTTCTGGTCAAAATTTAGTGCGTGAGATGTGCGTTGTGTCTAGTAGCACTTGCGTGTGCACGCACACTTGCGCACGAGGTCAACGTCCTTCGTGTACCGTGTACCATCAGTGCAGATTAGACGGACCTGAAATGATTAATTGAAAAAAAAAAGATTAATAAACAACTTCAAATTGATCAACTTTTTTGTGTCCGATGGACGGATAAACTGCACTATAATAAAATAACAAAAATTTTCACCTTGCGTCTCTTGGTCTTGCGTGGTCGGCAGCAGGAGTTGCCACAGCTTCCCCAGCACTTGGCTAATTTCACAGGACGTCGACTGCGACATCCATTTTCGCTGTAATATTCTCGAGTGTGTTCTTTGCGACATGTTGGTGCTGCAAATGTAAAAAAAAAAAATGCATGAAAAATAATTACACGGCGTTAAATTATACTATCTCTCCCTAATCTTTCAACTAATTAGTATACCTTTTTCACAGAATAATCCCTGCCACCCTGCTTGGCATCGGCAAGTGTATCCATTTCCAAATGGAGATGGGACACATTGCGATCCTTTTTTGCACCCGTGTCCTGCGCAAAGATCACTCACTCCTGTGCCTGGCGCTGATACGGCTATGTCTGTGAAATTGATATAAAAATTATAGCATAATTATCGTTAATTCATGCCTGATAAAATTGTAAATTTTATATTGAATAAAACTTTAATACCAGAATGTTCACGACTAATTTGTTCATTCGCCTCTTCACTGCTACTGCTGATGTCTCCAGTATCTGTACTGCTAGCTTCGTCAGCTTCTTCCTCCCCAGAAGTGCAGCCTGGTGTAACTTTGTTCCTCTTAGCTGCATTGCTGAAGTCAACCAGTTTGTGGTTGATCCACATTTCTGATATACAACCTGCGGATGATAATTGGTCAAATTAAGTTTGACGCTGTGTCCGAAAACTCGGAATTATCGAGGATTGAAAATTGTATGCATTACCTTGGAAACTGGTTGTGTTTCGTAAATGGAACTCGGTGAATGCGACGCTGGCAGTTTCTGGAGGAACACCACCAATGAACATTGATGTAGTAAGCTTAAGATAGTCTCTTGGTCCTTCGTTAATTATGCTTCTGGCAGGTCCGCTATCGACACTCATTGTGAAGTTCTTTTTTATAGCTAATAACTCAGCCTTGTGCGGTTTACCATCAGAAACCATTTCGTAGCTGTACATTGTTGAGGTAGGGTAATTACCGACGTCGTATGACACTCTGACACGGCCGTTGTACAATTCCACAGCAATATGTTCCCCGTTCTGTCCGTCGTAAAGAAGAACCCCGTTTTCATGGGTTGTGGTGAACACTATGGTCACGTTGGCTTCAGGCCTTGTGCGAAGTGGCTCCAACTCGACCAGCGAGCTGTTATCCACAAAGCTCAGACTTGTCAGGTACTCGCATCGTTTTCCTGCAAGTCAGACAAAAAAAAATGAGGACCAACCTCTTCCTCCATAAACTTATCGAAAATCTAATAAACCTGATCTTCTAATGTCGTAAATATGTCAAATCTTACCAGTATAACCGGGATGGCACTGGCAGAGGTAGTCCGCGGTGGAGGCAGGAGAGGGTTGAAAACACACACCGTGCAGGCAATCGTGATGAGCACAAGGACTCGTTTGAGGATATAGCATGGCGATTGCCGGCGCAATTTCGCAATACCTCCCTGTAAACTCCCCCGCGCACTTGCATTCGTAATTATTTATGCCGTCGATGCAAGTTGCACCATTCTGAAAGAACATTTGTGTTTATTGGAAATGATGAATGATTAAATATCTCTTTCAGTTCATGTATCTTTGTATGTGCAGGCAATTACCTGGCACAGATGATTAGCGCAATCATCCAGGTTGTTCGAGCAGTTAAAGCCCGAGAATCCGAGTGGGCACTCGCAGCTGTAGTGGGTCTGGTGGTCGACGCAACGGCCTCCGTTCTCACAGGGGTCGTGTCCTTTTGTGCAAAAGGGTATCTTCTCTTGACAGTATTCTCCCATGAATCCCGGGGTACACTGGCATCTGTAGGCCTGGACCAAGTCCACGCAGGTCGCGTTGTTCGAACATTTGTTGTCCACGCAGTCGTCGATGTTGGTCTCACATCTGAGGCCCTCGTAACCGGAGGAGCAGTCGCAACTGTCACACATTGACTGAACGTCAATCAAGACATTGAGCCCAAAATTGGATCGCGGGTGATCCGCCAACAACCAAAACCTCGTCCTCTAACTTTCAACTCAAACATAATCGAATAACTATCGTAAAAATATCTAATTACTATCTACAAGTTAATATCTACCACATTACCTACCCAAGTTTCAATTCTATATCACACAAGTTGTTTCCCTAATCGGAATTCTACCCTTCACCGGCACTGATCTACAAATTGCAGAATATAAGTTTTCTATGAACTTATTTCTTCTCTACAATAAAAAAAAAAGCCGCGTTCGTTCGGTTTCATTCGAAGTAATCGATCAAGTTCAATGGAAAAGTTTTATTTGAAATCCACGAGAGGAAAGATACGATCTACTATCTCTCTCTTTTTGATTTTCTCTATATTCATACTCTATTTCATACAAATTACCTACATTACAGTGTAATTCAATTATACTGGAAATATTTCTACTGGCTAACATATGGGATGCTGTTAGGTATTACTCGAAATTAGATAAGTATAAGTAATTGTTGATATATCGATGTTGGAAAATGATAAATTTACGCTAACAATAAAAGACGTTGACAAACAGTATGGAATCTTACGATTACTCTACACAAGCCCTACGAATACCCGGCCTAGCACAAACTACGCAAATATAAAATCACCATGGATATAGCTACCTGAATCTTCCTTCCTCCAATACTTTGCAAGTTCCGGCGTTCCGGCAAGGATTTCCATAGCACGCGTCAATTTTATGCTGACACCTGTCCCCGTGATATCCTGGTGTGCACTTACAACGAAATTCCCGGTCGGGTAACGTTTCGCAGAATCCTCCGTTCTGACAAGGGGTTGTGTAGCACATGTCGCACTTGGCCAGGACCTCGGCTGGCTGCTGTTTTGCTGCACAGAAGAAAAGTCTAAAATTAATGAGCAATTTGAGTGCAATTCTAAAGGGCGGGCCAAAATAAACTTTCAGATTTAGAACATTCAATTATTTACCAATTATTTCAATTTACATAGTCAAATTTTGATTATTCTTATATAAATTCAATACATTTTTCAACTTCCCTCTGTTTTTTTTAGCCCCATCATCAACTCTATCCCCTCAATCCATTATGATATCTCTATATAATACTTACTTTTGCACTGAAAGGCAGACGGTGGAGTTGTGAGGAGCAATTTGTCCCTCATTGCAGTTGGATCCATGCACCTAGCTATGCCTGGTTCAACAAAATCTTTTTTCACCCACTCAGCTAGCCATCTCATACTGCAGTCGCAGTAGAGTGGATTGGCCCCAAGTGCGCTAAGAAAATCGTAAAGAATTTATAAATTATACGAACAATGATAAATTATTTGAATAAACAGAGAAATTGATCAAGCAATGCTCACAGATGGGTGATGGATTTCAGATCTTCGAATGCACCCTCAGGTATCAACGATATATCGTTGCCATGAAGAGAGCTGTAAAAGCATGAATAAAGGTTCCAATAAATATGGATCCATCAATATTTTCCGGGAATGAAAACAGGGCAATGGGAAAGATGGTTTGAAATCATATGGGACCAAATTGTGGGAGAATTTATTCATGATAATCAAACTAAATATTATATGCATCAACTCACATTATTCGAAGAGATTTGAGTCCTGCGAGAGCGTTACGCTGCACACATTGGAGTTTGTTGTAACTTATGATCCTGAAATGTTAGAATTAGGTGAGTTAAATTAATGAAATATAGATTATAATTCAAATTAGGAAATAATCTTACAGTGTTGAAAGTTTCGTGAGATTTCTGAACGTGTCATTGGATAACATTCCGATTTGATTGTTGCTCAAGTCACTGGAAAGTGTGATAAAGAACACAGTTAATGAATTATAAGTCTGTCATTGGTGAATTCGTATTAATGATTTTTTTTTTAGTATACTTACAGCCTGGTGAGCGCTTTGAGATGATTCAGCCTTTCGACTTGAATAGTTTTAATATCATTAACATCGAGGTATAATTCCGTCGTTTCAGGAGGAACTCCTCGTGGAATTTCGGTCAATCGTGATCTAGAACATCTCACAACAGAACCAGCGCAATGACATTGTGGTGGGCAATAGTCGTCACCAAGACATCCAATGCTGTCACCTGTAATTAAGAGAAAAAAATTACAAGTCAAGAATGTTAATAACTATAAAATTCACGATACAGAGACGTAAGAGTATCTCAGTAATCTTGTAATATGCAGCTCAGGTAGTTAATGTGGTAAGAGATTGAAGAATATAAAATCTCTTCAGGATAATAACGAGATTCCTGATCGTGAGAATCTGTTTTTTGAATTAAATGCAGACTTACTGTTGCACTTGAATTCGTGTTGAGGTATATCTTTAATGATAGCATCTTTCAATCTTGGAGGATCGTGGCACCGGCCGGTTATGCCTTGTAAATCTCGCTTCCTGAGCCATTCAGCAAACCATGACAAATGGCAATTACACGAAACAGGATTTCCTTGAAGATTGCTAGAACATTAATTCAGCAAATTTCAGTGATTGATCGGTATGGTTTATTTCACAAATGCATTATATAACCATTAAGTGTTAATCGTCCGTGAAATAATTTCCGAATTCGTTAAGCATTCAAATGAAGTATAGAATTCGTGATACTTACATCGTGTGAATGTGTACCAAACTATCGAAGGATCCTGGCATAACACAAGTGATCACATTTCCGTGAAGATTCCTGTTATAAAAAAAAAAAAAATCGAGGCTGGTTACCAATTCTGAACATTTCATGAAAATGGCAAACGGCATTTTTTAATTCTTTCCATCATTGTGAATATAAAATTATACTCACAGTGTTTTCAGATTAGTTAGACCTGTGAACATCTTATTATGAACTTCCCTCAATCGGTTTTCAGATAGCAGTCTGAAAAAATTCAAATTTTCAATATACCAAAGTCGTGAATGATAATCAGAGCTAAGAAACTCTGACATGATATACGTATTCCGATCATACAAAAATGATAATGATAATGCACTCACAAATCTGTGAGTTTGTTGGATCCTTGGAACGCGGACGCTTCTATACGAGAGATTTTATTTCTTCTCAAATCCAAGTGTTGTAACTCTGGCAATTTCTCAAAAAGTCCTTCTGCTTTAATTTTATCTAAATCATTGTTTCCCAGCAACCTGTACCGACATAATAATCATACTTAGCTTGTATAGCTGGAACGTATCGGAAATACATTTTTTCGATTGTATCTATAAAAACGTTGATAATAATTGACGATATCAAAGAAACGATAGAAAAAAAATATCGATTATAAAAAGGCAAAATGAGCTCACAAAGTGGATGTGTAAATGGGTATATCCTTCGGAATCGCTGTGAGTTTCTTATTAGAGCAGTCCACAGTAGCCCCATTACACGTGCAGGGTGAGGGACAAGAACCTGGTAAAACGCATTCGCCAGCTCTTTTTGTCAGGAGTTCTTCGTCACCTATCAACGATATTATAGTAGATAATGTAAGTTCAAATTATAATGCCTACGCTAAGAGTTTTCCATTGTTTCCCACGAATGAATGATCAAATTATTATATATGAATCAAATATCCTGCGTTTTATATCATATGATTTGGAAAATGGGGTAAATGAAGCTATGTGAACGATATTATGAATATGAAATGGAACTCTGATTATAATGAAGGGTGATTATGTCAATATAATTTCGTTGTACGAATCAAACCGTTAACCACGGTGTGTTAATTTTGTTATTAAATCAATGACTTATTGATTTATGCGAGCCTAATTTGTTAGATGTTAATTACGTGTCCCGTATTTAACAAAATATCGATTAGTCACGATTTGTATTATATGTATGTACCTGTATTATGCACAGATGTATGGAAATATATAGAACACTGCACAAAATCGCAGATAATTTGACAAGAGATATATTGAGATATTTTTTTTGTGTAAGTTTTTGTTTTTGAAATTTTTTTAAAATTCCCTGATCTAATAGATCTATGATTAATATAATAATACGAGATGGTATCTGTAGTTTAAACAGATTATTCAATGTTTAAGTTACATTGAACAATACAAGAATTACGTAGAATTTTTAGTTAATAAATAAACTAGTCCATCAGATCACCGATATTCAGTAGCGAAGATACCAAGAGATGATCTTTTGAATAGAGTTTAATGAAAAATAATTCAATGACTGAAGTTATGATTTTGATGGAATAATGTCTCATGCTTCTAGCACATGCAACTTTACCTTTAAAGTTCAGCCAATTTATGAATTCGTTAATTTTAGAATTCAGAACTTTGCTCTCCGATTCGTTCTTAAATTTTGTGCCAATTAGGTGATTTATTTTTTGGTGCGTGAGGTACGAAGCTTAGCACGCAATTGTACGATGAGATGAAAATTACGAATAAAACTCATAGTTAACTATAATTAAATACATTTGAAAAAATGGAAATGAAAGTAAAAAAAAAAAAAGAAACATACTTTACGCGTTGATTCAAAGAGAGATTAGTCGTCAATAATTTAATTCCGATTTCTCAATCAAGTCAGCAAAGCTTGACAGTAAATTAACACCGTGAGATGCACATTGAAATGCACTAGCTGGAATTTATTATGCAAATGAAGTAAATACTCGACGAATGCAGCCGCGTACCTCACTGTACGAAAAGTAATGTGAAAGTTGCCGATTCTGAGAAAACGATGGTCTATAACTAGAGTAATCGTGATTCAAAAGTATTAATTGACAAATTCATCTATGTTCGTAAAAATTTTACGTTTCTTTTTTTTTTTTCATCTATAAATCCTCAGAATAGGCAGAACTGAGATTGGTGATTTATAATATGATACGACAATCATGCATAAGCTGCTGGTGCACAGTGGGAAGGAGGTACCAACCTGAGCCACCCTGTCGAAGTAAGAAGAGAGATTGGAATTTGATTCGTGCTTACCCTTACATTTGAACTTGTCGTCGCGCAAGGCATCAATACGGCGACGCTGCATTCGTTTAGGTGCCTCACACCTTGCACCCGAAGTCTCGATGGGATGAGCTTGCAGGTAAACGTTTAGCCAGCGCAAATTACAGTCACAGATGAATGGGTTTCGGGCCAAGTGTCTGTAGAATTAGTAAACACTTTATTTATCAAGTCTCAAGATTTCGCGAGTAGATAATTAAACATCATTCGTATATATAATTGTCAACGCAATGAAATGTGAACTCTTTATCAATGGCACCAAGACCATTCATTGTTTCATTATTTTTTTTTTCAAGTAAAGAAATAATTTGCTATACTGACAGTGTCTGGATGCTTCGTAGGTTGGCGAAAGTTCCATTTGCCAACGATTTTATGTTGTTATCGTACAAAGATAGAAGAGTGAGACTCGTTAAATCCTTGAAAAGATCGGTTCGAATGCAAGATATTTCATTGGCGTTGAGTAATCTGTGAAAATGATAATAATCATAGATCGAAATAAGGAGCAAGGTTTGATAAGTTCAGATATTGTTATTAGGTACGAGTGTTACTTACAGAAGTTGCAGATTGTTAAGTCCTTGAAAGAGTCCTGCTGGAAGTTCTGCAATTTTGTTTCCATAGAGAACGCTGAAAATGTGTTATAAAAATAAAAATTCAATTAATCATCATAAACAGTTGCTGACAAGTTGTTAGTCGATTTTCAACAACAAAAAAAACTAAAAAATAGAAGAAAATTGGATAAAGCAACGTACAGTGATTGAAGTGACTTCAATCCATGGAACGCGTCCGCAGCCACTTTTTTAATTTTATTGTTGCTCAGGTCACTGTAAATAAAATAATATTATCACCATGTACGTGTATCTTAATTTAAAAAAATGACTAAATCGATTCTTACATCCGCCGCAATTTTCTATAGGGTGAGAAAGCCTTCGGTGGTATTTCCGTGATGTCGTTTTGCTCCAAGCGTCTAAAAATACAAGAAATATTAACATATTGAAAGGTTTTACAAATAGCCATTAGCCAGGAGCTATATGTATACCTGAGTATGAAATTTTCTTTAACACGACTATCTAAACACGATATCGATTATTGGCGATTATTTGTTGATACCGCAAGGTTTGACATACCATTAGATATAAATAATCAGCTTTTCAGCTACGTTTACAAGCCAAAGTAGCCTATTCAAATATTTATAGCTATTGAATCATTCGAAAGCAGAAACCCATAATAGTTGAGGTCAGGGTTTTGTATGTTATAAAGAAAACCGGATAGCTGCAGATAATGGCAAAGGTATGAGCATTATATCAATTACAATTCAGTTGTGTCTTCGGGAAGATGTGTAGGGACTTTCGTCAATGAGTTTTCCCTGCAGTCAACAATTCCGTCAGCACATCTGCAAGGATGTGGACATTGAGGTTCCGCGCTACACTCGGAACTTGGCCGTTCCACCAGCCCTGAGCACTTGAATTCGTGTTCCTGGGGGGCAAATGAATCAGAGACACGTTCAAATCAGTTTAATTGGACAACGATAACACGATTGATCAATTAAATCGAACATATTCGCTGTTCAAATTTACCTGCAGATCAGCCACGCTGTGTCCTTTTAAATTCGCAGGACTCGCGCAGCGTGTATGTTGACCCAATCGAGGATAGTTCCTCAAATGTCTGGACAGCCAAGCCAGGTGACAATCACAGGACAAAGAATTTTCACCAAGCCTTAAGGTACGGAGCCGAGATAATCCCGACAACATTTCTTTCCCAAGGGCCGTCAATTTGTTATTGTTTAATGTACTGTAAGCGAATATTTATCTCAATGAATTGATTCCTTCCTTGATACCCGATTGATCAATACATTTTTTTTGATTTATTATTGTGAAAAGGATGAAACAAAAGAAAGAAGAGTGAATTGTAAAGATTTGTAAATCCACTCACAGTATTTCCAAGTCCTTCAATTCCCGAATTGACGCCTCGTCGATACAAGTCAATACGTTGTTATCAAGTAATCTGTAAAAAGATGATGAACTTATAGGGTGGATGTTAAAGAAAATGCTTTTTCTGTAACCCACAGAAAAACATAGTTGAATCTCCGTTGGTTCCTTAACAACTGTTTCCTGCATTACCGGGTTCCGGAAACTGGGAATTTGGCTTTACGCGAGCTGCAATACTGTATGTTAAGGGATGCATATCGACGGTAGAATAATTTTCGAATTATCGACTAGGCTATAGTCATTTTTTAAGCTAAGTTGATAATGAATAGAATTACCATTGCCTAATTAGTTGAAGTACTTACAAGTGCTTAAGGGATGAAACTCCTCTCAAAGTTTTTGGTCCAAGCATCGCGATTTGATTATGACTCAGATCTCTGAAACATAGAGGGTGATTTATACATGAGTACGTAAATTAAGCTGGATAATGTCGAACAATTAAAACTGAGCTGCACTTGAACCACCACTTCGTTGAGTCCTAAATTTACTTTTTATAGTAAATCAGATTTAACGAGTCCGGGGTTGGGCATTAGCCGAGGTTGTCGTTGAGCGCGGAAGGAGGTGTAGACTACGATAAAATTCTACTATCTACAGATTTTGTGGTTTCCCAAACGCGCTCTCAGTTTCCTTACGGTGGTCCTTGATATCTGAAGGATCTTTAGTAAAACCCAAACTCTAGCCAACTCAACCCATCCCCAATTTAGCCCGTTCTCTTCTATCGGCACACCGTCGTTGCGGTCTTATCACCTTTCTGCTATCCCACGACGACACTATTCTCGTAAAAGCAAGATATTCTGAAAATACTTTACGACGCGACGTCACGGTGAAAATGTCAAAATAAAAATATTGGCTCCCTATACAGCTCCGTACGAAAATGGCATGAAATACCAAGCCTGACTTTAGGGTGAATCATAAATGTTGTAGATAAAAAATAAAATTCGATGCAATGACATGTGGAATGAATTTTATACCCAACACTGTTTTTAACTCACATATTGAAAGATCGAATACGCGATTTCATACTATCAGACTATGAGATTGTATCTATCGATTAAATAATTGCTCAGCCACCTATATTCCTATACCTAAAAAAAAAAAAATAGTCATCACGTACAAGTTCCGTCAGTTCATTCGGGGGATAACGAAAACAAGTTATTGTTAATAGACAGGCTTGATGGATTAACCAGAGAGTTCAGTTTCTTAACAAATTGCAATATACTCAGTACTCGTCGTTAGCATATTATATACCTATATAGTGAGAATAGTTATTCACAGTTTAGTTTTCATTCAAGTTTACAAATAAATTGCCTCGTTGCATCTCATACTTTGAGTAATGGACTGGTGGTCGAAGAGCATTTGCTTATCCGTCGATGTAGTAGATAGTAATTTACCTGATAGATCTTGAGGTCTGTGATTTATACTACGCAAAGCTATGACGACCTTTCCGAGTTACTGTGTCAGGAACAACCGTTAAAAGCTTAATAATGTAGAAGCCTGACAGTATATCGATTGGTAAATCTTTCTTGCTAACGATAAGTGAGTACCTCGCTCACTTCGTGTGTCATAACTTGCTAAACTTTGTCACCCTTGCGTCAGTTGCTACCAGAACAGGACAGGTATAAGAAATAGAAAAAAAAAAAAGAAAAAAGCAAGAAAAAAGAAAAAAACGAAAACCCATTAATGTTAGCCGGTACAGATAATTGAAGAGGGGACCCAGCGCTGCAGTAACGAGGCAAGAGGAGAATACCACGAGACTTCATTACTTATTCAATTAATTAATCATTCGGTAACAAAAAGCTAGCAGAAATTGACGGGAATTGAATTTGGACGATCAATAAGCCATTTTCCATTTACATCAAAATTAGAATCAACTTGGATTATTGATTTAGTACTACAACGTTCTACCAATGTACCGTGTATATATAGCATATCAAATACGTCCAGTCAATATCGGACTCGAAATAAAAAAATTTAAATAAAACCGAGATAAAGTACACAAAGTTAACGTTTACACTTCCAAATTGAATAATGAATCTTTTTTTTTTTCATTTCCCCATCGGTCTAATTATTGCACGCCAATATCCGGCGAATAATTCAATATTTCCTGCGGAACAATCACGGTATAAATTTAGTAATTGGTATTCTGGGATGAAATGAAATCGTGCCAATCAGTGCATCTTACATCTGTGTTGGGCTGTAATGCTTGGCTGTCGACCAGCTTGTCTGGAATCTAGAGTGCCTTGGCCATGGCTCTGACCCTCGCAAGTATGTAATTACAGATTGCAAGATTCAGCCGATGAATGGTCAGCGAAATACTGGCTTGACCTGAACGGGCCAGACTGCAAAATCAGTCTACTATCATTACAAATGTCTGGTTAACGCGAGGCTTTACCGAAAACTTTTAATGATAACTTTGTGCGTTACGAAGTAAGGCATGATGTGAAAATAACTGATGATTCGATATTGTTGCATCGTTTATTATTGGACTAAAAAAGTATCATATTCATTCGCGTTGAGAAACACTGAGAAAATTAGATCCGTAGCTTGATGCATAATTCAGTGTTTTTCATAATTCATCGTCAATGTAGGGCGAACTCGCGACCGACTACCGCTACCAATCGCAGGGTACTGCTCTTATCACGTTACCTGTACTTTGCCTTACCTCGTTTTAACTCAATTGTAATAGTCGGTGTTCCTCTACAGTTGACCTGCAGAATACTGAATATCGCCAATTACCCTAGACAGCGGCAAATCTTGGGAGTTGGGAGATTAGCTTTATCATTTTTTTAACTGCAGGGTCATCTCGATTTAATGTTATCATATTATATAACTGAATTATAGCAGAATGACTGGTGGCACTTGTGAAATTGCAAATCAAGTGACGGACTTGATGTTGAAGTTTAAGTTGATTCTTAAACCGAATTAGAAGTAGAAATAGAAGTTGAAGTTCTTTAGGATAGCGGAAGAGAGTGAGGTCGGAGTTGGCTTCTCGGTTCATCCATCATCTTGCGAAGTGGGGTGGCAGAAGGTCGAATGTACAGAGAAAGGTTAGAGCGAAGGTTGAGTTGTAAATGGAACGGGTATGAAATAGAAGTGGAAAGTTTATAGTATCCAGATGAAGAAACGAAGGTGTGGAGATAACGTTTCAAGTAGCCTGTAAAGTACAAGTTATAAACTACCCTGCGAAAGTCGAATGCTGCGGACACGGTGGCTCACGATCAGGCAGGGTATCACAAGTTTAAGTTTCACTTCTATAAAGATGGATATAGATATAGATACCGGGGTATGAAGCTAAGAAGAGATTATAAGCCGTCCGTTTGAGAAAATTGCGATTAATATAAGCGATGAGAAAGGTTTCACAGGATAAACTTAGTTAAATTTGTAAGTAATTTGTGTAACATAATAAAGTGCCTGAGCTTTTATGTAAAGAAAGGTTGTTTTATTATACATATATCCTAACTCCTAGCGTATACAAAGCCATGGTTGTAAAAATGTTTTCCAATCTCAAGCAACAGGAAACCAAACCGATCGCTGTTTACGTCGTTGAATTTTATAATAAAGCCTTTGGAAAAGTTTCTTTTCATATACCTACCTTATACGCGCTACCCCGCATGGATGTTAAAGAATGAAAGAATGTTCTTGAAAAGAAAAGTTTGAGCTTTAGGTAATTTCGCGCGCAACTTTTTTTCAACGAAGAAAACGACGACGGAGGTACAATAAATTTAAGGCCAATCTGACGCCAACAGAAGTCAATAGAATTAAGCTCGAAAAGATTTTTGGTGAAAAAGTTTTATGCAAAGCTTTGTCTTCTATATATTCACGCTTTTGGATTCGGTTTTGTGGATCTACTCCAGGCTATGTAGACATATACCATTCGAACTTGCAGTTACAGACTTGCACCCCAACCACGGCCTACTTCCAACGAGGTATAGTAGCCGCTGCATTATAATGAAAAATTAATGTGCAATATCGATTCGCGCATATGCAGGGTTTTGCAATATTCAATTTTCCGATGTGAAGCACGTGTCGCAAACTTATCCTTATTAATAAATAGCTCGCATCGCGTGACTCGGCTGTAAAATGACTGACAACATGTCAAACAAAGTCACTGCTAGGTAAAATATTTCAGAAAAATCTACATTCTTTTTTATATTGCGTAGGAGGTCTTGCCGAGAAACGGGAGTTGGCAAAGATGATATAGAATTATTCGCTACTCCTCGCGAGTAACGTAAAAATTATTTGCGAAGATAATTAGCATCGTAGGACGTAAGAAATGATTTTCTTCAGTTCATATCTGATCGAACCGAACGTTAAAAATTTTTTACTCTCAATAATAGTGCATACTTACAGCCGCTTGAGATTCATCATGTTGCTGAATAGAAGGTCTGGCAAATATCGTATTTGGTTATTGTTCAGTCGAAGTTTCTCGACGCCGACAAGATCTTGAAAAGCTCCTCTCTCGATGGTGTGGATTTGATTGGTCGACAGTTGTCTGTAAGAAAAATCAAAGAACAAAAAATTAATGTAAAAATAGTGAAACTGTCTCGTGGTTTTCTCCGGCTTATAGAACTCTACCCAACAAACAGTTTCGATGAAATGTATAATAAGCGAATTAAAATGAAATCTGGACCAATTTTTCATTCTGTCTATTTGAATTTCCAAAGTCATTATGTGATTGGTTGGATTTAAATAGTGGCAAACTATAGCCAGCTCAGGGTCTCGTGATATACGGGACGTGTGCGCGAACCGTATACATAGTTGGCCACCTGTGGCGGCCCAACCATTACGCCAACCGAGTATACCGCGAGCGATAAATGTTGAGCATCGTTGCTGTAACGCTGTGCGGTACTGTATTCGCAATTGCAGTGGCATTGTCGCAATTAAAACGGGTAACTGAATTCTAGATCCCTGGATTATGAGAGTGAGAACCCTGAGAGCCGTGTGAGTTAACTGGACCGAGCCACGTTACAAAATTCTCGTTTGTATCGTGACGAGAATTTCATCCGAAGGATTTTCTTCTTGAGAGTATGAACTCTCGTGCTTTTTAATATTATGGAAATTTCTTGATTCCATATTCTATCCGCAATGAGATTGATGCCAAACGTTATCTGTTAATATTTTAAGGATTCTTTGAAGCACTGCGCTAGTTCTCTACGGAATAGTAATACACTTGTAACTTGTATAGCTCTTGGTATTCTGGGGTTCTGGGAAATTAATTACTTAAAGCAAGAGTATAGAAGGTATACGGTATCAGTGGAGGCAGGAGCAAAACGAACCGGATGGATGAGAGACCAGTAGCTCAGAAATATCTTGAGTGCTGCCAGATGCAAACTCGCCAATTTATTTGCTTCTTATAATCAACTTCGCGTATACGAGGTAATCTAAAATTACATTTAAAAAAGGAAAGCGAAGCTTTTCAATGCTTGGCGAATTGAAAGCTAAAGAAAATAGAAACTGAATTTTTTCTAAGACAAGGGAATTTCTCCTTGTAATTAATGCAGCGTATCGTAATCAATCAAAATCGTACGCGTATAAGCAAAGAATTATTTTCTCACTAAATTCCTGATGATTAATCAACAGCAGTATACTTACAGTACGTGCAGTGTAGCCATGTCTTCGAAATCGGTTTTGAAAATGACGGAGATGTTGTTTCCTTGGAGATCCCTGAAACAGAAGAGAAGGCGTGATTAGCTGAGGAGTTAAAAAAAAAAAATCCGGAATATAATGCGTCAAATTTGTCTCATTTTTCCTATTTTCATAATGTCAAAGATCTCTTTGAACCTGATTCAGCTCGCTGTACTAACTAATTAAACTTTATCGTAAAGGATTGCAGTGGAAGTTTCAATTATGCAAAAATATTAATTTCCTTAGGCGAACAAAGTGGAGGTGCTGTCAGATGCAGTATCCACGATGAAAAATCCTCAGAAATATTATTACTTTCTTAAATTTTCCTTCTCTCTCTCCTTGTTACCTTCATCGTAGCAAAGAAAACTAACTAGCAGCTGAACCACGAACAACGTAACAGTAGCGGTGGATTCCTATTAACAATGTTTTCCTACGAGGTACTTTTGTGTGCGATAACTCTGTTGTAAACTATAAATTTAATTCTAGTTAACTCTAACACTGAATTTCTCTTCCTTAAATTAAGTAGGATCTAAGGCTACGGTGGTAAGTCGTATTTCTGCCCCAGTGAACATTAAAGCTTCTAATAAATTTTGCATTAAATTCATGACTCCCACGTTACTAATTCTGGAATAAGCGATTGGTTTGGCCAGTTCAGGGTGTTTATTTTTTTATTTTTTAAAATCTCTTCTCCTTAGTGGCGACGATACGGAAAATGAACTCCAATAAAGACGCTAGATTCTGGGTTCTGGAGGAGTGATTAAAATCCGATTTTAACAATTCGGGGAACCAGTATTATAATTAGGAACCAATTACCAGGATTTTCCATCGAGAGGAAACAATTATCAGTAAGGAAGTTAAAATCGTATAAATAAAACGAATGCCTATTCGAAATGTAGTCAAGGGACGTAATCATTTTCTGAGAAGGTGGAGTTATTTTAATTGACTACCGTCAGACTGGCGTAATGTTGGGTTAGCTTTCTGAGAAGCACAAATCTGTCCCGCTCGCTTTACCCAACTGTTTCTAGTCTAGTAAGACGGTAGTGTAGTCGTCGCGACGCCCCCGTACGCCCCCGAAACCCCCGATGCGACTGTTATAGTCGAGAGCTACCACCTGCTGCCTGACATCTACCAACTCACTATGGTGGCACAAATATGCAATATAACCGAGAATACTACCCATGTAAATGTCCTGCCAAAATTTATGACAATTTTCAATTTTTTCCCTATTTGGTATTCTGCCAAGTGGTAATTCTCCTCTTCGTTCTCCACTTTCTAGTTTTACTATATGCTTTAGCTGTATTATAGGTACTACACGACTTTACTCCAGAATATTTTTCTCTGCGTCTAGAATTCACTTATAGGGTTTAAGTAATAGAATTTGTATTTAAAATTGATTAAATATCATCGAATTTTCTGAAGGGTGAAAATATGGGGATGAATAAATATCCTCATCTCATACCAGAAAATTCTTGAATTGAATGTAAATGAATAAAGTTGATTTTTCCTCATTTCATGAGCAGAGTATTTTACTTATCGCGAAAAATTTTACGCTATATCTTAGCGTGCACTAAGGTTGCTTGATCTCGAATGCACAGCCTCTCAGTGTACATAAATAGCTACATCGTGTGTACGCAGACACAACTGTACCAGCACGCTATGGTTCGTCTGCCGACTGTCGACTTGCGGAGGCGTCAGAAACGCGTTGGAGACTGCAAAGTCGAGTGAAGAATGATATTTATGCCCGGGCAAGCCGCGAGTCGCAAGTCGCAAGTCGCAAGTGTCGAGTGGTTAAGATGACCTCTTTCCTCTCTTCGCATGATTAGTCCACAGAGACGAGAAGCTACCGTTGTTGTTCATTCTTGAGTTAAAAATCGTCTGTCTTTCATGATCATTTCATTTTGTATCCATGCAGACAATTAACAGTGCAAACAGAAAGATATTAGTAGCTCTTCTTCTTCTCCTTCTTCTTCATCTTCTTCTTCTTCTTCTCTGGTATGTATGTATAAACAACCGCATGCTCAAAATTCCTGTAGTTTTACGAACGTATTGCGATATATGCTGATCGAAACCGCGGAGAGAATGGTGAGAGGAAATGATGCTGCACCCTCGAGAATACTTCCATGGTTCGATATGCATGGCTTTGACGTGATCTCCTCTAGGCGAAGGGAAAGACTGATTGTGAGACGCGGTGGAAAGCTGTCTGGAAACTTTGATTACATCTTCTGCGACGTTACTTCGCATCGCGATCTTCAACTTCCTGTGCATATATTTCTGACATTCGTTTGTCTCTTGCTTCGGCTGTCCATCACGAGCCCTCCCTCGTTCATCCATTGATTCAGTAATTCATTCATTCATTCATTCCTTCCTATATTCATTCATTCATTCATTCATTCATGTATACACGCAGCTAGCAGGTATGACGAGTCAGACAGATGCAGCCAAGATATAAATCCGCGAATAAGAAATGAAAGAATATGTCATCTTGTTAGAGATGGTTATCTTCATTTGTGGGCTTTTACCATTTTGATTAGGTACACCCTGACGGTTACTCTTTGCCTTTTTGCCGGGGGCTGTTCCTTTCATAATTGCCTTTCGCCTTGAGTCTACTCCGCTTATTAATTGGGGAATTTTCCACGTTTTGATTTCAGGAAGGATATAAGAAAATTGAAGTTCAAATTCAGAGACGTAATAGTATACATAGCGTAGAGAAACTCGCGATTTACAATGAAGACAAAAACGATGTCGAGGATTCGCTCCATCCTAACGCGGAGCAAATCGCAGACTATTGTTTCTATCTCTCCGTGGTCTCCGCGTAGTAAGTAGTGGAAACGGGAAAACGAGGACAATAAGATAAGGATCTCGAGTAGCTGTGCTGCTCACGATACAACGTGACTCGTGATTATTGTGGGACGTAAAGTATGCTATAAGTTTCTCCCGTCGTGGCGGCAATGGTTTGCAACGCGATTTGCAACAGTTGGCAACACGCAGAGCGTCGACGGGCGAACAAGCGGCTATGCGGGCCGTAAACCGAATCGCCCCTTGCCTCGCTGCTGGCATGCCGATGTGCTAGTGGAAATTTTCGCCTTCGCAAAAGTCCGTAAAAGATGGACGTGGTGGTACGAACTGAGCGCTATAAAAGTGATGCATGTTCACTGTTTTGCGAGATTCTTGTGGAAGAAGGTAGGTAGATGCGAGTAGGCGGTCGACCACTCTGTTATATGACTAGGCATATACCATTTTACATGTAGGGTAGAAAATCGAAGAAGATGGACCAGTTCCAAGAGTTAGATCATTCGATTTCTCAAAACGTTGCCGATCAAAGATTCTGTAATTGTACAAAAGGAATTTGATCAGACTCCGATAAACTTTGAAAGTTTAATTGAAGATGTGAGAACATTGTTCATCAAGACATTTAGGAGTAACAGCTCAGACCATCTCAAATCTCAAATCAGCTGTCGATCCTTTGATCTCAAGGATGTGATCCCTCATAGAGGAGTCTTTTTTTTTTTTTGCACATAAGGAACCCGAAAGTAGGATTACTCCATTATTCATGGTGAAAACCTGATGATTGTGAGATATCTTTCCGTTTTCCGGAAAGAGGACGCTGAGACGAAGAAATTGCATGAGCTAGTTTTGCATTTCGGAGCTGGGAACGAGGAGAACAAAGTTCTTGAAACCTCGTGGTCCAACTTTGCATGTTTTACGCTACCTATATTACATTTACTCGTACAGTGAATTCGAGGTTCAGGAAAAGGAGACTAGCAATTATCTCCTGGGTCTAAAGGACTTCGTATACTAATGAGAATTTTATAGGAGGGTTGTATAATCTTAAGAAAACATACGAGGCCCTCGAGCTAGTCATATACCATATTCGTGCAAGACAGAATTGTAATTAAGTATATTAAAACAAAAGCCTTATCGTGTTCCGAAGGTTGGTTAGTCGCAGGTTATATACAGGCCCACGTATACGACCACGTGGTAATATCAGTTACTTGTAACTTTACGAAGACTCACGTGTGTACAGCCTACGCGAAACCTGAATATGTAGGTAGGTATGCCACGGAGATGAGCGTAGAGAGATGACATGAGATGAAGTTAAGTAATTCTTCTATACCTATATTGTATGTGATAAATGACGATTAGACATATCATCTGTGGTGTATAATTACCATGGATAAAAAGACGTAGGGAATACTTGTTTTCTCGAATTTCTTCAACTGAACTGTGAGAAACAATAAAATTAATGAAACTGTGTAAAGTGAGCAGATGGCGACTTCGAACTAGGTACGGGGAATTGGTAGTAAAAATGAAAATTTTTGTCGCGTGCTCAATAAAATTGTACCCCAAAGCGAGGCCACCCAGCATTGCAAAAAAAGACACAAAAAAATAAAAAATTCCACAGCAAGAAATGAGTCAGAATTTTTTTTAGTCCCGGCAAGTTTTCATTAATTACTTGAAAAATGTTGATTATAAAAAGTTTCATAATTGCGCACGCTACGTCGTTCTTCTGTTAACCCGGCAATGACCCGACACAACGTATCGCGACTCCACAAATATATGGTATACACAAATATGTTTAATGCCTCAACAAATGGGACGGGTTCCAGAGTTCCAGAGCTCCAGAGTTCCAGAGTTTCAGAGTTCCCAGAGTTCCTGGTAATTTATGATCGGAAACAAAAGACTGACGCTGAATCCCTGAAGCCGACCAGAATGTTTCTACATATTATATACCTAGATATGCATCTATGCAGGTACATGTTATACCCATAATGTATGCGATACATTCATGTACATTTTATACAAGCGACATAGATATACACACCCGTGCATAAGTCTTCCATCGTAGTTATTTAACGAAATAGCTACTGTATAAATAATTTCGGTTTATTCCTCTATAAATGAAACCAGGCCCAGATGACGCTGATATTTCATATGCCGTTGTGAAATTACGGTCTGGCTGGGTCAACGTGAATAGCAAAATTTTACTTTGGCGTGCAGTAAACCGCGGATGCGGGTACGTATACTAGGTATAACTCAGTCGCGTTAGTAATTTCGTCAGGTTGAATTTACCAATTTTTCTATGTTTTGTTTTCTCCATACACATAACCGGGACATTGCAGCGAGATAATTACCTCTCGGCAGTTAAAGTAGTCACTAACAGTATGAAAGTTGCAGTTGGAAAAATTCATTACTTATATATTATACTCTTGCAATTCTCTTTCTTCTGGCTTTTATTAGCTGTATATATGTATATATGTATACATAGGTATACATACATAGGTATACATATATATATATATACCTCGAGACGTACTCAACGTTGAACTGAGTATATATTACCTGAGGCTTATGTACCTCCTGCCACGGATGCATAAAAGAGAGATAAAATGCAATTAGCGAGATTCTTGTTAGCCAAGCTGGCGATGGAGACTATTTTCATTTCTTCTTCGTCTTTTATGCTTCTTCTGGGCTTTGCCACAGTAGAAAATCTGTCTCTACCCAGAGTCAAGTTTCTACTTTGAAATATATATATATCGTAATATTCCTTTATCCTTTTATTTTCACAGCGGGTGTACAGCTTTGAAGTACTTATTAATACGTGATAACTACTTCGCGGCATTAATTAAAAATTCGAATTTTACACATTGCCAGAATTAGAATGGTTTAAAAATGTCCAAAAATCGATCGCAGAGATCCGTACAATGTGAACGAATTAGCATCAGCATCAGCAGTAAAGCTCTCGTTCCCGATTTTATGAGGTCGGATATAGGTACCGCAGAGTTTGAAATGCAAATTCTGACCAACTCAGAGTAGTTCTTTAGTTTGATTTATTCCTATAGTCAAAGAGATTGGAAATATAAAGATCGCACATCTTGGGTTGACGTAATAACCGTTTCCGTTTGATGTTTGATGTCTGTAACACTAAGGGCGTTGGTACCCGCGACATAGGTGGTATCGGTCGCCTTTGCTATGTAGTTCGTAGTACAGTTGCTCGTGAGGGTGCTTTCATGCTCGGAAATCAGGCGTCTAAATCTAAACGACGCGGCGTCACGACGCCGTGTACGCACACAGAGCAAGCACTAATTACCGTACGGCGGTGTTAACGTGATTTGCTTAATTAACACCGTAGTTCATAATTCATTGTGACGGTAAATGCTCGTTGATTTATGATTTTCTAATTTTTTTGTTCTTCAACCGTTTTAAATAACAGGCGAAAATATATATACAAAAAAAAAAAAAAAGTGACTCTTCACTGATCCTCCATAATCTTCGATCTTTTCCTATTGTTAAAATATATTTTTAAAATAACACCCGGCTGGTAGTAGAACTTAAACGAGCCTTTCCAATTCGGGTCACACCTATTACTGACAGGAAATCCATGTTCTAAACTAAAATACTAAATAGAACGGAACCTGACCCCCCCTCCCAAAGAAGATGATTTATTCCGGGCCATCGGAGGGATTAGAAACGGTCGATAAGATGCTTAGCTTCGTCGAACGACAGACAAAGCTTGTAATCATGATACTACAGGTGGAGAACACGATCCGTATAACGCCTTAGTGTATAACTAGATTTCCGTGGTGAGCTTGTTTGGGACGTTTCTAATTGTCAGATAGACTGTCGCGATTTTATGTTCGGAAGGGACGAAGGCTTGTGCAAATACCAGAGTTTGGGATAATCTCGTATAACCGTTGGCTTTAAGGAAGATCTAGGTACTTAATTACTTTATACGATCGTTCCGAGGAGCGTGTTCAAACGTTTGAAATTGATATCGAGAGATTTAACGCTGTAGGACAATCGATTGGCAGTTATATTGACAGTTACCTTGGTGATTTCAGGAGGTAATTGGAGTACCTACTTTCCGATAAAGTCGGACATGCGATACGCCGATGAGAATAGGATGTAATTAAAATCGTGAAATTAATTAAAATTCATACAGTCAGGCGTGTCACTTGGATATAGATCCGTGTAGCATGAAATTACAGAAATTTTCTCCACTTAGAAAAACTGTCAATGGAGAGGAGAGCTCGTTAAATACTTGTGATATATTATATTACGTTTTGGAGATACTGCAGAGGTCGGTCGCAGGACCGATTACGAGACTTCAGAGACCTACGGTACTTTAATTGCGAGATTAATTAACTGGGATTTAGTCAGTATTTATATATTTCCACAAAGTACAAGAAGGTTTTAAAATGGTACTAAAAAAATCTTTCAAGTTCAAAGGCCCATACTAAAATGTAATGGGCGAGGATTTGACGAGGAGATCTATTGGGATTACGATATTAGAGACTGTAATAGCGGAGTCGAGATTGGTCAGCTACCAGAATCCAGCTAAGGGTCATCTTTAATCGTAGGATCAGGGTAATTGCTGGTAAGGCTTGCTGCTAGTGGTAATTCCCGGTTTATCGCTATTTCCAAGTCGTTCAGCGAATACTGGCGTCTTCTACAGGTGCGCTATTGTTATTTGTTCCTAAAATTAACTGCCACGGTTGAAATTAGTAGAGAAATTGCACCTGCTACAGTTGCGAAATTTTGTTGTCCCCATAAAATGCACCGGGTTTACTCTAGTATAGCCGCGGCAGGACTAAACAGTGAAATAATAAACCGGGAGTGATAGAGTCAAAATTTAGCGTCAGTATTCTAATTAGATTAGAGTTGCGGTTCAGATTAGTCCGTCTGCATAGTTAGAAAATCAGCCAAACTTAGAGTTGTACTTTTTCATCGTTAAGCTTTGTGAATTTCAAACGAACTATTAGAAAAAGAAAAGAAGTGAAAAAAAAAGAAAATACAATAAAACTCGTAATAATTCATTCCACTGTGAGCTTATAAAGCTTGATTTCAGTAGAATCAATTCTCTGTTTCACGATCCAAGGTGTAATTAGCTTACAAATTACAATTAGAATACTGTGCAGGAGGTTTAAGTCGGCGCTTACAACTCCGCTAATTGATTACATGAATTGAATTATTCGAGGGTCTGGCTTCGTCCGCTGATCTGTTACTGTATTTCTTGTAGTATTTCGCCCACGTGCGCAGACACGCTCGTGGTTTGTAAACCCGGAGGCTTTCTTAAGTCTTAAGAATACATCTAACCAATTTTCTATATCATGCGTGCGGAATGATTAAGAATTTCTTCTACATATACGTATCTACATTCTACACCCATTGACGAAAAACGAACAAATAATATTTATTACTACTTTTTACGTGGCTACAGATCTAGCCATCTACTAATGGATTCATAATCTTAATACTCCTCCATTGCATGTCTTAGCTCAATTTAATATTATTACATTAACGTGGTCGGTCTCTCTGAGGTTTTCGAGTGCCCGTGAGCCCGTAAGCAGCCGTAATATCAGATTGATATTAATAAGCCAACGGGTCTCTCGTAAAGATATTGAGCTTTATGGTTCGGGTAATTATTGCCAGTTTAATGCTCCATCAATTAGAGAGTTGTACAGTTTTGTATCCCTTCTTCAAGTAGTGGATGTATCACGTAATATATTACAATGAGAAAAACGGTGGGCGAATAATATTTAACGTGGTGCTATTTGCTTTATTGTTCATCATGATTTTGTTGTTAATTAAGAAAACAGATTTAAACTCAGACTAATCACGGTCCTTTTAAGACTGGGTTTAGAGGGCGTTCTAGTCGCGGACCGTTACCTTTTTTTAAGGGTTAACGAACTAATTTTAGTAGAAGATTTTTAAAGAAGAAGAAGAAGAAGAAGAAGAAGAAGAAGAAGAAGAAGAAGAAGAGGCTACAGAACGAGCGGGACTCAATTTCCTGCTAGTCATTCTACCGGAATAATTTCCGTTTCCCTTGAAGGGCCACCCGTGAGGAGGTATCCGTGATTCGTGGCATTGTCGCAGCTCAACCGTCTCTGAATCATACAAAAAGGTTGTGCATTGAAGTAATCGACTACCTCCAATCGACTTGTTAAAAAAATCATATTCAATAGAAGCTTATAAAAATTATATATTGCGTTACGCTGTCGAATCGTGCTCACTGCGTAACTAACATGACACGATCGTCAGAGTTCATGAAGAGAAATCCGAGTTTAGGATAAAGTTTCCGCGCCGCACTGGCTCTAACTACTATCTAAACTTCCGAACCCGCCAGAGCGTCAAGACAGAACTATTACAGAGAACGTCTGCAGTGCTCGTCTACGAAGATACGGGACATTGGACACCTGAAGTGCCATTAACTCAATTGAGCCGAAAAGCAAACTCGGTGGCCCGTACATCGTGACTAAATCCTAGCCGTTTCGACCGCAGTGCGGAACGTAACTTTACTTTAAACGTCGCGTGTGGCACCATAGGTCAATCGGTTATCTAATCTGTAACTTTGTAGTGTCTCGGAATGCTTTGTCCAAGGCATCGGCTCAATACCCACTTTAAACTAAAAGCAGGATTCCGCTTCTTCCTCTTCAGATATATATACAGAAATAAATCCGAATGCTGCGTCAAAAGGTCAACTTTTAGTATTCGGAGTTAATCCCCGCAACTCGGTAATTTACCTACAGCTCTGATCCCGAAGAATTCGAGGCTTTCGATGCAGGATTGACTACAATTTGTATCTTGAAGAAGAAACTTTTTTCGGCTACGTAGTGCTGTAGTCCTTTAACATAAGCTGCACACTGCACAATGAGCTTTAAGCTTCGTATTTCACAGGCATTGAAGATAAGATTTTTTTTCAATCGTTTTTCTGTCTTCGGGATACCAAAGTTCAAGTTCTCCGGTAAGTTACTATCCTCGTGTCTGAATTCTTAGTAATAAGACGCGAATGAGTCGCCTCTTGTGGTGGACGTTTAGGTCTTAGGGTCTGCTGCCTGCCTTCTGGTTACCGGTTAGACTTGCGCCAACTCCAAGAGTCAAGCAGGAGTTGACCCAGGACATTGTGAATTCTTAAGTCGTTGGGGTTACGTACGTGTTCCATTTGCCACTGACCGTTTTGGCCGTTTAAATTCACCCCATTTAGAAAATCTTTAATCTAATGAGAATTAATTAGTGCGAATAGTAAACGGAGCGGATATTTAGGTGCGATTTTATGAGATCATTTTCGACTTAATGGTGGTCAGGAAAAGTTAATGATGATATTACTACTGGAATATTTTGAAAAAACGCGCTTGCAGCACCAGGTGAAAGTCAAACATTTGCAGGAGTAGATAAGGTTCCGTCGTTCGAAAGTTGTTTGAATGAAAATTAATCGTTACCTCTACCGGTCTGGCTGTTCAAGCCAATCGGAACACACGGAAGAGTCGCGAACCGGGACCAAAGAGGCCTTGGAGATGCTATATACCGCGCGCCGACGTCGAGTGTAATGGGAACGACTGCAGGGCATCGTGTATCACGATTAAGAAGATTTAATGGCGTTCGCAATTTGGACAATGGATCGCTATACGTAAGTTTCGACTTGGTGGTCGGGGAACAGGGAATATTCCGAGCTGCATATTCCAAGTTAAAATCGGAATATCCTAGGCGGAAGAGGTCATCGTCAAAAACGCGCGTATACGAGCGATGGTTTGATAATTCTTCTAAAAGCCTAATTAGGCCGGAACGAGGAACCGCAGGGAACGACGTAGGGAAAGAAGGCAAAAACCAGGGAGAACAAGGAGCCGCTCAAGTGGGTATTTATAAATAGCTCTGAGGAGGTGGAAAACTCAGTGAAACACTAACAAACACGAGAACACCGAGGCTAGAAACTCGGGATGGAGTTGGCTGCCACTCATATTTCAGTACTCTGGATTCTCCAGAACGCATTCAGCGGGAAAAATCTAAAACGTAAAAGACCTTTCCATGCGAATGAGCTGTTTTCAGGTTTTTCATGGCCGGTGGAACGAGACCGTGCATATTCATTGCTACAGTCTAGATACATATTTCATTCGGTTACTTTTTTAGCTCGTTTTTTTATCTACCTTAAAAACACTATTTAGTAACTTGGATTCGTTGCTCGCTGCAGTGAAATTCTGCCAAAGTTATTAACGTAATCTTTGTCGAGCAAGCAAGCAAGCAAGCAGGCAGACAGGCAGGCAAGTTAACACGACCGACTAGACTGGTTGTTTGCAGGGCAAGCTATGAACGTGTATAAAGAATCGATTTTATTTTTCAATAACTGCGAAAGTATGAAACGAAACGCAGTCGAGTATATTAAACCACTCAGATAAGGCGGTACCTCTATTTACGAGTACATGAGTAATCGCAGGTCAATGTAAATATTTGATGTTCATTTTCTCTTCGGATTACACACTCGCCGTTGTTGAATCGATAATATTCCGACTACGAGAATTTCTTGTCGAACGTGTGATGTCCAGCTATGTATTTCTATTTCTCGAATTATTCATACTCGATCATATAATCCTATTGATATTCTCTGACACCGGACCTCAATTAGTCTAAAAAAAGAAGAATGTATGATACATGTATACAACATAGCATACGTATGCATTAGTACACATGGTATAATAAAAAAGAAAAACTTATCTTCCGATTAATATTGTGATTATGTCAACCCTATCCATTCCGTGACTAAAACCTGTTGGTATAATAAAGAAAAGAAGAGAAAACAAAATTCAACATCCCAGCGTGATACTAGTCGAATCTCTTCCTAGAAATGAACTTTCGTCGTGTGTGGCGAGAATATGGACCAGAAGATACCTACCTACTCGTTCCGTTATAATGAACTGGTGGGGAACGGCCCAGGCTGAGCTTCGCAAATAAGACTTTAGCGTCTAATGATATATAGTACGATTCGCGACCGAACCCCAAAAATATGTTCCACGTTCACGTCCGCATGTTCCAATCGGTAGGATCGTTAGTTAACTGCTAAAACGAAGTTCGTGATCGGGTCGATAAAAATAAATTTACAGCCTCGAATTACTTTCTTAGAAATAGCGGTGGCCGATTTGATATCTCTTCGATTTTTTTATTTTTTTATTTTTTACTTCAACAATGAGCCGCGCGATTTGTTGGCGAATAATTTGCGATGAAATTCATTACTTTGCGTGTAAACCCGTTGTTGAAGTTGACCATCTAATCCGTTATGATGGTATTAACGCGGGGGTTAATTTAGAGAATTGGACGAAGCGTAGAATTCGAAATGCCTCATTTATCAATGTCCGGGGTTAAACCCAGTTAAAATTAAATACGTCAGAAGTTGGTTATTATTAACGTGACATAACCGGCCGCGACATTCTAGATGTATCATTCTCGAGTTACCCTGGAATGTTTTTCTGCTAACCGTCCACGGACGCATCTCTATATTTACATATTTACAAAGCACCCACGACGACCCTCGACTTACCCTCCACTTGGCATTTCCTACCGTTTTCAACATCGAGAATAAGATAAATTTGTAGTATTCTTGCTCTCGCGAAACTGGACCAAAGCGTTAGAGAGACCGTCAGCTGCTGTCTAAAGCGCGACTGTGAAATAAATAAACGACAGTTCCCATTTCGTGACGTTCATTTGCTTTTCCCTCAATCGAAAAACCGAGACAGGGTGCAAATGGCAAAAGGACCAAGCAGCGAAAGGGATGAAAGGACGGGGGAGGGAGGGGGTTCAGCCAAGTGGAAATTCCTTGAAATTTTACCGCCTCCTTAGAATATTTATTACACTAAAGGCTGTGAGTAACAGCTAAACGTTTTTGAACACGAAACTTAAGTACCACGTACCTCTACATCGTACGATCGTTCGGTAGACCGTGTAATAGAGATGTAAGCCTAGAGCTACCGACTAACCCTGGCGGATATCGACAGCAACATAAATATCTTGAAACAGTAACAAAATTTTCTATACTGCAATAAAGAAGCCTCAGCCTCAGCCTCAAACAGCTGCTTCTACTTGGTAGTTGCAAAATTTATCGTCAATAAATCAGTCGCGAAAAGAAAAAAAAGGAGTAAAATAAAGAGATTTTATTTCCTAGAATCTTACTACTGACACATCATAATATCTAGGAGATATACTTACACGTATTGACAATTCGCATGAATGCTGAGTGTGCAAAAATCCTATTTTGAAAATAGTGCAACCCGAATCTTTGCAGGTGTCATTGACAGAGCTATACTATGCAGACGCGGAGATTTGACCCGAGCCATGGTCGTGATTCACTCGTCTCGTTGGACCGTGGGTGCCCTCGCGTGTTTGCACTCGTTGAAATGTTGATTCGAAACTTTTCTGCACTGATCTTGAGTCGAGTCGAGCCAAGCAAAGCCGTGGGGCATCTATGGTTGTAGAGGGTGGCCAGAGGGGTGCGCGTGTACAACTGACAGAGACAAGCTGCTCCAGGCTGGAGAGAATTATGGGAAAGCTCGAAGGAATTTGCGGCTATGTTTGTTTTTCGCCAAACGAGACGAAAGACATTCGCGGAATGGCCTGGTAATTTTCGTTCACCCGTAATTTTAACGGACGCCTTACAACGGAAGAAATTTGCTTCCATCAAACCGCGTTAGCTATACCCACCTTATACTCCTACCAGGGAGTTATTATCTATCGCAGCAGAGCGTTAAATAGGGTTAAAGCGCATAAATATCTCGTGGAATTTCGCAGTTCGTTATTTATTCATAGCTTAGATAATTACTGGTAATCTCGTAGTAGGTATATAACCCGAACCTATATATTTCACATGAACTTAAATTACACACCAGTTATGGACCCCCGTTCTTGTCCAGTTATATAGGTATGCAACACCTCGCAGTGTCAGACTTTAACAATAATTGGTACGTGGTCATAATGCGTGAATGGAGATTAGCGAGAAGCTGGATTCGACCATTTCAGGCACGATTGCGTCTGCCTATATGTATCTAATGTATAATATATTTGCACACATATGTTGCCTACTCGCTTTATTATACCAATGCCAACGTTCAAATAGCATTTTTTTATTTAAATTTATATATACTGCAATGCATGTCACTATCTACGTCACAGCTGTGGCTGCTGACCAATGAAAAAAATAAAAAAATTACCTCAGGTAGGTTCAAATTTTTTATTCATTTCTATTTTTTTTCTCGTTCGGTTGAATTCTCGTGATGAATTGATCACCGACTCTGACCTATGTCTTCACTTCGGATACCTAGCCACGTTAGACAAGGTATTTTTTTTTTTTTTTGCTTTTTTTTTTCGTTTATGAGACGCTGCGAGGCGCCGTCATGTCTGGTTATCAAATTCTAAAAATTTAACGTAATAAAATTCTGTTTTAATTATCTATTCGATCGCTTATGTAATGATTGATTATCTGATAAATCCTGAGAAATTCGCAGGAGACAAATTGCCGAGGATTATGACAGAAGGCTTCGTGATAATATCTATAGGGATTTATAGTTACCCGATCTCATTAAATGGCGAGTAAAGTTGAGGGTCTAGATATATAATAATGACGTACGAACTCTATAGACTAAGAATTCTGAACTTATAACAAGCTGAGAATATACGTGACGTCAAACGGGTGCAACTTTTCAAATTTACTTGTCACGATATTGAAAGCGAGGTTTTGCCCTAGCTTCAGCTCATTACCCAGCCGCTCTATGGCCATATAATGATACGAAGCGATCCGTCAATTGTTCTTTATATTATTGGAAGATATAAAAACGGCTTCCGGTATGAATAAATTAAAAAAAAAAAAAAAAAAAATTTACTGGAGTTGGCGTAAAGTAGATTGAATATATAACAATAGAACGCGAGAACAATTTCCAGACTGTTGTTACATTTTCTGAGCTACTTTACCCCAGGCTAGATGAACCTTTTTTATTCTAATGAACAGATGCATAAGAATACCTGGTGAAGACAATATTACAATTTATAACTAGAAAAGTTTTGCTAAACAATTGTCATATCGTATTGTTGCAATGAACCTTTTTCTTTTTTTTTTCGTTTTCACGTTGAAATGACGACCTGTAATAAATCCTAATTAAATTAAATTTTCTACACGTTGATAATAGAAAAACAGGTCTCACACCTACAACCGTAGAGAAAATCTCGCGGATTGTACCCTATGCACCATGACATTTATTTATTTTACTAAAATGTTTTCATCATTTTTGTTTTTTTTTTCAAATCAAATAGAACTCTCGTACTCTGTAGAGATGTGAGAGAGAGAGAGAGAGAGCCAGAAATAGAAACTGGTTTATAAATATGGGCAATTTTTTTTCCGATCTAGTTCACTTTTGAATACGATTTTTATCAATACTGAAGTACATAGAAAAGTCCGTGATGAATTTATTGAAAAAATCAAAAGCTGTATGAATTTATTTTCAGTCTGCAATGCAGGTGATTAAAAAACTCATCTACTCTAGTCGCAATAAAATATAAAATATAAAGGATCTAGTTTGTGGCTAGGCTTCCAACGGTATATATATATAAACTTTCGCAAGTTTATGACACCGAACAGGAGAAACAGAGTATGATAACTAGTTATATAGCAAACTATAGTCTGCAACACGTAGCAGCAAATGTTGGTCCAAGTTTGAACAAGAGGTGGTATATTATAATCCGACAATGCGTCACCCAGACCTGTAGTTACTCTGAAAACAATGAGCCTCAGATCGTCTGGCACGTCGTTGCAGAAATGGACACGAGTATAACAATATGGTGACGTTGTTTTGCGGGTGAACTGCACTGCGATGGGGTATTGCGGGTGGTTAAATTGAATTGTAATTCCCAGGTGGTTTAAACCGCTTAGCTTAGCTGCCCTGCCTTTGGCATTGCCATTGCGTTAAGTCGTTACTGAAATTCCATTCTCTATACCGATCCTGTACTCGACGGTTTCAGCTTCTGATATAACGTAACCCGAGTTTAATGGTAGATTTATAACATACGGTTCGCAATAAAGAGCTTGATTTTATTATACGATTGACCGCCACAATATGTGACGTCCTAAAGGTTCATTATTCTTTCGAATCCCGTTTCAATCAGAAGACCGAATAAATATATCTATATACACACTCTTGTAGATAAAGTTTATCTAAATTTTTTTTTTAGGCACAATAAGGCATCGCCATTCTGGTTTATAGATACGAAATACGAGCTCTTGGCGTCGCGTCGGGTCAGGAGTATCTCCAGGAACCGAGGAGCCCCCTTTGTAAAAAAAAAAAAAAAAAAAAACCAAATCCTGAACAGGAAGTATTTAATTTCGTGTAAAGGTGGCATAAGGTTACTCTCAAGACTATACATCCAGCCTCTTGGCCTGCGGGCACATTCTCGTCTATACAGTACCGAGATAACATTCGTATATTCACTCACACGGTAAGGCTATAAGGCCCAGGTAAGGCTACGAAATGCACGAGGATTCGAGACGATTATCTCACGCGTTATCTCACGGGTTTATCTCGTTTTATGGTCGTTTAATCGACGCTTCTTGACAGGCCGATTAATGTTCAACGCATGGTTCGATGCCCGATAGCATTTATTTATTGTTAAACCGATCCCTAAACGTGGCTCATATTTAACTTATAAAGGTATATGTCTATTGTGTATGTATATACGTACGTTGTAAATAGACAAAAGATCTGTACAAACAAATCAATACAGCCATAATGTCGAGTGCTGGATAATTACCCGATAAAATTTGCTGCATTTAAATTCTAGTCGACAGTTGATCAAACAATTAGGTATACGAACACACATCGTACCACTAGAGTTTCGTTGTTGAATAGAAAATCCCAATTGAATAATAGAGATAGAGATCTCTGACGCGGGTTTAATTGAAACACCAATGTCGATTCGTGCAGCCTGAGTGAGAATCTGTGTTTTTCATTATTTACGACGAGTCAGACAATACGAGTTTCGAGACATAGTAATACCGTATGTAAATATGAATTTAGACGATAACGGTGTATATGTTATATTGTTTAAAATGCACTAGGTTCGATGCAACGATAATCCATGCTAGTTGGATACGCGGATGAAATGTAATGATGTTATGCTCAGCATGGAGTGTTTTTCTATCCAAGTAAGTTTCGAGGTTTCTATTATCCAATAACTACGTTGGACTTCGTAGTAGAAACTGGTCGAACACGAATCATAGATTATAAGTTATTAGTCAAATTAGATCCTTGGGGAGGTAAAATAGTCAGCGAAGTAAACGCCGCGTCTATAGCTACAGGTCTCTTGTTAGTTCTTGCAAGCGATCTATCATACCACCATATGACATTAATTATTTTTAAGTGCGGTCACCACTTTGGCGTCAAAGTTCTCTCAAGCACGATCAGTACTCCCCTAAAAAAGAAATGTTCATATTTTTATTACTACGATAAATACGGGGTCAAAGATCTTATTAATTTCTTTTCAAACGTGACTCGACGTGTCGTATTTTTGTTCCACTTAAAATTTATGCGTTCATGTTTGCCCCCTCACACATATACAATTCAAACTCCAATGTCAGCCTGATTGTGGATATAATTCAATTGTTAATTGGACCTTCGCTATCGACAAACTTCGAGATAATTTTATTTATTTAAAATTTAATCGTTCCTTGTCTCGTTCTATTTCTAGATTACCCCATACCTAATCTCCAGACGTGGTTCGTAGTCATATAGATTTTCAAGTATCTATTCTTCATAAGTTTTTGTTTTTTTTGCTCTAAGAAAGAACCAATTCTCAATTCCGAGATTTCAACACCCATAATCTTTTCTCGTAGTTAAATCCGTGCTACGTGAACCAGGAGAAAATTCAATTTCTAGTCAGTCTTGAGTTATAAAAAAAAAATAAAAAAATTGCAGAAACTCAGAACAAACATTTGATATCGATATAAGAGAAATACAAAAAAGTCAGCAGCTTTCTTCCTCACAAAAGACAATTGAAAACTATATAATAGTCTCATATTACGCCACATATTCATTTTTAGACCTCAGAGCAAGGAACATGCTACTCCGATAACGACATAGCTAATATTCTTTATGGATCTCGCAGTGCACCTGTTTCTGATATCTTTTTATTGCTATGGACCTATGTATAGCTTTAACGCTCGGGCTGCACTCCTTCCCAATATATATATCTATAACTGTTCGTAGAAGTACATTCGATAACCTCGAACAATCTGCAAAGTGCAAGTTCACCTGTTTGATGTTTTCAGCTTCCTAGGTGTACATTACGTCGGAGAAGATGAAAGGCTTGATTTTTTATGCTTACCTATATACATAAGATAACGGAGATTACTTGGAATAGATTTTTTTCTTTTTTAGACTTCGACGTATCGGGCAAAAAAATAATTAAAACTATTCCGATTATCGCCTGGTTATATGATATAGAGAGTATAAGAAGCGAAGGACGGTTTTTCCTTATAAAAGAAAAAAAAGCTTTCTCTACATCCTCCGATTATTACAAATGTCAAAGTTCTTATCTCTTATAGGAGGTTCGATCCGATTTCATTTCGTTCCGTTCTCGATTGGTTTTATTACGTTTGTAAAAGTTACATCGAACACGCGACGATGGTATCCGGACGGGGCGGCGACGAGACGATTTCATTTCATCAACGAACGAGCTAAGCTCACTGACTCGGATAAAATGAAGCGGTGATAAAACAGCGGAATATATAAAGACAGATCTTCGATAATCCCTTCGAATTTGAATTTCAGACAGCCGTTAGATTTGCGTAATCAATAAATGTTTTCACATCGAATAGGTACAGGTATATATTGAATGGCTTAAAAGGCACCTAATGAATACGCGATGAACGAATAGGTATGCGAAAGGAGACTACAAATGGTTTAAATATAGATTATTAATTAAAGTCTGGAAAATTTCTTAGAGATGAAAACGGTTGAAATTGCTCGTTGGCCCGTAGACTTCAATGAATAAATGAGTTTGGGTCGACAAGGGGGTGAGGAAAACGGGCGATGAAGGGGAGGTGTGAAGGCAAGGGTAGATTGAGTGAGCTCAAGGGTTGCCTCGACCCCAAACACTTGTTACCTTCTCGTTCGTCGATTTGCCACTCGGCGCAGTGGGTTTCAAGTCAATGATCATCACCCATAACATAGAAATTTCAAATTTCATCAAAAATCCCCAAAAGCAAAAAACAACGTCATATCCAGATTATGCAGTCAGTGTACAGAGAACAGTCCGATATAGTATGATGTACTGTACACCTTTCAACCAGCTTTTTTCAGTTTTTCTCTTGTTTCCTTAAAAGTTTTCAAAACCGCAGAAAAAGCCAATCATAAAGTATTTCTATCTGAAACTTGGGAACAAATGCAATATACGTTTCTACTATTATAATATAAATAGGATTTTCATGAAAATGACGATTCATTTGGCTCACGATATGATAACTGCGATATAGTCAATGATTTTCAAATCTTTCTTACAATTAGTTGCAATGGTATGAGAGCCACTGCGTAATGAATGTGGATAAAAGAGATTAGCCGGCTGAGCGGTTCTCTGCTTCGAAGGTATAACTAAGGTTTATTAACGATCACTCCTCTCAGCTTCTCCATCTCTTTTCCTCTCTCTCACTCTCTCTGTTTTCCCGTCTTTGTCTATCTACATGGTGGTACATGGCTCGGGATAGTTTCTTCATCTCTGCTGCTGCAGGTTCCCCAAGGAGTAGGATAGAGTCGGTTTTCTCTACCTGCAAGATTGTTACCAGAGTAATTCCGCACTCTCGATCTCCAGATGATATTAAACCCCATTCATTCCGTGAGAGCTGCCAATTTCAATGCAAATTACGAAGTAAACGAAAGAAAAGAAAAAAAATTAAAAAATGTGTAAAATCCTATCCGCGAATCTTCTTGGATGCGAAAAAAATAAAGTTCTAGGCATCCGATTTGTTCGTAACTTGTTTGGAGTTTGTGCAAATTTTAGAATCCTTACGATTTCGGTACTCTAAAGAAAGTTCGAGGCTGGCACTCAAAAACTCCTCGAATAACTGTCTCCAATTAAAAAGCATTTGTCAAGCGAGAAAATTACCTTTAATTATATGTATAGCTATGCGTCTGCGTTTAGTTTCATTTGATTTTTTTTTTTTGTTTTACAAATTGTGGCATTTGACACGAACGATTTCTGACTAGCAGATGTGATATCGTGTGCATAACCGGTCTACGTTGAATTTTAATTAGTCGCATAATACGTTTTTCCTTTTTTCTTCTTTTTTTTTTCTATTCCACATAATTAAAAACCATAAGAACGCTGAGAGTTTCTAGGTATTCTTCGGACTACGACGACGACGACGAAGAAAAGTTGATGTTCTTATAGAGACCTGAGAACGATGAGTATTGATTAAACTTTTTATCTCTATTCGACAAGATCTTTTAAGAAATAAATCGCTCCTCTTCATCGAAGCCGGATACCTTCAGTCGTGCGCATCAAATATCAGAAACAAAGGCGAACGTTAGTTTTCTTCGAAAAATAATAACTTCAAATGAAATCGTAAGAGAACGGAGAAGAAGGTTTTCCTTTCTTCAAATAATAATTCTATAAATTTGATAAAAATATCACGAAGTTCTTATCTCGAGCCGATTCTCATCCTATGAAAGATTCATACCACGATCAACGCCTGCAGTCTAGATCATTCTGTTCACAAAATTCGCTACCTCCGCGCAAGTGATCAAGTTTGTTTATTCGTTTTCTCGTGGCATGTCCTGGCTGCTACCACTATTATTCTAGGTAATCAGGCTAAGTACTGTAACTGCACGTGGGCCATGTATATATTTATAGAAAAGTCGCAGGTAATGGTAGTCGGTGCACGATACGCTAGAAAACTATGTTCTAGTATTGGTGAGCAGTAGGATAGGTATACCCCGTAGGGTAAGTACAACCTGATGAAAAAATTTCCACGATTGCGAATATGATTATAAACCTAATTATTAGCGCATACCGCATTGCGGTCTCCGGTTGGTGATGGGTCGATCATAAATGTGCTGATTCGATAGTGTCAGACGTTTGCTTTTATACATTTGTCAAATTCTCTCGTCTAAATAGATTATGGAGTAAGGCTTTTGCCTTAGGGTGTACAATTCCGTGTACACGAATAGCCAACACCTACAATTTGCAATCGCAGCGATATATCGCTCAGCGGGCTATCGATCACAGTCGCGATAACTATCGATACATCGAAGCAGGCTGCGGGGATTCTAGCAGCTCACAACTCATGGGCTTACAAAGGCATATTGTTATACACTAATTACCGGACCGATGGGAGCAAACGAATTTGCATAAAGGTCGTAGGCACTATCGCATATACCTGCAGCAATACAGACGTATCAATAATTTGAAAAATAAATATCTTCGGAATGAACGATGATACTTTACAAAACCGTGACTTGTACAGTAGGTGTACTACTCTGCGAAATGAACATCAGAAAATATGAATTTTTTAGCGCGATTTGTGTAGGTGGTCTTTTTTGTTTTTTTTTTTTTAACGAACTTTTACCTCCAAAGCTTATACTCCCAGAAGAGTAATGCTTGCAAACACAAATGCGAATTTTTTCACACGTCGCTAGTCGTAAAAAGTTCATCCATCAAAGTGAAAATAATTTACCCACGTACCTACTTGCGGTCGAGTTGGAAGATTGAACATGAACAAAGTTTTATGACGAAAAACCGAATGAGGGAAGACTCAAATCTCTATATAGCCATAAAATGATACATGCTAGTGATACGTAGGTAGTATACTTCCATGTTATAGTAAAAACCCGGGGTTTTGCTAAGTTATTTTCTCGCGTTAACCATTTCGTTGGTATTTCAGCGAACGAGTAGAACTGGAGTCGGTTAACCGTGAATTCCAACATGGCTGTGCTTATAATTTATTCGTAGGTGAAAACAGCCGTGAAATTACGATATTTGACTTCGTTCCATCTACACGCTTCTTGAATAAATAGAATAGATAAAAGACGAAAGGATGAGAATTGTAGTGGGATATTTAGTCTTCGTTAAATAGCGAGAAACCGCATGTATATTTTTGTGTCCAACAATTTTGCAGCCTCCTTGATCTCGTACCTGTGGCATACAGTGATAAAAGACCGGTGCGAACATTGATCAAGTTAAATCGAATTGATATCGGGTAATATGTATATAAATCATGATTAAGAAAGCATATCAGTCATTTAGTCTATTAGTATATTAGTTGGAATTATTAGCTCGCTTAAAATTGCTCGTCGACGTTCATTCGCTAATGAGAAATAACGAAGAACAACGGCGTTAGCAGAAGAGGGAAACGAAACCTTTGAGCTTTTGGAAAGATGTCAGTGAGGAAGAAGGGTTTCTCGTTTCTTCGGAACTTAAGACGTAGCGAAAACGGGCTGGGTAACATAGCGTCGCAACGCCTTGACAACTTCGCCTAACGAGTGAAGCGAAAGGTACGAGAGGAACGGTGCTGATCTCGGGACGGCGTCAAAGGCGTGAAACGAAATCAAAGCCAAGGAACTCCTGGGGACGCGGGAGTTAGTCAAATCACGATTAAAGTGAACTTTGAACCAAAGGAACACACAGCTCGTGGAATTGGATCTTGGATCGGACCGTATCACCTTTGGCGCAAGAGATTTCTCCCGCTCAAGTTTCCGCGAGACTTTCTTGAACAAAGTTCAACCCATGATGCTCAGAGTAAAGAGAAAAAAGGGAAATGCTAGGGACTCGAGATATCGAAGCGTTAAATTCTTAACCCTTAAAACACAACACAAACGAAATACCAGGAAGTAAAGACCGGCAACGGTTGTGCGAATACTATATGCGAGGATACACCTGCCAGAAGATCCAGTTGCCCGGTCTAACCGGTATCGCTGTAAAAAACTTCCAAGTAGAAAATATCGCGCCTTATAAACCCGGACGTGTATGCATATAAATCCTACAGCGAGATTTTTCTTATTCTGATTGTCAATTAAAATTTTATTTGAAAAATTCGACGGCTCAATTCCTGTCCGACTTGTTAGAAGTTGAGAACGAGTTTAAACCGTGGGCAGTATTTGAAAATTCAATTGCCCTAACCACGTTACGAAATGAAAATAAATCGTAGGTATATTATTTTTAGTTTCACTTTAAACTTAATAAATTAACCATCAAGCTTGTAATTGCCTCATCAGTGTAGTCGTTCAAAAAATTACCACCCGTATTCTTGGTATCGTATTTGCCGTTAGAACCTTTCAATCTTAAGATAAAACTCACGTATCTTGAGGAGTGATGTGTGATTAGGCAATGTGCTGCACAGATGTTTCAAACTTACCTGAAACAAAAAAGTATTTTATTGTAATTAACACTCAGAAGATTTGTCGGATCTTTATTGTTATCAGTTTTGTCAGTTTTGTCATTCTAGTATTACCTACATGTAGATTACCGCAGAATGCAGAACTCTCATTATATTCTTAACAAGATACGTTTATGCTACCGTACAACTTGACTTCTGCATCCAAAGCCGTTGAGAGTAATTCATGAAACTTAATGCCGAATATCATATTCATGTTTATATAGAACGTTCACTTGATGTAACGATGTGAGATTCTGCATAGCATACCGCATGTATGCGAGGATCTGATACATTTGCATTGGTTAACACGATTTCTGATTCAACGCTTGACAAACGTCGAGAATATCATAGTACCGTTTCTAGGTGGCACTTCAGGAACTCGACGGTAACAGCATGCAATCGTGAATTATTCGGCATTTCTCGTAGGTATATAACTATATATATATATATATATGCATCTATATAATATTCGTATAGCATTTAGTTGAAAACTAAAATTACAGTAGTTAGGAAAAGTTAATTACCTACACCGAGTAATAATTTCGTTTTTGTTCAAACTTTGATATAGCCTCAGTTGGCAGCTTTTTAATTCTCTCTATTAACAGTAATTATAAACTTGCGCAATTGCTTATTTCTAATTTGTAACTAAAATCCGTGAAATTTCATTCCGCTTCGAACTACATCACCACTTCTTTTGACTTCATATATACATTTGGATTTTTTTTTTCCCCCTAAACTATAAAATTTCTTCATTCATAAGATCCAGCAAAACATGACATAGCTCTTCGTCATTCTTATATTTATAAAACGAGCCATTCACGAACTCAGGGACTTCGCCGATCACCGATAGCCCGATTTAAGATGGACTGAAGCGAATTCTCATCCTTTCAAGAGAGAAAGATATGTACATACATACTTATGTGTATATATGAGTACATATAGATGTAGATATCCACCTGACCGCTAAGAGCGGAATGCAGTAGCACTGCGTTGCTGCGCGCGGCGATGCAATCTCAGAGTACTTCTATCAAGAGCTTCTCCGAGGCAGGGTATACCGCGGGCACCAGGTATATACGTACATACGTACATGTACAACCGCGTATCACTGGTAGCCCAGAGTCCAAGCTTGAATCCAGGCATGGCAGCAGCTATACGACGAGATACGAGCCTCTGCGTAAGTGCAGACAGCCCGCGGGGACGTTCAACTGCCTCCTGCTTTATTAACCGCGTCTTCCTTTCCTTCTACAAGACGTCGACTCGTCTTCTTCGTCCATTATTCGTCATACCGATGATAGCTATTCCGAACAAATTTACGACGCGATACTGCAGAATCGACTATACCAACTTCAATACAGGAGTTATATATGTAGGGAAATCTTTTCATTTCAAAAGTAGCTGGATATTGAGTGTACTTGTATATCAGTAGAAATTCAAAGCGTGTTATCAGGCGATGATTACTTCAGAGTGACGATATCCTCGATATTTTATCATTAAATTTCAAATAGGTTTACTGCAGTACTCGACAAGTATGGTATTTCTTCAGATATTTTCAGATGATTATATTATAGAATCTCCACAGAATAACTCATCCTGAATTAATCCGTGATCTTCGCAGAAACGATCAGTCTTCGGTATACAATAAGCACGAGATCATGGACCAGTCAAGAATCGGTTAACGAAGCTGTGCCTACTTTGTACATCGTGGCATATCCAAGGTACAAATCAATGACATGAAGGATTTAGAGGAAACCGTATATTCAAGGAAACTCGGCTAGACATTCGGTACACATCATATAGAGGTGTAACGTTTAGTGGTAATATGTGTGATACAATATGCTAGGACCGATGTGCATACTACGTTTACGGATTAATGCAGGCAAACATGTTTGTTCGATGACATATAAGCGTGAGCACATTCACGTATAGGTCACGTACTCATACACACATATACCATATGATCCTTTAGATCAGGTATACAGTACAGCTAAGTAAGTATATGCGCTGATAACGAAGTACTGAATATTGAAGCCTAGAGTTCTGTACGTTTTTTTTTTTTCTTCTATCCAGGTCAAGATCACGAGATATTTAACGTTAAAGTTGGCTAAACAGAGACTTATACTCACTGGCTATGAACGTAGCTATTTTGCTTTTGGTTACACTATACCATCTGGACTCGTAGGTACCTTGATTGGTCTGCTTTAATGCATACCCATAAAAAAAAAAGAGTTTCTTTCACATTCTTTGACACAAAAGACTAAGACAGCTGTAGGTAGTTGGTCCGAGCTTGGTCTTTCGTGTCGAAAGTGAGTCCGCAGCATGCGAAAATGTCCCCTGGCACGTATCGCGTGCACAGCACATTATATATGCCAGGAAACACCGTCTTGGGAAATTATGAGTGATTTTTTTTATACGAGGAGCAATGCAGCACAAGGCTTAGCGGTAAGATGAGAAAGAAAGGGTTCATCGAAGTTGAGACCGTATGAACATTATGCTCGTCAAATTTATGAAAAAATCTTGTACCGAAGCCAAACCAACTGTAATGGCTAAAGATAACGTTAAACATGATGAATAGCCAGGAGTTGTATAATTCGTTCTATAATGCGATATAATAAAATGGAATATAATACCAAGCGGTGAATTCATTCGCGGGGCACGCAACGTACTTTGGCGCATCTTTCTCGCGGTACAGTCGCTTCGCCAAGTTCTTCACATGTTAAACGCTTTCGCTAAGAAGTTCTCGCAACAATTTGGCGGGAATTGTGATTTGAAATTGTTCTAAATTGCCCAAAAGTCTCGAAGACTACTTTAGACGGAATGCAAACTTCGTTATTACACGCATTAATAAGAGAGAGCGAAAATGTTACAAATTTTATTACTCATCTGCAATTGGTGAACCTTCCAAAAGACTTCGACCGTTCGGAATAATAAGAGAACCATTTATTTTCGCAGGCGGTTTATTTGGTTCTAACCTTTTGACCTATATGGCTGGCCTAATTGGTGAATCTTAGCCGAGATGAACAAGAGAGTAAAAGACTATCGGGGCCAGTAACTCGCCGGGTGACTGTACCACAGCAGTGCACATAAGTGCAGCAAATTGCTTGCAAGACGTGCCTAGCGTGTTAATTCATTTCATAGCGATGCGAATGCGAGATTCTCTGTGTTAGTTGCGAGCGAAGCGGTAGCGGCTAAAGTTATTAAATCAAGAAGACCCTGATAGTACATGTGCATAGAGTTGTTTGAAAAGGGTTACGCCGCTCTCTCTGCCTATTCAAATGCTTTTTTTGGAATAACAAGACTTTCCTCAAATAGTATAGAGCGATGCTTACAAGAGCTTTTGGCTAGGCGTAGTAAATACGCTGTGGCCTGTGATGAAAGCTCCAAGGGATGTAGAGTAGATAAAGGGGAGGATTTAGGACGTTGACGTTGGCAAGCGAACCGCGCGTTTATTTCATTTCCGTTCGTATTTCTATGCCACTTTTTAATTCCATCAAATTTACCGACAAGGTAAAAGGTTCACGAATGTTTGTAATTAAGCAAACGCACACCTCAGTCATGAAATTCAGTTCAAATTTCCTAGCTCGTGAAAAATGAGCGAACGGTTCGGTCGTTAATTAATTATCATTTCCAAGTTAGACTCTCGAAAGTTATAATTGCGTTGAGGAACAATCTGTGGTTATCCTGAAAACGGTAGAACGACGCCCAGACTTATTTGTCGCCTGAACAGACTCGGCATAATATAGTCAACTTTTTATTTTATTTTTTCCCAACTTTACAGCCAATTCCATCATCTCTTGTTCGTTGTAGAACAGATTCTGCGAATTCATTTCATCTATCATTCAATAAATTTTTCCATATTAATTATCTGCATATTATATTCCATTTTTTTGTTTAAACTAAGCAGTAAGAAAATTCCAGACGCAAATCTTCTCCCAAATGGATACATCTACGATAAGTCAGGTGGACTGTTTCTCGTTTTAAATATGCTTGTATATTATACATACACCATATACGTATAATATATATATATATGTAATACAATTATCTACGTGGACCTAACCACAGGTTATCCTCGCGCATCCAGTCAAGCAGCTGGAGTTAGTTTTTTCTTGAATAAACGGAGCAGCCTTAAGTTGTTATACTTGTACTTTGCGGTTACTGCAGTACATGCATACCCGTGAATGCCGATATATATATATATATATATACAAATATGTAATACACGCACGTGCGCGTCACATAAGCAAATGCGTGTCCCTTATAGCTGCAGGTTGCTTGGCCACTCTCCCTGACCAACGACGTGGTATTTATCTTTAAATGTACGCGGAAAGCACGCGTTATGCGGTAATACTATACCTGGTTACGTGTATTCCATGCAGTTCTGTAGATTATATACTTATTCAGAAACTAGTCTATACTTGGTGTTTAATTATAATTTGTTTTATAAAATCAGCGAGAATTAATCGCGGACAAGTTCAAGCGGTCTAATTCAGGTCGCATGATATATATATAGTGAAAGATAAATCGTTTGACGAGATAATGGAAAACCAGTGCGAATAACGTAATCGACAATTCAGTTAGCGGCTGGAAGCCTGCATTTGGTAACTGTGCCTATTAGTAAAATCCGTTAGTGCAGATCGACGATAATCACTGTCCGATAATTTGCATTCCAATGCAAAGCTTCGTCGCCGTGTTGTACACGTCGATGCACTTGCGGTTGTCGATACTCAACCGTTTCCCATAAAATTTTCAAAATCGCTGAGCAAAGCCGGAGAGGAATGACGCTGATTGGGTTCAGGGTAAAATCCAGACTCCAGGATTCGGGATCCAGGAACTTGATACACCATATCTACTCGAGTGGTGCTTATTAACTGAAGTAGTACACCTGACCCATTGCTACGTCTCGTTTGTTATTAAATTGAAGTATCTATTGCGCGGCTATCCATGAATCAGTTCTGGTGCACGGGAGAACCAAGTTTGTTATTCATGAGACGAAGCATCGAGCGCCGTCCAGGAACACGCTAGTAGAACTTCCGATTAATATTCACAAGGCGCGCTCGTTGATTGGCTATTAATTACCTGAAAGGCTCCGCTATTCAATACACCGGACGAGAATACAGATGAACTTTCGGATATCGTAACCGTTCCTGGAGCCAATGGTAGTCCGGATTGCTCACGGATTTTCAACACCATGATTTTTAAGGAGCCAGCTGGTATAGTATCGACGCATAAATCTGCCCTGATGTTTACACAAGTGGCAATTTTCGAGGCATTTATTATTTAAGGAATTAATTAGTTCTGTGTATCCTGGGCCAAGTTAATTATATCACGTTTTTAAGGATGATGAGAGTTAATCAATCGAAGTCAAAGTGGTTGAAAGAATTTTCATTAATATTATTAACCCTCCTTCAAACTATAAGTTTCAATTAATTCCAAGTCAAATTTTAGTCAAATGTGTAACCTATATGGGTTTTCTAATAACCGTGACATCTCGAGCACGTGGTGCACCATGACAAACCCCATGACAAACCCCATGACTCTGAGCCACGCGATATTATAATACCTCGGAATAGCACGAGCATAACGAATTATTAGCAGTATAGTACTACGGCGAACGTATAAGTCATGGAGAAAACCATAGCGCCAACACAACCGTTGTGGCCCATAAACATTGCGCGGTGGATTGTGGGCCCCATATGAACCACCCAGATCCCTGCTGCTTGTGCAATAAAACAAGTGTTCGCATGGACTGTCGCGGGGGGCAGGGGCACATAATTGTTGAGCTATGGTGGTGGCGACTCGTCCGTGAAATGGCAGTCTGTTGTTTGAAGCCATGACTTTGCACGGAAGGGTGCCCTCGGTTGTGCCCACAGTATAAACACGCTTACGGCCAAAAGAGAGAGAGAAACAGAAAAATTTGAGATTTCAAATTGACTTTTATGAAGGCAATCTTCCAAAAACTTTATACCACTGATATATTTTCGGAAGGAACTGATCAAGCAGCCTCTTCAATTGAAACCACTTTATGTGGGTTCGATATGGGATTTCTAAGAATGATGTAAAACACAACTCAGACCTTACGTCACCGGTAAATTGCATAAAGAATACTGTACCAAGGGTGTTAATGGTGTTCCAACTCTTGGGGTTGATATTCCTGTTTGTAGTGGTTTACAGTACCGCACGTGTTACAGTGTAGATATAATACGTAATATACGCTGCTTGCAAGGTACACTACAATAGAGATGCATATGCATAGAACTAGCAACCGATGTATTTAGCATGTAAGACATCAATCACAGTCCGGACAATATTGGCATGATAATCAGAATGGATTCTGTGGGGTTCGGTCTCGGTCCAGGGGGCACCATATTCACTGTACCAACCCCGAACCAGCGTAGACGAGGCGAGGGTGCGGATGAATCACCCTGGCCTATCGTAAATGTCTCCAGTTTTCCGCACATTATAATTCCTCCACACTTTGCGTGAAAATTTTTCCATACCTAGTAGTTTTTTCTCAACCGATGATTCTTACCTTAATTGAATTCGGCCAGAAATATACTGACCTCGTAGCAGCCTCACGCGAAAATCTTTTCGACCAAATATAGAAACGCGAAAAGTTTTATAAAGGTCAAGAGGTCTGGAGGTTGCGCTGAGATTGATTAATGAGATTTCAAGAACTTGCAAATTTGACCTGTGCAATAATTATAATAATGTTACATATTGCGGTTAGGAAGGTACTAAAAGAGAAGTTGGGAATGATAAGGTAGTTTATTTTATTAAGCTTAGTGTTTCGCGAATTAGCGTCATTCGAGTTGAGCTGGGACCACCCTGGTTGACTAGCTTTCGAAAACACTTAAAATGATTAAACCTGCAGCAGCAACGAACGGTTAAGGTATTGTCGAAACCCAACCACCGTGTTCAATTCTGATTTATAGAGCGAGTCCAATCTCGAATTTTCAACGTAAACTCAAAGAGCTGATCCCGTGCACCAGTTCGTTTCAACTTGCACGATTCATTTTTCACAGAATTTCTGCAATACATGAAAAGAACATGAAAAGACCGGTTGCCCAGTCAAGGAGAGAGCCCTCTCTATTCCGGCTGCAGCAGGGCTCAGGACTTAATCTAATTGTAAATTTCATATTTTTTTCTCTTCACATTTTACGTGTCTCTACCGCAATACGGACAATCTGTCGGGGTGCACTTTGCCGAAATGCAATCAAGGAATGACCGCGCCTACAGAGCGGAGCTTTTCCGGGGTGAATTTAATGTTTTTAATCTAAATCCCCGCACTGTACGTCTACGAATGTGTCCCCCAGGAGGTAGGCTTCAGTCTCGGTTCCTTAGGGATGCTGAGCCAGCCCTCCTCGGGGTGACATAAGCGCAGCCACTCACTGTGTCACCGTCGACTATGGAAAGCCTTTGCCTTACGGCTATGTGCGATATCCACCGACAAAAAAGGAGCTGAGCAATAGCTGAATGGGAGAAGAAGTCAAGTTGGGTGAAATTTCTTCGCAGTGGGTCAGGAAGTCATGTGGTTTAATAGTCAACGGGGTGTCACGTTTTCTGCACAATCAGCCCTGTGCTAAAAAAAACCTCTCAGAGTTTTCTCTCCCCTTTCCTTAGCACCAATTTTCTTTTTTTTCAGGAATATGTATTAGACGGACTTACTGTTGTTGCAACGAGACGTTAGAAATTCTATTAATATTCGGCAAGTAGTGTGCGACAGTGAGTCCCGTTAATAAAATAGATTGGTTCGTCGCGAAAGAATGAAACCCTGCAGAGGGTCCACCCTCGGCATTAGCCTGGCGCCCCCCTCAAATCCCAGGACGTATGCCAGGATCATCGAAGACCCCCGTTGCATACTCACACACTCTGCGTGGGTGCCCCTTTTCTGGATATACATAGTCATAGACCAAGGGGGGTCGTGCGACTGCACCGACCGGAAAATAGTTACAAAACAGATCCTCGTTGGGCGCGAAAAATAGGCGGGTGTGGTGGGACGGGGGTGTAAATGGCAAAAATATTCGGGGGGTGAAAATTGTAATGTTCGTTCGAGAAGGGAGTCGTCAAGATTAAGTGTATTTCGGAATATTTCTGACCCGGATGTCTCATCTGCGTGGGATCACGCGACGAATGCGTCATCATAAATAGAGGGTTGAGGTATTATACCTATATTTAGTTGTTCGTTTCTCTCGCAGGTCGTATAGCTATTTCTGGCTTGTTGAAAGAATTATAGAATGAGAAAGGAATGGAGAGTAATAAAAAAAAAAGAAGAAAATCTTGATTAAAGACAAACTTGAATATTTGCAGGGATTCTGTGTCTCGGACCGAGATTCATAAATACAAGCGAAGTGAAATTATCTCCCCCAATAATAATTCGAATCAGCCAACAATCGTCCCCTTTCGCGTTTGACGCGATTAATTATTTCGCGCGTGATTAATTTCAAACTTTGACAATTTCGGGACAAGCGGCCAATTAATTTTCGAGAACCTCTCGATTACCATATAGACGAGTGTTTGCCAGGGAATATTATCCGACTCTACGCGTACCTACGTGCCATATACATATAGAATGTGGATATATGAATCCATCTACAAAGGACGACTCATCCCAGACCCGTACTAGGTGCTATATATGGCTTTTGACGAGAAAATAACGATTTGTTTAAACGGCGAATACAATATCTGGTCCTCGGAGCAGGCAGCTAGTGAGCAGTAAGTAAATAGCAAGGAGTGCGTTGAGCCAACATAGACGCGTGTCTCTCATGCGTGGGTATACATTTTGTCGCGATACAGTATTCTCCGGGGTTTTCTATGAGGTTCCCACAAGATTCCACACTGCTACGTTACTTATTACGCAAGTTATACCTATTTACAGTTACATACATCGACAGTTTACAATACACGTCCGGACCACCCCACCGAAGATAATTTTCAACATAACTATTGTGTGATTGCGTTCTCAGGAAGTTTCACTTTCAGCTTTTACCATAGAGAATAATAGTCCTCGATCTAAAAAGCGACAGATCCTTCTCGACCACCAAAAGTCAAGATATAAAATGCCCACCATGAGAGTTGGGGTGAAGAAAAGCGAGCCGGAATTAGCCGTCTTTGACTCTCAGTCTCGAGTGCATATTTGACTCGACTCATTGTTTGTACATCGCCCTTCTCTTAGCTTACCTCAAATAGAATTACGACTTTACCAGACGTGATTCGAGTAGATAAATAAATAAATAAATAAAATAAGATAAGATACGAACAAACGGATCTGCGCAATTGCAAAGCGAATAATATATACATGGCATCTGCGATCCAGATTTAATACCCAAAAGCCTTTTTTTTTTTTTTGTTCCTTATCGTCTTACACGTATAATCTGTAGCTTTGCTTTCTCTAAATCGTTTGGGCGGAGACATACGCAACGCTGTTACGCAGATACGCATCCCACAGTAATTATTCAATGAATACATGAATAAAGCCTACCTGATACATAATGCAGCATCTTAATGACCCTACAATAGTGGCGATCTTAGTCGTACCGACTTGACAGTGGGCACAATTTTTCCACAATAATTGACCGGGATAACTCAAGAGTGATTCACGCCTCAAGCCCTCACGCCTCATCTTCTAGAGCACGACAGATGATCACTAGGTCCAACTTAACTGGGTTAGACAAATAAAAGGGATGGAAGGGACGACCGTCTGCATCAGCGGTTGCTTTTCACTTCGCTATCATATTCATCATTTTCCATACAAAGGTATACACTCACATGTATGCATTTTAGGGATACACGTTCAGTTATATGAGACTTTGCTACGTCATGGACACCTTTTTTCGGATTTCTGCTTTTGGAAACGGTTTTTTTTTATTTTCAAAGTGGCGTTTTCAATATTTTATAACCCATAGCACATCGGAGTTACATACGAACAGGAAGAAAGTCGTGTTATGGTATCGGAGCAGCACTCTCTCTCTCTTTGGAAGAATCTTATGGGACCGGTTCGGTATACTTAAGCGTTTCGGAGTGTGAAGAGAGCAAAAATTATCCTGTAGAATTGAAAGCGCGGATTCCAGTTAATTCCCAGTGTGGGAATATATTTTACACTCACATTGCGTGACTATTGATAATCAGATGCGTTGGCGTCGTGGTATAGAGAAAACTTAGACTTATGCATCGAATAACAATATTTCATTGTAGATGAAATATTAATGTGATTATGATTATTAAGCGACGTAGGTACGTAGGTACCAGAACCACGCAGTAAGGAAAATAAATCACTTTAGCTGTAGAAAAAAGGAAACTGTACGTGGAATTCCAACTCCCTATGAAACTCGCGAAATTCAAGACTGTGAACTCTCAACGTGTGAATGAATAAATGTATGAATTCCGAAACGCGTCAAGGCTAAAAACTAGCAAGCCATTAGAAAAAAGAAAAAAAAAAAAAACGAAGAAACTCTCGTTTCTTGAGCGTGTGTTAGAAACGTGTAATAAACAATGGATGAAATACACTCGGTATTATATTCCTCGAACTTGCCCTCGGGGCAAGAGAAGGTCTCCCTGTCATCGCGATTCGAAATAAATGGCTTCACGTTGCGTCACTTCTCATAGCACCCCGTGGTTTCCCATATACCTAATGTAGGAGCGGTAGATGATGAACTTGTCGCTATGAGAACGTAGATATTATAATCAATCATGAAACAATTTCGAGTAATAGGTAAAATAAGTTAAACAAGATTTGGTGAAAGCTCATAATTTGCAAATACTAATACATTTTCCTTATATTCCTTACATAAATTTACTTTCCAATCTTGTCGTTCGTTTCTTTTACTGAACTTGAATGTAATCATGTAATCGGACGATTTGTGGAATCGATCAGCAAAATGAAGCAATTTCCGAACTGGACACCGTTCTCCGGTTAACGAATCTCTATAACAACGAAAGCCCCGAGGCGTTCATTGTCATTCTAAGCGTGTATCAGACGACCAGAGATGAATTACGAATAAGAATAAGGCGCCTGTGCTACAGTTTCCATTCAACTTCCTAGGCAGCGTATAATCGCGTACGTATATTTACGTCTAAATGACGTTCAATCGAAGTACTCAAGGGCGAGAATACTCAATGCCGCAATAAAGTTTTGCGTAATCGGTGCTGCACCAAGGTGAAGTAACCCATCCCTCCTTATAAACTGCCAGGAGAGTTCTATTATCGCCATTTGCATGCCCGCCAAAAGCTTTATAGCTCCCGTTCGTTATATCGACACCAGATTATTGGCTTTTGCAAGGCCTTTTCCGGTCGGCGCGGTGTGTGCTCGAAAATTTCTGGCTTTATTATTCAGATTAATGCCTGTTTCGTGTGGTGATTTTCCCGCGGTCGATCGAAAGCGGCAAAAAGGTTTCTCGCCCGCTTTGACCCCGATATTACTTGTTCAGAATAATTAGAAACAACATTTTTTTTTCTTTATTTAATTCCGCGAAATTCCACCGATTTAGAGTACCTTGTAATAATTAGAGATTTAGAGATTTCGCCGAACGGCAAGAGGGTTGGATTTAACCCGGACTCGAAATTGTCTCCGTAATCTGTTCACTTTCAAGCCTCTCGTTTCCAACTCATGCTAAGCTTTGAGGAAAATTTTGGTAGGTGTATTCGGAAGCGGTGATGAAACGTGGAGTCTTCTCAGGTCTGATGAGCAGAAACACACGTTTCACGATTTCATTAGCTAGCGAAATTATTTCTTGGTATAAATTCGAGGTGAAATTAGCATAATACACTTCACCGATTTTCTCGAAATCTAACAGATCGATTTTCAAATTACTAAAAAGCTTTGAGATGCCTCAATTTTGACCTGGATTATTTTTTCCCCTGATTGTTGCTGAATTTTTCTTCTAGGTATATTTCTGGCGAATGTAGGAAATGAAAATAGCTCACCTCTCTTAAAGCTGGTCTCAGTTTTCTCGGATTTTAACGTAGCGAAAAGGAAACCCAGGGCTGGTCGACGTCCGAGATAAAATCGCAACGTTCGTTCCTAAAGCCTTGGCATAAAGGGGGCCCTATGCATAAAAGATGTTATCGCAAAATGTCTCACACGGCCACAAGGCCTGAAGTAGGTGCGCTGTACAGGGCCCAGTGCATCGCGTTTGCCAACTGTTCACTCGCAGCCTCGAGATCTGGGGGAGATTACGACCTCCTAGACTCTGCTAGCCGGAGTAAGCAAGCGGACGAGTAACAACGAGAGTCAATGGTCCCCGTTGACTCGTCATTATGCTAGCTAATGTCGTAGCTTGTCTTTACGCGAAATGGCCAACTGAATGGTCGCGCAACCCTTAGAAATTGCGAAGTTTAGAAATATAAAACGTTTCTGGTATTCAATAAATAAAAAATTATGGAAATTTATCAAGAGTTTAAATTTGTGTAAATTTAGGGAGATTTTAACCGCACATCAAAAACATACAATAATTGATGAGCTCTTTCCGTGATTTTGTCTTTTAATTACGGTTAAGAATTCATTTCAGTATTCTCCACACCCCCAAACGCAAACAATTCTACGTTTAATTCGCGTTGTGATTAAAAGTTTTCCAGCCAAAAGAACAGAGGCTTCGTTTAATGCAGGAAAGGCAGGAAAGATGTCGAGAAATTTGAGGAAATTATTTGATTGGTCGTGTTCGCCGCTCTACCCAGTAAAGCGAATATTTTAACAACATTCGTTTTTACCTGTCTGATATAATTTCGAAGGTCTATCGTGTAACTCGATCTTAATTTGCAAAAAGCTGATCAAGATCAGCTCCATTCTCAAAGGTATTAAATTCGCTATAACTTTCTAATCGACTTACGACGATGAAACTTATCTACACCCGATTGTAAAAGAAAAAAAATCGAAAAACGAAGACTGCAGATATCTTACATCTACATTCTAGTCGTTACGTATTGATTATTGAATGTCTTCATTATTCATTATAATCAAGTTTTATTTTGAATCGATCAGCCAGTAATAGCCACCAATAATGATAAAGATGATCTTCCGCTTGAATTTAGATACATCTTTAAACTAGCCGTTAAAAAATTGGACGAATCATATTGACCATCGCCACCTTATACGTTATATATATGCGTATATAATATATCTATTTTCGTTAGTTTAAGTGAGAGTAGCAGCTGGGCGAACGAAATTGTCAGTTCTAAACCGCAGGCGTACTAACGCACGCTATAACTCAGCGCTAATTTAATGATATACCTTCTATGCACGGGACGTATCTATCACACTAATCATACGCTAATTAATACGTAGGCAATTGAGCGATAAATAGCGTGAACCAACCTCCATACAAGCTATGTCTGCTGGTAGAATCGCCCAGCGGCAATTTGCGTTGCGCTATATAGTTTCATCCTAATCTCACAAATAATTTTGATTGACGGCTGATTGAAGTCAGGCACTCTGGTTTTATATAACACTCGTGTTCCAGAATGTAACTTGAAATTAAGTAGTATAAGAAATGAAGATAAAAAATATGAAAAAACGATGATTTTATTTATTTATTTATTTTTGTTGTTTTTTTTTTTTCTGAGTAAATTTGCGGAAAGGATGAAATTTAAGTCACGTGAAGTCGAGGTAGAGTAATAAATAACGTGGACGATAATTAACTCTATAATGAAACGGAGCACGGGGTCGTGTCCCTCGCGTCTCTTCGCGTCACTGAACCAGGAAAAATATTGTTACGTTGTCGGTTTTCGCGTGGAACAAGCCGCGGATTAAGGTTTATCGAATTATTGCGAGGTCCAAGCCGGGGGAATCGCGAACAAAATAGAAGAAGAATTCAGGAATTCAGAATAAAAAAAAAAAATTGTCAAATTCATTCCAAAGCGACGGCTGCTACAGAGTGACATGGCGCTATAACGCCCACACCACTCCGATTGCAATGCATCTGTCATATTCTACGTCAATAGCGTTGGATTTTCAATGCAAGCGCAGCATTTCACTTTGTAATAAAATTACAGTCAGATGCGCGTTCGATGTACAAGCGCGAATACCGCTACACGGTGTATTCCGGGTCCTGGAACCGCTCCGTTCATTACCTCGGACCTTTTTATCCCGCAGTACGAAACGCGGGACAACGATATTGTTTACTGGAATAACTAACCGCTAGATCGTTGGCTTCGGACCATTTCTATCTTCGAAAGTCGGTTATTCCAAACTCCAAAGGCCAGTTTACAAGCGTATCGCATATCGCGTATCGCGGTATAACACCAGGGATATCGTTGAACAGCATATGAAATATTCTCGTAACGATATCCTATTAAAAGCCACAAGACTTAACGAAAATTGAATGTACACTTCAACCGCATATAGGTATAGACCCATATGCAAATGAATACCATAACGGTTCATCTTCCACGTAAATTTCAACGGCCCCGATCAAATCTTATGATCAATAATCTACAAATGAAAATCAAGCATACATTTAAATGGATGTAATCCTCAATCGCGAACAACGATGTTATACACAAATAGATGTGACACAGATGCGATATACCTACGTATACAACGGCACGGATCAGCGGAGGCGGACGCTCTTCAATAATGTACTTATCCAATTCTATTCAAGTAGAACGTGCGAGGTAATGGTATCGGAGTATAGGAAGAGATATTGGAGGACCGATGCACGTATATAACAAGCTTTGGTGAATGCCACCTTGATTGACCGGACAAACGGATGGACGAAGGGGCTCAATCCAGCCCGTACCAAATTCGAGATTCGATTATACCAGAGCTAGAGGATCGCGTTGATTCGTACGCGGTTGTTCGGAGGTGTAGATTGTAGAGTAGAGTAGCTTAGCTTAGCTACTGCGATATTATCCGTCGTTTATAGTGACGTAATCAGTAAAGAACGCCGAGAAAATATCTCAGGACTCTTCAGTATAATATTTAGTCAATTTTCACTCCAAACGAAGATTTATTACTATCTACTAGTCAGAAGCAAATATACTATACCTAGTAGAATTGAACCCATGGCAAGGCTTCAATCTTGCGTCGCGTAAAGGCCTAACGAATCTGGGCGCCAGATCTAACAGCCAGCTTTCACTGGATTGAACCTCATCGGACGTACTTAAAACTCTTTAGGGTCCCACATGTGATAGGGCTCCCTACTATCCGTAAAGGGCATCGATACCTATACCTATACTTACCTACCTACCAAGATACTATCCAGGAAGTATGGAGCAACCAGTAGATGGAGCGCGCCCGCGCCCGAGTCACGTGTCACTTGATCCAGCGCAGCGAAGTGAAATCCAAAGCTACATATATCCAATCACAAGTCCATTATTACAGGCGGTAGTATAGCCTGTCAAAAGTAGCGAGGGATTTGAACTAGCCGCGAGCTTTTGGCAGGATTTAAGAGCGGCTAGTATCTGATGTATGTGTACGTTTTATTCTGATTCGATCATGGCTTGATATCGTCACTGCATCAGCGGCGATGTTATAGTAGGCGGTATATTTGTCACCGGTGTATATATGTATATGTATACCTACGTCGTTTATAAAGCCCCTGCTTACGAAATATTAATTAGGTTTAAATGAAGGTGATTTTCGAGCGTGATTCAAGATCTTATCTATAACATTGTAAGTATTTGTGTATACGAGCCTGCAGTTCGGATGGTGGGCAGGAAATAATGTTTCTTTGATAATGATCTACAAGCGCGTGCTCGGCCCTCGGTGGTTATATACCCATACACTAATGTCAAAGGTTACAAATTGCACGTGGAATAAGTAACAGTATATCCCTAATATCTAGTTGCGGGAATTGAACTCATTTATTATTTAAGTTGAATTCTTCTATTCAATATATCCTTTCGTACGAGTTATTCGTTTATTATTCGTCCATTAGGGTATGTAGTGGGCCTTAGGTACCTACGTAGTTTTATCGTACGTTTACCACAAGATATAATATCGTGGAATAAACATTCTTCACAAGTGCCTGCCACTCGGTTTCTGGTTTAACACAAGTAGCTTTGGTACATGAATTCGTATGCCGTATATACATATACCGTACTTTCATTGTCACTTGACTTCGGTATACATAAATTAATTTAAACCACATTTCCCAACGACGTCCGCCACACCGAGATGCAACTTCGCTCGTATATTCATTGTTTGTTTAATCAGTTCATAAATTCGTTAGCTCTTGGTACATATACATATATACGAGGGTGGTTGATAAGGGGGGAACTACAGTGGGCAAAGTGGGGTATAACTTTGTTGTGCGTACAGAAGTTTGCTGTCCCGTTCGTAACGTTTCAACGAATTACGTCACTTGCTCGGAGTAAACTTTTCTTCAAACCACATATTATATTTTATACGTAGTCTATATAGTATATAGGTACCTGTATATACTTTATATATATGTATTACATACTACCCATGTGTGTTATATTTATACGTGAGTATACGAGAGGCGTGGAGAAACGTTGAGTTATATCTATACGTATTGCTATAAGGGGGTGAAATTGCCAACTGGTTTTGCAGAAGTACGTGGGAATAAAATGTAGAAAGAAAAAAAGTAAAATAAAAAAAATAACAAATTGCCGCTTATAAGAGGAAAGTGGCACTCGACAACCACCTGCAATTTGGTGGATAAAATTCCGGGAAAAATATAACGTGGACTCGAAGTGGCGGGTCAGATACTCGGCCTTTTTCGAAGGGTAGCACGGAAGGCGGGACTCCCTTGAACGCCTTGTATCTCTCTACTCAGGGCAGCCCCCGAACTCCCTACACGTTAAAATGCACCCCAGCGTAACGCGGGGGAGTCCCATTCCACCATTCCCAGTTTTCCCCATCTTTTTCCTCCCTTTTTTAGCCCCCCGGCCGATGGCTCCGTGCCATACGAGAGTGGTGGATAATTCTGTTTTAGTTTCGCATTACATCGCTGCACTGGGAAACTGCGAGTTCTATAGAATAACTTCAACGTATATTTCGATGCCGGAGGGGCGATACTTCGAGTGACGGTAGCTAGCGATGCTGAATAAGAATTTGACTAATTTAATCACAGATGCTAAGAAGCCACCGTTCCAAGTGCCATTGTACTTACTTTACCTTATTTTCTTACTCTTACTGACAAGGGAATATCGGCATTAAATTTGGCCAGGAAAACTCAATCAAACATGGAACTACGTGTCTGAATATATGTCTCTGCAGATACCAAGCAGTTCCAGATAGAGACACATTAGTAAAGACTCAAAATTTCTCCACTCACTTAAAAATCTGAAGGAATAATTCCCAGGATGCATTCAGGCTCCGTATTTTTACTATGATTACGAAATCTTGCCCAAGTCTTGCGACAAGACAGCGAGATGCATGTCGCAAAGTGACTTTAATCTACTTAGCCGTAAGTCCCATGAGAGTATGCGAATACCAACTACTGGCATCTACGTATATGTGTAGCTGGCTGATGTCCAGCTAGGAAAATATCCGAAGGATTAGAGCGGCCGGTTTTCTTGAAATTTGTCATAAAATATATGGGCATTGCAATCTAATATGATAACTTATGGCTGTAAAGCCATAAAATTATTGAAATAACTCAAAAAATTGTCCAATTCATTGAATAGACGTCGCAAATAGAATGAGATATGACCGATTAAGCGTTTCCAGATTTCGTTGGTCTGCTTATACCACCACCACCCCTACCACCACCACCACCGCCAGTAATAATCGACAGTTACAATTATCCGCGGGGGTTCTCGGCTGAGATAATCCTATGGATTATTCGAACGAAGTCCTCATAAATTCCATGACTATGCGTGAGTCACAGGGTGGATTACGGTGTAAGCCACCATGCCGACGATGTACCAGAACAACGCGATAGCTAACGTTATACTACGAAACGGGACTCCGCCCGGGTGCATATCCTTCGACCTACCCCCCCGACTAAAAACTCATTTGGATGCGAGCAATGGGTCGTGAAGCAAAGCGAGAATCATTCTGCCGGAAACACATTGCTGCCCGACAGACAGACAGACGACCTGAAAGAGTATAAAACGACGACGGCGAAGAGCTACTTAGAAGGAATGACCTCTGAACCCTAAATTTTTCGCGAAGAATCCGCTGCAGCTAAAATGACGCGATTTTAAAAACTTTCAAGCACTTCGACACGTTAGGTATACCTACATGTGCTTGTGGTAAACGATTCCTGTCACCTCAGACGTGAGATAAGCGAGTTTCAACTTTAAGACTTGGGTATAAACTGTGAGTACTGGTATCTTAAGAGCGGTGGGAGTGCAGCTGCGTCAGTAAAGAGGATCGTTCCTTTCAGAATAACGTTTGCTGCACCGGAAGCTGTCTTTATTTGATAAAGAGACAAAAAGGACGCGTTTACTTATCTCACCTAGACAGTATCTGTAACAGCCCGCAAGGACTCCCCGCGAGAATCAAAAAACATGAAAACGATTCTCCGACCTTCCATTTCCGAGGCACTTTGCTCTTTAATATACGTATCAAATAATCTTCTTTGTAATGTAAATAGAAGAGATTACGCTTCGTACTAGGGCTCGTCTTCGTCCCTGCTGCAGTCGAGTGCTTTGTAATATTTCGTGGCGCCGTATGCGATAACATTGTGATCGTTCAGCCCGTTTCTATCCGTCTATATAAAATTTAAGCACAGCTACAGTATAACGTTACTTCGTGGTGGAGTATCCCATTGGGAACTGGTAGATCCAACTCCCATGGGTAACTTTTCTGTATAATACCTATGTACATAATATGCGTATACATACATATAAATTATACATAGGTATACGTATACGTGCACATTATATTCACTCCTCGAAAATATCGCAGCACATTTCAACGCGTACCTACTACGATAGTTATTCCGGATGACGCATGGCAGATAACTATAGTGTAGCGATGCAATTTACGCCCATTGATGGGGGTGAAACGACTCTCCAGCGATATTTCTCGGACGAAGGGGTCCGCAGAAAGGGATATCTCAAATTTTAATTCACTTCTCGATCTCCGTATGAATATACCTTTATATACATCAACTGCGAAAAGTCAAACCCACCCTGAAGAGAGTGCAGACTTCACTAAAATTTGGAATATGATTAAAAGAGAAAAAAAAAAATTACACGATTACCTGCTAATTGAATCGGTTCTTAGTCCCGAAATATCGTAAATGAGTTTCATCACATGTCTGTATGATCTTCGAAATTTGAAAATTTGCGTTTTTTTTTTATTCCATCAAAACTCTGAAATTGTGTGAAAGGGGGACCAGTCAATAACATCGTATGCAAATAATAGTGACACGTGTAAAATGACAATCACCCTACCTTGCTCGTAGGGAGTTTTAATTAGATTACTCCACCCTCTCTAAGTTGGAGTCACCCCAACGTACTGCAACCTAGCAAACAAGAAGTGACACGATGAAAACCCCCCGTGCTGGAAATGATTGGGCACATTCTTTCGAACTGGTGTCACTGAACAAGAATCCGTCACTGTTTGAAAATGAAACAGTTTGTCAAAATTATTGTTACGGTATACGTATGGTATTGCGAGTTCGAAGACTTGAAAATCCAGCCAAGGGATCTATTTCTGATTTCTTTTTTTCTACATATTTTTTTTTTTTTCAGGATATCTTCGCACCGTTTTATCAAGAGACAGGATTTGTTTTTAAGTATCTCCAGGGAAGAGGAAACGCTTGAACTCTCAGTGAACGATCAATCTGTTTTTCCTTTGAATCCCCTTCCTGGTTCGGTTCTCCCACCCAGCGCTCTTTCACTTTGACAACTCGCAAGAAAGCGAAACGCATCACACCGTAAGTTATTTCTCGCAAAAGATCAGACCTTTATTTAAGAAAGAGAGTAGAAATATATAAATATACGGCTTTATATTGTAGGTATATGACGATGTGGGAGCTGAAATTTTTTTTTACCTATATATGAATACCTAATATCGGCGTATGTATACGAAGGTTGGAAACAATCGAGTCGGGAAGCACTTACGGTAGAAATCAAAATAAAATTTCTTTTTTTTCTTAGCTACCGTCTCACGGTTTCCCCAACGGTAAACAAATTGTCCCTAAGGTTCCAATGGAGACGAAAATAGTCGGGACGCGAGCTGCATCTCTTGGGTCTCGCAACGCTTCCTTGGTCTCGTTTGGTCCTTGGGGACGAGAATATACCCTCGACGAAGGAGGACGACTTTGATGTCAGCGACGCGCGTGTCTTGCGAGATGAAATGGAAAGATGGCTTTTTCGTACCGAATTTTATATACATATACATATGTATGTATATTTATATTTCGCGATTCCCACCTTCGCTTCGAGACGATAATAGGTGTCGCTTGAAGTCTCGCTTCGCTTCGCCTCGCCTTCGCCTTGCTGCCCTTCCCTTTCATCTCGCAAAAGATTCCATTAAAAAAAGGACACGGTTAAATACAAAGGTGTGATACGTTATAAAAGATGAGAATTTTTTAAGAAGAAGAAGAAAAAATTCTTGACGTATACTAAGCGAGATACGTTATTCAAGGTATAAAAGCGAGTGTAAAAGGATATCCGCGAAAGTATTTTTACTGACCAGTGCAAAGTTCCGTTCGAGATTTGAATCGCGGAAGATCTGGTAATGTTACTGGTTCTCGTGCCAGGATACAAGAATTCCCTAAAGAGACGTTAATCCGGAGTCCATTAGAATATCAGGAACGCGTGCGCGAGAGGTATTTCTGCAACGGTTCTATGGCCGGTTGGGGATTCCCCGCATGGCTTTACATTCGGGAATTATTGAAAAACGATGAAAACGCGGTCGCGAGCACATACCGATAAATTTTCGTGGACTTCCGCCCGCTCGGCGTAGTTTCGACAAACAGTCAACCGCATAAATCACTTCTTCTGGATCCCCTGCAGAGTCCTGTATAATACAAACGCACTCAAATTATCTCCCATAGACTCGAGCGTGTTATAAAATCGTAAAGTCACTTTGTCAACTCGCATAATAACGTTATCGTTATATTATACTACACCATATAATAACTATACGTGGTCGGCTCACGTTGTTATGTGTAAATCCCCCGATACTGCAAATAGGACGAATTTGTAATTCCCAGGACACGCGAAACTACAACCAAGACAAATTGATGACCTGCAGCGTTCTTGAACTTTCTTTATCTACACGTTTGTTTTTTCTTCTTCGTATTTCTCTTGGAAGGACATAAAATTTCTCTGCTCACCCGCACCTACCCCTCATACAATAATTTCTCGTTCTTATACAGTACTCCGTGCTTCTGACTGATTGTAACTCTCGTATACATGTATAGCTTGTGATATTTCAGACGGTATTAATTCGGGGCTTTGTTAAACTGTTAATAATTTTCATACGTTCGATTCGAATTATTTAATGAGATTATACAGCCATGGTGATTCTATGCCAAGACAGTATAAATTATATAGTCCGGTGTGATTCTTGATAGAAAGTTTAGGAAGGAATACTTTTAGCCAATTTTTTACCCCATGTCCGTATAGGAGACATTTGTCCAAAAGTATAGCCAAATTGTATATGAGATAGACACGAAAATGTGTATGACATTTGAAGAAAGTTGATACATTTGTCAATGGTAAAAAACTTCGTTCTATACGTCACGCACTTTATACAGCGTGGATAAATTGTTATCATTTTACAGATTCGGATATTGTGAGCAAGGTTGAAAAACCTCCCTTTGGAGCAAAGGTTAAACTATCACGTGGCCGAGTGGATGCAAGCATGAATTCAAGTTAAATAATTTAACAGTTTACTCCCTGCGCAGTTTCCTTTGGAGAAGTGAATTAAATTCTGAACTTTTATACGAGAGGAATAAATGAAAAATAAAAGATATAACAAGAAAGAGAAAAAAGTAAAAAAAATAATAATGATAATAATAATATAACTTGGGTAGGGGTAAATGATAAAACCGAATGTGGGGTAGAAGTTTTTTCGAAGGCAGAGGAACGAAAACAAGTTGAAATGTCATGATGAAATAGCTACCCGTGCACGAAAAATAATCTTGAGAATTCTCTGGTGAATTGTGAGAGAATTTAGCCCATTATCGTTCAGCACCAGAGCTTAATGGGTGCAGGCTGAGAGCTTAGCAATCTGCTATTACCAATGTTACTGTCCTGAGGCCGTAGCAGCTAGGTTTTTCGTCTCTCAGATAGAGGAGTTTAAAAATGAAAAAGAGAAACGCGTGTTTTTAACTGCATGGTAATTTCGGTCGTACATCTTTCCGCCCTCGGGCTTCAGGGTCTATTCTTTTAAATTTTTCCTCGTTATACCGTTTCAACGTTTTATACCGTCTTACCGTAGGTATAACGGTTTCATATTATTGAAGAAGAAAATTTTGGCCGTGGTTATAGCGGTAGAACAAATGTCTGCATCTGAATCAAGTGCAAATTATTTATTTACTTTTATTTTTAGTTCTTTTCCCATTTGTATCCTTGAATTATTTAGTAACACATACGTTTCTTCTTCAAGTCTCAAGTCACGCACGAATCCCACCACGTAGGTTCTGCGCCAACCCCATAAATGAAAAATTCAATATCTACCCTGCAGATATCGCACACGGTCGATCTATCCACCCAGAGCCAGAACCTCTAACTCCGTATGCCGCGTAAACCATTGGATAAATTGGTAATTCAAATGAAATGGTCAATAGCAATATCCTTGAATAAAGATCAAAATTTTATCCCTACTTACCTACTCCTGGATTCAGGGGGTTGGGGTGGGGCAGATCAGAAAATAAATAGAGAGAAAATGAAGTGGCAAGTCAAGGGAGAAAAAAGGAAAAGATACACAAAAACGAATCGAATAGGAATTGATAATAATCCAACGAGCGGAATATATGTTTTACGCTAGAGGACCCGTGGTATTTATGATAATTTAACGAGGTAGTTAAGTATAAGTTTATAAGTTCGGTAACTCGCACGGAGATTAAGTCGTGGTTCAAGATCGGTATTCAGTTCTCTTTTTTCTCCTTGGTTTGAATCTGTTCCTTATATGTATTTGAAACGTGTATGGTATACCAGTTACGCTGTTGCACATACGTGGTGCGAACTTCTTTTTAACCATCCTTTTAGTTTACGGCCCGCACTTAACTGTCTCGTGCAATTATTACTGATACGATTGTACCAGGGCGGAGACTCGTTTGCCATGTAATTTATTAGCAAATATCGTTTTCACGTCATCCGTACCTACACCCGTGATATAAGAGAGGATCAATTATTGACTCTCGCCATTTGACACGGTGCAGTGTGCACTTTACTCGTTATATACGCGCAAGGGCAGAGATTTAAACGGGGCAGGTGCACCAGCAACATCACGTCGGTTCGTTGTTTGAGAAGGAGGAAGTGGGGTGGTGGATAATTGAAGAGAAAATAAAAAGACACTCAAAGGCAACGCTGGTTCCATAATGCATGTGTGTACGTATGCAGGGTTGAACTTTCCGAAGTGCATGCGGAGCATTTTCATCATTGTCTCTATCGCCCTCGCCGCTCTTTCGAACTGGGCCATAGCCGATACCTATATATGTATAGTTCTTCGTACCTATACGCTATATACAGTCATCGTCCATACTCCCCTATTTGCATACTAGGCAAATCCAATTTTGTGCGAACAAAGCCGCCTGACGAAGGGCGCTAACTCAAAGCGATCCGAACTCAAAATGCTTCTTGCCCTGAGGCGACATATGTTCGATGTTTGCAATTACTATATAGTCACTATATAACCTTGTGTGGGTATTTTATTATTTTCCCCCACCGGACTATTGTCATTTGATCGAATGAACGACTCAAAAAAAACATATATATCGTATAGGTATGTATTTGCGTAGGATCAATTAGCCGAAATGTAAATCCAGAGATTCTACTTCTTCAGCGATTTTCATTCTTCTCATTGCAAACAATAATCAAGCATACCAGCCGTATTTATCATCGTATTTATTTGCAGAGAAAAAAAAAAACAGCACTTTTACAATAATGCCTTCAAAAGTATTTGGATTTATTTCCACCATTAAGGGATGGTTTTTGTATTTAATTTGCTGACAATATATCCATTGCGTAATTATTTCCTTTTTCTTCTTTTATTGCTTTATTGCGAATTTAATATCGAAAGATTTATCCCACCGTAGGTCCATTTTGCAGAAAATTTTTGCCGGCTACTTGTTCTCTCTCTCTCTCTCTCTCTCTCTCTATTTATCTTCGGAGAAAATTTACTCGCAACATTGACCAAAGCCACGAATTTGGTTACGGGTAAAGGATCGGTATAATCCACTCTCAATTCAAAAGCCTAGCAATAAATCCACGCCTAATGTGTGTGTGTTCTCTTACGTGAAAATAGCTCCTCGGCAACCGTTCAAAAGTTCAATATCCAAAGTTTATCATGAAAATTGGTATTCCGTAGCTAAACGTAAGTTTACCAATAAATCCATGTGTATCAGTTAACGATTTGTACTTAGCCTAGCTAAATAAATGTCTATTAAAAAGGCAATAGTACCACCGGAATTGTTATTCGATGTAAAAATCTTGAATTTATTCCTCATTAATGGTGATAATATTCAAACCAGTAAAGATTTCGAAGATAATTGTTCACCTCGTAAAGTTTCCTTTTCATTTCGCTCGCGATAGAGATGACGATAAAACAACTCTACATATACTGGACGAAGGTAAAATTACCTCGAAGTAATAAAAAATTATTATAGGCGTATAATAATTGTTAATATAGTTCGTATATAGCTATCTATAATCTATATACTGTTAGGTATTTCTGGGCTTGTGTCGATTCACTGTCCTATACTAAATGTGCATATATATCTAAGACCGTGTTGTCGGATGGAGTCGAGGGAGCAATCTGAAGGGTTTTCGATCCTGTCGAAATGGTCTTTTCGTGGCGTGTCTGGTGTAATAACATTTAATACATCGTTGCTATCAGTCGTCAGTTGAGGCTAAATCGACCAGAGTTATTCCCTGCGGTGAGTTACGGTGGAAGTAAGAACCTAATTTTCACGATCGAATATGAAAGAAAGAGAAGAAAAAAAAAAAAAAAATTCGTTGACTTTTCTGTGATACCGATTCTTAAATTTTTGTACTTTTCCGATTTTCAAAGTGTTTTTGCAAGGCAAAGCAATACCTAGGTATTTTAAATTTTCACGCTGGTTCAGGGAGTAAGTAAAATGAATTTAGTCTCGTCTGCTCCCGCGTCAGTTCACAAATTTTAAGTAAATGCGCGATGAATAAGTAAAGAACGTCACGAGGATCTTGTCGCATCCCCCGGGATCTCTATAGGAGCAGAAAAGGGAAATGGAAGGACAACTGCAGAAGTGAGACTCGAGTTAGGTGTGGCGTCGAATTTCTTTCATAAATAAATTAGCACTCCTATATACCTGGCTCTTTTTAACTCTTCAACCACCAAATGCATCTATCTCTTTCCATGGCTAGTTGTCGCTTGTAAATTTCACGATAAATGATCACGTGCCGGAAATGGGGTTCCCGGAGGTGTCGTATTCGAGGTATACTACAGTTTTTTTTATTTCTATGGATTGCATTCGATCCTTTGCTCATACATATGTCTAGATAAAACATATATACACATATGCATACATAGGTGTATGTATCATGTAGTACATATAAATAGAATTCCAAGTGACAGACAATGGGTCGATACAAAAAACCCGCATAGAGAATTAGACAATAGTAACAACTTCGTTTTGACCGATTGTTAAACGTACGTGCGGTGAACTTGTCGAGGTAAAATTCCGATTAAAAGCATTTCTAATTAATTCTTAGTTAACTTGCTTAATTATACGGGCTACTATAGAATTTCGCGAGTGCTACGTTCGAGTTATTAATTCAATCAACTAATTGCTCGCTATCGAGGACGTTGTAAGGCCTCATAATTAGAATATTAATTAGTCAGAGATATGAATTATTCAAAATTATTTCTAAGTGACTAAAACAGCGGGTTAAAATTCAAATACTAATATTATACTTGACAAAAAACGAAAAAAAAAAAAATCGAGCTTTTAGATACGCGAGGGAGGAAAAAAAATAAAAATGTAACGTCTAGGTGGTAGAGGTAAGTTATTTTCAGGTGACTTGAACGTCATTATCTTCAACTACTTTTCAAGTAAGATAATAACACACTACGGGTAACAAAGCGAGACAATTCGAGTGTTATTTATCGTTGCCTCATACGTTACCAGCGACGACATCTTCCCAGAGAAATCAAGGCAACATGCCTGGTTCTCTACCTCCGTATTTTACCTCTGTACAAACTCGCTCTCAGACTATTTGCTTATCCGTTTAATATCTGATGCAAGGTCGACGTAGGACCATCACTCAAGAAATAAGGTCAGCTCTGTCTGCCGCGAAACACTCGCCTCTATTCGAGGATGGAATTTCTGGCAAGGAATGTTACGGACAAGAAGTCAGTTCGCCTCTATAATTATATGTATGGTAACCACCTCGTAGTTAACATTCAGTTTGTCATTTTTTTTTTTATTTTTTTTAAATGAAATAATTTCTAAACCCTGAGTATGTTTTCATGGGAAAAGACTCGTTAACTCGTTATAAAAGGTATCGGATTTAGTAATTCGATTCATCGAACGGTATAAGCTCATGGGAAATTGACTAATTTTCATCTGGTTTCAATCAGGCAGAATCTATTTTCTGTTTTAATCCTGAGGACATGATCATTTGAATGAACTATTTTGACATAGGCTGTCGCGCGTTCAATTAAACCTGGTAAATAATTGACAGGGTGCCCTAAAAGGGTGATCATTAATTTACATTCGTGACATACGGTGTCAACGACTAGACGCACTACTGACCCGGCCTCACTCAAGCTGATGTACGGATCCCTGACATGACGTATCCTCGACTACAGAGCGTCTGTCATTTCGTCTGTCAATTTTATTCTCATATTTAAATTCGACTTCGTAACATACTGTAGAATTTTATAATTCGAACCTATGAAATCTGATCCGGAAATAATTAGAAAGTTATTTGCTAGATTGGAATAACTTGAGAACCATCTTTATTCGACATTAATCGCGAAAGTTCGCAGTTTTGATGAAAACGAATGAGAAAAAAAAAAAAAAAAAGTAGGGAAGTAGGAAATCTGAAGGGAAGGAAAAGATTGAGTAGCAGTAACTCCTCGTCTTGTGTTAGCAAGTAAACAAAGTGGCTGATTTCAGGTTTAGTGGGTCGTAAAGCTGCTCGCCCTGTGCCTTCCGAGAGTAAAAACAAATGGTAAACTTTAACGATGTCCCTTCGCTCGACGAGCAGCCTGGCTGGCTACCCTTAATGAGCCGTCGACACTGTTGCGTATAAACCGCTGGCGAGAAAAGGGGCGAAAAAGATGAGGACGTGTCAAGGGATTCGCGAATGACACGACAATGAATGTAATTAACAACTATTTAGCATATTTAATAGTCTCGTGATATTCGACCCATCTTCTCATACGGTCACACTCAACATTTGCTAAATGAAAGCTCAACCATTCAGGTTGAGTATATACTGAGATTAGAGAAAGGATCTGGGTAACAATATCATCCGCGTATCTCTTCCCGTGTATTTTCTATGTTTGTTGAAAATTCCGTTTACAGTATAGCTTCACACCCTGAAGAACGGCGAAACTATTCGACCGCGGTTTCCAGAATCGTGGATTCAAAGCCACTGCATCCCCCTGTCAGCATTGAACCCGCATTTTTCACAGTGCGTGCAGTAAAGAAATATAGATAAACGGACAGACGCATATATAGGTATATATTATATATATGAATGTCTGCGTGTCATATATCCTGCCCATGGACACAACATGTATAATATATACCGACGCAAACATCCATACTGTAGGCATATAGGACACGGTGCGTTTGACAGGACGACACGTCACGAGGATGTGGCCTGTCATCGTCGATTTACTCACACCAACTTGGTGCTGCAACCTCGATATTTTTTAAACGCTCGATTCAACTCCACTCTTCGTGCCAGATACCTACACGAAGCTTTTGTAAGCATAGACTGCAGTTGTGACGAACTTCGACGATCCGATTCTGATAATAGCATCAAGTACGTGTGTGAGATTTTCCTTGCAACGATATAACGTAACAATTATCAAGGACTTATCGGTAATTTATCGAGTCACGGTGCTCATTATCATCGCTGATCAAACCGTATGTCAAATTTTTGAGAATTTGTCGACAAAAATTTCAATATTAGTTGAAGAAATCTACAGCTTAATATCAATCGCCAGTTTAACACAGATTTAGAAATAATGTAGCCGGTTATTTGAAGCAGAAAATTACAACAGTAACTCTAAAAGAATTTCAAAATAATTATTAATAAATTTGAAAAGCAGGAATAAAGAGTTGTTTGGTTGTTCGTTTGGTTGGCTGGCTTCGTTACCATTTAGGATTGTCACTACGGGATGAAAGCCGCTTCGTAGAACGGATAGAACCCGGATCCGTGAGCGAGAATTTCATTGAATTCTTCACTTGAATCGCCATTGTGTTCTAGATTTAATAACTGGTCCAATTTATTGTTCGTTTTTTATTCACTATTGTTCAATTCGCTTGTCAACGTTTCGATTCAGGCAAGAATTTCGGCGAATATTCATTCATATTCATTCTCATTCTCTCGCGGTTTTCAGAATTTGGTATCATATCCCACCTACGGTCCCACGTTATGTGAACAGTAGTTCATTTTTAAAACCGCGAAACAAAACTGCTAGATTATTGTAGTACAGAATATAGTATATCTTATAGTTACACGATATTACATCTGCTATAAATAATTGATCGAATTTCCTGTTTACGCATAGGGGCTTCTCACATTCACCACGTATTCTACCTTCAGGTCTGAGACCCTATATGACGTGTTATCTCAAATCTGATTGTAATGCGATTACATGAGCATATACGATTCGTGTTACATATATACCCTCGTGCTAGATGTGCCTATAGATATAGAGAAAAATGTAGAGCATAAATGCACATACACGCGTATGCATGTCGAGCTAGAATCAAGAGAGAAGTGTGGAGTGTGAGTATCATCTATTTGACATTACGTTGATATTCACTCGGCAACGTACCTATCCATTCGTTACCGCGACGATACCAATCGCATATCATAAATTACGTCAGCTAGTATCGATAATTTTTTTAGAAAACAATAAGCTTTCGTTAGAAAGTTCAAGCGAATTATTTTATCCGTCGAGGTCAGCGGTATTTTAAGAAATATGGGGAAACACAAAGAAAAAAAAATGATGGGCTGTAGAATTTGATCACTGGGCTTATATTCGATGATTGAAAATCGCCGATTATTTAAAATCAAAGAGTATTATACTGTCGATACACGGCTCACCCATAAACGATGGTTTCTACAGGAACGTGGGGATTTTGAAGAAACGTATATCTATATTATGTGCTCGGGACACGACTTACCTGAAACAAATGAAAAAAGATCACGTTAGGGTGTTTCATAGCGTTACATACATGCGATAAAATTTTACGACTCAAATGATCAAAGCCTTTGCCTTTGATTCAGTTCAAAGTGCTCAACTTGCTTTTCCGCGTGGGCGTGCACAACATTTCAGGCAATCAAGGCTCGCCTGGTGAGTTCGCTCGTTTCCGATCGTTAGGGGTTTCAATTATTTTTAAATCGGCATCGGATCGAAATCGCTTTGGTCAGCATGGTCACGCAACGCTAAACTACACAGTACCGATCGCGGGACGACGATCATGTCGCAAAACCACCTACGTACGACCTCATTTGAGCTTGGTTTATTTTTCGCATCGTGTCCCGAAGCCGAAATCAAATTCAGTGATAAGACTAGCCATAAGTCTTGATTCGACGATCTTTGCCCATGGATCTGTCGCAGATCTTTAGCCCCGATCACATCATGATACGCACAGCGATGTTGTCCTATCCTTATTTAATCTTTTTCATTTTATTTTGCATTGTGAAGTATACTGAGAAGAGCTACGTACGTTACATATATATATATACCAACACCTAGCACCCGCGCGCACGTGTCTCCCCCAAAGCCAGACACTGATTGCAATAAATTGCTCAGGCTGCCCACGTGGCCGTGTACGGTTGCGGCAGGATCGTTTATCAGCCTTATGCCGAAAGGCGTCTTATATAGGAAAGTCTCAGCATCAGACAGGTTAAGAGGTCATTTCTAGTCTGATGTGAGTGATTAGACAAATTGACAAACGCATTAAAGGCTGAGGTTTGGTACACTGGATCTATCGACGAAAAACATAAAACGGTTTATTTTCTTACCAGTTATGGAAGTGGAGAATAATAAAAAGCATTATATCGACGAAGCTAGTTGGCTGAGTAACAGGAAAGGACACGTGATGGTGAAAGGACACATCTAATGTATGTGATTGACACGAACTCGAAAACCGTTAGTCTCCACTTTGCTACCATTTGAATAATTTATCTTGTCGGTCGGTCGGGATTGAATGGGATGGGATGGGATAGGATAGTGGGCATAAATTTCTTCATAGTTTCATTCTTCCTGGCTTATTTACCGAATAGTTTGACGTCGGTTCTTTTTTCATCAATAAATTTGATTAAAACAGTAGAAATTTAGAGTAAGTCTTCGTAGGTCGCAATATCTGTTAATAAAATGATTCAGGTTGACGAATATTCGAAACGCGAGATGAATCACTGATTGTGGAAAAAGAAAAAAGATTGATATGTTCAGCGTGCATTAGGCTGAATATAAAATAGCTTGTAAATTTGAGACAGTAGGTAATATGTATATCTAGATCGTCAAGTTATGGGAATAATTCAAAATTCTACATTATTCAAATTTGTATTCAAAATTCGAATATCGGTTTATGTATTAGGCATGGAATATTCTCCGTGAATCCGGAATGGCTATTTGCTCACCCCAATGATTTTGGTCGGGTTATACATACACATACGTCGAAGAGTCGAAAGACACTGGCAGGGAATATTTTTGCTGTTTATATGATTTAATACGCCATAAATCCTCTTCGGGTCTCCGTTATATTCGAGTATGATAAAACTGTCTTACAGTAGATATATTACCAACGATATACCAAATAATATTTCAATCGGGAAGAAAATAAGGTACAGCGAAAAAAAAAAATTTATCAACCAAAACGAGCCAATAAAATTTTCGGTTTTGCTTCGGTAAATAAGTGAATAAGTAACCCAAAGTACCGTCAAAGACTACCCCACGCATTTTTCGTTGTATATAAAAGGTACGAAACTTATATGAATTATAATGGGCATTCATAAAGCAATTTTTCGTCTATACAAAACACGTGACTGAAAATTGAAACTAAAATCGTTCGACGATTTGAGAGATCGTTTGTGGTCAATTTTTGCCCTGCCATTCTCTTCCCACAAACATCGTTAGCTCTGAAAGATTTAAGAGGTCTATTAAGAAGAACGAGTGTCTGCCAACGCCACTGACTTAAATCAAACTGCCAATATGGTATGGTGTAGCTCTGCTTCCCTTATCTTTCTCTGGGAAAGAAGTTATATTTTTTTTCGTCGTGCGAAATGGTAAGGATTCGTTATCATCGAGGCAGTTAATCGTCCGTCAAAAGTTCAGATTTTACTTGAAAAAGTTTTTTAATTAGGCGTCTTTATTTGACTTGGGAATTTCCTCGCGTTTTTTAACCATTCGACATTTATTCTAGAACCTCATTTCAACGTGGGCTGTAGGCGATTCGTCGGTCGTAAGAATCCCGTTCTTAGTTCTTTACTTTATTCCGTTGAAAATAATTTCACTTTCAATAAGGCAAGACGTCGACGGACGGTCCATCGCGTAATCTCGAAGATATGATTATAGCTAAATCCTTAATAGCAAAGGAAAAAAAGTTTGGAAAATAAGTTTACGCAAAGTTTAGGGGGTTGAAAATCGTGGGAACAACTCAAGTCCAATCGAAGATTCGCAAAGGAATAACATTTGCTTAGATATCTAAGCATCCCTGAAAATATGTAGCAGGCGTGATTCTTAGATGGGATGGTAGGCGCGGAGCTGGAGCAGGTCTGAAGAGAGTAAGGTCGACGGGGTGACAAGGGAGATGTGTTTTCTCTGCAAATATGCTGGAAGACGTCCCAATGCGGAACAGCGCGTATAGAAAAGCAAAGAGGGTTGTCCGGGGGTCGAGGGTCGGAGGTCGGGGGTTTTGGATCCACGTTCAGCCATGGGCCTTCGAAAGTTGACAGAAACGGGCGATGGACGGGAAGTACGTTTGATTTCCTCCATTCATAAAAATCCTCCGGAGGTGTGCACCAATGCATAAATAATTTTTTAGTTCACCGCGAGTATATATAAGGTTCGAAAAATATGAGAGTCTGGAGTCATGGGAGGGCGTCATAAAACCCTTGCTTCAAAAACCTCTTCATTCCTCGAGATACCATTTCATATATGTAATAGGTACATCTATATGTATATGTATACAGGACATTTTGCTTTTCAATGAAGAGTCAGGTCAGTAGGTTACGCGCGTTCGTTACGACTTCTAAAAAAACTTGACGAAGTATTCAGAATTCAAACGAAGGGTGACAAATGAGGATAATACTCGAATATAAGGGCCGGATTCTGATGGAACGAAAAAATTATACTTCAATATTTTCTCTCATCTACCAAAGCGTGAAAAAGTCGCTTGAATTGGTCCGCAAACATTGTGAGATATAAAATATGAATATAGCAATCATTGAAGTAGATATAGAAACTTTTTCGATCCACTTTCCGAATAATAGTATATTAAATTTATTTCTATAATAATTATAACTGCGACTCTATTTATCCATAATATGAGAAAAACTATCTGCAGAAAGACCAAAGTTGGTAGTTTAGGTTTACTTTTCAATTATTTTTATTATTCGCTACCGCCTTACGGACGTTTCTGTCATTCTTGAATAGGAACTATTACTTTCGTTATTTTCTCTATAAAATGTGTTCACGGCAAGACGTTGTGGCCGAGTTACCTATACGTAGTATTATGGCGTCTGGGATGACGCTATTAAGTTTAAGTAGAAATCCTTGAGCTTTTCTCATTCCTTTGGTTTCTTATGGTCAATTGCGCTACGGGAATGAACGGTGCTATATATCGCTATTCTGAGTATTTTTTAAGTCAAGTTTGATTAAATGTTTATTATCAAATCCCTGCGCGATATGTAGGTATAACAAACAAGCTGAATTTACCTCAAGTAAAAGAATTTCAGGAAAAAATGTTATTATTAAATTTTTCAACAATTATAAACCGACTTTATACCATAAGCTCTTCACTCTGTTGTTTTTTCATTTTACTCCCTCACTTCCGGTCGAACAATTCAACTGGCACGTGCCTTAAAACGACCAACCAAACGGAAACGACTTACGTAAATACAGCGCAACACAGATTGAAAATCCGGATGCTGTATGCGGAGTAAATACGATGTAGGCAAATGGAATATATAATACATAATATATGATAAACGGTACATTTTTTAAAATTTCATAGGTATATTTCCACTGATCGGATAAAAAAACCTATTTATTATCTCCCTTCGACTGATACGACATTTGATAAAAGATAATTGAGCTATTTTCCAAAAACCTATGTTGCAAAGGTTGGGATAAAGCTTGGGGTCCCGTTTGGTATTCCATGGGATTAGTCTGCAAATTACTATACCGGATTTTCCAGTTGTTTTAGCGTTTATCCATCGTACTTTTAGGCCACCCTCAGTTCCTAGACTGAACCTTATAGTTTGTTGAAGCCTGGAGGCTTTGGTACGTTCATTTGTTTAGTTTGTTTAAACTCGTAAGTTGCAAGCTGCAAGCTGGCGCTCACTGCTGCAATGCGGCAATCTTAGTTGAGCTTCATTAAGAATGTCAATTAACCTGAATTGAATCAAGCCTAACTCCTACTCAGATATTTGCAGTTTAATATACGAGCAGATCGATGATCCGACTAAACAAGCTTCATATTCAAATAAGCACCAGCTGCAGAAGAAGTGGTTCTAATTTTTTCAAATCACTCACTTGAGGTATAAATTTCATAAAATACATAAAGCCTAATTTGTTGTAAACTAGGGTAACCCCAGCTTGTACGAGGTCTAGTCTTAATTACGTGCGGGGTTGCACTTGGTGCAGGACATTGTGAACGGTAAATGTGCAATTAACAGCTAGACAGCAGAGGAAAAGAGATTAAAAGTAAAGTACAAACGAACGGATAGTTCTAAAACCGTCTCGCTTTAATCAACAAGCTCTAACAATCACTAGCGAGCGTCAAAAACTCTCGGCTGCCTCGCAATTTGAACTTGCACACAAGTGTAATACCTACGTGGTAGCTTCGTATTACAGTGGAAAAACTCCACCGTATCTGCCTCTGCTTTGCATGGAAGTATTAAAAATTTAAGCTCTCTATAACGTGGAAAAAAAAAAAAAATGCAAAAAAAAAAAAACGGTGTTCAGTTATAATATAACGTCACTCCGATCGTGATTGAAATTGTCATTTCTGCATTAAGCTCTGCTCAATCGATTTCAAAATGATTTAACTTTTTTTTCCTTTGTTCTATATACGCATTCACGAACCAGCTACTGATTCTGAGCCTATTTACATCCGGTCATTATGTATGCCAGCTATTACGGTAAAAATAGAAAATACAATGAATTTTTGACGGCGTGAGTAACAGGCGTAACTCATAATCCAACGGGAGTTTTTAATCTAACGTAGTAATAGGTCATTACGAGGTATGCCATGGTTCGTTCGTTAGAAAAGTACAGACGAATAATACAAGCCAAGGCGGGACACGATTTTCTGAGGGACCTCCTGCAGTGCGGACTTTTAGAAAGGCATTAATTTCGAGTGAAGGAGGTCCCTGGTGTTTATTCAAATTTTACTAAATATTCTTAATATAGGTAGATGGGCTCGGTGAGGTAGGCTTCCACCTTCCTCTCTCGTTCGTATCTTATTCTCCGTGTATTTTTCTGTTCTTATATTTCTCGTAATTCACATTTTACTCTTTCGGTGAATGAAGTTATACCGAGTTACTGCAGCATCATTTAATTTTTTTTTTCTTTTTCACCAATCACTTTTAATGAGATTCTTGAAATACGTCTTTACTCTACACAGCTCTTTTCATTTTTCACTTCTCTTTCATTTATTTACGGATAAGGCACAGCGAATGGAAGATGAGATACCAAAGCCATAATTTCACGTACTTATACGTATGCTTACAGGTCATAAAACGAACATGAAGAGGGATCACACAACCCAAGGAATCCCTCAAGTTACACGGCTCCGTCCCTTCCTCAGATATGCGGCTCACGAAACAAAGTCAAAACTAAACTTGACGAAAGTTTGAAGTGATTAATCAAATAACCAAAGACTCACTGCTGTCGTCATGTCTCGAGTTACAATTTGAATTTCAGATGATTTTGTCTCGATCTAATAATTTACAGTTTTTCCTAAAGCTGCACCGTGACAAATTCAACGGTTTTGTCTCGGTAATTAAAGAGCGTTGAACAGCGCGAATGAAATATTGAGAATTTCTTGTCTGGGCCATCGGTGCGCAAATAATGTATTAAATAATTACGTTAAACAGTCTGGACTGAAATGAAATCAATATTCCTGTGGGTATCTCGTTTTAAAGTCGCGTTGTGTTTACCACGAACAATTTATTTCCCCTTTCGTCTCTCATTCCCAGTTTCCTTTACTTCCTGCAATTTATCGCCCACGACTAGAGGCACACCCCCAACCTTCTTCGGGGCGAGCGACAGGGTGATTGCGTAGAATCGTAGAGACTTTACTTGGCAAAGAACGAGAGAGTGAGAGTAATATGAGAGGACGAGTACGAGGATGAGGTGGATGAGGATGAGGATCGAGGAAGAAAGAAGGAAACAGAAAGGAGAAAGAAGAGAGAACAGACGAGCCACTCCCCAACGATCTGAGATCTTACCAGGCAATATCTATAGTGGGTCGTAGGTCGCAGACATATATACGATTATACAATATCGAATATACTACGCAGAAGTCTCTATTCTCAAGCCTGGAACATGTATCTAACGCGTTGTTTTATTTATTACCTATAGCCCGTTTATCACGAATGGTTCTCTCGACCAATAGCTATCGATTCGAATGTATAATAAATCTAATAAAAAATAAAATAAAATAAAATAAAAGTACGAAAAGTATTTTAGTTGATTTCCACTATCGGGTAGAAAGAAAACTTCGTTCGTTGAACATTCATTCGTTTTCAGTCTTGTTCGTATTCTGTGTGTGCTTTCGAGTCTGTAGGGTCCCGAGGGTTGGAGAAAAGTGGCGAAAGTCGCATAGACGTCGTAAGGAAGCTTCGGGAAGCTCCAGGCATTTCTCAAATTGCGCGGAAAGCGAAAACAATCGAACGTGGTTGGCAAGAGCTAAGGAATTTTCCGTTTTACTTTCGGTTAAAGGAATGCTGCGCTTTTGGGGCTGATGTTTGTCGGGACTAGGGAGACGGAGGGTGAACTGAGCCTGTGGTTGAAGAGGACGAGGAAGTGAACGAGGAAAAACAGGAAGAGTACAGGGTGCCGTCAGCCAGTCTCTCGCCAGATGCAACTCATTTGTAGGCATAGGTTGTAGTCAGTTTCTCTCACTGTCTGTCGAGCCAGTGCGCTTCTAATCTCCAGATGCGTAAGGGTAGCAGTGCGAAAAAGAAAGAAAATGAAGAAAATCACAGGCAGTCGTCCTATATATACCAACGAAGTAATTTTCACAGGTTTTTTGGATGAAAAAAAGGATAGTTGTAAATTTGAATTTCAGATGTTACGTACATCCCATATAAGGTACGACAATATAATAATAAAGTCTCACGAGAAAGTTCTAAAGTGTTTAAATACCTTTATGGCAAATTATCACGTGGCCTCAGTTTAACTTCTGACCATACGGTCAGTCCCGGTCAACTCCTTGGTCGCTCGTACACACAACACAGGTTAAACAAGATACTTTGCATAGTCTCGATTCTGGTCTGCAGTATATACACAGTTTCGTACATTTGATGTGGTCGAGGGAACTCCACCTTCACCCTTACCCTCACCCTCACCCTTACCCTTACCCACACCTACCTCCTCCTTTTCCTTCTCCGTAACATTACAGCACCTTCATGTGGCAGCATCGTTATATTCCCCGAATGCAGTCTCATGGGGGTCGTACATAGCAGTTCCTTTGCGCTTGTGCGAAATCCTTAGCTAGTGAGAAAGCCCCGGTAGGATATTGCGAGTTACAGGATGTTTGACTTGCCAAGTAAACCCTGCTCCTGGTCTGGTCCTCTCTTCTAATAAGGGATATTACATAAGCTTAGCTTAGATACCTAGCTTCGTTCTATATAGCATAGGAAAGCCACTGCTGTTAGCTACCAGTGTTATTCTAAATTGTGGCTTACCCTAATTAATTTTCCTACGAGTGCTCGACGAGTCAAGGATGCCGCGGAGGTTCAACGAAGAGGTCACAAAACTAATTAGCGTTTCTAGCTGTTCCAATATTTGGATTTTACGACCGTTATTACCTACAGCTCAAACGGAAAAGTTCACCTTAATCATGAACCTCCTTCGCCCACGTCCTGCAGTACATTGTGTTAGCTATCGAATACACACACATCTATTATCCCACACCCACATGCGGTTTTCATTTCTCTCAATTTTTAGGAAAGTTAAAGATCCGTTTGATCCGTACGTTCTGCGACGGTATCAAATTTATTTGGTTACATGATATCTCGTTTGTCTGAATGCATCAATGTGAGAGAGAAAAATTATGCTGGATAAAGCTCATTAACGATGAACGATATCGAGATTCTCACTAAAATGATTTCAAACCGAATTTTCTCTGTTCATTCGAGAATGTTTCAGAACAATAGAAAGTTGCAAAATACGATGTCCGCGGCAGCTGACGATTCGAGCGATCAATATAACTTGATAAGGATCAGGCTAAGCAATTTAAAACAAATTGGAAACCCACTCAAACTCGGTAATTATAAATTTTCATCAATTGACGTGGGTCTAAGGGTGCCCTGGTTTCGATAATGCCACCTTTTTTCGAAATACAAGTTCTCCTGTTTCTTTGTTCATGGTAAAAACTCGCGGCCAGTTTTCGTCCCTTTTAAATACTCATAGAAAAATTTCTGAATATACTCAAAAGCTCTATCTTTAGAAATAAAACAAAAGTACCATTTGCCATGAACAAATAAAGTAGTTCACCTTTCGCTTTGCAATTTAAAATTTCATGGAAAAAAAACGCGCTCTACTGAGGCCATGCTATTAGATCTTAATGTCTGCTGTACACACTGCAGAGGCTGTAGAGTTACGAACAATAGATAAATCTGTACGACGAAAAAAAACGGAAAGAAAAAAAAAGGAATTCAAACGTTTTTCACGTTTGCAGCTGGATAGTTGCAATGTAGATAAGTACCTACATAATTATGTTGGGATACGCGACATACGCGGTTACGTGTGTACATACATACACGTATGCGTATCTACCGCCGTCGGCTACATGTCCTATACTCAAGTCAACCTACTTATTCACTTAACCAAGGCGCCTCTCGAAGCCATGCAAAAACTCACTCAGTGCAGCTACCGTACTTGCAGCTCAAGTTCCAGGAATGATTCTATCGATTGGGTGGCCTCTCCTTGCAAGAATACTGGATAATATCTCGGTATTTTCTCCGTTTGTAAGTAAAGATGAAGCTGTGCTTGCTCGTTGGTTCTTAGAGCGGATGAGAGAATTGAAAAAAAAAAGAGCAAGATGGACATCGAAGGTTGGAAAGGGACAGAGAATGGACATCGAACAGTTGCCACTCAGCTCGAAGTGCTGACAACGACGAGGTAAAGTGGAAGGACAGGTTGGGTTGGCCATCGATCAACCAACGAGGATGTCTGAGCTTTTGAAACGGTCGATTTCCTGTAGGGTAGTCGTCGCTTCATATGCATATAATGTACATATTGTATTACCTGAACGTCTATATAAGTCCTCGTCTCATTTTCTTACGGAATTAAACTGCCAGAAACTTTGTCTTCCATCAAGCACAAGTCGCAGGCTGAGTTGAAGAAGAAATAAGAAGAAGAAGAAAAAAAAAAAGAACTGTCTACGACATGGAGTAAACAGAAAAAGACTTTAAATCACCGTCAATCAGAACTTGTGGTTCCCCAAAACATTTCCAACCAACGTTTTGTGCCGCTGATATACCTATATCTAGCTACCTATCGGAGGATAAACTTCGACGAATTTCCGGTGAAAATTTATCGAGACAAAGTCATCGTGGAACTGGCGATGGTATCGGTAATATTTATCCTTTTGGTAGTCAGTCGTTCTGGATTAAGGCTACCATGTTAAAAATTGAACACCAACAGCAAGGATCGTCGCATCACAGAAGCGACAGCATCAAGTATCGGCGTTCAAGTATAGTTAAGGAAGAGGAAAGGCGAGGAAAGGAAAGGAAAGGAAAAGAAAGGGAAGGAAAGGAAAGGTAAGGTAAGGGCTTGGATCGTGGCTGGTGAAATGGAAGAATTTTACCGAGAGCAGTTGAATACATTAGAAGATGCTATCAGGGTTGACGGCCCGTTACTGGTGTTCCGTTCCACCAAATTGGACCCGGAGTACCGCCGTTGAGTATGGGAGGAAGAACGAGGCGAGGAACGGTTAGAAGACCCTGAGGGAGAACAGAGGAGGAATAAGAGGAATAAATTTAGATTCCTCTACGCCGTGACAAATAGCCGTGTGAGAAATGGGCTTGATTATTTTTGGGATTCGAATTTTCTAAATGAAAACGGAAGTGATATTTTAACAAAACGTATAGGTGCACTTATTCACCGGAAAGACTTGCAATATTATTCTGATATTATTCACCTAGAGAAGAAGAGATAATGGAATAGAAATTCAAGGATTTTCCAATTAACTAAACAAATTCTAATATTAACCGAGTTGCGGTATTCGAAATTGTCTGATACTTCAAAAATTGACTCAACCTTCGTTTAATTCCCTTTCTCAAATCGTTTCCGAAACTTAGATAATAATTTATCAATTTTAATTGGTTTTGGGTTAGGGAGTAGGATCTGAACCGGAAATCAAAATCCTCGATGGTCAGTTAGCGAGAGAGAAGGCTGGACCAGCTTACGACATTACCGGCGTTACGACCGCAGGACATTACGACATTATCGTCAACGCGGCAGACCATTAATATCGCGGGACACGGTTGTCATGTTCGTCACACTTCCATATATTTCTCTCTCGAAAGACCAGATTGACGAGTTCAGCCTCATGTTTAACGTCCCTTTCCCGTACCTCTCTTGGTCAACAAACCGATGCTTCCACCCTGTGCATTCGCGTTTTATGGCGGTCCAGAACGAATAACTATATTCAGGAATGCGCGTTGGTAGGTCTTTTGAAAAGATCTATATCGAGCGATACACGAACGATATCGTGGAGATAAGAGAACATCTTTTTACGGTCCTGAGGCTAAGGAGTCAAAGAAAACGAGGACCTACCGCAAGGTATTCTTCGTTCTTATTTCAGACCCGAATTTCGAATGAAATCAGGCCAGTTAAGGGTGGATGTCACGTAGCTATGGTGTTTTACTTTTTCTATATGATAGGATTTCATTTCCAAAATGAATAAAAGTTAATACCGTGTAATAAAATTTGATTATTTGACCGTTTGAATAATTTTTTTTTTCATAGCCACGGTCATAGTTTTGAGGGATTATCTGACGGATACATAAAGCAATAATATCTGATTATATAACAAGGTATTAAGGACGTTATAAGCAGCACGGAAGCAACGGCATTGGAAGATATCTCGTAGGCGTGAGAAAGGGACTCGAAGGGGCTTCAACCGCTGTCCAAACACACGAAGAGAGAATCAATGTTGAAACACAACTCGAAACACGGCAACACTACCAGAGAACCCGGGCTCGTTTGTTCGGATTCTCACAATAACCCGCCTGGGGTTAGAAACGTGTTGTATTTTCACATTTACTTCTGTTTACCACTTTTACGAGAAAATAACTACTCTTCCGGCTTTGTTGACGTCGTTAAGCTAGCCGCCTTTGACCGCCTGACGAATACCCTTACTTGCAAGAAAACCTGTACTCCCTGACCAAAGGACGTACCTTGAAGGTACCCGATGACCTACGACGTATCCTTTACCGCATGCTTAACTTTCCAGTAATTATACGTCGTGATTCATTGTCGTCAGCAACCATTGGTCAGTCGGAGTAAAACCTCGACATATCTTATAGAGATTTGAATTATGTACATTCACAGTAAAGTACGGTATGTCGTTGGAATGGGGTAAAGCAATGAATGGAATCGAAGAATGCTTGGAATAAAATTTGTGGAATTAAATGAGGTAGATATTTTCTTTTATAGAAATATTTTTGAATCGTTGCGTTGGTCAGATTATACTGTACACATATACGTAGAGAATACCTGCGGTAGGATAGGAATGCATCTTTGCATCTTCGCATTCTTGTTAGAATTCAAGCGAATTCCTCTATCCGGACTAGGGGCTTTTCACATAGTTTGTTCACCCAAATTCAAAATACATTAGTACTAAAATATCGTGGTACTAGATTTCGCTCGCTCTGAATTTACTAAGGGAAGAAAGGAACTTTGGAATTGTGTCGATTTTAGAATTTGACTAACAGAAATTGAACAGAGCTGTACACCTATCGATTACTGCAGTAATCAGCGCGAGCCATGGATTCATTGTCAGCTTCGCTACCTTCTGTTTGTACAATTACCACCGGCGTGGCATAGCGTGGCAATTCTAACGACGAGAGAATTTCCGGCGGGATTCCCCCGGTGAAATTCAGCATCCGGACGATGTCTGCTCTATAGAAGACTCCTGTAATCCGTACAAGTTGCAACAATAGCGTTAAACGTAACGGGAAGTACACCCTGATTAATAATGTCAGACCCTCGAGACGTCGAGCGTTCAAATCTATATATATATATACCTATCTAAGTCCACAAAGACTTGCCGATGGGAATCTTTCACTGGTGTGATTCACAAAACGCGGATATATACGCGACGAATTGAAAACCAAGTACAGACATACGAGATATGCAGCGCAATTCTTATGTAAGATAAGGTCTTTCCAACACCCAATACGATGGGAGATACTTTACAGTCTAAAATGTCAAAGTAAAGCTGGATATGTGTTTGTCGATATTTTCTTTTCAACAGTTTAACGTGACGAAGGAAATACAGAGGTAGAGCAAGAGTGATAGAACGTGGAAAGAGAATGCGAAGAAAGGGCTGATCCTTGCAGAGACAGGACTGCAGTAAGCTTTGCACCGAAAGCTGCTTGAAGTTAAAAGCTGAGCTTAGCTTCTCGTGTCAGACGAGGCGCGACTGACGTGGAGATTAGAAATCCGATGACACAGATTTTTGTTTTATATTCTACTCCTCATTTTGTACCGATCGCAAGGAATTCAAGCTTGCTTTTAAAAACGTTGTATACTATATGAGGGTGTATCATTCCGTTTTACTAAAATTTCGTTCCCACCTTGCGATGGTATTTAAGAAATTTTTCAACCACGATTCAATTAAGCATCTTAATTAATGAAAGTCTACATAGGTATATACCTACTCATGTACATGTAATACTTACTATATGTATATAATCCTTGAAACTTTAGCAAGTTTTGCTCCGAATTGAAGATGACGCCGAATAGATAACCTGGGATCTAAATCAAGCTCTGAGTTATCTCGTACGCAGCTGGGTGAGGAGAGAGCCTGGAGCTACATCAGGATGGGCGAGGGCCTGCGTAAGGCGGTAAGCGCCTTAGGGTTATAAATTAGAATCAACAATTAGACTTGGGTGCCATCAAAGGCTCCGGATTCGTTCTTAGCGAGTGGAACTGAAGATTCGAGGTAGCGCACACTCATACATACATTTATACATACGGACACATACATCCACAGATAAACACGGGAGAAGAACGAAGAAACGAACAAATGAACGAAAGAACGCGAATGAAGATGCAACGCAACGTCTTCGTCTTCGAGATCTTTACGTCCGAGCTCTTTTATGTTGAAATTTTTGGTACCCGGACTAAATACGTGTTAAAATATTCATGGTCATACCTCATCCGCGCATTATTCATATTTAATAAGTATTAAACCTTCCTTCAGTTCCCATCAGCTTTCATCTCAAAAAAAAAAAAAAAGCGTATACTTGTACGTAATAAAAGATATAATATAAAGAGTATCTTTACGCGTGGCCTATAAGCCCACTATACCACGTATCAGTAGCACACGCGCTACTAGTATATATAAAAAAGTTCTGATTTGATTTGAAATATATGTGAAAATAACTCGCGTGCACGTACCACTTTCGACAACGTTTGTAAATTTTTTTCTTTCTCCTTTCCTTTCTTTCTTTTTCTCTTAATTTTTTTTCTTTTTATTTTTTCTTTAATTTTGTTTCGTATTTCTCTCGGATATATTTGCTCGCAATCAGTCCGCGTGTTGGCTTGTATCAATATCATTATTATTTATGTTGATATTGTTATTATTATCAGGTCAAGTCTCGCACGCCATTCGATAAGCTGGTTTTCTTAAGCCGGATCCACACTGAGAGAAAATACTGCATGGCTTCGTCGAGCTCTTTGCCTTACTTATTATTCAGCTAAGTTTTAGTTTAAACTATAGAACTGAGAGAGAGAGAAAGAGAGGTGCCTACTTCGCGGCACGAATATCCAGCGATATTCACAATCAGCAGCGCGAACTCTAAGCAAGCCACGAAACTCGACGTTCTTTGCCTGTTAGGAAATCGCACTCGTGCAGAAAAGCACAAATTCAAAGATCAAACATTTAACAAAAATACTAACTCTTGGATAACTTTTTTCTTTTAGGCGTAATAAAATTAACTACAAAAGTTAATGATGTTCATTTTCATTTCAGAAAATTTCACCTCCATAAATTTGACGATTATAAAATTCACAATATGTGTAGATATGCGTACACGTAGAGATGACGGCGAATTGGCTAACAACCGGGGGGCGAAGCGAAGATATAGCGATTGAACAACTAGCGTATCTCTGGACCGGAGCCGAGGCGTGGATCGCGTTAATTAATTAGGTTCCGGTAATTGCCGGTAATTGTAGCAACAGTGTTCGACTGACCACCGTATCTCCGAGCTCTACCATCCGCAGTGGATATTGAGCTATCCTCCCTCTGATCACCCGGCTACGCATATGTACATATATACCCGTTCGATGAGCATGTACTTATTGTGAGCACAGAACACTGGGGAAATGAACAAAACGCACAAATTGATCACTTGGCAAATAATAATAAGTTATGAGTTTTGATTGAACAAAAAAATGAAGCATGTATAAAAACCGATCACTTTAAAGAAATTTCGTTCTTTATAAGATCGACTGTTAAATATGAATTAAATAATTAGTTAGACACAAAACCGCGAATATTTTGTTTCATTTTACTAGATAAGAGAGTAGAGTGAAGAATTTTACGGTTCGGGGGATTTAATTATGAGATCGACGTCTAGGAGGATGCTGCAGAGATTAGAGCTGGTTCATGATATCTGAGAGTATGGTTAGAACGGCGCAATGTTACTGATAATTCGCAAGAGGAAATTGCATCGTGGATTATGTGCTGCAGTCAATGACTATGCGATAAACATAGCGTACAGCGTAAGCTGTACGACCTACGTTAATCCCGATTGTACGCTTGATTAGATCGTTGATTGGCCGATTTCTTGCCTCTTTCAATTTTGATCGTATAGACGACAAACCCCGCATTACTTTCTCGTTTATAATGTCGGTTTGAATTAAAATGAGACAATTCATCAGACTGTTAATTAGGTAGTTAGATACGTATAACGTATGGTCCGATTCACATTTAGAAATAATAAATATCTATGTTCTAATCTTGAAGAAAAAGAAGAAATTTTTCACCCGAGTTAGAATATGTCAGCAGCTTTCTAGATTCGGGATATCGTAGCTGGGTATATAAATTAGAAGAAACGTCGTACGAATCGGATTCTTTGAAAGTTTTCTTTTTCATCGTTCGCTGGCTTTTGAATTTCGTTCGATTTTAAATCCAATTTCTTTGTAAGAGAGTTGAACTAAAACGGTCGACAACCGGAATGCAGTTACACTGTCCCCAACTAATTGGACTACTTCGACGAAACGCGAACGTCCCATGTACCCCGTTCTCTTTATACGTTTCTCTTCTAAATTACAGACGTGGTTTTCGCATGACAAAACTTACTTCCAACTCACGTAACCGAATGATCCTGAAAGTAGTAAGGGTCGAGCATGTTCCGTGACTAACTGGCTATACAAGGAGAAGGTTTTAATACCCCAAAGACTTTGAGGACTCTTAAAAATCCGCCTCCAGAGTTTAGCGTTTAAGAGTTTAAGCCACCATATAAGGCACCTTGAGATTAATTAAGATGATACAGTACTTCCGGTATTTATGGTGGATTGTAATAAGACTCGCTTCGCTGTCTGGCAGCTTATATGGTAGATATCTGCTCACTTACGTACAATTAGTTCAGCAAGAGATGAGGCTTCGTATTCATAACGACGTAATATAAGACCAATTTCAAGTTGACTTACCTGAAACAAAGAAAGAAAAAAAAAAAAATTAAGGAAATTAGACATTAGACTTGCTCAGTTTTAATCTGTGTATAATAATTCTTCATGTGTATACATATACCTAGGTAAATAGAAGTGAATGCCGACAAAGTTATGGATATGAGGATTCGATCCTTAAAATGTTATCCAAGTCGGTATGTATGGGGAAAAGAATGTATATATCTGGTTTAAGGCAAGTAGGAGCAACGTTTATAGGGACAGTTTGATGTCACGGTATTCGGTTGGACGAGGGTAGTATATGTACATATAATACAAGACCGAATTTTATGGGGCTCTTGGATCCCTGAGCAGAGTAGGTATTTTGTTTAAATAGGATCAGACACGGTGCTCCGTAAGAAGTTGGGAATTTTATTATTCTTACTGAAAAGTACCGCGTCTGAGAGGAAACGAAATTGAAGAAGATCAAGAGATTCTTCAGTTTGACACAGTTGTCGATGTGCTTGGAATCGAATGAAGATCGTTTAAATACCAAATTTCAATTCTTATTTGTCCCCCTAAACTATATTATTCTTCTTTCGAAACTTTTCGAAACTTTTCAACTAGCGAAGAAACTCTTTCTTACGATGGGTGTAATCCCAAAAAACTTTTCAAATCCTTGTATATACCTAACGTACGTATAAAGTACATATATACATACATACCTATACATACCGTCTGGGATAATATTTATTCTCCCATCATAGGAAAAAGTTATACTGAATCCCAACGAAACTTTTACACTCCAATAAAGCACACCTTTCTCTACATATACCTCGTTGTTATACCCATAGCTATTCAATGATCATTTTCAACTACACGATCATTTCACCGGTATAAAGATCGACATCATTGAAATACGTCAATTAAATGACAGAGTCATATTACTCGAAGATTTAAAAGTGATTAATAATTATTGACGATTATGGCAGCGTGACAAAAATCTGGGTAGGCGCTGACGTGATCATCCGCTAAGAAAACTGTTGTAAATTATCATCCCGTTCTCTTTGGGAACCTTGCGTGGGAGAGACCTGCATGGGCGTGTAGCTGTCTCTTAGCATGGCATGGCGTGTCCGTGGAACGCAACAATGCGATGGGCGCCACGGGTTTATAATAAGTTTAAAGCAATTACCATGCCATTGTACTCGCTCGACCGAGTCGCCGTGGTAGTCGGTGGCGAGTGATTGATTGAGACGGGGCTATTAATTATCTGAGATTGGTTACAGCTAATGAACGCTATCATAAGCTGATCCAAAAAGGACAAAAGCTATGTACAAAATATGCATCTTATAAGGAAGACGGAACCTCTGACTTTGCAGGATCGGTTTTATGCAAGGGGTCAATGCCTTCGTTGAGGGTCTAAGAATTTGTGCAGAGTTTGAGGATTTCTTTCGCATGTGAATTGAAAATATTTCGAATACCATTCCAGTGGTAAAATTTTCTCTGGATTTTCAAAGCAAGCCCGATTTTGTTGCGCATAATTCCGCGTTGAAGTAATTACCGATGCAATAATTGGTAACCTGTTTCGTTCTGAACGGTGTCCACGCGTCTTAATTTCGTTTAGTTTTATCGCCAGATTTATCCGTAAGTATACCACGGTTCTTGAGATGTTCTACGACACGTTCCCTATGCCCGGTTACCTTGAGTAAGACTACCGTTAACTGATTAAATGTACATATTCATCCGTCCAGGACTGACTAGGATTTGAGAAAGACCCAGAACCCCCGTTGCCAACAGGTTTGGGCGACATTTAGCTGATGAGTTTATGATCGCCTGTATTCTGTCTTTGGCGGAGAAGCTCTGCTTGGCTTCGACTGCTACCCCGTTCATTTTACGACTAATAAAACAGGAACCGTTCCGAAGTGAGAGAGGGATTCACGGAGGTTCAGGGATTCCGTTTTACGGAAACTAATTCCAGTAACCTGATAGGCTTTCAGTGGTGCTCGATGGCAGAAGGAGCTGAAGAAGAGGAACAGAAGAACGGGATTCACGACAGACGAAAATGTGCCACACACAAACGTTGTAAGAAGATACGACGAGGATTAAGAGATTTCTTGTTTCTGTATAAAACGTTAATTTATCTCACTCCGGGCTTGGACTTCGGTGATTTGATATGTTTTCGCTTTTCATGGATCGGGGGTCACGGTGTGTGCGGTCTGCTCATCAAATTACTTAATTTCCCAGTGTAGGTACAGATTCTCCGCTTTCATGAAAGTTTTATTAATTAGCTAGCTAGCGAAGCATCTGGAGATAATTCACAGCCAGCGATAACGGGCTTTGTTTCGATCCAAACAACGGTTTGTTACAATTTCCGTGTCCCCTGATCGGGACGATCGATCACGTTTTATTCAAATAATAGATAGCTGGAGCAACCCTCATTCCTTTGCTACGAGACCGGAGAAATGTCCCCGAATTGATCCTCTCATTTTATCTCGACGCTTCCCCAATCTCTTTCGCCCTCTCACCGAGGCGAACGCGGACACGAGGCGACGCGACGCTCATCTTGGTTACCATTTTACTCTAACAAGACGAGAGATAAGAGGGATCTGAAATCCGAATGGATGGATGGCGTAAGCACGTCCAGTGGACTCTTACCTCTAGATGAAACGATAAAGATGTCAAGTTTCGAGCGAACAACGGATAACCGAGTGGGTCGATCCTAAAAACGTGCAAACGGACCCAGAAGCCCGTGACCATACGTTGACGAACCAGCAAACGGCTTTACGGTCAAACTCAGCCACAACCAAAACTAAGAGTCATCTCTGGATGAAGTTTGCCCTTTTCGCAACTCACGCTGATACTCCTGAACACCTTTCATTCAAAGATACAACACCATTATCGAACACGTTTCAATTTGCCTTTGCGAAGCACCGACGAGCGACTAGTCACTCACGTATTTTTGACGAGGTTTTTACCGGAATGAATTAACCGCCTTTCAAAGTGAAAATTTTTTAGAACGGCTAATGAATCGAAATCTTAAAATTCACATACTTGGTAAGGGATGAAGGATTTTAATATGTGAATTATGGACCTATCCGAGCATTGTTGTGGAAACATTCTCCAAGTTTCAAGCCAGACGAAGAAGTTGAAAGAAAAAGATGGGCAGCTGGATAGAGCTTATGCAATACGAGGAACACGTGGGTTGGCGAGACGACACGAGGCTGATACTGAAGTTAGATATAGTAGAAGTTACTTACGCAAGTCTCTGGGAAGCTGGATAAACGCGGGTTCGAGTTGAAGCAAAACCACTAAATAGACACGATACTAGGTATAAATTTTATCGGCCTCTGTGTATCTGCAGAACGAAAATATATGTTTCCTTGGATACCCTACACATATAATGGAGACGTTATTTTGTTGAGGTTGAAAAAATTTTCTTTCTCCTACGATCAGAAGAAACTGTTAACATGTTTCCTGTCTACCTTTAGGCCATCTGCTTATGAAAATACAACGATGTAGTATCGTCATTTACAATATTCTAGTTGAATTTAATTCAGATCCGTCTACAACGAATGACATTCATGTTTGAGAAACAGATACGACAAAATACGGATAAGAATCATATACCATGAGAAAATTAGGAGAACCGTCCTTTGGGGCGATCAGTCACAAAATGTGTCAAGCGTGAGAATCATCCAGACAGTTTTCCTCTTTTGACATAGGTATATCTTTACGTATGTACAACTCATCTTTACATAACCACCCGTACACATGAACGTAGATATACTAGACATACAGGTGGTGAAGCATTCGGATTTTTCAGTTCCAATGCTATTCTCATCTAATTGTAAAACTAAATAAACGAACGAAATCGTAGCTGATCATTTCTTTAGCAAGATAAGCTTTGCGAGTTGATATTTGTTTGCGTAAAATCTGAAAATCTGAAAAGATCTCAGGTACGACTTTACGTCTATGTGCTCGATACCGAATCAAATATAAATTAAACCAGATATAAATGATCAACAAAATTGATACAACATTTTTCTTTTTCTCATTCCATAACTGAACCAGAGTGAAAAATAAAATTGAAACTCACTGATACTTATTTCAAAGTTAATCATCCTTCAAATAAAGTCAGGTATTCTTCATCTGCAGATGTTTTTGCTTACATACGTTGAATATGTGGGATCGCAGAAAAATAATGCTCCGCTGAATCGTGTAGTCAAAGTTGTTTTTTTTTTCCTTTTCTCATCCTCAGTAGTTATTGGGTACATGTATGTGTACAGAAATTTTCGGTACGATTGATCGGTACGGTCCGCCTAGATTTGGGACGATTGAAAAGTCAAAGGTACAGATGTGGAGGATAGATACGTATATCAGTGAGCCAGATGAGGCGAATATTTACGCTCTGAATCAGACCAATTGCGAATGTTTTGTTCGAGTTTGTGATCGGAAAATCGGAGATAAACAACTGGGGAAGGTATAGAGGGTATGATAGAAAAATTGTTCCGTGAATAGAGAAATTACTTTATTGATGATGGGAAATAGTAAATTGAAAATTGAAAATTGAAAATTGAAAATGGTAAATTGAAAATGAACCGCAACTCCGACGGGAAATAGGTCGAGTATCGACTATCCGTAATCTCCAATTTCCAATCAACGACATCTCGGAGATATTCGATTTAACCGATACCTACTCTGCTAGGACGTGATCACGTATATGATATGTAGGTATGTACGACCAGGCATGGTACATAGCAGATCTGTGTATCTATAATTCTCTCTACTTTTTCGACTTGATAAAAAAAAAAAAAAAAACTATGCATACCAGGTATAACTTGTCCAGAAGCAATTAAATTTATTTGAAAAAGGTTTATATTTTTATATACGAGTCTAAATTCAACGTAAACGGTGATTTTCATTTTACCACAGTCGTATATGTTCGTTGAGAATATTAATTACTCGAGTTTTTTTAAGAACCGTGTGGGTCCACCTTACCTGAAGTAATTTTAAACATAGCTGCATGAGAGGATGGAAAAATACGTTTTTAGTGATCGCATAAAAACGGAAGCGATTATTCCTCTGCTTGTTTCTGTCCGTTCGCCGTTCGTTTCTCCGTCTCGCGAATATCTCGTTATAACGTAATAAAGTTTTCGCTTGATTGGATACTTATATAAAATGCAGGCAGCCCGGGCTGAAGGTATCTTGTCTCGTGACGAAATAAAAAGAATTAAAAAGATTCATTTCAATCGTTAGAATATTTTCAACGTTTTAATGAACACTTATTATAATCCAGTAATTTTACGGAGAATATTCGAGGAAACACAAATAACGATATAAAAATTGTAAAAAAATCTTGAAACATCCGAAATATTGACGCTACCTCCCAAGACGCATCGCTTCCATATTAACCGAAACATTTCGAGATACCCGAGTCTACCTCTTGGTGGAATTTTTCTTATCATATTACCTACCCACCTATATAAATGGCCGGGATTCTGGGTCACTCTTTCGAATTTTTAGCTCAAATCTTGAACCTACTCTTGAGACCGGAAATACAATTTTCGGGGGGGCGTCCAATCTCTGCGACCTTATAGAGTCAATAGGTTTACAGATTACCTCGGGAATTTTTTGACACGGAAATATCATGAGTTTCTCACGCGCTACCGGTATAACGGAGAATACCCGGTGAAGATACGTTCCGTTTCTTCCGCTCTCTTATTGTTGTTATCCTTTATCCCGAAACCAAGGCGTCGCAAGAATATAACCAAAAGTTTCTTTGTTCGTCGTGCTAACGAGGTCCTGATTGGGCAGGGTGCAGGTCTTCTGGTTGTACTAGTGTCCTTACGATGGACATTCCCCGAGTATCCGTTGATGGTATCAAAACAGGGTCCTGTGGCTGCGTCCTGGCATGCTAGGACTCACGAGGACCAGAGAGTAAGGTATCGGTATGGGTATAGAACGACGCGGACAAGCGAGCAGCACGCCATTCAAATTCTAAGCCTTGTTAGGCGGTCTTGGCCTGTCTATTCGTCCACTCGACCATACTACACATTCGGAATTTCGGGTTTTAAAGCTTTAAGATCTTGTAGGTATCCATAAAGGACGAGTCGACGATCACCGAAGGATTCCTTAGGGTATTAGAATTCTTCCTTTTTTCTTCTTTGGGCTGGGGTTAGGTACCAAGACGAGATTATAATTACTATAAAACGAACGGTATATAATAAGGATTGACGAGAGGTCTGCACCTAGGGTTGTTTTCTTAGTTCGGATAGAAAAATTAGACACCTTCACTAATGACAAGTCTTGGTCGACGTTCTAATCATACGCTACCTGGGGTAGAATCAATTTTTTGAAGATTATAAAAATTGAAAATATCTTCCCACAGTAGTGGTCGGAGGCCGAGAGAGGAATGAAATAAACTGTTGTGGAAAGAGAAAAGCAATCGGTGGTGTCCCTGCTATTACGAACCGTGTTTCTTGAGCGAAACGTCGTAGCCACTGTAAGAAGAAACGGTCTGGGATAAGATGGGGTACCCCAACATCTCCCTCTCAACTCGTTAAAAATCGGGCGTCAGCCCCTTTTTGTTTTCTTAGGGAGAACCAATTTAAGGCAATTTAACCGTTCCGAAGAATGATTGTGATTACGCAGCCCAGGACTAATGATGATGGTCGGCTTTCGTGCGACCAACCTGTCCATTCATCCATCCATCCATCCATCCATCCATCCTTTTATCCATCCATATAGCCGTCCTGCCATCCATCCGTCCGTAAGTTCGTTCACTCGTTCATATATCCTTAGGAAACCCCCGGAGCGTTTCTAAGCTTTGGTACATTTATGTTAAACATGTGGATGAATAAGCGTCGCATACCGAATGTACGTCATTAATTATCGAAGTAAAAATCTGTTTGGTATATCACGAAACATACGCAAAAGGAAAAAGGAATAAGGAGAGTAATTCTTGACCTATGTAAAAAAGAGGAGTGTTACTGTCCGAACAAATCGCCACTAGTTGCCAGTGGGTGCGGGTAATTAACGATAGCTAATAACAATATCTTTGGCTTAATTACCGAAGCGGAGATCGTGGAGAAAGGACATCTTACGCTCCGCGTGTGGTTGGGTCAGGACAGAATTTTAATTAAGGAAATTAGGAGGCTTGTTATGGCTCTTAAATATTCTGTAAATACAAAACAAATATAATGTATAGAAAAAGGATGAAAATAAAATATAAATGTAAAATAAGTTTTCGTTACAAGACACTAATTGTATTTATAGTCACCTAAATCAACGTCTGAATAATAGCTGAGACCGCTGTTAAAACTTATAATAAACGAATATATATATATATATATATATAAACTCACAAAACTACGAAATACGAAATACACAGTCATACCTTTCCACAATCCACTATTCACTATTCAATAAACAACGAGCCAGCCATTTTATATCAAACGCAAATGCCCGACGTGTGGACTTGTACCAATACACAATTTTAATGGAAATATACACATAGAAACTACGCATATATACACCGCCATTAATAACTGTCTATATAGGATATGCTATTTTCGGTACTACAAACGACTGCAGGGAGACCAAATATTTACCGACATCGGTTTGCCCCGCTCTATTTCCAACCAAACGCAATTAGCCGATCATCGAGAATCATGCATAAGTTAGATAATGGATTTCCGCGGTCTACATCACCGCGTCCGCAAGGCCTGTGGGTCATTGATAGTTTTCGAAGCACGTTCGTCGCATATCATTGGTGCCCGCTTTAGTTCCCTAGGATTCATAGCGCGACTATATTATCTAAAGCTTCGCGTGTCCGAGCAAATATTTGTCTATTAAATTTGAAGATATTTATTCCACCATACGTACGGGTGTAGAGGTACGACAACGCTGATTGTACAAATGAATATATTAGCCGAAAAGCAGAGCATAGAGAAATGTTCTGTGCAAACGCGAGGACTAGTTTGGTGAAAATTTTGTCACAGCTTAACCCAGCTTTGCCCAGAAACTCACAAAACCGAGACATCCTCGTTCTCTGGATTGGCGTCATGCAGAGTTTAGGTGACAGCAGTTGGATAAACCAGTATTTTCCCTACTGTGGCCTCTTCGTACACGATCGGTCGAAGTAGAGTAGTAAAGTGGCCGGTCGTACGTGAGGATATAACAAAGCTGTGTGAAAATCCTCGTAACAGGATTCAGGGTTTGTATTATGTCCACTGCAGACAACGAACTTTCAAATTCCTCTTACGTTTCCAAGGCTTCTCCGATCATATTTCAAAATTAAACATAATATGGCTGCGTTTTAAATTCAAAGAAGTATTAATTAATGAACAATTTCTGACGTTTCCTGGAGCTTCTGACGACTGGACATATTAATAGAGTATAAATATTCATAAATTTGTAATAGGAGAGCCAATACAGTATTGCCTTCATTCTCCTCACCTGGAGACAGGTTCTTCTCTCAGTGAGGAAACTATACGTACAGTATACGGTTACTTCGTTAATTAGATTAAACAACAACTGGAGCACGCTAAGCACATTGTGGGCACAATGCACAGGATTGGAGTGGGTAAGCTTCTGTTTAGTGTCGACCAACGCCAACGTGGATGCCACAGCGTCGCTCATTGAGGTCGAGTTCCAATAACACTGTTAGCTTTATAGTTTAACTTAGTGAGAAACATATTCAGTCATCATTAGGTGCCAACAAGCTCGGTTAAATTGTCTTCGAAAGTACAAAAGTATCATAGAACAAATCAACTTCGAAAATGTTGGTAAATTAAACTTTTTTTGATGACATTTTTTCAATCATTCTTTCACTTGTGAAATCTACTTGATTTCTGGGTAATTTAAAATAAACGGCTGCTTTCGGATGGTTAATTTTTTCGACCTTATCACAAAGTACACATTTTTTTTAGATAGGTTAATCTCGAGAAGCAGAGAGTGCTTTGAACGTTGCATTTAATTTGAGACCTGTCAAGCGTTAACTAGATTTCTCTTGCCTGCCCTTTGCTGGTTCCTATTGACCCATAGTCCAACGAGGTACTATTCTTGAAGGGGTCATGTAGACGGGATTAGATCAAACCCAAATATGGTTAATCTCTCTTCACGTTTTCATCAGAGAACTGAACGGTAACGTCTTTGTCCGTTTGAAAAATACATTTCAGGTTCTTCACGAACAAAAATTCTCCTTATTGCCGTCCGGCCTAATACTGGTCGCAGAGGAAATTTGATTAGCTGACCATGAATAGGAGCTATCGTTGGTGATTTATCAGGTAGCTGTCAGCCGGAATTCAATTTAAAAAAAGAGAAGAAATTGAGAAAAAAAAAGTGTCGCTGACGTCACAATGTGGATTTCATCTGCTGAAGGGATCGTGACATTTAATTATAACGACGAACCTGTCGAGAAAATCCCATTCAACCCAAAAATCATTTTTTACGCGATGGTCAAGCGAGTGTAGCGCAAACTGGAAACTTTTTTTTGCTCTTCCGTGGCTTAATAAATAATAAGACCCTTCCACCCAATCTTCTATTGAAAAGTTTTGTATTCAGAAGCTCGGGGGATTCGGTGGACTTAGTTTAAGGGAGACTGACCACTGCCCGTTGTTCGCACTCCGTTGTCCACCCCGGACGAACGAAGGGTCGGTATTTTCGAACCACGACAAACTCGATTATAGGTCGGTGTGCGCACTTTGTCACCGTCATCAATAAACGAATTCACAAGAAGAGTCGCCAAGGCACGCGCCAAACAACCCAGAATCACCCTCGATCTTCCAGACTCTGGCAGGATCAAAAACGAAAATAGAACGAGTGATAAATTACGATAAAAAATTACAACCATGTTACGTGATTGTCCAAAGAAATGATGAAGATCCGATAACTTCTGACATTATGTGACCCAAAATTTCATGATTAGGCTCACGTGTATAGCTATAATACATACTTATTATTTATATTCTTTATGTATAATTATATATACAAATATATATATAAATAAATTAATAATCATATACATATGCTATACATATGTGACTGAGTATGCAAATTTATTCGTGTAGCAGATGCAATCGAACAAAACCGACGGGACAGGCGGATGAACGGATGAACGACGAACGTACGCTGAGCGTCATACGGCGTGACATCCTGACTTGACCATTGTACGCCTTTGCGTATATATATTTGCATTTATATGTATACATCTAGGCACTGGCCATTGTTTGTCATTGTTGTCATTGTAATCACTCGTGGTGCACACGTTCCCACGAAGCGTGCGCTCTTGGTCTTGGTCCACGGTGTGAGCCTGGTGCAATATGCACAAACACATATAGTATATGCCATTTACTAATTTGACCTAGCACCCAATTAGATGACAATATTTTATCCTCGTTTTAAGAATAAAACCAGATATCATTTTAAATTGATCACCAATTTTGTATACGATCAATGGATTCGAATAGTATACGAAAATGTTGAGGGATGATGGATAAGTAATCGAATATTTGTCTCATCCACACATGGGTTTATAAATTTTCAAGATATTCAACTCGATATTCGCTCATTGTCAGATGACAATAATAATTGTGATTTAATTTCACGGAATAATTGCTATAGGCTCGCAGTACAATGAAATCAATGCTCTAACAGGTCCGTGCAGTCTATAGATGAGAAATAATTGCTGACGTGATTTCCGACAAGCCGTGGCAATTAGTTGGTATACTGAATTCTTGAATCAATTTCATGAATATTGCAAACTCGGTAAACCACGAGCCATCGAGAAAATGACGAGAAAGATAAAAGTAGGGTCATTTTGTACATTCGAGTTTCGTCGTCGGGCGAATGAACGAACGGATGGATGGACAGTTGGAACGAGTAGTCGATGATGGGTTCTCATGTTGGACCAAAGAGTTAGCAGTGCGCGCACGAGTGGATCTCTATAGAGCATAGGTCGACGGATGTAGGGATGCTGCAACGTTGCACTCAAACCCGGGGGCTCCATCGGGCCTAGTGAGCTTGTTTGTATGCAGATGAACCACCCTGGTCCACCCTTCCGCACCCCACCTCCTTTCTTCGGTAACCATCTCTTCGGGCGGTGTCCTAGAACACGTGCGGTGGATTCTGTGTTTGGATTTGGCATTCCCAACATGCAACCTAATAAGTGGGAAACAAACTTCCGATACGCGAGGTATAGAGGAAAATAGAGCGCGAGAAAGAGAGAGAGAGAGAGGAATCACGTACGTTATAAAAGATTTTAACAATGAGTAGTGGAGCATCGGTGGGCATGTGTATCTACTACACGTTGTATATGTGTAACAGAAGGTAGGGTAGACATGCATATTGCGAAGCGAGAGGCAATTTATTGTTTTTTCCTGTACCTGCTATTGCAGCTTTGCAAACGTGACAATGGCGTTTAATTATTTCCGGCTAATGACGTCATGGTTCATCGGTTGCCTGGCTTTATACGTAGTTGATTACCACGAGTACCTAATTCGCGCGAATGAACTTTCCTCTGTCGAGTTGATGTGTACGTGTTTTAATGAGTTGGATTGATTTGTTCAAAGCCCCGTACCATCGTATACCGTGATTTCATTCTATTCATTTTACCATTGAAGTGTCAAACGAATATTTAGGTAGTTCACAAATCCGCATACAGGTATATGTATTTAATATGTATGCGGATCTATACGTATAAGATACGACTGAATTAGAACATGAGACGAGACATCGTCTATTAATTAATTTTAATCCACGGCTGCTGTCGTCAAAGCAACTGTAATTACACTACCACGAATATTGCAAGATATCTGCGTACACGCGACTTGTTGCATAATTTAACAGCAGCCATCTAAATATCGTGATGTTGAATTCCCCGGGAAGGACATCCAAGGGTGGAATAGGACACTGAAGCGACGAGAGAAATGTAGATCTGTTTGGGGGAAAACCAAGCTGATATCGCTAATGGGACAGAATGTATTACAATTGGTTCGTATATCTGGTGAAATTGAACCAGTTGAACGAGCTGAACCAGCTGAACCAGCTAAACTAGCTAAACCAGTTGAAACCCGGGTGCGGCAATCGAGCCAACTTCAACTGCAGATCTTATCGCGAACGTTTATCTCTATTCCCCTGATTACACGGGATAACTTTACGGGATTTCGTACACATTATACACCATAACCCGAACCTATGTCATGAGTGTAGATTTGATCAAGTTTATGCGAGAATTTTGATACCATTATATATATAATAGATAGATGCGAGAGAATGAAGAATATTTCGTGATGATGTGACCCGTGTTTCGTAATAAAAAAAAAAGGATGAGCTGGTGTTCTTTTGTAGTTTCTTCCTTTGCACTCCGTTAATTTAATTTCCATTGGTTGATTGGCGCGTGTTGTGTCTGTCGGCTGACTGACACGTGATGTTATCGGTTTCTTTAGTTCGTTTTGCTTCTCTTCCCTTGGCTCTTGGAAGAGACTCAAGAAGGGACAATTGACTGGCAGTCAGCAAGCGATAAGTGCCCAGGCTGGAGCTGTTCCTTTAGAGATTCTTATTCCTTTAGTCATTATCCACCGCCATCAGAGATTAACGCATTGTACAAAGCCGGTTTCCATCACAATAAACCTTAAGGGCGTGGAGTACAAAGGGTGGGTTTTGATCACGAATCAATACAAATTTGTGTCAATATTTATATACTTACGGGGGATTGATGGTCTTCTTTTTTTTTTGTTTCTTCTATTCTTTCATAGATATTTGTTTCACAGTGAAATTTTGAACTGCGTGTTTTACTACCGTATAGAATAACTGAGGGTTTAATCCTATTTTTGAAGTACTGGTAATCAAACGATCTTGATAATTAAAACTTTACGTTTCCTCAACAAGGTTACTAATCATCAACGTTTTCTAGTAATTAATTGAAGAAACTTTAGTCGTAAACAGGTTACCTTCCATTAAAATCCGATTCATTCGACTATTCGAAAGGTGGGGTAAACGCGATGAGGGCCACATAGCTCTAAGCTTGAACCTCAGAACTTAGAACTTGAAACCTCGGAACTCAAAAGTTTCAATAATTCTTCGTAATAACTTTCGAATGACGAAGCGTAGTTTCTACAGACTTTCGTGCAGAACGTGCGCAACAGAGAAAAACATAGGCTACGATAGATGGATGGATAGCAAGATAAAGAGTCAAAGCCATTGGGCTAACGATGAGGATGAAGGAATAATAAAAATATGCGACAGAAGGGGTCCACCGAAAGAATAGAAATGGGGAATAAGTTTAAGCTGTTGTTTTCGAGTACTATCCCCTTCTTATCTTTTATGCATTATCGGTCCGTTTCCGTACCAGCATCCCCAAGTTTCACAGTCCTGTCCCAACTCCCCAGGGTTGCACGTTCCTACTTCCGTATAGCTATACATTTCCTATCCAATATTATGCTAATACTTGCTGCTGAAATTTGCTACTATCTATCCCGGGGTGGCAGCTTTGCACCAAATGTTATGAAAAAGCCTGTGCTATTCCTTTTTTTTAACTTTATTCTTCCTTCTCTCTTTTCTACCATACCTCCAACCCTCGTAGTCGATTCCCATCCTCATCTACCCTAATCGTATTCAATGATAGGTTGAAATCATTCCACAATCGCGGGATAGAGAGTATAATTACTTGAGTATATATAATACCTATTTGTACTCTCTCATATCCTCGTTTGTTCTCTCACATTGTTCATGCGAGATTCCGTACGGTGCACTTTTAATCACGAGTTACCCTGATTTCGCTAAACGCATTGCAGCAGCTTACGGAACCGCGAGTAAAAACAAGGGTTGAATGAGGCGGTAGGGTACGGGAAGCCGAGTCGAGATGAGCCGATATAACGCAACGGGGTACAAACCCCGACTAAACCACGTTGGAAAAAGAATGAACTGGTAAAAGGAAGGGAAATAAAAAAAAAATGGACTATAAAATGGAACAATTGAAACTAGGCGCGGTAACCCTTCCGACTAGTTACCCCGTATTCTATACCGGCTTATAGAACGGTGTACAATAGTGATGCATGTGCTTGTCACATTTGTACTATACGTAAGGCGAAACATATCTCTGTCATATAACAATTTCGACTTGTAGTTAGATGCGTATAATATAGTATGTATACATAGTATGTATATAATAAACGTGTACAACATATAGGGAAGAGATATTTTCTGGGGTCTGCGAAGCTCGCTCCGTTTGTTAAAATGTATAGCGGGGGGTAAAAGGAACAATGAAAATAGCAAGGGCCTCAATTATTGCACGTAAAAGTTTACTCGGTGAATATTTCACGCGTGGGATACCAAGCGTGGCTCTTTCACCGGGTACTGGACTGCGGTGTTGACTTAATAAATAAATTGCAGGCCACAGCAGCCACCACGGTTCTCGTACGAACCGGAAGCCGTTTTTTTGTTCTTTTCTACTTTTTTTTTTCAAATTTTATTGTCGGAGCTTGAAACGGTTGCTTTTTCCGGAAAACAGTTTTTATAATTCATATCGCGTCCTCTGTAGGTGGGTATGTCACGACACGGTGAACCCATTTATTTATTTTTCATTTTTCTTTTTCAAATCCTCCGAAATTTCATTCCCTCTTTCTTTCACAATTAAACGTTCAACGCCGGATTTTCATTCAATTATTGAAATAAACACCATTCGAAATTTTCACGGACTCAAGTAGTTGTTCCACGAGTAGAGGTCCGCTGAATTTTAAAGCTCATTGCAACTTTAGTTTTAGAGTCAACTCATCGTCTCGCTGGGATCGCAAATTCACTTTCGAACTCTGAAAGCCAATGATTATACTTGATGTATTTTATCATTTTATCTCGACTCTAGCTAGAATTTTTTTCTGACACACTGAAAGTGGAAATGATTTTTATCAGCTCTGTCGGAAAAACCTGGCTGTTCAAGAAGGAACTATTTCATGTATCGTGAGTTTGCCGATTCTTAAGCAACAAGTATGAAAGTAACTATTTACTCTGACCCTACTTTTTCGTATAGAACCCCGCAATATGTTATCTTTTATTCAATGTTATGGATACTCGAGTTTAACTAGTCCATCAGCGACTGTGATTCAGTTTAATGATGGCCGGTAAATGTATAGGGAAGGGATGAAAGAGTGAGCAAACGAAAGTATATTCACTACCCTCGTATGTTTCAGATTTAAAGATTCAAAGAGAATATTGAAAAATATAAAGTGCCATTGTGAGTGAAGTATGGCGATGACTAGGGGTACATAGTGCCTGTCAATTCATTGTACGGGTGGTGGATGAAAGAGGGTTGAAGGGGAAAGGGGGGGATAGAGGAAGGTATGCATGTGGCAAGGGAGAATTTTTCTCGAAGCAAACAAATTCATATTTCAACGAAATAGCGAGAAGGTTCGGGTAGAGAGGTATTCGCCGAAGGAACTCTGAGACGGAAATAAAAGTGAAATACGTGAATTTACTTTCGGTGCAGTAGAATAGCGGGAACCAACGGAGCGTGGAGAAGCGAAAAGCGATAAAAGGAGAAAGTAAATGAAAAGAAAAGAGTAAGAAAAATAAAATAATAGAAAAGAGCAGGAGAAGAATGCAGGGAAGAAAAGAATAAGGGTAGGGTAGGGTACGTAGTAAGAAAAATCACACGCGAATAAGGAATCGAAATTTATTGGCATTAAAAATCTCAACGATCAAACCCTAATTTATTATTCGAATCTCCAGGCGCCGTACCGTTGCATCCCCCTATTCCGTGACAATTCCGAAAGGGGAGTAAAATTTTTAACTTTATACAGTAGGTACGAGATAGCGCAGCTGGTAATTGGGGAACAAAAATTTCTCGACCGCACGTCACGGGCTCCTGTGCGATACCCCGGGGCTACAAGGTAATTCTCGTTATCAAACTCGTCGCTACTAAGTACAAAATCGTGTCATTTTCCTACCGTATCAAGTTCTGGTAATTCATTGTCATTCCTTACGGTTTAACGAGAAAGTTATGCCTCGCTATCGCTAATTCGTTTTTGCGTTTGATTAAAAACGAGGTCTACCTAGTTTGGTTAAAGAAATGGGCTAAAGGTACATACCAAATGGGATTCAGGTCAAATGGAAAACTCTATCCTGTTTTTAATTATCATACTTTTATTCGCAAGACACTAATAAAATGGATAAATAAAAGTGGCAGTATGTGTTCCAAAGACCAATAAATACGGATCAAAAGAATCATCGACAAGGTATACGTGAACGAACGATAGTTTATATTATTTCTAGACAAAAAGCTAAACAACTGAGACTTGAAACGAAAAAGCGTGGCAAACTCCCTGATCTATAGAAATGGAGAATGAAATAGGAAAAATATGGTCAGAAATAGAAGAACACAGACTCACAGACAGACAGACATACAGACAGACAGACAGGCAGATGAAACATAAGAGTTGGAAAACGAGAGATCTTGGCATAGCGAATAAAACATCAACCCATACCTATACCTATATATACATAGGTAAGACGTCCAGAATTGAATAGCGACGTCGGTTAAAGCGTAACAGTTTTTATTGCGAAGTCGCTGATTGAACGAGGCGAAACGACCATTTCTGTAATCGTAATGTAGAATAATTTGTGAAATGGTCATGCGGATCCTCGGTCCAGCAAAATAATCATCGTTCGCAGTTAAAAAATTCATATTATTTTAACGAAGTTGCGAAAGAACGTTTTATACAACTCTTTAACTGCAAAACGGTGATTTTTCAAACGACGTGAATATAAAGAATGAAAATTTACAGTACGAAGAGAAAATGTTATTTATATTATATGTCTTTGCCAGGCACAGGTGCAGCGCGAACGAACCGTAGAGGATGGCGTTTATGATTCCTGTGCAAGGTAACAACGTACGTGTAGGTACAAGTACAGATAGAGATCGGAATTCGACTTCGACTTGGCAGCAGACAGCACCACGCTACTCTTGAACCTTTTTTTTTTTTACTTACGAATCTCTTACACTCGACTGAGGGCTGCATGGTAAAGGTCATTCTTGGGAGGAAATGAATAATTTTTCACTAATGCATGTATACCTATACCTATCACCATACGTCTGTTCAATAAAAATGCAAATTTGTCAGCAACGTTGAGTAAAAAAATGATACATTTCTCCCTTCAGATTCAATGTAAAATCGTGAACGAAGAACCGACCTTTTATCCGAAAAATATTCTTCCAAACACACAAATTTACGGTTAATAATTCGGCTTCATTGCAAATGCTGCTAATAACAGTGTTTGTCCGTAAAATAATTCATCGCGTGACGTGCGTCACGATGAGGTGGTTAGCGGCAAGGCCAGGGGTTGAAATATTCTGGCATTTAATTCCCGAAATAATTTTATCACCAAAGAGCAATGGGAGTATAGATAAAAATAACATTTATTTGTTCACAAATCATAAGTTCCCAAAATTCCAAAGTGGCGAAAGATAAGAGGCTCAAAGCTTTGTAAATCGATAAGCGGACAGTTTGGAGATGCAGTACAAATACGGCAAGTCCATAGTGGGTGTAAAGACCAGCGCGTGTGCCAAATACGCATCAGAGAATAGACAATCGAAACAAAGACCCTTTAATCTAATATTTACGCGAACGGCTATCACAATAACGGAGACTGACAGACTCTCCTCGTCGAGAAGGAAACTCGCCAAATCTATACAGACACCCATTTAGGTAGAACGGAATACGGACACCCCCTTCATTTCAGCCCTGGACACTGACTGAGTATTCGAATCCATACCTACTTCCATCAATACATATATATATATATGTACAGAAAACCCTTTCTGTTTGGACAGCATGGATTGGAATAAGCTGTCCTATCGAGCCATGAATGAGTATATTGGTTTCTTGTATGTCCACCCTTGCTCCCGCCTGAATAAATGTTTTCTCTCTTTAGCAATACGAGTGGATTTCATATATTGTTATTGTCTTTAGATTTGTGGAAATCTTTATCAAAGATATACCATAATTATCACCAAAACTCCCATACCATTCACGCTATCATATGCTGACAAATATTTCCATGAAAATGATTAGTAGTCATTTTCATAGAAAGTTTAATGCGTTCGAAGATAAGTTGTGTGATTTCTGAACCGGTGTGTTTGGTATGGCAAAGAAATTTGAACGAATTTTTCCATTGAAGTGAAAAACCTTCGTGTCAAAGTATACAAATTTAGCTGACCAATTAGTCACTTGGTATCGATCTATTCTTCACGATATTTAAAAAAGACAAGCTGATACCAAGCGAACTGCTACAACCTTAGTCGACAATTTACACTTCTTCTAGAAATTCATGAATTTCTTTAAAGTCTGACACAGTTTCCTAGCGATCTATTTCAAGAGGCTTACTTACTACTAGCATATAAGAAAAATGCATATTTATAAACTTTGAAGATACTTCCTATAACAGGCTAGTTGAAAAAGTAACGTGAGTGTAAGTATGAGGGATGCATATATGTGGTGATAGTACGAAACAGTGAGTGTGTTCATACAAACTATTGACTCAATTTTATCACCCGCTTCGTAGGCGGGTGACGGTTTCTTTTGTACGATTTTATTTCCGACTCGTTTTACAGTTAAAGTCCGAGGAAGTTACAAATCTAAGCGCGTTTTTACTTCTTCAAAATAACCAACAACTTTACTATACATGCATAAAGCTATAGCTGTATGGACTATGGTTGAAGATAACTTTAAATCGCCTGTATATTACTAGCCACGAAAGATATATTACGCTTCTCGTATCCACCTACTCACCACCCACGACGTAAGCTAAACTTCACAACAGTTTTCCTCAATTTTACTTTGACTAGACGCAACAAACATGATCTTACACGCTGTAGAAAATTGTCATTAAATATTCACAAATGTTTAGAACATAAATATTCGATAATTAATGATCAGTGAAAATTGTGGGTGTATATGAATCGATGATAGGGAATTAAACTGCAGAGCTCGAAATTTTTGCAATTTCTTTTTACTACGTGTCAGGGATTTTTGCTGCGAAAATGATTCTATGCAGCATAAAGAATTAGTTTCACGACGCGATACGACGACCGTGTCAATATATCTACATGCATCTAGGTATAGGGAAGATAGTCGAGTTTCCAAGTCAAACAAGGGGTTCACGTATATGGAACAACATCAGGCATTTCTAGATGGTAAACAATTTCATAGAGTTTTCTTTCTTTCTCCATATACCATACATCCCCATCCCATCCCATCCCATCCCATCTCATCCCCAGACTCTGTTCCTATACATTTGCCAGTCTATCCGTCTACGTATATTCACTATTCTCTGCTATTACTTCTGTTTGTTCAGCCACGAGAGCTCAAGTGCCATAAGCCAAGGCACCAGGCACCGATAGCCGCTGGGTTAGCAAGTCTCGCACGAAGAAGACTGAGGTACTATAAAAGTTCAACTGCAATATCCATGTTCAATGGCGACGGTAACGTTACTAAGGCGAGACACCAACGACCAACGATCATAAAGGGTTACGTCGTCAAATGGTAACAGAAGTACATATATATGTATTCAATAATTGTGAAGCAAAAATGAATTCATTGTTATTTAAATTAAAAAATAAAATAAAAAAAGCAGCTATTTCGTACAATCAACGTCTTCTTTCTTTTCATTTCTCTATACCTCTTCATATATATATATTTTTTTTTTCCTTTAACTTTTTTCCTACGATATATAGTTACGCGATCTTTGAGCATTCACGCATATCAGATACACTAGAAGGGTTCAACTTCTTCATAACCAGTTCAGCAAATGATTGTTTCGCGACAAGAACTAGAGACATTGAGAACTGTGTAATTCGCGTAACGAGGGTGGTTCAAATTTCGTTGAATCTCCCCGGAGGTAAAAGTAACTGGTGTAATTGTGCTGATTCTGGTAAAAGCTACGCAGACTATAATGTCGTATATCTAATATATATAAGGGCTTCGAAGACTAACGTGGAGAAATACAAAAGCAAAAAAAAAAGAAAAAAAAACAACAAAAAAGTACGCTTTACCCGCAGCACTAATAGGAGTGGCGTTTGTAAGCTTAACGTGTTTGATTCTGACCGGTATGAAGTTGGCACCACAGTCTTCTGTCTCCTTCTATCCTTTGTGGTTACATAGAGACGGTAAGAGACAGAAGACTCTGGAGACAACTTCATACTGGTCAGAATCAAACACGTTTAGTGTACATTAGCCAGAAACAATTGCATTGTTTCTTGACAATGCGACATAGAGCGAGGAGGAGGCGGCTGGTAGTGAATAGCTTTTTTACCGAGAAAAATGGAGCATTTGTTCAAACCCAACTACTAACTTAGAGTTCAGTTTATGCAACCACTGATACGCGTCAGGATACAAACAGACGCGTACGCTTATCTCTGTAGCAGTTTCTGGAATAACTAGAAAGTATACTAAAGCTTTAAAGAAATGTTGTACGTTATTTGTACATTGTTCATCTTACTAACCGCAAAAAAAGAATAAAAAAATGCTATAATTTGAATAATTTCAGGCACTTACCATACTGCCAGTCAAAACGAGACGTAGTTTTTAAATTCGAGCAGGTAGGTACTTACCTGTAAAATAAAAAGAGGAACAAAGTTGAGTTAAGTTAATTACAAGCAATAAGATGTTGGGTCTTGTCTTAATGCATGACTAAATTGGTGAGGTTCAAGGACGTATAATAATGTGAGATCGTTAACTAAAGGCAAACAAAAGTTTTGGTTATTTGTTTTATTTCTCTACGGTCATGGTACATACGAGAACTGGTCACGGTTGGAATTTGAACTCTGCGGTCGTGAAGCTGAACTCGTATGATTTGTGTACCCGGTGTATTGTGCAACGTGTGTAAGCAGTCAAAAGACCAGAACGGTGATGGAAATTCTCCGCCTAAATTAAAACCCCCGAAAAGCAGCGTTGGTCAAACGTGCAGGAAAACATTTGAGTGGTTTTTTTATTTTCAAATTGCGTACACATGTGTGTTGCTGTGCAGGGCGGCTGAAAATCTCTTCGCGATTTACATGGCCCGATGATTCGCCGCTCATTCGACCAGCACATTCAATTCCAAGTCACGAACGCAGATGGTCTGCTTATCGAAATTCAGAATCGTTTCGAAATGATCATCAGAACTATAAAGAAGATGTCCCTCTCGAGAATTTCGGGACGCTTTTGATTGTCATACGACATCGGAGATGGGTAACATTGTTAATTCCTTTTTATTGAGATTGAAATCCAATTAACAAGGGTATTTAGATATTTCGGTCACAGTTGGTTGCACGTGGAGATGTCAACCAGCTGTCAAGTAGTTTGAAATTTAATTTCGTTTCAGGATAGACGGGCGTCGCGTCGGCGGTCGGCGTCGGCGGAGAATGTGCGGTATAGGTATAGACTGCGTTAGGAGAAGGTCTGCTGAAAAATGTTCTAACGAATACGCGACGAATTATTTCCTACAGCTGAAGGGCTTCAAAGGTACTAGGTAGGTAGGTAGTAGGTGGAAGTTCATTCAACGTAGAGAAAACTCACGCGTTTTCATGCCCCGAGTTACGTGAGAATTCGAAAAATGTTATCGGAGCCTTCGTAGCTTCGATCTGAATTTTAATGAGATTCTAATTATAGAACTTTTACAAATTTCAAATAAAAACCCATACATCATATTCATTGCGAATAATCTGTGACTGATAATAATTATTATTTGAAATACGTTTGTTTGAAATATTATCAATTCCAGATGATATCACGTTACTGAAAGAGTACCTATTCTATGGCCCAACGTAATTGCCATAAATAATTTTTCCCGATTTTATTACACCTCGTCGATTACGGACCACCCGTTGCCCCATCCGCTGCAACTTTCGAGTGTCTGTCAAAACCGTCGACAAGTCGACGCAGCCCGGTGTGTCAGAGATTTAATTAAAAACGAACCACACTGCACCGCACCGTACCGGACCAAACCGAACCGAAGCGTACCCGGGTAGTCGTGATCTAATTTTTGTCAGATATCCAAAACGTAGGTATGAGTAAACGGGCATATCTAAAAATCCTTTAACTCAGCGAAGTTTTGGTAAAATATCATCTTAAACGAGGGCAAAAATAGCCTGGATTTTCATAGTGTGGAATAAAGCGTCGAGATAGAAAAGTGGAGGCGGTGAAAAAGATAAAGGAGCGCAAACGACGAGGCATCGGGTCACCGCGATCCTTTTATTAAAGCTCTTTTCATTTCGCTCGCGCTCAGTCAGTAAAGTACGTTTCTATCCAATCATAGTAGGTATATGGTATACCTATACACCTACACACCTATACACCACGTGGATTTTGCTTCTCGCGTGTTCCTTTTCCTCCCTTATATTGGGGCAGCCACTCGACCGTTTGGAGTCTCGATATTGCTGTAGAGTGCTAAATTCACCTCATATATAAAATATATTTATATAGTCGAAGATATTGCAACTATATGTATATAATATCCACCTCACATGTTCGAGAGATTTCAAGTTCGTCTTATATTGTGTAAAAACTTGAATAACTGCGAAAAAAACGTAATCGAAAAACGAATAGTTCAATCAATCAATCATAAGTATGACGTTGATCGAGATTTAGCCAGTTAACAATGAGTCATAGATATTTAAAGTCATTTTTCAAACACGTTTTATAAATTGTTTCATAGACCTCGAGGCCAGCTCGATGTGACTCAATTAATTCGTTCTAGTTTATAATGTATATTACGTAGTGCTAAGTAAGTTATTCTAAGCTGATGCCTATGGCGAATTACGTGTGCGGTTTGAGGTTTCAGACTCTGAAAGTATGGAGGAATATCAAGGGCTGTTATTGTTCCCTGCGGTCGTTTTCAGGGTTAAAAATGAAAATTTGATACGAGATTTGAGTGGAAGTGGAAGGCGAGCTAGAAGGAATGAATATATAAGCTCGCCACGCGCGGAGGTAGAATCAGAAAATAAGCCTTTTCACGGGAAAAACAGATTTAAATCTAAACGTAACTGAAAGAGTATTAAATCACAAACGAGGGAGAAGTGACAGCAATTTGTACAGAGGCATGGAGGCATGAGGCATGCTCGACTTGTCGGTTTCAATAAACCGGCGTTATAATAAAAATATTTCGGCTTCTCTTCAAAGTGGCTTGTGACGTAACAACAGTCGTGGCAAAATTGAAATTTAATGAAAAATTTCAACAACAAAACATCCCCCCTTCCCCCACCCCTCTACTTACACTGACGCACATGTTTTGAGCTATTCCAACACATCAAATTTGCCTATTATATACGCCGAGACATGCAATAATGAATAATCGCTGACAAACGCAGGCATATGAAATAATCGTAGTATAAATCAGCTAGCAGTGACATTTTCGAAAAATATTTATACACCGTACCTATATTTGATTCTATTTAATCTAATAGCAGACATGAAGGTCTTAGTTAGATAATAAGACCAACGGTTCACTATATGAGATTCAAATAAAAAAATGCAAAGAATGAACCCGGTTTGTGTCACGTTCAACCATTGCTTTCAGACTCAACAATCGATAAAACAATTTACCGACGAAAGACGTGTATTGTTATGACGTAATTACGTCGCGACGGTCAGCAAATACGAGGCATGACCACATTAGCATCCATGTGAACCCAGATACTGAACGATTTCTGATCAAATATAGATTTCACATCATGTCTCATATCGGTTTTCTATACTGAGAGAACCATGTATAAGTATTTGTGCGAATTATATTTACGCGTTTATTTGTTTGCGATTTAATATGAGAGCCAAGGGGAATCAAATGGACCAATCCTTTCTTTTTATATGCATACCTACGTCGCCGATATAGTCTGTTACGGCAGACCAACGCCACTTAATCTCAAGATTCTCCCTATAAATCCGTCAACGATCAGCCGCAACCGATACTTAAAAGAATTATCACGAGTGTGAAAACAAACGAGAATGAATCGAAGCCGCGAGGTGCACAGGCGGCCTATGGTGTCATAAATTCCCTCAAATGTTGCGCCATATAGATATATATATATGTATATACCATAGGTGTAGGAATAGCGAAGTAACTAATAATTTTAGCACGTCATAAATCACGAGGACAGAACGACGTTCTAAGTCCCAAGTCTTACGTGTCGTTGGGAAGAAAACAAAATTACGTGCAGATAAGCCGTAAGGTGTTGCTACGACAATTACTTTCTCGTATTTCGGGGTTATTGCTTGAAGTTAAAGAAGCTTGAGTACCCAGTAGGTAGTTTACGGTTTAGTACCGGTTATATTTCTAAATTTTGATAACGAAATCTTTGCTTTATGTTTAAGTGGATATAAATTTTATAGCTGCTTTATGAATCCAGGTAATGATCAGCCTTTTTTTTTTTCTCAAGTCCGAAACCTTTCAATTTCAAGCAATGCTTGATTTTTGGGTATCAACGAAGATCAGACGACTGTCTAAAGCTCTCAAGGTTCGGGATCAGGGGAGCGTATCGAGTTTAGCATACATAGAGGGTGTTAATCGTGACGCAATTTCTCCCTCGACGCCAACGAGGAGCCAACGAGGTTACCTACCTGGTATAGACGAGCACCAGGCGCACCCGGTCCTTTTGAGACGAATCTCTCTCTCTCTCTCGTCGTGTGGGTGCGCGGCAAGCCTCGCTGACCAGAGTCCAGCCTCATGTATAACTAATGCTGCCTTCAGGCGAACATTCTCAGTGGTTCTCAATACTTATGGGGGTCTTAAGTCAAAAGTTAACCAACAAGCAAACTACCCGATATCGTCTCTTTCTACACTTTTCTCGACCCAATTTTCAGCGGTCTAAAATGAGATGCGAATTTCCCATATTTCGGAATATACTCGAAAATTACAATTATTTTTTTGTTTTTTCATACTGATATAAGAAAGTAAATATTTCTGCGAGAGATCTGATTGAATTCATATTGTGGGATTTTTTTCCTGCAATTTACGTTGAGAATTTTGAAACAAGAAAAAAGAACAGTAGGATAGTGAAATAATTCTGGCTCTAGAAGCAGGTTGGTTTGTTCAAGTGTACCTTTTGGTGTTTCCGGTTGGTAAGTATATCTTTCTCGCTAGAAGATCGTGATGAAGTGGTTTTATTTTTCCTCTTCGCAATTTAATATTTATGAGTAAGGGGTAGTTTCAGTTTCGACTTATTACAAAATGCAGAAAGTCACGCAGCGGACTCGTTTACCTGCAAAGCTATATTTAAGTATCACCATTTTTTATGATAATTGAAAAATCCAAATTTTATTACCAGGGAAAAATACCGCGAGATGCAACACGGCGCAGCAAGGACGACCTAAGAAACTAGAATGTGACGGTTTTCAGCATCCTGTGCGAATATCCTTTTTGTTGATTTCGTAACCGTATATTTTGTTATTTCTTATGGTGGAGGTTTTTTGGGTTTTCAATGTCCTGGATGTTACAGCTTTGAGTATGACTTCACATCTTGAAGATCCGTTCACGCAACCTCGAAGAAATGACTACAGGTGTACTGGAGTCAAAGATTTGCCTTAAAGTCTAAGCCATACCTTGTGGTGTGGAAGTTGATTTACAAGACATCGTTTAGCATGCGTGCTATGCTCGTGAGAATTGAAAAACAAAACAACCGCCTCGCGCCACCATGCTTCATTGATTCTCTTTGCACCTGCGTAGGGTGATAATTTGTACCTACTTCCATCGCCTGAAATTACTACGGAGACAAACAAAAAGTGTTAAACACGGAAAGCTTCGAGTGAGATTTATGCTTTTCAACGTCCGAGGTATTACCTATGTAGAAGACTCCCCCTATGCCATAGCTAGCTAGTAACTTTATGCTCTCCATAGTTCACATTTTCACGCCAAATCTAACTCAACCTCTGACATATAGAATATTCGACTACACGAGTTCCCTTCTTCAACAGCTCGCAATTCATATATGCTTATCTCCCTCTTGGCCGATTCTAATGATTCCAGATCTACATTCTATACGTTCGCGTTCGCATAAATGCAAAAAAGTGCAATACGTGTGCGAAGAATCGGGATATATACCTATATGTATATGCCTACAGCCAGGGTGGTTTTCGTGACGTCAGTCGTTTCTCTCGGCACTTAAGACGGTCTGTTGTGGGTTTATGACTTGGAGTTTCGAATGTTTTAGACTAATTTTTTTATTTTCCTTATAGCAATGAAGATGCTAAGAAGCTCCTCTGGTTGCTGCAAGTACGAGTATAATGCTAGGTATCTGAAGGTACAGTGTCGTCGTTTCGGTTAGGCTTGGTAGAGAAAATGATTATTTGACGTAGCTAAAGCGACAGTGGGTGACTTTGTAATTAATTAAACTTGCTAATTAATCATTTTGAGTAAGTATCAACTCCTTGTCGCAGAGAATTTACGTTCACCAATACCATCAGGGCATATATAGTATATATATATATATATAAGGGGGATGGAATGGCGTGTACCAACTGCGTTACGCACGAGACACGAGCCCTTAAATTTTTTGCACGCATCCAACAAGCGCTACCAAAACTCCCCAAAGTCTATAGTCTTAGAACAACGAAGGTTCGATCTACCCCTTGACAAAAACATGAGTAAAATAGTTGACTGTACGTTATATAGGTACAGCTACTACAAAAGGTGCCTGAATTGTTATTTTAACATCGTCGATTAATCCACGCTATAGGGTAGGTACAGAGACCGTATACCTAGTACTTCATACGAAAGCTCGGGGTGATATAAAAGTATATTAAAGCTAGCCGACACCTCGCGTGTCCTAAAGAATTATAAATATTTTTCCACCCCAAAAGATCTCGCGATTTGCCTGTACGAAGTAATTTTCTTTAATATTACATCTACCGATCAACGCTATCTATATATGCGTTTCTAATTCACTGTCTATACTCGCGGTACTTATATAGTTACTATTATCTAACGTATACTAGCGTATAACTATATTCTAAGGATTTCACGCTCGAGCTGGATTATAAGGGTCGGACAGACGCGAGGATAAAATGTTTTACGAATTTGGTCGACGACAGAGGTGCGTACATATAGTATATAAGGGTGATTCGAAGCGGACCGGTGTGGCGCGGCGCGGCGCCCTGAGTCGTCTAGACGCAGAGCGTCGCTTCTGCCCTCGACTGACGATGAGAAAAGTGGCGTCGTCCCGGCTTCTAATTATGCGTCGTTAAGTTGACGTTACCCTGAAAATTTGCATCGCAAACCGCTCGTAAATCACTTGGGTCGATAATCGTAGCCTTGTAAGTCTAGGCGACGACTCGTATACGTTATATAGGTATATTATAGACTTTTTGCTAAGTGAATTTCGTATCAAGTTACACACCTTTATAAATCATCTGTCAAAGATTTGCGGTTACCAGTATGCAAATTGCTAAACAGAGGTCAAAAATATCATTTATATATTATTTGATACATATAAAAACGTAACTCTACTTGGTATTCTGCTTTCAAAGATTGCGAATATTGAGCGTCATGCACCACTGTTTAACATTATTTTAAACCCCATTCTCACACAGTTATCGTATCGATGTATTGCGCGATTCAACACAGTCACGCAGTTATAAAATTGACGTTTTTTTTTTTTTTTTTATCATTCAGTTAAATTGACCGTTCCTGATCAATATCGTTTCCTATCAGCCTTCATCGCTAATTAAACCCGTTACACCTGATCAAAGTACATACACCGATGTGGTTATGATGATTGTTAAGTCACTTGTCCGATCGGATTAATAAGATTTTTACCAAGAATCGGTTCGTATCGATGTCGCTTATGTAACGTATATAATATTACCAGTATATAATATATATATATATATATAGGTATCTATAAAATAAAATGAAAAATAATATGACAAAATACAGATTCATCAGCTATGATCGTTTCTTCCGGCTGTTTATAAACCTGAATAAAAATGATGCTAGAACTAAGATCGACTTGCATGAAAAATACCAAACGTTCGACGCCGTCAGAGGTTCGAATTATATAGCTTGAGCCAACTCTATAAATATTTGGAGCCCCCTTTGGCAAGAGATGAGATACTGCGGGCGGCCAGTCAGCTTTGGAAGGGGCTAAGGGTCGCTGCACCCATCTCACGCCCTTAATTAAGCCGTCAGATCCAACGCAACGGCTCCACCGAATAATGCTTGCCGGTGTTGAACTGTGGCTAAACAACATCTCGAAGGATGTATATAGGTATACGATATATATATTACATGTTATATATTATACCTGAATTTACACATAATAGATGTATCAGCATAAACTCTGATCGAAAGTAAAAAAAAAAAAGAAGAAAAAAGAAAGAAAACCGCAGATTATTTCCGTCCTTACAGGTGAAACGAGAATGATTACTTACTGCAGACATGTAGGCGTAAAAGATAGCTTTCGGCTTCGTTTTAGGGTGACAAAAGACGAATGAAGTCTTTCTGAACGACGAATGCGGTAGAAGCCGTTCCGATATTTCTTCGAATCGATTACAGCTTCGTATGGTAAATACCCCACGGTCTTGATAGGATTTATTCGAAAACTCTGGGGGATGTGTTCTTGAGACATTTTCGATATTTGGATATCTGCCCACTAGATTCGATTGTGTCGAAAGTGGGAATCTGGAAGATTATTATTTGCCTTTGCGTATGGTTTGGGTTTCGGTTTGGGGTCGTTAAACCGAGCGTATAGTACCGTAAGGAAGACTTTGACGAGTGATCGGGGATTCCCTGCGGGCTAGTGGCATTAGCTGGTAATACCTACGACGGTTGGTTCGATGGTTGTTTGGCATAAGAAGGAAAAATGGTCTCTGAGATTTCATCAAACAAAAAGGGGTTGCAGGAAAAGGATGTTCTCGAGGATGATGATCTACTCCATTTTATTCGATGGTGCGTTTAACGCCTTTGTACAACTCCATCATTTCACCACTTGTGAGTTCTGGGGTGTTAATGACGCTCGAACGAACGCTGCAGTGCAGTTCATCCATCAACATAAGAGACTGCATGGTGTGTCTCTCTATACCGGAGGTGTACCTATATACAATGGGGTTTTGTATTCAGCGCATCACAGCCCCGTCCAAAGTTAGTCGTAAATCTATTAGTGAAGATGATGTGTTACTTTCAAGTGATATACACGCGCTCTTGTTAGCAAAGAGGTAGCTGATGAATACCAACCAAATCGAGTGAAATTTCTTTCTTCTTGGATTACGCGGCGATTTAATGTTCTGCATGATATTTCCTATTATATTTATTGTCTAATTTTTCGTCAGGAATTCACAATGGTTCAATTCTTCATCTTATTTACATTCATTCATGAAATTATAGGTATTAAACGAATAATCAAAACCTGAGACTAAATTTGATGTAGTGGATTGATTCGTGGATAATTCTCTAACGCTTTATCGTTATCGCGGATGATTATTCAGTCATCGATCGAATACCGATGAACATTTTAAAATGCAAAACGACTTGTACTACAGACGACTTATTTATGCGCAATGTGGATAGTACCAGCAAAGGGAACTGGGCGTTTTTTTCATACCATATTCACAGGATCGATAAACTGTCCCGTTATATACAGAAAAGAGAATCAAACAGTTTGAACAAATAGCGTATTACAAACAGCGTAAAATATTTCTGGTTTTATCAGAAAGTGGGTTTACTGTCTCTGTCTCTGCCAATCACATTGTTCTGACAAATAATGATTTATTATTATTTGGATAATTGAAAGATTCACACACGTAACTATTTTGTACTGGAAATAAATTCAATATGTTCAAATGACTAGGTGCGAAAATCAATGATACCTATACTCGTCAAAATTTAATACAATCAGACTCGATATCTACATCGAAGGACTTTCATTTTCATCGCATAAATTATTTATCATCGTTTTCCGCAAATTACATCGGCGTGGGCGCTAGGGTGGTCGTGCATTTCCTGCAGGTTATTTCGTATTTGCGAATAACTCGTATATTGGCGGTTGGCTGACAGTAGCGCCTGCCTAACGATTTTGGTTGACTAATAGCTTTGCTGTTTTATTTCGCATTAAAAGCGATAATTTTCATTAATGCTTGACTACACGAACCTCTCACAACCCCCGTGAATCGTGGACTATTAATTGGCTCGTATCTGCAGGCTGGCGATGCTCCAGCAAATTGTCAACGCAGGCTGCAGGACGTCGGGCGTATTTATCAGTTACGTTAACAATTATAATTGTGTTTCAAACTCAACAGCGATCCAAATACATACAGTTTATACTTCGATACAAATTTCGACAATATATCAAAGCTGGTAACGTTGTAATTATAATTTCACGAAGCAACGCGATGATTCGATTTAAAAAGTTTTGCAAATTTATTGGAAATCATCCGATGCGAAGTCACTTCGATATAAAATTAACTCTTAAGTTTTCGCAGTATTCTTTTGGTTGCAAAAATATTATAAAACGATTTATCTATCAGCACACTAGTAATTAACGAAATATGAAGTTCAATTAAAATTGAAATCAAAACTGTTTATGTAACATCAATTAATTCAACTCTCCGTGTCGAATCGTGATTATTCCTAGTATTCACCTATATGTTATTTTGATATTTCGATTTTAATTAATATTAAGCGCATTTGTAGTTCGATTTAATTGCTATTCGAGATTACACAATCTGATTGACTATCGAAATACCCATCGCAGCTAGCCGCGAAATTTATTCAATTATTAATTTTCAGACGTGTCAAAATTTTCGGTTAAATACCCATTACACCTTGTTTTACATCACAATCATAGTGTCAACGCCGTCTCATAGTTTTTATTGTGACCAAAAAAATTAGATAAAAATATTTGAATTTACTTGTCGACTGTCGTCTTCTCAGGCTAAACTTGTCACATCCATTCCTCTCTCTTACCAAATATACGAAGAAGAAGAAGAAGAAAAAGAAGAAAAAAAAAACGGACTCTAAGCGTGTTTGACATCGCGTAAGTCAACCGTCTTATCGTCAAGTATTCGAATAGTTTATCTTTTTATCGCCTTGTGACACGAGAGTTAAACTTGAATAGCAAAGCCCTCCGCGTTTTATTAATGTCTTTTCGTTGGTTTAGAAACGCTATATGAACGTCAAAGAAGTTGTTAAAAAAAATTACAAACAGTAAAAGACAGAGTTGCGCAGGTCGTCAATTGAATATATTCAAGGATACAAAAAAAAAAAAAACCTGAGAACATTTTAATTTACACGTTTCAATGAAGGTATATACCTAACTACTTGCGACACACCTTCATTCGATGAAAGGTAACTACGTACTCGCACCCGCACCCGCACCCGTATCCGCACCAGCACGCACCCACGCACTGAAAGCTACGGTGACTACGCATTCCATTGGCCACCTATAAACTCGTATACTATAAGCTTTGCCTCGTTGGACGAAGGTGGACGGAAAAAACGCGACTCATCTTGATATGAGAAATTTATTGTGACAACTAAAGAGAAGCTGAGATATCTATATGTATATGTATATCTATATACCATATACCCGCATATGGATGCTGATTGTCACTCTTATTTTTTCATTTTTTCATTTTATTTAGTATTCACATTTTTGATTATCACCTGAACTTCGAGACTGTGTGAAACTCGGAGTAGATTTATTATGTCCGCGATTTAAGATTTCAAAAAAAAAAAATAACTTGATCGCATAACCAGGCGGAAATATTCCAGAAATTAACCCCCTGTTAAATTTGAGAAAACAAAATCGTAAGCAATGTCCTGAAAGATATTAAGCATGCCTTATGTTTGAATATTTCCAGACCCCTAGTGCTTGTGAATTTACTCGAGAATTATGAAATTAATTACATCACTTAATAACGAATACACATCCATTTCCAATTAACGTATAATAAATGAACGTGGTAGTCGTTAAAGGCGACCAAGACTTTACCTATGGATGAATAAATTCCGTCATATCTTTAAGGGATGTAGGGTATCAGCCCTGTTACAGTTGTTTACGAATTATTCAATTATCGTTGTCTGCTTTATGAATTGATAATGTATTTAAAAGCTTCTCGATTTGTGAGGGTTAAGGCTAGCGGACGTATTCTCTTATAGTCGTAAATGGAAATTGCCACTTATATTAAGCCGCTAAAAGCGTTGCTCCGCGGTAAATATATCTACGAACTAATTTTCTATCAAGATAGGTAAAATAACGAAGTTCGTTCCTATTCAACAAAATAAATAAGCGAAATCAAAGACCAAAGAAGAAAAAAGAAGAAGAATTCATCTAATATCGAAAACTCTTTTCCTCTCAACGGATGATCGTACTATTAATCTACTTATCAATTTACGAACAAGCACCAGGGTACATACACTAAATCCGGATTTACCTGAACCAAAGTTTGTGAAGACGCTTTTCCATCTTGTCTCGTTATGTGAATAAACTAATTTTCATCTCCTAGGTGTTGTTTTAGCGGTTGCGTAAGATGTGTTTGATTATCTTCCACCGTTATATGAATTAACAATGTCGGTTTAGACACGTATAACAATAGCTAAGCCCATTCTGTAGCGGAGGATCCATCCGCGTGGGAGTTCTGGCCGCAAGAGTAGGTATCTCTACGGTACGTTATATATCTACGTGTCTTCATTAGAGCAGCGGTCCAGGGCTACCGGGATGCTGCGAAGGGATTGAATAACTAAAATACGTTGTCACAATTTTTACAGGTTCCTTCTGAAAAAGCTTCGACGTACCTGATGTGTTGAAATCTTGTCGAAAGGTGGATTGGTGAAATGAATATTTTAAAATTTAAAAGGAGGCTAGTTGAATAATGTAAAGAGGATCGATGCGATGGAAGCAATTGAAAAGTATCGACTAAATATTTTAGTTAAAAGCGTCAACCTAGACTTGAGTGTAATTTCCAAGAGTTAGAGTCGAAGTCTCGAGGATAAGACGCGCTCTCTTAAGGGCAGGTAAAAGAAATATATACCTACGCAGCTTTTGAGAGAGATGAAATAATATTTTCATTGAAGAAGCTGTAGCCATGGATAAACCGGGTAAAACCGGCTATCTTTTCTCTGGTGAAAATAAAAGTTAGTTGCACTCTGGTTGTGCTCCTTTGTATTATCACCCTCTTCAAGGCTCGAGTCCTTCTCTTTCTCTCTCTCGCTCTCTTTTTCTCTCGATGTATGTAGTACCTACCTACCTACCTACGCTGGTTACTGACGCAGAATAGAGTTCAAGTTCTATACTTAGAATTTCATCTCCGACCATTTGGCCTCGCTCCCGAAACTCATAAAAATATGAGCCGTCAAAACACGAGCGTAACTCCTTCTGGCTGTCGCTTTGGCACGGCACACAGTAAAAATACACCAGCCGTCTAATAAAGTGGCTAATAGGACCCACGCACGAATAGATCTGGGCAAGTGTTGCCGATGATTTTTTATTTTTATTTTTTCCATACGTATACTTGTAATGTTCGAAAATCTACAATTTCAGGGTTAACTGAGAAACGTCATGCTATGGGCAAGTCTCGCTTTCTCTCCATACGTAGTGATTCATTCCGGTAGAAGTTATAGGGGATGAAAATCAGAGAGCAACAAGAAATAATTGTGAAAATTTCAGAGGTATGTAATATATGCCTACAGATTTACGAATTTCTCAAAGTCAAAGTCAAAGCAAGAGGTTCGTTATGCCTACAACTGCGTTAATTACTAATAGCTAATTAGCGATTTTCAGTAGCTAATTGCACGAGTATCGAACCTGAAGCAAATGCCTCTTGGCGCACGCGTTCACCGCTCTTTTGGAACGCGTATAATAACAGGTAAGGATCGGAAACCGTCGGATCGCACGATGTAAATTATTCTGCAATTAACGGTAATTAATGGTTGCGTCCAACCGACGGTCGTTAGTCCAGGGTAGGTGACAGTACGATGCTTGGGCTAAGGTATTACCGGAGAAATACTCGGTGACGGGTAGTGGCCACCTCTTGGCGACGTACCTACTACCTTCTCTTCACTTCTCTTCTCTTCACTTCACTTCACTTCTCAAAGACTCTTCGTAGTACCCCTCCATACTGCAATGTGCCCCGTAGACGACCGCAATGTTGGATAAGTAACGACCATCGGATCGTCTTCGAGTCCACCGCATCCGCTGATTAATGACAAACAACGCTATCGCCGAGGCAAACACGCCGGGCCCTGATAAGGCCCCAGGTTATCGATACCTTATAGAAGGTGCGGTGCCTGCACTACGGAAGACCAAGTCACGTCGGTTAGCCGGGTGGTGAAATTCATTCATCACTTTTTATTGACATCGTTTCTTTTGTATTTACATACCTTCTCGTTCATTTTTCTATTTTTTTTTTTCTTCTTCCTTCTTTCCTCTTCTTTAAATAAAGATGAGATAGCGTGGGCTGATCTCCTTTTCCTATGGGTATTAGGCGACGACAAGGATGGAAAGTGGATATAGGTAATTGATTACCCAGCTATTGCGTAAGTAGTATAGAAATTTTCCTGTTTCCAGTATATATGGTACAGGGTGGGTGGTAAAGGTTTTTTTTTTTTTGGATAGAAATCTCCTGTGGAAGAAAGTAAAAGTTTTTGGACTGAATAAGGTGCAGGGAGATCGTGCGTGAAGAGAATCGAGCACGTGACATTGGGACAGTTTGAAAAATGGTACTTCCTGGGGTTCAGGAAAATAGAAAACATTACTTACACCGTCACGGACGGGCACACACCGCATTCGAATAACTGCATATAGGTATAGACAGGAAATCGGACAATAGCGAAGACGTACGATGGCTGGGGATCCGAGACGCGAAAATACTTTAAATCGTACAGTTTCTCATTCGAGTAAACCTACCCTATATCAGTATCCAGCTTTGTTTCAAAAAATAAGGGAAAATGCTCCATCTAAGATACTCAAATATAGTATTTCACCACGTATGCCAAAAGCTACAAAGCCTCAAACCATATCCTCTATCACACAGTTTCATTCATCCCATTCACATAATATTTGCTGAAATTCAGTTATTTTGCTTTCGTACCTCAAAAATTTCTTCAATCATTATTCTGTCCTAATGGTAGAGAAAAGTGACTAGACAATCTGTATTGTGGATGCTTGGATATTAATACTATAGTATTTCTAGAGAATTTGTTATTAGAAACACCATCTTTAAATTTTTTATACCCCAACCATCGAGAGGGCGGAGTACCTACGTCGCTTTCACTTTACCTTGGGACTGCACCCCAACGCACTCGAATATACATGTACCTTCGTGCGTGCAGCTAAGCGACGCACTCTTGGCTGCGGTGCGTGGGAGGAGAGACTCGTTTACGAGGTACGAGGGTCGTCGCCATGCACTAACAGAAGGGGATATTTTAGATCAATGCCAGTCAGACTGGCGAAGCCTTGGAAGGTCTTTGCCCACCTTTTCTACCCTTGCAGAAATACAACTATTATTCTATGGCATACAGTATACACGTACACCGCAACCACAAGCCACGTGTCATGAGCCACGAGTCTAAAGGCAGAAGACACTAAGCACACACTTACGTGCAAAAGACTCACGCATTGGTTTGAAAGCACGAGCGGGCTTCTTGGCTTAGCGTTGGGTACAAATGCGATTATATGTAAGATATTGTGCGGTAAATGAAGTTTGACCACGTACGAAGCATGTGTGTAGGGTAGGTACTTCGGAAAGTGTCTAGCGAATTATTGAAAAACGATATTTGATTTTTTTCTTTTTTCATATTATTTTGAAATTCGCCTAGGGAAAATGTTAGTCGAATCATCTGTCCGCTTTTCGGATAGACAGAAATATCATTTCACGGTTTATGCAGTGATAATAATAATAAATAATAACGATAATGAGAATTTTGTTTAATGCGATGATAATCACGAATGGATGTATGAATTATTATTCAAATATTAATTACGAAAGGCAAATTCATTCCAACGCTACTCGGTAGTTCCACGAAGGCTGCAATGGACGAACGAATTACATGAACAATCAATTATTCGTCGTATCACAATACACCATACCGACCACAAGTACGTCGAGTACAAACTATCACGTAAACCTCCACTTCTGCATAAGCGGTTTTGTCGGTTTTTTCTTCAATTAATGGCTTCCTGGTTTATCTAACCGAACGTTCCCCGCCCATACCACCCTCTATCGATTTCTGTGCTGAGCTCATCCGTTCATAGACATTTTATTTTCTACTGCAGATATGAAAATGAATCGTGGTTGTCGCAGCAACTTTTCTCTCTTTCCTTCTTTCTCTCTCTGAGGGAGTATTTCACGGCTTGAAATATATATATATAGTTTATATGTAAAACCCCGGTACGGTACGATCTCCCCGCCTCAGTCAGTCGGTTCACAGTCGGCTTATCAAAGCCGCATTCGCGAATGCGAGCAATATTTTAGATTACAACGGGATAATGACAAACTCTCTTCCCCCTGCTTCCGCAAGGGTTCACCACCGCGTCTTTTTCCAACGACTTCTCCTTGATATTCGTTGTTACTGAATCGAAAATCAGTACGTGGCATTATTAATTCGAAAAAAAATTTGGAAATGGATTTTTTCGGGCATTCCCTGTCTTCGAATTCGCTAGTATTACTTTTCGAACTTAGGAGATCGGGTTTAATCATTACAGTGATTAGCAAAACCTGAAAACGTCTGATGGAATGACAATATCTTGGAATCCTGTAAAACAAGAAGATTGAACACTCGAAAACTGCATTTTTTTTTTTCTTTTGATTATGAAAGTGATGACGTTTGTTTCTAACTTGACTTCGAATATACGTCTCTAATTTTTCACAACTGTGACTTTGCCAGGGGATTATCCGGGAATTGAGATCGGCATGGTCGCCGGGTCTGTTCGTTCTGTTTAGTAAATTGGAACGAACGCTAACCCTTGCCGCATGGGAAGCATTCAAGTTTCGACGGTCAACACCGCGGGGAATACAGAGGCCAAGAGCACGGAGAACGAGGTGGAGGATTAGTGCAAATCCCCACTTCTCTCGACTTTCGAGTCCTCCGTAGTTCGAGTGGCGTCTGAGCGAACGCCGAGGACGAGGAACTTGCCGGAGTCTCTCTCGGCCCTTGGCTTCCTTCGAGTTTCCTCGGCCCTTTCTCCTGCCGGCTGACTGACGCTCTGCTTCAAGTGGAGCCACTTTAAAACTCCGCCTAATCTCGGAAACTAACCCCTATCTCGAACAGCCACCCAATAGCTTTACCCCAAGCTGACTTTCCTTTACTCTTCATCTCTCTCCTTCTCTTACGCTTTGCGTTATGTTAATAGCACTGATAAAAAGATTAGAAAGATTACGCCTGGAATTAGGTCTCCAAGGTTTCAAACTCTTAAAGCTCCTGGATAAAAGGGTTTGGATGATATCGAGCCCATTTATTTAAAAGGTACATTTTGTCGAACGAGCTTAAATTACTCACAGCAGCGTCGACACTCTCACCTCATGTCACTTTATCGATTCAATATCCATCAAAGTATTGGAAATTCTAGTCAAAGACTAGAATCCGAACCTTATTTCATCTACTTGTGGAAATATCCGGACAACGGAACTATGAAGTTTAGTTTTTCTTCATTTTTTCTTACTGAAATCGTGAGGTTGTCTTAACTGTGCTTCGCCTATACCAACTTTGTGCCGTTTATAACGTATACCACGACTTGGAACCGCAGGAGATACTCCTGAGTCCTGACCCACAATATATACGAGCTCGATTGTTCTAGTATCTTAACACGTACATAGCAATGCAGAACTACATTTCTCGTGGTAATACTGTAGCCGACTGTATTATCTGAAGCAGGCCATCACCAGTTGTGAAACACAACCTAGTTGGGCCAAGAAACCATTCGGTCTTGGACATTCGAGCGATAGGTTGAATTGTCATACGATTCCCGGGAAGAGGGTCAACGGAAAAAGGAATCGAGAGGAGACAGGAAACGTAGTTGATCTCCGGACTACGGATGCTGTATGCAGTGTGCATACTGAATTTTAAAGAATTCGAAGAGATAAGATATTCCTGGATTTCTACCTCTCACGCGTTGATATTTTTCGGCAAAATAAAACGTATGAAAAAATTGTTAGTACCTACCATTGAGATACAGTACGAGACACTCGAGCATCGCTCAGGGGAAACCAATGGAAATTTATTGGATAGAATCAATAATAAATTCCCAGTAAATGGGACGTTGGGTCAATAAGTAGGAAATATAACCCAATTACTTAGTTATAGAAGATAACGTTTGTATATATAGATATAGTATGTGTATATAGAATATAACGCTTGCCTTTGGAAAAAGGATATAGTTTTGCCCCTACAACAAGAGCAGATCGATTCGTTTAAGAGAGATGTGTACAAGCCAGTTGGTTCTTTAAAATAACGAACACTATCCGAATGACTATATTTTACCGACTCTGGCAGCTTCCTACGATGCACCGATTAATAACATTGAAATGTTGCTCTCTGAAAGATTTATAAGGACTCAAGAATTACGAGTTTAGCCTAAGGCCGATTTTGACGCACGATTTTCTCACAGTATAACAATAAGTCAGAGTCAAGGGTCGCTGATTGTGAGCCATCTTTAGTTCGAATAGAACCTGTATGCTAGAAGATTGCAATATTTCTGTTTCTTTTTTTATACTTTTTTTCTTTCATTAGAACGTACTGCTCAATGGAACTCTTAGCAATCCTGTCACCTGCCAATTGCAGATATTTATTTGAAAGGAAGGAAAAAAGGAAACTTCTCGTGACTCAATTTCTAGGATAAAAATGAAGGGAACAGAACCCTTCCTTCCTCACACGTCGAGGAACAGGTTCGTTTTCTGGACGTCTGTTACGGATAAACGATGTAGAATTAAATTTCGCTGTTTGTCAGTGAGATTTTACCTATTAATGGAAATTAATAGAAATAAATCGCGTATCAGATGCATCATTCGAAGTTATGAATGAAAGCAAAATTTGAATGAAATAATATTATTGAGCTTGCGGATGAGTCGAAACATTAAGAAAGCGAAAAATACTTTATGACGGGACACCACCACCCTGCTAAGTTCGGCCTCGTAATTTATACGAGTGACGTTAATTGCCACGCTCCCCTGCCGCCCACACACTCAAGTAATTATTATCTGGCCCAAAGCGAGACCCTTGCGCGAGAGTAGTCTGGATCTAAACCAAGATAGTGGTTCAAGAATTGTCGACTCTGAAATACTCCGTAAGACAAACACGATGCCACAAAGATATGTAAACCACTGTTTAAAAATTTGATCTTCTCTCGCGAACTGAATGAATAAAATAAGAAAAATCTTATAAACTATCATATATTCGCAGTTCAGGGAATCAGAATTGCAAATAGTATCGTCTTTCTTGCATGATTGATTCACATTGTAATCTGTAAAACGGTTTACTCCGCTTTTGTGGTATCATATGTATTGAGAATCGTCGTACAATAGAAAAGGGGGTGAATTCTTGAGAGAAAATAAACCGAAATTGAAAAATAACATTCCCCCAAATAGCCTTTAGCTATTGGTGAAAATCACTTCGAAGAATAGGTACAGTAGGTTTATGAAGTGAATAAAATTTACAACATTAAACATTATCAATACATTCTGTAAGATTTATCTATCTGACTAATGACACAAGAAATTTCCATTTCGAATTACGTTTCTCTATGTTAGTAAAGCTGAGGTCGAATGATTGTTACTTTTCATTTTGATAGATTCACAATCAACCACTGGCAACACCTTACGAATCATTAGAGTCTCCTAGCTTGCCACAAGCCGACCCTGAGCCCAAATTAAATACAAGTTGTTCCCCATCTCTGGCCGCTTGATATTCAAGCTACCTTCGCGGTTTATGGTTATAATTCTGTTACTTAACATCACCTCTCTTTTACCTCAAGAAACGGGTTGCAGGTAACAGCCACCATATCAGTGTGGGTGAGAAGTACACGTGAATGTATATGTAAATGTAAATGCGTCCGAATACACGAAGAGTGAGTAAGTATAGGTAGATATATATTTTGAAATTGGATCGATTGATCGTCAAAAAAAAAAAAAAAAAACGTTGACAAAAATGCACAGGGTAAACCAGGCCTGCGTGCTATTTCCACGGTCAATAAAAACGAAGTTTAGTAAAAGCTTGACAAACTATGTATAAAAGCCAGGAGGAGAATGGCGTCTACCAGCTAAGCAATCAATTGTTAGTCGCGACACAACTGGTAAACCTTATCATATATAGCTGGCCGATAGCTGTATCGTATTAAAATCACAAATAGTATTAGTTATACCGTAACAAAATCATCAATCGCTGCTATTTACCTTACTAATGATACTCAACTCACGATTTTCTATGCATGAAGTATAATTCTGTTTCCATATTCGCCTATACCGTTCTTTGTGACTCCAGACATACAAATAGCTGGAAATTTGGCCACAAATATGGTTTAGGGCAAAATATTTGAGCACATCTCCAAAACACCACATTCCCAGTATTTGTTTATTTCAATTCTTTCAGGCAGGGATGAGAAATATCAGCGACTGCAGTTTATTGAATTTTCAGTGCGGAATCGCGTGGTTAATGCATGCCATACGCATACCAATTGGTATAATACGTAAGTATATGTACGTATACGTACTACAAGTGGAAATATCAGACCGTTCAGGCCAAGACTTTCCGTAAATCATCCATCGCTTTAGAAAGTAGCCCGTTATAAAGTGCTGGTAAATAATAGGCTAGGTTATCCAGGGTCAGGTTGGGTTAGCCTGGCTTTGGCCGAGCCTTGCGCCTTGCGTCTCGCGTCTCGCGCCTCGCGCCTCGCGCTCCGTATCCCGCGGTTCTGGGCCGTGGTTTCACCGCGTTGATGCTACGGTCTTCGGGCAGGTGTGTCTCGCTGATACAGGTATAGGTGGAGAGGATAACCGAGCTGCACGGCACGGGCAACTGGCAAGCACGAAAGTAACCTTTTGACCCCGATGGTTCTCGCGGTTTCCGGCCACCACCGCGACTATCTTTTATCTCGTAAATCTGAGCTGGTAGCCCGCTGAAGGATATGAGTAACTTTTATCGAAGCAACAGTCTGCACGTCGGCACCACCTCAGATTTTGACGTTAACGTCACACCGTTCAATTTATTTTCCCAAGATTTTGAGAATGCTTTTTTCGTTTCTTTTTTATTCAGATTTTCACATAGGTGGATACATTTTTTCTTTTCTTTTTCTTCATTCTTCACTTTACATTAAAACGCATTTCACCCATGTCATAAATTCCCAACTGATGGTAACTGTCGACGGTTTGACATGTGTAAAAATCACCGACAATAAGATTCGCCACGGTACTGCCACCGCGTGTACGTATACGTGGGTGAGACACGTGAAAGTGCGTATATAAGCTGCTGCAGGCGCAGGACTTTTGTTACGTAGGAGCAGGTAGGTAGGTAGGAATATACTGTATAGTACATCATACTTTTGTACTTTAGATGGCCAAGCCCTCATGCTAAATAAATTGATTCTCAGACCAAGCAGAGGGCGATGTTGGGTCAAAAGCCTTTTGTAAATTACCATTAACATGTCTCCGCTTCAATTATTATCGAAGGAATTGAGCAATTAGACCTCTATTATAACTTATAATAGACTTGATCCTGCAGCGCACTGATGCATTCCTTAAGCCAGATTGGAGCAGGAAGACGTTAGCCGTTAAAAAGACGTCGTCAAAACGCTACCCTCATCCACGATCGAGGGATGGAACTTCAAAAAGGCTAATAATTCAATTTGTCTGTCTCTACTGCACTAGTGCTCTTCTAATAAATCAGAATCGACCAATTGGCGACCCTCTGATCCACTCGAATGAATTTTAGAATAAAATCTGAGTTGAGGCAATAGAATGAAATAGACCAATCCACGACTTTATGGACAGCGAAAATGTAAGGGTGGCTGTATAGATACTGTATCTTATTTCTCGAGGTATAGAGAAGATGGGTACCTCATCTATGCAGAGAATGGCGTGGGTGTGCTCGCCGACCCGGAACCTTAGGACTTCGTGAGTCCGGGCGAATACTATGCATCTAGATCCTTTCTATGTATAACCGTTCGTCTTCATATCTCGTTAATGGTTTATATAGCTGCGATATCCAGGCTCCCTATCCCATCGTGAAGAACCACGTCATCTACGTGGGATGGCGAGTTCAGTTGCGTGGGTTGAAATAGTCGGTGGTCAGTGGCTGTACATATTTCGTGGTGGTGCATAGGGTTGTTTTGAGATTTTAGAACTCACTGTTGACCCGCCATGAAAGCGATGGTCGAATTGCCATGGCAGACCAGTTCTCATTGCCGTTTTCGACGGAGCTGATGCAGTATTTGCCAATTAGCGTGCAAAGCGCTATTTGCCGGGATCACCCGATGTCAGCTAATGGCAAATCCACGTCTCGGACAAAGTGAAGGGCGTTCGATGAATTGATTATACGCATTCGCGACTTCGGAAGGGACGACTGATAAAAACTACCTTTTAAGTGCGGATTAATGTAGCTCAAGTATTACCCTTTCTCTCTTACCCTTACTGCCCTGGAAACACGTGGAGAGTGTTTCACTGTCCAGTTAAGTTCGGTTATTACTCTCTGCAAAGTTTTTTCGATAATTATACGCAGGTAGCAGAACTCTGCGAACCAGAATTGATGCTGGTACAATTTTCAAGATTGCTTTTTCGGCTTGAAGATGCACGGAGGCGGACTTCGGAGATGAAAGGAACAAATTGAACCTTTCGGAAGCTTTTAGTTGGGTGAATTGCCTCTGTAATAGAGATGAGTAGAAATATCATCGCGATAATATCCGGTCAGTTGATTGACGTTTAATTTACTTCTTCCAAAAATAGCTTCAATATCAATTCGTTGAAACAATATTTGACGATTTATATATATTGTGAGATCATACACGGTCATATGGGTCACGCTTCAGCTGAAAAAAATTATTCGCAAATTGTCTGTCAGCTAGAGCGATATTTGAAGCCAATTTCTCGCCACGAATGTCAAACTTGTCATATGCTCGTATCCTTCGTTCTTGGTTCGTGAATGATAATAAAATAAAAAATAAAAAATAAAAATCAGGATGTATATCGAGTTACGTAATGCCGCAAAAACCAATTTGTCATATTATATGCACGATATACTTCTCAGCTTTGGGCTGGCGGATCGATTTCAAAATCATGGCGTATTACGTAAAGAGGAAAGGTAACGGGTGGACAGAAGCCAACCACGACTATACTGAAATATTTTCAAGATATAAAAATTGTCGTTTAATACAGCAGCTCACTCTGATAAAAATTATGGCAAGTTTCGTTCTATACCCACGGGTGTTGTCATAATATTCGGGGTAAAAGTTCGCGCAAGATATGCCGAGACTAAATTGAATCCAACAAAATTTGAATATATCCTTCCACAGACATTATTCAAAAACAAAAGAATAAAGAACGAAGTTATTACGCCCGGTATTATCCTCAGCAGTAAATGGATAACAGTTACCTATAGAAATTCTCCTGTTTATTTCTCATTCACACCCCAATTCTCGCGCTGAGTTTCGAAGCTAAAAACGAAACAGCCCACCTAAATTTAATTGACGTAACACCATGCAGAGCTGAGAATTCGAACCTCAGTGAATCGAATAGAGTTAATAATTTATCATTGCGTAAATCGAGGGTGACAGTTAAATTTGTTATATACGTGGGTAGGTGTATAACGTAAGCATTTTCTTCATTGAAATTTGTTTCTCTGGACTCACATATGGTACGGTATGAGTCGTTATAAAATTAATCAATTATGTGTGGACAAAAGTGTAACCGTACGTTGAGGCAAAGAAGGAAAAGGGTTTCACCAGAAATGTCTGTTTAATTTAATGCTAGGTGGATATTATTTTAATCGTGTTACTCCGTAGTCCGTTACGACGCAACCGACTGTGTCGGTGAAAAGTCAATATTCGCTTACCACCGAAGTCACGGTTATATTTCGCGATGCTGGAAGTGCTTTGAGCTTTTGGACTTACCTGAAACAGGAGAAAACAAAAGACAAACGTTAGTTGGAATTTGACCCGAAAGCTCCAGCTTTGAAAAAGAAAGAAAAAAAAAAAACTCATAAAAAATGGAAAACAAAGAAAACAAAGTAACAAGGGGGGCGCAGATGTAGCTACCTATATATACTCCTCCTATGTACATAACGACTTTAATAAAAACCGCATTACACGCGTCACGTGATTTTATTCCTATTTCGTTTCGTTTCGTTTCGTTTCTGGACTAATATACAAGGAATACACACACACACACACATACACCTATATGTAAACGCGTTCGTAGTTGTATACACGTTTACTGCAGCACCCTAGCACGCTCGTGATATCGGGTGGTTCGTTTCATTTGAATTTTGATTAGCCGAAAGAGGCACCCAAAATTTCCACTTCGCTTCCGATTAAATTTAAATAATTCACGAGGCGGATGAGGAGTCGGTTCGTGTCAAGGATCGGATTACAATTAGGCACAACCATGCATACGCGATGTAAACGTATAGATGTATAGAAGGCAGGGAGTCGCGAGACTGAATCACCGTGAACATCCCCTTTACCTGAGTCTAAGAAAGGGAATATTATGCGAGAATGGCTTTATGCAAACAATCGTCAAGGGATACAAATTAACAATGAATCAAATCAAAAACCGTTACATTACAACCCCATATATAACTCCAATATCCATCGACAATGAATATCAATCCTAATAATATATCAACACCACGTATATAGATGTCATATATAAAAACGACCCGATTTCCATCCGTAAATTAGAGAACAGGTGAACGAAAGCTTCGTAAATCAATCTCGTCATGAAAATTAAATGAAATGAAAATCAAGGTCCGAATTAGCATGAGATAAATTTTGGGTATTGTTCAATCTGTCGGGTACCTAGGTAGTTAAGTATACAAATACCTACCTACCCCGGTTAAATATGTATACATATGCATATCTAGGTATGTAGGTATATGCACAATTGTAGCAAACTCCCCCGGAACATCTTCCCTCGTAATATACATCTGCGCGAGGCGCTATGTATGACGCGAAGTTAGTAGCCGGGCAATATAGTTGACACGGGGTCGTAAAGCGCTAGCAAGTTTCCGGAACGATATGAACAGCTCCGGTGACAGCGCAGCGTTTCCTTCGGGTAAAAGCCGGGCTTTCCTCTTCGTCTTTTTCAGGCTATTCCCCTGGCTCGATGCGCTTTAGCGCGTAAAATTCGCACGGGTCCATTTCATTTTTACGAACCTGTATATCTTGGTAAGAAACTATCACCTCCGCGTTATTGCACTTCAATTAGGATATTAGACCCAATATTATATATCCTACCTTAATACTATTCTACATATATTTCGAATTCTCAATTCGGATTACTTTCTCAATAGGATAAAGTCGCGTGGAAAAAGGATAAGTGGCTGAAGCCAATTCCAATTACAATATACAGACACCTTCGAAGTTTCTTGTTATTTTCATTTCGTCTATAGCTACAGCGACTATGCGAATGAGAGAATCTAGACCGAGGTGAGGTAAAAGCTTTAGCGACTACCACTGCGGTTAGTTGTACTGCAGCGTTGAAAATAATTCTTTTTTAGCAATTGTCGGGATTTTAATTACGAATGAGAAAAGGGTTTTCTGCTAATTTTCATTTTTTCTTTCTTTTTCCTCTCTCTCTCTCTTTCTCTGTTTCTTTTCTCCTTATTCATTTTCCTTTTGCAATGATGCAACAAAGAAAGTACTGAAACACAAGCAGATTTAACCTTACGAGCCGGTGTAAGAAAAAGGGGTAAGTTTAGGGGGATTTGACGCCACTTTGCGCCGCGACGCCCTGTTCAAGGCTCGTAAACTGACTGCCGAAGCGGCGCAGAGTCCCTTAAAATTTACTAAGGAAAACGAGGAGCACGTTGTGGTAGCAGACAGCTCATGTAATACACACCCACACCCATACGAACATATATTATATAAACGCGCTCGTCTAAGTGCTCACATACGGATAACCACGAGCAGTTCGCTGGGTTGAATATTTAGCTTGCAAAAAGCTTGCTCCCTTCGAAAGATTTCTCTAGTGGTTGTATAATATGTAGGTACCTAAGGTTTAAAGAGAGAGAAAAGAAAAGAATAGAAAAGAAATAAATAAAATAAAATGAAATAAAATGATGACGATTATTTTTTACGGTGGTCGGCCACGTGTGTGGCTTAAAGTTTTGTTGCTTTTACGAGACACGTACAACGTTTACAAGTACCTTTTCTGGGGCGGCGCATCACCGCGATGAAATACGCGCAATTAAAGTCCTCGTATCTATCAACGTCGGCGACCGTGCATAAAAGTTAACGTGTAGTTATATATATGCATATATGCATATATAGGTAATGTATATATGTATGTGTGTAGTCGCGTGGCGATGATACAGTAAAAGGTCGAGTATACATCTACATTTCCATATAATAAAGTTATACAAAGTTTAATCTTTCTCTCTACATATATATATATATATTATATATCTGTATAAATTTACGTAGCTAGGAAAGATTATTAGGCGTCTTGCAATATCGGTTGGTAGGTAGGTATACGCGGGTTGTTCTCCCCGGCGAGTGCAAACTCAAACATAATTAAAAAATCCCTAATAATAAAAATCCCTAGAGGAAGAGAAATATAGTAGAAAACGGTATAAGGAAGAGAGAAAGAGAGGAAGAGAGGAAGACGAGAAGCGGGTGGGCGGGTGAACCTAATACAGGACTAAATATTGGGTAACTTTGGATGAATGGGGCATAATGTGGACCGTTGTAGCCAGGAGGAGGAAGTGTGTATCCTTCGGGATAGTACGGGAATATAGGGGAGCACCATGGAGCCGGGCGAGAGCTGGCTGACTCGCCTGAGGCGTTCGGGTTTCCCGCGGGACATGGGGGACGACTCTTTATTTAATATCCCGAGGCTGGCGTTAAGGAATATCAGCCTCGGAAGAATTCAATAGATACTTTTTAATGGGAACTTCGAAGAACGCGGAATACCCACGGTGAAATTTGCTACTATAACACGAGATAGACCGAGCGAGTGTCGTAGAACTAGACAAATGCGAATCCGATGAGCCGTCTTCGGTGAAGAGAAGAAAGAGTGTCGGAGATCTTGCCAATATAAGTAAAAAGCAAAAAAAGATAGAAAGAGAGAAAAAAAAAAATCAGAATAAGGAACTACCGGCAGTAGTTTCGTTCGAAGATATACTGACGTAACACTTCGTTGTACTGACGGCTTCATTTACGCGACATCGACGTCGTATTTCTCCTTCATAGACTTTCCCGCTACCTCAATATCTCGCGCGAATTTTTTTGTGCTCTTCGGAAAAATCTATAAACTATATAATCGGGGTGTGGAATATAGAATAGGGAAATTGCTAAGAAAAATGGAAAATTAAAAACTAAAAAATGACAATTCCTAGAGTTGCAAATTGGCACTTCTCAGTTTAAGACGGCGTGGTTTAATCACGCGTAAGTTCGGTAATGGCTCTTAGGGTGAAACGAAGAAGAGCCGTGCGGGCTGGCAAAGCGCGAGGTATGGGCAAGGAGTAACGTCTCTCGGTCTTACGCCTTATTAACGAGGTTAGGTCGCATTAAAACTTGGTCGTCCTCCTCTTCCTAACAACCCTTGGGTAACCCTTTGAGAAGCGACACTCGCGAACGGAACCATGCTGGGCTTTCCCGGTCGCCTATACATATACTTAGTAAGAGGACGGTGTACTCTTCCTTTTGGCAAGGACAATATCGCCGTAATTGCCCTATAATGCACTATAGTGCCCTTCATGTAGGCTAATTATATTAATAAATCGCCCTCTCTAACTTGTACCGTAATTCATAACGGAACAACGTAAGTTTATCAAGTGTGCTGACAAATTTATACGACGAGAGAATATAAATTGCTCAGAATATGAGTCTGTAATATATTGGTGTAAATCAAGGGGTATTTTTTGGTAACAGCTATAGTACGTAGTGGGATAGATATCAATATTTTTCAAACATAATTGTTTGAAAAACCCCAAACTTCACTTTAGGATTTTCATAAGGTGGTTTTAGTTCTTTTTTTTATTTTTCCTATTTTCACGAAACACCTAGTACGTGATTTTCGCATAATTCAGTAGCGCAGCTACAATATTCCGAGTTTTGACAGGCGGAAACTAGGATAAACTTCCTAGAATGAAAATTAAACTGCGTTTTCATACGGCTCAGACGACCGCCTTGGCTAAACACCGTAATAGCGCAGGGTGGAATGATGACTTTGTCTTTATTATCTGCTCGGGCCTTACTAAGGGTGGTACGCAAATCGCAGGTAATATCGTGGTTACAACCCCTAAGAGCCGATTCGTATCCATGAGTAAATTTATCGAAGGTTTAGTGTTTGACGTGAAATTGTGCCCGGAATTTCTACCGAAATTGAGCTTGTTATCAGGATTTCGTTTCCCCACGTAGCTACTATTACATATTCGCAAGATTTTACCATTTCAATCGTTCGGAAGAAAAAAAATTTGATTGTTTATTTATTTCTTTACCCATTTTTCAATCAAATATGTATCAGTCTACCCGGATAGAAGCTTCGTTTGATTCGACAATTTCATTTGCCGTATCAAGGGGCGTAGATCGTGTGCATGTATGTATATATAAGTATGTACACGTTCTAGTTATATTGGATAAAACATCCTCTTCCTTTGCCTCTGAAGAAGTTTCCAAATTTAGTGGAAGATCAAAAGATCTCAAGTCTGTGTCCCCTGAAAGCATCATGATTCTCAAAATTGCGAAGAATGTTTCTTCGTCCTTTTTTTTTTTTTTTTCATTTCGATTCAAACGGAATACAACTCCTCACTTATTCGCAGTGAAATTGAAGGAGAAGAAAAAAGAAAAAAAATTCTACAACACAATTTGCGTGGATTTTTATCCCGTATGATATCAGCGATATGTGTCGCGAGCGAGTAAATAGATATGCAAAAATGCAGAGAGGTCGTATATCTTAATCGCATATTCTATTACAAACGCGAGTATAAAAAAAAAAAAAAAATGTTTAGTGAAAAAATTTGGGGAACCCTCGCGTCCTATATATGTCATAATTAAGTTCCTGTTTTCCTGGGGGTTGCCTTTGACCCCGACTCACCCCCGGCTTCAACCCCACGTGGCTACTACGCCATCCCGGACGAGTTACGCATAATTAGTATTTATGCTCGAAGCTGCCTTAGCCGGTGATTTGTGGTTAAAATTTGGTTAATGAGACGCACGTGGCTGTTAATTAACCGAAAACCGAGTAGATTTGAAATCCGAGTTCAACTCTGGGGAGAAAAAGTCTTGTGTACTTTATATCGTTAAACTACCTACACGTGCACCTCCTCCACTTCATTCCCTTCCCTATTTTCCGTTCCCAGCATCCCTTGCACGACGGTTAACGGAATGAATGAAGGCAGAAGATCTTTTTTTTTTTTTCATTCTTCTTGTTCCGTTAAAGACTGCACCACTTTGCGCGTTATTAAACTTCCCGGTAAAACTAATTTCCTTTCTCACTTCAAATTATTTCTATCCTAGTTGTAGCTCCAGGTATGTTCGTGCATTCGTAACTGCAGCAGTTAGCATTCTCGCGGAAAATAAATTGTTTCCTGATGCTTTCGGTCCAGAATATTTCTCAACTATTCCTTTGTTGCCGAGTTAGCTCCTATTAGGGCGACGTATAGTCGAGAAGCAGCTTGGCGAAGCTCATCAAAGGTGATCCTTCAAGGATGCTTACTGTTCCTATCCCTCGCTCTGAGGTGCCTCTAGCACCAGAACTACTTATAACTTTGTATCCCGCGTCACTGGGCAGCTGTACCTACTAATGCGAGTTTTTCAATTCACTCGACTTGCCTCAGCTCAATATCATCCACGTGGCAGGATTCGGTAAAGCTACCGATCTTCCAGGATTTTTCTCGAAGATTAAATGTCTATTAAAAATCATAAAGGATTTTATTTCTACTATAAAAGATGCGTGAAATCTGTAAGAGTATCGCTGTCAAAGTTATGAAGATGCTGTGAAGATCCCGTAATTTTTTTATTTTTTTTTATTATCATAGAATAATACTAACAATAAATAATTCAGTTCGTTACCAAGGACGTTAAATCTGGGTTATCTCAGATTTTCTAACGGATCAGTAGAGATAAATGAGGTTAATAATATTCAAGAATTTATGACGTCTGTAATATTCGAATAAAATATCGAATTGGTATCAAGTGAAATATTTTAGGATGGGTTGTTAAAAGTTTAATGGTACGATTTCGTGATGCGGGTACGAGGTGCATTGGTTCCGATTAATAAACGAGAGGATATGTTTCACTTTTATAGTATAAATTTCACGGTGTTTTTAGGCACGTTGTAGTTCGTAGATTCACCGTAGTAATTAGTGACTGACAAACGGTGTAGTTCGGATTGCCAATTTCACTTTGTGCGCCACGAAGTGCAAATAAATGCGATTTGCTTTAGTGGTTCACGCGCGCAGGGAATGCGACTATAAAAACATTTTTTTACTTTTTATGCAATCTACAAAGTGATGCGAAATACAAAATTCCATTTTACGTTTAATACCACGTTAGCGAATTTTAGTAGAAAAAAAATAGTGCATAATGCTTTCCATAAAACAGAACGTTCCGAAATATTTTATCGACCATTTCGGAGCCAGAAATTTGTTTCACCCTCGCTGTAGAGGGGGTCGAAGTATTCCAAACGATTAAGTTGAAATTTTCACACTATTCAAAAGTTCTTGGGGTGAAAAAAAAAAAAAAAATTTGATAAGTTTTTTGTCGCTTGAAAAATAAGCTTCTAAGTAAGTTGAGAAAAGTTAGTCGTATAAGAAAAACTACTTTCTATTATCGAGCCCAGCTCAAGTCTGCCGGTAACTACTTGGCGTTTAAGTATAGTAGCTGTAGTTACTGCTTGAAATTCTTGGGGAACTTGTTAACTTGTAAATAAGGCGTAACCCGAGCGTGAGTAAAGGAAAATGACTGGGCAACGTCTTTTTTTTTTTGCAAGCCTACATTTTCTGGTTTGCGATTGCGTGTTACCAGAAAGTCTGTTTCCTTACTTTGGCTATAAACCACACGAAGTCGATTTGGCGAGTTTTTTTTTCGAAGATGTTTACGTACTAGTAACCTTAATGTGCATATAACTACTGCAGAAAACTTTGAGCTATAGTTTTTCATCGTAATATCCACGTATTCTCACATAGGTGTATAGTTTGAAGGTATATTTTTACATCACGAACACCCGACTCGGCTAAAGAATTTCAGATTCACCCCAACTTCATTCTTTTGAGGTTTGCGGCTGCAGTTTCTTGCGGCTATATCCAGGCCATTCCATCATACGTTTCCTTTCTCGACCGCAGAATCTTTCTTAAAATTCCTACCCACCCCAAAAACAATTTCCCCGTTTCTTACCCCAACGTCTCTTCATTCTCTTTTATTTTCTAGGGGTTGTGGCACCCCTTATCACGTTGCAGGGCGAAACGAGCGCCACGCAGCAAATTGATATTAAATGCCTAGGTTCGCCACCTTGTATATTTCTTTATTAAGTCCACACAATGGACCGCCGCCGCTCCTCTATCCCATCCTCGACCTTACCCTCCTCGTCGTTGAGTTTGCCGTTATCCAGGGCACTGACCCCGCCGGTGCAATTGATTCGGTGGTCACCCTGTGGTCACCCCATAGTCACGTACTCATGGGCAACGCGATAACCCGGTGTTTACGAGGTATCAAATGCACCACCACGATGGTTCTTTGCTGTACGCGGTCACCAGAGTTAATGTAGAAAGTTTCACCATTACGTCGTCACAAATTCACATAGGTCTCGTCTAAACTTACAACAAGCTATGGTCTTTGGTAGTTGGTGCTTTCATCACTCCGAACTTTATATCAATTTCCAAATTTGAAAATTACATACTACCTGCATTTGATATATATATCGAATTTCCATGTATTTTAGTTCTACGTTATTTTTCCACTATGCAGCAAGTAAAATGAGATTTTTGAAAAAAAAAATACAAACGTCATTGCGAATTCAAGTGAATAGAAAGCAGGTACTTGAATCACTCTCTGACAGTATATGTTTTACCTTCATCCTATTGGAAAACTTACATATTTATTTGGAGCTTCGAATATCTCTGGATTGTATTTTCAGCGAGATTCATTTGCAGGAAGCCAATTAGTTTCCTCTGAAGGCTAGAAATTTCCACATTGAATGACATTTCCGACTGATATAATTACGTCGACGCGATTTTCAGCTAATGAAAATACCTTTGCCGATACAATTGTTCAACCTTACATTAATTATGTCAATCCTACAAAGTTTTATAGTTACCAGTCATTATAATTACCAATATATTATACTTGGTCTATAAACAGAGCTCTTCGGTGAAAGCTAGTGAAAATTGTTGAATGGTTTCCGTGGGTTTTGGATGAGGTAAGAATTTCATTCCCCAATCTAGGAAAGCAATTATTTACTGCAATCGAATACTCGGCAGTATCCTCTTAAGGTTGGCTGAGAATTCGGGGAAGCTATCTTGCTCGATTCTAAGCTAAACTTCAAAGAGCCTCCTCGAGCCCCTGCCTAAACCGGTACCTATAGTAACGAGCCTATCTTATTTGCAAGGCGATATAGTAGAGGAAGTTACATAATCGTTTGAAAATATCGTAGTCGAGTTGAGATATCGACGAAGTAGTTACTGCTAGATGTTCATGTGGGCGATATGGTTGTCCTTAATTGAGAAACCCGAGTTTCCACGACAATGGCAAAGGCAAAGGGTATGGGTACAGTTAATTGTCTTCAAGTTAATTACTCGCCTAGCTAGAGCGACTGTTTCTACTCCTGTTTGTGGGAAGAGTTTCTAATTAGAAGGTACGCGATTGATTTGTTCGTAGGCTACTATACGTGCTTTACTTTCGGTTGGATTAGACCCATCGCTATCCCTCGGTAGAAGACTCCACGCGGAGTAGAAGATGATGAAAGCTTCAAAGACCAAAGACTAGAGCCAATTTCCATCGGAATTATTAGCTCGAAGAGTATGCATGACTCGTCTGTAGTACCGCAAGGCGCAGCGAAGGCTTATGTATCAAAGCCCGGAAGTCGGCACGGCAGGGGGTTACTTCCGGGGCGGCCACCCCGCTTCCGGCTCGCGGGGGTGAAACTTTTGTTCCCGGAGATAGCGCGCCGATCGCGTAACTACCACCGCCTCAATTCCCGCATCCACATTGTTAGTCGCTGGGACGTGAAATCTATAGTGAACAAGAATCCGAGAATCTGATAGGAATCCTGGCATCCTTTCCTATTATCGATTTCCCTTTTCTTTATTTTTTTCTTTCATCGGATCAATTTTACTCCCTGTGGTCAATCGTTTTTTTTTTTTTTTTATCGGAATAGTCGCGTTGGAGCCATTGAAAAACAGTTGAGCACAGGATATTGAGAGATGAGATTCAAGATCAATTCGTATATATTTAGAATGTAATATTTGTCAAAATTTTTCAAATCAGACGTTAGCTATTCAATCATAGATCAATGGCTTTCATTGATTGTCGAACCCTCATTTTTCTTTACGTAGATATATTTTTTTTATACTGCTGTCAAAAGCGATAGAAAGTTATTGACTCCTCTTCGAAACGAATGATTTAGATGCCAAGACACCTCGGTCGTCTTTCAGCTGTAGTAATTTGTTCAAATGTGAGTAAAAACAGACGTGAAATGGATGAAAGAAAGAAAAAAAAAAAAACCTCACGTCAGACAGAAGAACGTCGAAAAAGAAGAGTGAAAGGTAAAAGAAGAAGATGAAGATGAAGATGAAGAAGAAGAAGAAGAAGTAGAAGAGAAAGTCTCTTGTCCCTGCAGTTCACCAGTCCTCCAAGTCTCCGAAGAAGTAGACGTAGAGAGATTTGATTTAGTGACTTCCTATCGCTTTTTTTTTGCCAAGGGACGTCTTCCTGCGGACCAGAAATGCCTCGAGGGCGTCAGGGACGACCCGAACCAGACTGAGCCGGAGACGGGCTAGATATTGTTCTTTCTGATATAAACAAAAGTATAAAAGGAAACTCGTTGAGGAAATAAGGTGGGGAGAATAAGTTTTGAAACTTAAAAGACGCAATAAAACAATTGAATTCTACATGACTGCCAGACCAACTGGTGCATTGTGAAAGCTGGGTTGTTTCAGCTACTGTTAAAATATTTCCTTTACCTACTACTTCCGCGGGAAATCTGATACGCAATAATGTTAAATTTCATTCGAAAGATTGTCACAGGATATTCGAAATGAGCCATTTGAAGTACGTCGGAAATTGTTGCCTTAGAAAAGAAATATATATCAACTACATCCACGTCTGTCAAGAAAATAAGTGTATCACGTACCCAAATACTTGAAGGGCTTAAAGCCAAAAGCTCGTTGGAAAGCTTTTAGGAGGAAGGAATCGATACAATTAAAGTTGCTATGGGGTAAATGTCCCCTGGAGACGATGTTGAGGAGTAGTATACGGGTAACACTCCAACTATCCTTACCGAACCTCAACCGACAGAGTTCCTGATTGAAAAGCAGATTCTTTTACCTTTTTCTAGTCCCCCGGATTACGCTCTTGAGCAACGAAGTATTTTCCTCCGAAAGATACGTGGCGCCAGGATGGTAGACGGTTTTTGCTCTGAATTCGTTGCCATTGGTACAGTACATTGAAAAGCAAGAACGAAACCAAGTTGAAAATAAAACTGTTAAGTAATTAATTAGTAGTGAATGAGGAAAATCTGATGTATACACGTATCTATACTTCAAGTCAAATTTATAAAATCTCTAGTAAAATTCACCCCTACAGTATAGATCTATATTATCCATTATTTATGCGCCTGGATTTAACTATACACAGAAATCCTCGTACGAGGTAGTAGTATAATCAGTAACATATAGGAATCAGAACTCACAAATCAGGGTATAATCCTGATCGTAAGTTTCAATGATCGCGAGTGGAATTCACTTCGCGCCTCCGTAGGGTAATAGGATTATCGTTCACCACGGTGTCGTTGATTGTGATATATCCAAATCCAGAGTATAAGGTTCTGCCAACAGGATGCGTCGATGCCACGACGAATTACTTATAATTATAATTATAATACTTAAATGATAATGCTTATACGCCATGATGTGTATGTACTTTAATTTGCATGGATGTATGTGTAATGTATATCGTATAACTTTATCTGAAGTCAAGATCTCGGCGAAATCGAAACGGCGTGTTGTCCACCCGAACTCAAGCCCTAGAGATCAAGCTTAAGATCAATATACTGTGACAGAAGACTGGGGAGATAAGACGTTGGAGACGAGATTTGCCAGGTCAGGCTTATCGCAAGCTTCGAGCTTTTATCGGGGCCAAACCTCACCTCGAAAACTTTCCTATCCGAAGTATAAGCGGCGCTACACATCGGGGTGTTAGCCGTGACCACAATCTAGCGCAACTGCTCGATTCTAACGGTGGTCGCGATGTTTGTCGTCGCCGAAAGGAGGGCGAGGAACAGCTAAGCTTCCACCTACATCTAGCTGGTCTCCCTGACCGACTAGGATTAGGCGCAAACTTTGATTGAAATATGTTTGCTACTGTTTGCACAAGGCTATGCGACCGGATTTACCCGCCAACCGATAACACCAAGAGAACAAAGCGTATACCTCTACATCATGGAAACTAATACACGTTTCGTTCCACAGCAGGGGTAAACTAATTTTTCAAAAGATCGTACTAATCAAAAGACGAAAAATAAAATGTAAAAATAGAAAAGTTTATAAGATAATCTTATACAAGGTTCGAGAAAGAACATGATGTGAAATTCAACTAGTCTTCAAATTTATTCTAGAAATGAATCTTTCAACTGATAAAACAACTCGAGAGTCGGTGAAATCGTTGCGCTGCTCACTGTATTTATTTTCAAATCGAGTAGAATGTTGGACGATAATGATAACTACTTGCAGCATGCTTGGGCTAAGTCAAGAACGGAAACTGGTGGATCGTTTCCCCCGCAAGAAAGTCTGAAGAAGTTATGATAACGGGTCACGCATCTCCCATAGCTCTCATCTTCCACGAGAGAAGGGTTGATCTCACTGCTGCTCAGTCCAGGAGCCCAACAAATTACCGAAGGAAACTCATCAAGCGAACCCGTCTGATACTTGGACCCCACGAACTGTCATCGCAATTCTACTGGGATCCAAAGTTTTCGTGTGTCTCAGATATTCTCCCCGTTGCTCTACCTTCTCCTTCTCTTATTTTCAGAGTTACGACACTTTTAGTGGTTTATTTCATCAGACCAATACCTGCCTCTTTGCGGATAAAATATTAAGTACGGTCCCACGATCCCACGCCACGCCAAGCCACGGCATGACATCAACTTCCAGATTGTTAGAATCCAACGAGTTCCTTCTGAATTCAACTCATAAACCTAGGGGGATAAAGAATTCGAGAAACTTTTCTGCGAAGAAGAAAAATATATATTCGCAATATTTTGTACCTCGTGTGTCGTCGACGTAGACATCTTCACCTGAATATTATACTCGAGACAGTAGCGAGGACTTTTATCCCGCGTTAGCCCACTGCAACTACTACTTCTATGTATCATTTCTCTGTACATCCTGAGACCTGTGTCGTTACGACTGAATAAATTCACGATTAGAAATACGTCTTACAATGTCAATGACTGATAGGGAATAAGAAAAAAGCTTAACGATCACCGAGTTTTTGTTCAGACATTGAAATTCCCTTTTGACCCCCGCGACTATCGCGAAGGATCCGATTGTTCGCAAAGGTTGATTGGCAAGTAGGACGCAGAAATTTTATGCGTGCCGCGGTGGCACAAATTGATTTGGTCGATTCCGAGCAACATTCAAGGGTTGGCTTGGCGTTGACGGGCTGACTGATGATCCGCATTTATATTTCTCTACGTGCTTCAGTCTGGTCTCCCCTTTTCTACGCTCTCCTCTTCTCTCGATTCTCGTTTTCCCTTACCCCCTACCATTACTTACTCCTTATTCGTATCTCACTCCTAGACCAATTCCCCCATCCTATCATATCCTGAGAGTAATTTTCGACGATGTATAATATTCTACCTACGACAAGAACAAAGTCTTCATTGGATTCACAACGAAATCGTAAGCTCTCAGTTTCCGAAGACCCCTGGACCCCGTTTGGGGCCCAAATCCCTACGTCCCAAGTACCGCAAGGATACATTAAGAAAATGCATTATCGCGAGAAAACATGGCTTGGTCCTTTAACAGGCACGCGTTCTTAATTGTTAAAAGCAATTGTATGCTGCTCTTCTAAATTTGCGAGGGACAAGTTGAAAATGAATTCGAAACTGTGGCGTGGTGCAGTAAGACGATATATAGAGTCAAGATGGGGTTAAGATTACGACTATGGCGTGTCGCATGATTCCTCGAGACTTTTATTGCCGGCGATCCTCGGCCAGATATTAGAAGGGGGAGAAAAAATCAATGCGGTCGTGTGGTGTATGTACGCGTACTAGACGTACATATATATAAATTTCTGGTGACCGGACACTGGCTGCTAGATTGTAATAGTCAGTCTCAACCATACGTAGGTGGACACATACATGTGTGAAGTATTACATAATGGTGTAGAACTTATAGCAGCACACGCTCATTGGACTGAACACTTAGGACCGAACGTGTAAACGTACCCTTACGACTTCGAAACACGGAAAAGTGGCACTTATACGAAGCCAAAGAGAGTTTCACCCCGTGCGGTTTAGATTAATGTTGTAATTAGAAGATAGATTGCTCAGAAAGGTTTTTCGTGCAATTAACGCGGTAAATTTCATTCCTGTATATAATTTATAAACATCGGAGCTTTATGCGTCACCGCAGCCTTCAATTTATTCCGGAGCTTTTCAAGAGCTTTTAATTATTCTCCCGCCAGGTTTATATTCGAAATAATATTAAGATACGTTTTATTTACCCGGTGGGGGTAGAAAAAAAAAAGAAAATTAGAAAATAGGGATACGACTGCAGCCAAGAAGACAACGCTAATGCGTCTTCGTCAGAAACTTTAAACTCCTCTGAGATATATCTAATAATTTATCATCCTTTGTGGGATTTACCCCGGGTGTTCTAGCTTCCGTAATATTCGGTAGACGCGGCTCATTACCCTAAAACACAGTCGGCTCTACCCCAGTTGGGTCAGGACCGTGCAGCATCCGCATCTGATAAGATTCTAGCACGGCAAAGAGTAGATCGTCGTAGCTAAAGCAAGGAAACCGTTCCATCCAAGTAGGCCCGGGTATTTAATGTACTGGAATGACCCACTGGCCCTGGGCAAAGGGAACTTGTGAACCGTTGATATAAAGGAAATTCGAATGTCACTTACGGTCCATTTCAACATGAAAGTCTCTTACAATTTCCCCGATTCTGAGTAAACTTGAAAACAGTATCAAAGAGAGCATTTCATTCTTGTCAGGAAGCAAGAATCCTAGTGTTAATGGTTCCGTTTATTATTATACCCATGCCGGATGGGGTGACGGTTAAAAAAAAAAATAAAAAATCATCGGAAAAGTTTTACACGGTGATTTGATCGCGGTTAAATAGCCATGGTGATTTGGCGTTTAGTATTTTGACCAGTTTGATGCACTCAACCCCGTTCGGGTATTCTATTCAACAAATAACAACAATGGGGAGCAAAAAGTCAGCCGTTGGTTATATTAAACGCCAAAGTTCACACCAGCCAGTGGGCAGAACGATACGTAGGTTGTACGTTCGAGGTAGTCCAGGGTTGCGGTGAAGTTGGTTTGTGTAACGTTACGTCAATCGAGATGATGGATGGTGCGCTAATCGTTCATATTTACACGCGTCCTGCGTAAAGATCTTTACAAACTTTATCCAGTTTATATTTATATTTATACGATATACATGTGTGTAATATAACTGTGTATCATTATACATATATATACTCCGTACTTATCAGTCCCTTTGAAAATATTTCTAATTCGACAAAATTTGTACTTTCAAATATGTTCTATTCTTCATTTTTTAATACCGGTGGTTGAAACCATCTAGTAACCGTTAAAAGAAAACTTGTAATCCACTTGCAGGAGGGAGTTGAGATACTTTGATTGATCGGTCTATCAAGCCGTATTTATATTCAATCTAGCGTACGCAGCTGCCCCTGGTTACTGCTACCTTTAAATAAAATCCTGTCTAACCACCCCTGATGTCCATCCGTTTTCCCTCCATTTTTTATTCGTTTGGGCTTTTCGTTTGATCGACTGTCCCGCTTATTGAAAAAAATTCTAACGCAACTGGCTGGCGGTATAGATGCGTGTATCGGTATATATGTATATATGTATATGTATAGAATGATAAATGAGCCGAAACTATCGATATACACTTATTTTTAGATACTCGCTTGTACCTTTCACCTATAGGAATGTACTTTTACTACCCTTAAGTTCCGAGCTTATGAGGATGCACGAAATTTTTCCTGCATTAAATTTATTGTGAATTTATTTAAATCAAATTCACAGTATGAATTGAAACGATAATTTGAAATTATTTTTTCGTTCAATTTTTTGTATTTCAAATAATCTCACACCATTGGAGGAAGATTAATTCAAGGAAATCTCTGTAAATTTCATTCAAGTTTTGGTAATTGAAAAATTTCCGATCCCACGTTTTTGAAGGGTGATTTTGGAGCAGAAAGAAGCGGAGAAAACAGTCTGACAATGAGAGTGAGAGAGAAAAATTCAGCTATACGAACAGGCACATAATTCCGTAGTATACGCGGCACCCTTCCGATATAAGACGCGAGAAAATAGAGTTAATTAAAAAGTAAGAGTGGAAGAGCCGTAAAAAAGAAGTGGATGAGGAGGCTACCAAAGGGGAGGAACCCGGGGCACCGAGGTTTGCAAAAGAAGATAGAAACGTAGGTCGGGGGACGGGGGAGCGGAAATTAAAAATGTAAATCTCAGTGATTGGAAAGTGTGGTTACGGCAGCGATGTTATTCCTACCGCGTCTTTTATTATAATTGCTTTAATTAAAACGACGATTGACGAATAAATTGATATTTCCACAGTTCAAATTTTATTGCTCTGGGTATAGATACAGATATGTGATTACCACGCAATAGCTATAAAATAAAGAACAAATAATGGGGGATAAGAAGGGTTTGAGTTCACTGATCCGGGAAGGGAGAAAGAAGGCACCCCCCTATGTTAGACCGCAAAACATTGATTATTTTTTCTTAGGTATATAAACTAAAAATAATTAAGCGGTAAAAATTTTCCATGAAAGCTACGACCGCACGTTGACTTTTACCTATTGCTACTTAAGGTAAGCAGACGCTTGTTGCATGCACGTCGCGACGCGGCGCACCCTAACCACCGCTCTGTGTTAATTCCACGCGCATAAATTCTGGGATTAAGAGCGCAATATATTATATTACTCGCAGGGGAGGAAATGCGAAAGTCATGTTTTTTCTCTCCTTCACTCCGACCGCATATCACGGAGCAAGGGTCTGCACCTTTGCGTTTCTCATAATCAAATGCGGTCACATTTTTACCCGCTGCTGTGAGCGTTCTAATATCAACGAAGAAAGTTTTCTTTTCTTAAATTTAACTAGCTCGAATAATAATAAAGAAATTGGGCTATTTTTTTTTTCATCTTTTCAAGACCTACGAATACTTGGTTTGTTCAGCGAATGCGAATGCTAAGGGAAGAAAATATGGCGCAGTCGAGGGTGCAAAACCGGAGGACAAAAACTTGCAGACGCGTTATTGATGTCACTCGCACGCCAAGAGTCATTCTTACTTATATCCTTCGTTAGCAATGCTCAGTGCTCGATCACAATCAAAAGAAAACTACCGCCTATTCGTTTTCGTCCCAATTTTTTTTTTTTTTCCCCCTATTTTTTGTTGTATTTTTCTTCTTTCGTTCTATGCCCCGAAGTAAAATTATTCGGCAAGGTTTTTTTTTGTTCGATCCATTCCATATTTATAAGCGTTCGTAGAACTTTTCTGATACTACTATAATTTCAACTCTATCTCTATATGTATATATATACCTATTTTACGTCCTCGTGAATTATAACTCAGATAATATTTTACGAGACAAACATCAGTTTTGTATCACAAGCTTTCACCCACGCGTACGTACGGTGTTAATAATAAATGAAACGATTCGGACACGCGAGACATTCTATGGAAACTTTTGACGTTTACTAGGTACCTATCCTGGTTATATTATTTCTTGACACTAATCAATAAAGTTAACGATAACTCAATACCGAATTATTATACAAAATCAACAATATTAACAATCGAATAGTACCAAAACTTGTCAATTCAAAGAACCAAGGAAGGAAGTTAACAAGGACTTACCATTTAGAGAAACAAGTCGTTGTCTATCATTTGTTGTTAGTAACTAATTCAATACTTGAAGTAGAACTTACCTAGAACAGAAATAAGGTTGAAATGATTAGTTATTACATAATGAATGGCGACACAGGTAGATAAAAAAGAAAATTGTATATAATTGCTCTGACTGGTTGCGTAAAGGACATCGTATAATCTGAAAATTGAATGAAAAGCAGAAACTCTCGGCTATGAGTTAATATAAGAAAATATACGTATGGATTTGATACGGTGAAATTGACACGTATAATCCAAAACTCGGTAACTCAAAAGCTTCCAAGGTCTGAATTCCGTGTTCTGGTGAATAGAGGATAACGTTGGGGCGTCGGGACGCCGGGACGTCCGCCTACACTGGCTCACCCACGCGCCCACTCAATTAGACATAGAAACGGACACGACGCCCACCCCCTGCCGTCGATTTAGTTTAACTAGGTGTTCCCGGGCCTCGACGAGAAATGGTAACACCCTCAAACTGCCAGGATCGCGTGTCAGCATACAGGGTAACGTTGGGCCGAAGGGGGTGCTTGTTAAGATGAGTCTAAATGCTTCAAAGCAGTCGTAACTTCGAAGACGTATTTTAGGAAATGCAGAAACCGTGTTGAACGCGATCGCTTTACACAAGTTTCATTTCAACGAACTATTAGATTTTTTTATTTATTTTAATTTAAAAAATTTTTTTTAAACACTGAGAGGGCATCGAACAATTTTCTATAGAATAGATATCTACGTTCAAATATGACCATCATGTGATTTTCAGGAAATAAACTTTACTTTACCTATACGAACCTTAAGCTTAAATGATTGCTGAATGTCTCGCAATAGCTACGAGGAATTATTTTACAAGAATTTTGCTATCGAAGAATATAAGTAAAAATCAATAAAAATAAAACTTGAAAGAGATCTGAAAAGACTTGAAAAGAGGGATTCAACCGATGTGGAAATGCTTTTTCGAGACGGACTGTCGGAGAAAAATTATAAGATCTTAACACCTCAGTGAATCTTTCGAGTCCACCCGCATAAGCAAATGTAGAGGCTTATGGGGGAAGTTGCGAAAACGTTCGTAGTTGCTCTTTGCCACATACCGAAAGCTGCAAAGAGAAGTGTAGAAAAGGGATGAGATACGCCCATTAGGTAGGTAGTGGTTTTCACCGCGCTTTTCCACATTTTCTTGTTAATGAAGTGCCCTCTGGCTCCGCGACGCCCGGCGTCGCTCGTCGTCGCGTACCTCCATATACCGGTATATACGTTGAAAAATGACGCTCCAGGAACGACGTGATGCTCATAGCAGAGAGTAACGCAGAGTAACGAGGCGTCCAATTATCATGTCGTCGAGACGCCTAGCGTCGTCCCTTTTCCGCGAGTCAGTCTATATACAATATGCACATATACCTATATATATATATATCCATGCGTCCACACACGCAGCAGATAGCCTTTACGAGTTGACTGCAAAAGTACCATCTACCTTATAATAAAAACTACCGTAGATTTTCATTCGAAATCGATATGTACTGGAATTCCCCCCAGTTGAGGGATGAAGACAAACTATATACACTCAATTTTCGAACGTCGAAAACTACGGACTCGCAATTTGTTGCGCTTTGTGCGAAGCTTTGCACGAAGTCTAAAAGCTCCACCAAGGATTATTAAAACTTGGGTTGAGCTCGACTTGAGCATAAGAGAGGTAATCACGTCCCAGCAATATTTCTTAGTAGTAATCAACCAGCTTCGACTCCGCTTGGCAATTAGAGTATAGCCATAATACCGGTACAGGTGTGTGTTAATTGCGTCTTAATTACTTCGATAAATTGCTATACAATTTTTATACGTTATGATTTCCTTTCCGTTATTGCTGCTCAATTTCTGGCTATTTTACAAATCGTGTCATTGATGATCATTCTTCTGATCAAACAAACAAACGAAGTTATCAGGAGTTAAAAACCCACGTATTTTTTTCATTTTTTTGAAATTGAGTTAGACCCACCCCGATACGATCTAACGAATTTTGTATAGCAATTTTTTGGGGATGATTTATTCTCCCCAAACAGCAGCTTTGAACGTCAAAGGGCGGAGAGATGCCTTTCAACAAGGAATTAACGCTATAAAGCGCCACTAAAGGTATCACAATTCATTCCGTGATTAATGTCCAGGACGCAACAGATGTGTGACTTTAATAGAAAGGTGAAACTCGTCAGGGGAGGATGGGTACCGGAAAAAAAGGTCCAAATGCAGCTGATTTCGACTACCTACCCTTAGGCGATTTTTCTCTTTTTCTTTCTTTCTCTATCTCTCTCTCTCTCTCTCTGTTTAACGTACGATAAATAATCCTAATAGGAACAAAGTTAAACAGAGTTTTGGGTTGCGTATCCGGAATGAAAAGAATTATCAGCATAGGTCGCCGTATGTCGATATAATTACGCAGAAACGTGGTTCCGTTTCGTGTGCGATCAAACGACGAGTGGGGTTGGCTAAAGGTCCACAGCTACCGGTCGCTAACGAGTCTGTTACCATTTCCCGTTCTCAAACCCAAACCGAAACAATTTTACGTTGAATTCGCTCGAGGGCATCCTCAAGGGTCAAACGCCTATCGGAACTACTATGTTTGCTTAGGAAAGGGTCAAGTGAACGGCCGCGAAGGTAACGCCTTCTAGTGCAAACACTCGGCAGATCCTAACATTTGCAAAAATTTTGAACACCCTATTGAACAAGGGAAATAGAAATTCTTGGTATAGATTAATCACAGATATGGAAGAAGCGTAGCTGGTTTGAAATTAGGCGTTCGAAGGTAGAGAATCACGGTAGATGAAAAAATAAAGTGATAAAGGGAATATGAGAATGGGAACGAGAATGGGCAGTCTGGACGAGATGCGGTCGAGTACAACGTTAGGGAGGGACCAACGTGTCATAAGATCTTCGCTCTGAAACAAACGGCCTTTAAAGCTTAAGCATCCATCCCTAACTCGATCCGCTACGCCTACCCCATTTTTCCATAGCAATTAGTTCGGGGCAAGATTGGAGATGTGAATATGTATAAGAAGTAGGCCGAGAAATGGCCAACGTCAGTTGAGATTACAATTTGATTAATTCCTTAAGGTATACACATAGGTATGCATGTACATATATGCGAGGATGTGTTCTTTTTATCCTCCAGCAAGCTAAGGACGATCGAAAGACCCTGAAGACCTTCGTATGTCAAGCGCACGCTGGGCGAAACGGCGAGGTATGTGGATGTGAAAAAAAGTTTTGAAAAACCAATGAAAAACGGGTTAGCAGAGAAACGAGGGGGTAAAGAGTCCCGTGAAAATGTCGTACCAGCTTTCTTTTCCCGTAAGGTTGCCAATTTTATGCGAATAAGTCGACGTATTGACGGGACGCGGTAAATTTCACATTATACAACCATGAGAAATTTCCATAATACATGCCCCAGGAGTTACTTCATTTTGCTGCATGTCCTCGGCACTTCAGCGCATTAAATTATCAGTAAAAAATCACAAGTTCAATGATCTCCGGTAGAATAAAAATCCAGTCAATTTTGTGCGTGCAGAATGATGGGTTCGAGTGTCGCTCCACTTCCTGACCGGAACTTTGTACAACGGAAATGTCTTCGGTTCTTCTATATTTGCCGAAGAAGGTGGAATAACATAAAATATCATCTCTAGGGATGTGATCTTTCTATTCACGTGGATATACATGTAGAAATATCCACATATAGATATATACATATATGTATCTGTACGAAGTAGTAATTACCGCTGGACGTGGTTAGGACACTCCTCTGTAATTTGGAGTCATTACTTCTAGTGATTTTGTCATTACTGCAATTTGCTGTATTGTAATTGTAATTGTGATCGTAATCGTGGTCATAATCGTAATCGTAATTGCGACGTCACGATTACATTTTTCTTCTGCTCTCACGCGCGATGGGTCCCGAGTTAGGTACCCAAGAACGAAAAATAATTACGCTAAAATCAAGAGAGTAGAGTGGAGATAAAAAATAAAAAAGAGGCAGGGAGAGAGAGAAACATAAAAGGAAAAATAAAAAAAAAAAAAAAAACCAAAAACCCTAAAGTATGAGCAAATAAAAAAATCTTTTAGTACCATGATGCCACTGTACTAAGTAGGTATATGTAATAAAAATTCGATTGGACAGAAACGTGAATTATTTTTGACGTACGTCCAACTTCCGTCAGTTGATCGTGGGAAAAGTTGACAGCCCATAAGATCTGCAGAGTGCGCAAGGAAAAGAAAATAATTCCGAGAGATAAATCCCTTCTGAGCTCCAATTAGGAACTCGGCCGGACAGTTTCGGTGCGTTTGGCATCTTGGGTTCATAGCGAAACACCCACAGACAGTTTTATCGTCCCTTGCAGTGCCTTGGTTTCGCAGATGTTTCTCCACAATTAAGAGTGGTGGTAAACCACCTCTACCATCCTGTCACACCCCCCTTTTTAGGGTGAAATAATTGCCAACGGACGCACATAGCGGGCGAATCAACCTATACGAAGCGATGGAGTGAAACGGCATCGTGCAAAGGGGTGTAATGGCCTGATATTGTTTCTATGAGTTAGAACAGCTGTGCCATTGGATTAATTTTGACGGTCGTTTGGCCCTCTTTTTACGGCGAGAATCGGAATCTCTCGAATCCCGTATACTCCGGTATTTATAGACTTAGTAGTTTTTCTACCCCAAGCAGAAAATGGTTTATCGAATCTTTGTCACTGGCAACTGGACCGCAGTGGTACCTAAACCCAAAAGATTTGTATTACGGTTTAACTGGTTCACTGGCTCTGTCAATGAGCTTTGAAGGCAAAGACTTTGACCCATTTGACCAAGAAAGAGCGGATTTCTTCGGGCCGTTTTTATCGCTTTCCAGAATATTGCTTTTCAGTTAATCGAGTCGTTCAGTCCATTGAGATAATTGCGGAAGGGCCGAGAGCGTGATGGCAAGAAGTGGGTAAAGACTAAGAGACGTAAAAGTGATAAGTAACGCTCATAATGTGAACTGCAAAGAGGAGTAAAGTACCTGTGAAACAGCGAAAGAAAGTTATTCTATAGAGTAAGCTAGGTACTCGGGTAACAAGGGAGATAACTACGAGTCATTCGACTATTGTTCTCGGGTTTGAAATTCAAAGTAACTGGCAATAGCGAGTAATGATTAGTCGAAGAAACAACTTTGATTACCTTTAAACCCACTTTGTCACTCGTTACTATGTCAGCTTCAAAGACATAGGGGATGGAGTAGCCACCCTCAAGTTGCTAACAAATTAACAAGAAATTAGCCAAGAGAATTGCGTCACGAAATACAGAACCAAAGTTCCGTCGAAGGAAAACCAATGTCTGCGGTCCCAGTAGACAATGGCTAAGATTCGGCTTTCGGTTTTGTACTACAGAGTAAACTCGAGCTGGCTCCGACTATAGTCATCGAAACACGAAAGTAGTTGCACAAGAAAGGAGTTTAATTTGTTTATAACGGCCCACAAGCGGATTTTCCGTCACTGCTTGTCTGGTTGTTCTACCTTTCTCTCGTAACCGGAGCGTCGCGACGCCCTGAGAGAGTTTCAAGTTGAGTTTTCACCGTATATACGACGGGGGATGATTTTATTGTTCGCAGAATTGTAAAGAGGCAAATCAGCTTATGTACGTTTTAAGTCCGCGGAATTCAAACCGAACTCTCTATACAACTTCTAAGCGATCAACCTGCTGCTGCTTCTGCTGCTGCACTGTTGAACGCAAAGGTATGTAGTATTGAAATCTCATCTCGCTCTAATTCCATCGCGACGCTCGAATGCCTACTTTGCAACGAGTTGTTGAATTTTAATAAAATAAAATTTAAGGCATGCTTTGAGCATTCTTAACCGAAAACTTCTCCCTTCCACCCTCAGAATCTCACGGCAAATTCGCCCGGTTACCAAGCCTCTAGATTTTGCGTTTGAACTCCAAAAGCACCATTGTAACATTCGGATATACCTAAGGCAAGGCTCAAATATTTGACTGTTCCAAACGGTTACCGCGTTATGCTCACCCTTGTCAGCCAGGTTCTCGTGGATTTTCCCCCTGCTACTGTGAACGTGCTATCTAACGGGCGTCGAAATGAATTCGTGACACAGTTTACAAAGAGAATCCTCGACAGCCCGCGGCTAGACTTAAACTTCTCTCGCGCATCGTAGCTGCGAATCCATGCATCGCAAAGAGTGAAAATAAAGGAATGTAGAAGTTCTCACAAATGTCCGTGGCTCTGAATACGAGAGACATTCCGTGACAAGAATCCAGAAGCGCAATGCGAATGGCAAGCCATTTCCGTGCTAGCGATTTGCGTAAGAGCTCTTGCGCTGAGAAAACATTAATTTTTAGAAACACGTTTCAGGTATAAACAGTTTCAGACTTTTACAGCTATTCATTTTGGTCCTAAACATTTTCCACTACTGAAATATTACCTTTCAAGACACCCGGTACACGTGTACGCGGCATGCCTATGGATAATGTATGGAGGGTCTGTCTGTCTGTCTATCTGTCTTTCGGTCTGTCTAGCTACCTGCTTGCCGAGATCCTCCCCTAATGTGTATCAAAGAATACCCTCCGTGTAGAGTGTAGACACACGTGCGCACATCCACAACTGTCTACACATATGTGAGTTGAAATACGAGAAAAACAAGATATTCTCAGAATTATGGATACGGCACGTATGTAACTCGGTGAGAGTATGCAGTAGAACGTGGGCACAATTCTTATTTAATTCAGCAGTGCAGGATACCATTCTTCAAAATATCACGATTTACATTTTTTTTTTTTTGAATTTTCTCTAGGCTTAAAAAATAAATCATTCATTAGGCCATCGAACGAAATGTTGGATACCATAGCTGCGCATCTTTTCAGCACTAATTATCCAATTCTTTAAATGAAACGTAAGAATTTTCTATTCATTAAATCGACTGCCATGTAAAATTGTAGAAAAGGATGAAAATATTGTGAACGTTTTCTACCGTATGAAAAATTTAAACCTCGAATCCGTAATCACTGACGAGTTTCTGCTAACGGCAAGTTCACCTTGCCATCTCGTAGTTTGAAATTTTTTTATACCAGAATGCATTAGGTAAGCAAGTTGTTTTGCGCCATTCGGTTGCTATATAGTAGGTACGCTAGCAAATAGGTACTTTTTGCCTCGCTGATGTATACCCGGTACGATAGTTTGTGATTAAGTTAGTACAGACTACTTGTACGTTCCATTAGATAATTAATCTTATCTTTCTTCGAGCGAGAAATCCGAATCCCGGGTACTTACTCATTGACCGATCATTGGACCGGAAATGAAGCCGTTCCCAATGTAAATCAGAGAAGCTTCTTCTCGATCAGAATATAAAAAGTTTTCTTAATCTACAATAATCTAAAGATAAAGTGAAGACCATTCGATAAGGTATCGAATGTTAATGAAATAAACATCTTATGCCAGTGCTATAACAGGAGGAATAAAATTTGTCTGGCATTGACTATTGACACGATAGTTCGTCGATAAGTTCAATAATTACCTTCGCGCCTCTCCCATTTTCTATAAGAAGCCGCGTGTTTCAGAAGTTGGATGCGGCAAAGCCCAGATAAAGGCGAAAGGACTAGGTATAAGAGACATTAGTTATAGACATTAGGTTTCTATTAGCGTATAGCGTGCACGGTGCTCATCCATCTAACAGCTACTTTCCTTTCCCTCGCCACTCGCCTCCCGGTTGACTAATATCTTTACATTTATACTCGACATTCCACCGTCTAATTCTTACCTCGTAGTCTTGGGCAAAGCTCGATACTTACACATCAGTTCTTCAGGTTTCACGAACCGATTCTAAATGAAAAAAAAGGGGTTCCAGCATGGTAACCGCGGTCCACATTACGATTTCAACGAGTTGTTTTTACCTCTCGCGAACTTTGACCTATCTTAAAGTATTGGAAACCAGTTCGCAGGGTTTGAACACCTCTCTTCCTCAAGTGCTTTGTTCACGGTGTAGTTCACCTCCTCACCAAGCAATACGTATTCACCGATGCCGATCCAGGGCGTCGCGGTGCACACCAGGAGGCATTCGGAACCCGAGGAACCCACGGCTACGACCTTTCTCGCGCGCCCCGCGCTGCCATTAACTTCTAGAGCCTGCGTTTATTTTCCCCAAGGCCCCCTGGATCCCTTCATGTACCTAGGTATATATACCATCCGAACTGCCTTCAACGAGAGGATCACACGGTGCCGGAGCAGTCGACCGTGTCTTCGCCATCCCCACCGTCTTTACTACTTTGCTTTACTCTCGTTTTTTTTTTAGGGAAACAGATATGTGCTTTCTGGACTTTTCGTGAACGACATCGATTAGGTAGTTTTATATGACAGAAGATATTGCATGATTTAAGCGAGGTTCATTGATTACGATTATTGACCAGGTATTTTGTTTTAGTGTGTTTAATGGTGTTTTTAGCGGAATATTTGGAGCTCTAATCTCTGAATAAATTTTCTCATTAAACTAGAAAGGTACGGGGCTAACATCGAGACACTAACGACAAAGAGAAGCGGTAGGTTAGTCACCTGGGCGTTAGATTAAAAATTCAGAGTGGTCCAGTGGGCAGACGGTTGATAATAGTTTGAAGTGGACGCTGGCCATTACCGGTCCCCTGCCGCGGTCCAAATGAGCATTCCTCCTCGTAATTGGAGCAGGGGGAGATGAGGCGAGGAGGAATAATAGAAAGAACGCAAGATAGAGAGAGAGAAAGAGAAAGAGAGATGCATGGTGAATGAGAAACAGAGAAAGAGGAATTCTACATCTACATCAAGACTCTCTGTTGCCTCTTGTACGATGAGTCTGGGACTTCAGACTGTAGTCTGCGAGACAGGAAGTGCTCTTACAAACTTCTTAAGATGATCTGTCGCTGGACCGAAACATCTAGGAATTTTTTTTTTTTTTCTTTCCCCTCATTTGATCCCATTCAATTCGATACGATACGATTTCATCTACCTATAATTGCTATCTGTGGAGCTGGACTCCGCATGCAGCCCGAAAAAAGAAATAGTTTCTACTTAATCTTTCTTCATTTTTTTTCTCGCACAACGTTATTACTTATACGAAATCGTAAATTTTTTCCTATAAATCACCGTGCAGAATCACGCGGCGGTATTTGCTGACGTGGAATTCCATCCCCGTGAGTATTATACCGTGTAGTATACTACGGAGGCAGCAGTATGTAAAGGGGTGAAAAGGCAGGCAGAGATAGGTATATATACGAACGAAAAAGGAACGCAATCCGACAGAACCGATGACAAAGGTTTACAAAGGCTTCGAAAGGCTTCGAAAGGTTTCCCTTCGACTCGATCGAGAATTCCTGCGTCCCTGAAAAGCGTGAGAGTCGAACGAGTGCGAGCGCTAGCAAGCAACCCAGAGCCAGACTGCTGCTACCCTCAAAGCCTCAATCACTGCGGGCTGATTGTGTGTACCCTGCCACAAGGCAGCGTGTCTTTGTGCGTCAGTGTCCCATGCATGTGTACCGGTATCGAGAGCGCTTGAATCTTGAAAGGACCTAAACTGTCCAAAGAGGTGGCTTAAGGTCGGACGCGAACCCGACTAAATTCTTCATCGGATCTGGACCCTGCATGTCAGATTTCTCTTTTCTAGCATTTCTTCCGTCAGTCATCTCCGGGACGGTGATATCTGGGTAAATTTCTACCACTTATAGGGTTCGTTCGTAAGCATACACTTACATGTGGATACATTACACACATGGAAATGATGAGAATTTGTGTAGGGTTGATCTTGCGACCTTCACGCCTTGACCTTCACCTTTTCTCGCAATCTTCGTGCCAAGGATTTCTCGTATATCTTTAAAAGCGATCCGAAAAAATCCTCCGAGCTCACGAACTGCTAGGATAAGAACGACACAGACTGTTATGAGGGAATAAGAAAGGATCAAACGCGGATCTCTTCCGTGGTAGATAGACAATCATCAGGATCTTGTGAGCCAGTGTGAGCCTTGCCTTTTTGATAGATAGTTATATTATATAGATATACACCTATTTCGGAAATTTTTATTAAATCCTCGTTACTCTCTACTGACGTCCAATATCTCTGATCGTTATTATGGCTCCTCAGCGCCAGCCGGAGGAAAGTGTCAGGTCAGGCGCTCCTCGCCAAGCACTATAAACGATGTATAGATATACCCATTCGGTTGGTGAACATCGAGTAAGCTTCACATTTCTAGCTTTATTTCTACTTTTACTGAGTTATCTTGGTCCGACAGCAATAACCAAGAGACTACCTCCTTCTACTTTCAGAATGTCGCACTGACTGCAAGCATCGCTGTATGGTTAGAAAACGGTACTCATCGATTGGTCGGACGGAGTTGTATGTTCGCGAAAAAGAGGAAAAGAGAAAAAGGAGAAAAACGAAAAAAAACGGGATTCAGAAAAATTCTACGATTCCCTACAAGAAGCAATTTTCTTCGAGCCTTGGCACCGCTTAACGTCACTTCTAACGAGATTGAGCTGTCGGCCTGTTTGTCCGGGCCGCCCTGCAGACCAAAGCCAAGATTATAGTGGCCCACTTTGACACAGGAAGACACAAATTGCTAATCGACGACGTTTCCTCGCTGGACCTTCGGATGTATACAATGGACTGCCAGATCTCGCGTCACGCACGATATATTGAATAATGTGTGGCGTTGCGTACCTACACTTTACTGGTGTTGACGAATCGTGCAACGAATCGCAAATTCAGACCCATGATAAAGGTTCTAGTTGCTTGACAAGGGCAAAGAACGTGACTTTCAATATTGGTACCTATGTGATGAAAATAGAACATTTCATTCTGAAAATCGTGCCTAATGAGATTGGAAGAAAAATGTTTATACTAATCCGAACGAATGAGTGAAGTGGTCAAGTAAAATAGACAACTAATCCTTTGAATCCGAAACTTTCATTTTAACGATCTCCCTTTTCATAGAGTTTAATCTTCAGTTGAGTCTGGTTTCGACTTGATTTTAAATAAAAATTCAAATTAAATTTTAACGAAGACTCGTGCTTCGCGCAGTAAAAATCTTAGGCGAGGACTTTCATCTCTGTTAACTGCAGCTATGTCTCCAGGAAGTGCTAGCGGATGCAGCACACAGAGTGCAGAAAAGCAACTTGGTTGGTTTACGGCAAGCGTTTACGTTCGCGCTAACAAGATGAGACGTTGAACTAAAGACGGTTGTCACTTCGGAAGAGAATAGTTTGCAAAAGAAAGAGAAAGGGGAGACGAGACGAGACGAGACAGAGAATGGCACTTTAAGCGCGTAAATGGAATAACAAGGAACTTTACATGTCATCGTCCTCCTCACGTGCTTAGACTTTAGTTATTGAACGGACCCCACGCGTGGTTGACCACTAAAGTCAGAACTCGATTATGCAGATGCTTGAATCTTCTGAAGATATCCTGCAGTTTAAACTCTCCTGTAGCTTTAGGTGAGAAGTTGTTTAGAGTCAGTCTGCAAAGAATCTTCTTAGACACGTGGAAACCAGCGAGGTCTCTGATGGTGTAACGACGTCATTAACAGCGGTGAGCCGCGACGACCACGTCTGTGTACTGAGCCAACTTTAATATCCTTGTAACCGTAGGTAATGTAAACTGGAAAACTTTCACTTTAATCTTTGCGACTAGCAGATACTGCGCTGATCTAAACCAAGGGATGTTACGCACCGTGTCACAAGATTTCGAATACCTAGTATACACACGTATGCATACATAGCTTCCGAGTATAAGAGGTGCTGTAGAACACATCACACGCACGCACTTTGTACACAATTCGTTCAAGCAGGAAAACGGCCGAACGTGCGAAGAATTTTACCCAGGTCCCACGGACACCCTGGTGTAAATGTTGATTTGATGAGAGTTTCCATTCAAGAAATACGTTTAATTCGAAGCGGTCTTAAAGGGATGATTCTATCAACTTCCCATTCAAGTATCGAGTCCAATATTTCACATTAGTAATCAGTTTTTTAGTTCCGTCCCACATTTCGATTACGCGATTGCCTAGTGAAAGTACTATGCTAATACTACCCCATTCAATAACTGGGTAGATTATAGTCCTGACTTTTGAAATTGAACTGCTTTATAAATTCAACATTGTCGATATGAAACAACGATAATTATGTGCTTTGTAGTTTTTGGTATCCAGCCAAAGGTGTATACAAGCATACTTGAAGGTAGGGTGCAGCGTATTCACACCGGAAGTTTTAGGAAAATGAAAGGGTATTCGGTCATTTGGGAGTGGCTACTATAAAGAGAAATAATCACCGATCATTAAGCCCTGTATGATTATGAAATTAGCGTAAACTAACACGGTCAAGAAAATTTCCTACGGCATGAAATAGTAAGAAGCCTAGGGGCTCAACTTTGGCCGATTTATTGTCAAGCCCTGTGTCTTTACTTACAGGAGACGTTAGATCCCCAACCATCTTTCAAACTGCCGGCAAATGTTCTAAATAAAATAATTAGACACCAATTTCTCAGGCATATTCTGCGGGTCAAAGGCTTGGGTGACAGCGACATCAAAGCGCCTTCGAAATTAATTATTACTGTCACCCACACAAGGGGATTCCCCGACCACGGACAATTTTACACGCAGCCGCCCAACGTCCCGCTGAATGTATACCGCAACTAACATTATACCTTATACCTTGGCTCTCGGGGGTCAAAGCCGCCGACTCATTAGCGTTCAACGTAACGAATCTTCGCCGACGTTACCCCACGTACGTTCATAAGTTTTCCTGCCTAATGCAGAACCGAAATTTACCTTGTATCAGGTCTTCGCTGGTACGATAATACCGCGGATAATGGCTCGGGTTACAATGCGACGTGACAAAATTGAAAAATCCGATCCTATTCAAAACGAAATAGTCTGTAACTTGCTACCGGTAAACTGTGACTGTGAAATAGCTACCTGGAGGTAGCGTCCAATCAAAGAAACCACTTTTCTCTTCGTTTAGAGTTTCTTTCTCGGCAATTCGTCACTGTTTGAGATGCCCGAGTGCTACATGCTGCCGGCGCCTGATCCCGTCGGAATTTCACTTTTCCTTGTTAGCTAGATTAAGAGCGGAGCCGAATTACCCTTCAGCCCTTGGGAAATCCGGCACAAAGTTATCGAAGATTGCGATCCGCCCGTGTTTTCACCTATTTCGCGGATAATTCTATTCCAAAATTCTAAGCTCCATTTTACCCAGCTCGAGCTCAAGCAGATTAGGTCGATTCTTCCGGCAAATCAACCCTTCGCTATTCCTACGCGGAGAAAAAATCGGGGTTGAAAATCTTCGGCACTCAGATTTACGGTCTAGTGCCTCTCTGATTCATGGAGATCAATTCCCATGCATTTATAACCCGAGGTTATGCATTCTCAGTATTTTATCAGTGAAATTTACTTCGATGTTTCATTATTTATCAAATTAACTTGAACAACGATTGGGATTCCTGTCATATTTGATATTTGCCCTGTGGGCCTGTGATTTTGTAAGTCAAAAGAAATATGTTACGTTTGAAGAATTGCTGCAGCGTAACTCTTTTTAGGTCGACAATTAAAAAATAATCACTCCTAGCACGCCACCGGCAATTAGAACTGCGTATCACGTACCTCGTAATTCTCTTTTCTATTCTTACTTTTTATTTCCTTTGCCTCATGTTTCTCTGTTGCTCTCTTGGGCTACTGGAGTTGCGCGCAAACTAATTATAAAAATGTTACACCTCGGCTAACGCCAACTCTTTACCTCTACTCTAATGAAATAAGAGCTTGGTAATTATACAATTTCATATGACGGAGGCATTTCCTCAAATCCTATAATTCACTAATATTTTAAGCGTAGACCGTGAAAAGTCTACATGAAAAAAGAAAATTCACATTCAACCATTTCCCAATTATTATTAGATCAGATTTGTTTCATAAGAGGAATAAGGGCTGAAAAGAATTTTATTCAATAATATTTAAGACTCTTGAGTAAGAGATTATATGGAAATGGTTAGTGGTCGGATGTGTTCCATGTGGCTGTAACTAATCAGTGCGTATGAAATATACGAGGAAGGAAGCGTATCGCGATGAGATATCAACAAAGCGTCGGATTTCTTCCGAGGATCATCATCAGGGTGGCTGGACTATGGTACTATACTACCTCGTCCCGGTAATCGGACACCACACACCGTGTGCCCTCTCTTATCCTTGTTTCGTTTCGTTACGTTGTGTTGCGTTACGCGCACGGTGGTAACCGCGAAGCATGGTTAAATGAACCCATAACGTGAATCTGTGATATATGCCCGTCAGCCGTTAAACACATAAATCTCTACGAACCGGAGAACGGAGGAACCTCTTAGGTCGCGTGGAATGCATACGAAATTAATAGCCCTAAGTGATAGGATGCACGTTGTGGGGTCTGGCTCGAAAAACCACGTTGCAATTTTTGCTAAAATCCGTTTCACCGCATCCGACAGCGTCCCCACCGACCTGGAAGTCTTTATTTATTCGCTTCCTCGTTAATTGTGCGAAAGAACGCGTAATGATGAGGTAACGAGCCCAGGCCCTATACACCCCGGCTACATATTACGTAGAGAAGAGACCACGGTGCTGGTGGTTGTACTGAGTATCGTTTATAGTGGCGTTGATGGTAGTAGTGGTGGACCCACGCGTATCTTAGTGCGTGACAGGGTGTCGTTACGCGCCTAATTAACGCGACAAATTGCTTCGCGAGAAATAAATGTTTGTACGTTTAATCACTCTGCATCTCACTCACTCTCTTTCTGTCTCTCTCTCTTTCTTTGCCCAAAATCTCGATCAGTAATTTGTTGGAGCCCTCGTAGAGCCGTTAGTAAAAGCCTGAGTGAGCACAAAGTGTTTTGATATTGAGGTGAACCTGGAGTACGAGATTTTGGGCTGGTTGTAGCGCTAAGAAACTCGTAAAGACGTTTCGTAGGCGAGCTTTGAACGTGTCACGCGCAGGCTTAATTACATCTGCAAACTTGCGAGTGATTCCGTTTAAATTCCCTCCTTTCAAAGATTCAGTGAACCCCCGTTTTCAGCGACTTTAACGCCGAATGAAAAGGTTCGACCTTAATCGCACGACGAGCTCCCGCGCTGTTCAGGCAGCGTCGCGGCGGCCTGGCATCCGGCCTCTTGCTGGAAACTCCAAAGATTTTCAATTAACTTGAATAATCAAATCTTTGAGCTGAGGAAAAATTTTACAAATATTTCGCGGAGAAAATAACCTGAATCCCTTTCCCCGTTTCTCCGTAATGAACATTTGGGAAAATCAACCTTTTTCAACCTCTCCACATTGATGTCACGTAACGACGCTCGTGTGTGACCTGTAAAAAAGTGAGGCTGGTCGATGGGATTTCTTTTGTCTGGGTCTTCTCTTCCTTATTTTCTCTTTTTTCCTCGATTTCTCTCACTCAACGCTCATCAGACTGCCCTCGAGATAGATCCCGGGCAAATCTTAAGTCACGTTCGAAAGAGATTCGTCTCTATCAAATCGTCAAATCGTGGACCACCACCGGGTCCATAGGACAAGGTAAGAAGGACCCCGCTCGGCATCCTCCTGAGCCAGGAGACCCCCAGGACCTCAAGAATGACGATGCGGATTTTTAGAAGGTACAAGTCATCGTCTAATGCGTACTTCTAGTGCCTTCGGTGCGTCCGGGGCGTCCAACACCTCTCAATGCAAAGGCTTAGGCTTAAAGGCATAAGAGATCCAATGGCGAAGTACAATGCACCAGAGATTACACGCTCGACTGTCAAATTCTAGTATTGCTACGCGCTCTCACAACAGTTCGACGTCGGTATTCTTACGGTTGATTTCTTCAATTTACTTTTCTGTTCTCTAGTCAAGGCTTTAATCGTCACCTACCGTTTCATTCGAACGGTACTGGACGAAACAGTCATGCCAGAAGCCATCGTAATCCACCTATCCACATACCTACGATCATCTCGCACCGTTGTAGCATAAGCTGTACCTTGTATATTTAAATGCAACACACAGCCCGGCCTATTTATTCCACTTTTTATCTTGTTTTCTGTTGCTTTATTATTTCTAAGCGTTTCTCTGCCCACCAGTCGCTCACCACCAAACCCCCTGCTCTCGAAACTTCTCGTCTCAAAGGCCGCGAGTTCGTGAGTGGAACAATAACAGCAGTGCCAAGGAACTGGTTTCGGTTTCTGTCAGGCACGTCAACAAACGGTTCATCCTCGGATGCTGGTCAGTGGACCCGTGCTTTTTAGACGATGCTATGTCAGAAAGATACTTCCGAGTTTGCGCTAGATACATACACTCCAATGTCTTCAAAATTCGCGAGGAAACAAGACGGAGGAAAAAATAGGCAGGATAATAAATTTGGGGGTAAAAAAATGCGGTAACGTTAAATAAATTGTGCACTATGAGAAAATGCGTATGTATAGTACAGCTACCCTCCCTCAGGTCGTAATGTAGGTAAAATATTTGGGGTAAAGAGAAAACAAAGAAAGAAAAAAGGTGCTTTTCTTTTCTCTTCAGTCCAGCCTCCGCATCTCAGGGTGAAAACTTTTCTGTATCAGGATCTGGTCGCGGGACCCTCTGATGTCCGGGCTACCCTCGGTAAACAAATGGCCTTGGAATACCATTTCCATGTTTACCACTTTTTGAGGGTAGCGCACGCCGACGCTCACGCTCGTGCGCCGATCTCTTGTCTCACACGCGCCAACGTAATTCTTCTGAGTGCTTTGACCGCGAAGATTTTTACGTAAAAAAAAAAAGAGAAAGAGAGTGAGAGCGAGAGATGGAGGATAAAAAGAACAGAGAAACAGAAGAGAAACCATTAACATTTATATTATGCATTCTTAAAGCTCCTGCTGTAAAATTTTGCACAATGCGCCACCGCTGAAGCAGCCTCCTTAAACAGAAGGTAGGTAGTACGTATCTACTCATTCCACAAGATTTTACGTAATTTTCGACCATTATAAAGCATTTCAAATCTTTGTGAGTGGGCCGACTCGACGACTCGTTCACTGCAACTGCTAAATCTCTCCCTACATGAATTCTCTAGTGGGATCGGCTTCTAGACCGATGCTAAAAGTGATACGCGGACAACGTGGCTACATACATTCAATAGAAAATCAGCAGTGATCCGGCTTAGCATTTTTTTCACTTCAGCGAATAACTTTCGCATATCGATATCGTGGAGGGTTGAATTCTCGGTTCAAAGTACTGAAAACACCACAGGTCGATTAAAAGTTGGTTTTAATTTGATTTTCTCCGTATATTGATTCTATTGCTTTATCGCCGAGTGAATTTCTAAGCACAGACCGTCCTAAGTCCGAAGACGCATAGATGTGAGATAAGAGAAATAGAAAACACTCAACGATCGCGCTAGGATTTCTCCTTTCAAATCTATCCTCCAACTAGCCGACCTACAACTTGGCATAATTCGTTCCTTGGTGTCCATATCCTCGGTAAACGTGAAAGAACTATGAGCTAGCTAGCAGGTTTTCCCATAATTACATAAACCAGCCATAAAGTCATGGCTAATAAGAATTTATAGGCAATTTATATAATCTTTTGCGAAAATCTCAACCATGCATATATAATTCACACAAGATCAGGGTGCGCATATGGGTGCCCTAACCAATACATGAGAAAGAAAATTCTGTAGCTCACAGCAAGTTCTTAAGAACGAACTTCGACCCCAGCCGCCCAGTTACCACCTGCGAGAGCGAGCCCAAAGCAATCTTCTCACACCTCTCGATACCCAAAAACGTGTTCTGGCATAAGCGCTTGTTTAGCATTCCGTTGTAGCGCGCCCTGGGAGGCTTAAGGGTTCATTATATAGGAAGAAAATCGGGATTGCGTTTAGGGTTCCCCACTCTAGATCACGTTCGAGACCTTGTTCAAAGCAACCTATGCTGTGCTAGAAGAAAAGCAACGAACTACCAGATCTAAAGCGACTAAAGGCTAAGAAATCTACCTGCAGAAAATTAATTCCAAAAGCTACCCTCCTTCTCTACCCTTCGTTATGGGTTGTAGATAAGTTGTACACCGAACCGTGCCACGCCCAGGGATCAACGGGATCCTGTAGAGCATAGAATAGTGTGCGGAAAAAATGGTACCAGTCATTTAGAATGACGTGAAATAAAAAAAATGCGACTACCCTTTACGGAATAACTTTCTGTTTGACCAAACGATTTTATCTATTTTTTTTTTTTCTTTCTTTCTTTTGCCTGAATAGAAATCGTTAATAGATATAATATATCTTCTTATTAAAGACCCGGTTCTTTGGCTTTTTTCTCCACAAACTACTATAAGATAGAAAGCTATCGATCATATCTTTATCAGCCACCTGTGAATTCGGATGTATTATGCGTGACTATTTTTTGAACAAGTTTTCCATTGCTTAGAAATCTCGCTGGAAACTATCATCTTTCGAAATACCAAGGCGGAAGTCCCTATTACCAAATGCACGATTGGTCCCAGCCGCGAATGATAACGTATACTTACCTACCAACATGAACGATTTCTGATTATAAAATATCCGTTCGATCAATTAACTAGCCTCGGGCAATAGACATAAATATCTAACTGAGCAATGCAGTTCCCGCTGTGTTCCCGGCTTTAACTTTCGAAATCGCGTCAAATACGTCTGTGATACATCTGAACGTATGTTATGGGTATGTGTATGTGTATGTGTATGTAAACTTCTTGGTTCGATATAAGCTGCACTAATATCACGCGTTACTGTTAACTAGCTTTCAATGATTTGTAAATAGGACAGCACGGGGTTTTTTCTGATGGGTACCTATCCAGCTCGGTCTCGTACCCATAAATATATATTAGAAGATCTGGTTGGCGTTTGGTTACAACTTAGGAATCTAACTTGAAAAAACAAGCCGCGAATGGTTGGGCAAACATATATATCTATATACCACACAGTTTTTACAAGCAGTAGAAAATATTTCGTGTTTAGTTTACAACATGAGGCATTTGCCTCTGTCGAACTAGGTATGCCTATCCGACTTAATAAATCGCGGTTACTTCATATCGTAGCGTTGAAATAACCGGCTGATTTCTGACTTGGTAGATCTATCTCTAGAAAAAAGAAAAACTTATCTCGAAATAGGATAGATTAGTCGGTTGGTACATGTAGCTGGGTAATTACTATACTAGAAAATCGGTATTGATACCTTCGATAATAATTCATTAAATAGCTAGGAAGCGAGATCGATGGCGGGGGAGGCAGTAAAGAGGAGTAAAAAAGTTGAAAGAAATTAGAGAAAAGAGAAAAAAAAAAAAAATTGAAAGAGAGATGAATGGTAGCGAGAAACAAGTGAAGGTTACAACAAATAATCAATACCCGATCGCGTCTTAATAAATTCAAAGTGTAAAGACGGGCTATTAACCCATCTGATTAGCATACGATTAATATGCTAACAGCAAAGGAGAGAATGAACGAACGAATGAATAATTAAATCCATGAAATACATTAGCATAGCCGAGGGATGAGGCGCCGTAAGCCTCTCCAAGACGCTTGAGCACCAGCATCAGCACCAGCACCAGCACGAGCACCACGTGAAACTGGCTCACCAGATGAGCGCTACCAAACTTTCCTTAAGGCTACGTGAACCGTGTCGAACTGCCTTAAATATGCAGCATAGTATGCCTTCTATTATTAATACTTAATGCCTTATTAAACGAGATTATTAATATTTATACTAGCCCAGGTTCCTTATTATGCAAATGGTTAGAAGGGTCCTAATTCTCAAGAAGGGTACGCGGGGTTATGTAGGTCGTTAGTCGGGTAAACAGACGGAATTCTTATGAGGATTTCCCATCAGAATATATATTTATGGCTATACCTATATCCTACCTTTCTACCTACCGACTTAATTCTTCTCCCCCAGTTACTCTCGATCGATTTAGTGATCGACGAGGACGAAGATTCACGTAATTCAATTCCCCAAGCTATGGCGTATTAAAAGGTACAATTTTAATAATTAATTCCAATCAACGTTTACGAGGACTTCTCACGTCCGGCAGAGCACCCGAGGCAATTGCTCATAAATCTGAACATTTTATTGGACCGGTGTCCTTACAGAATAATGGAACACGAGGCTCGCTGGTGCGGACGAACCGACTCCATGTAGGAGGCAAACACCGTAGGCAACCGTAGGCACCATAACATCATTCGTTTCCTATTCCATGGTGCATGTGCCGGGGTCATCACAGGTGTAATTTGTTGAAGATTCGAGTGGCGCTGACCAACATAAGAATTTCTATTCCCGTGACGATATCGATTCTTGACTATGTTAGTAAATCTATCTATATACCCATATTCACATCGATTTTCTAATGTATATACCTACCTATATATATATAAACGTGACTGTATATACATAGATCTATAGGCAATATTGGATTATATATGATACGACTATCCACGCCCGGCACCTAGTACAGTTTAGATTTAGATGGGGATTGAAATGGAATATGGGGTGGCTGACCATCTAGCTGTTAGTGTTGTAAGTCGTTATCTCTAGATCAGGACCACGGAGGATAAAGCGAACAGGTACCTGGTACTACATAGTAACAGTGGCTCTCATCGAGGCATTGAAATATTTCGATTTCATGCCGAGCTGCAATCTGGTCTTAAATTAGTCTGAGCCGATTTGACGCTAAGGCCGATATTGTCCGGGTGATATAAGTCGTCGGGAAATAAGATTACGGAACTCTGGCTATTTTTATTACCCCCAATATTGATTGGCGACACGTTTCAAGCAAGGTTATTGACAAATATAAAGATAGAGATGTAAAGGAATGAAAAAAGAAATTCAAACACTTACAATTTTTCGGCTAGAAGAGGAACGGCCAGATCACCAGGAACCTGCGTAAGAGCACGATGAGAACAGTCCAACTCTTGTCCGCCACAGTTGCATGCCCAAGGGCATCTCGCACCTTCTGCATCCTCCATTTGACTACCGAGATTTCTAATTCCAAAATTTCCGACACCGGTGTCGTGTGAGGCGCCGCCAAGAGTCGAAAATATTAACAACAGTCCCCATGCACAAACTACGGATCCACAACTCACGCCCAAAAGACGGAGGGACCAGGATGGTGTCATTGCGCGTGCCATTCCCAATATCTTTTTGTTTATATTTTTGACAGTACGATTCGAGCCCTCTAAGATTTTCTCGAACTTTTCCTTACGTTTGGGGAGAATATTGTCTTCCGCCGTAATCGTAGGGTAGGCAATTTCCACCTGCCTATTCAATGTTATTATTGTTTGGATTTGTTGCGACCTTTGTTGTACCAGATTTCTCGTGGTCTCGGTATCTCTGGGTTGACCCACAGAACCGGAAGTTGAACGGGCGCGTAGATTACCCAGACGATTCTCGCTAATGTTGGGTTGTATTTGATTGGCCGGAAGGAAGAATTCCGCGGGTTGTTCAATCCCCCTTCTGCAGGGTGGCGGAGAGTTTCCTGAGTTTCTACTTCCTGGAGGTATGGGTCTACTTGCACATTCGTGGAGAGTAACCGCTCGTCGTCTTCTTGAAGTTTTCTTCGGTACAGAACTCGATGTTCGAACCGATCGTCGGCTGAGTTCTACCTCCGGGTTGTCGTTCGAAACCTCGACGACGCCCTCGGCTATAGAATCTGCAGAGTCCACCGCCTTGCCGGAGGAAAGTTTCAAGATATACTTGAGGCGGTTCGCCTCACCCTCTTCTCGAGTATCCGCAGGCGGTATCCAGCAGACTACCTTGTCCTGCGAAGGACCCTCAGGGCCGGCGTATTTAGGGCCCCCTTTTCGCCCAGGAGGCCTACTTCGAGGTCTCGCGTGGACAGGGACGGTGCAGGTCTGCTCCACTACTAGCGAGCTAGCCTGACCCCGTTCATCTTTCCAGAGCTTCAACGCCCTTATCTTGATGCTGGATACTACTGACGAGCTAGCGTACCCCGCGGGGGTACGGTTCCTGAGGATGGAAACTTGTCTCCAGGGATCGATCCAGAAAGGTCATCTATTTCCTACGAATTACTGGCTCCAGGGTACACTTTTTCTTTTCAAATTCGAGCCTCTTGTTCTTCCGTATAATGGCACCATGCGTACGTGGGTTAGACACTGTGTGTACCAATCGTTTAACCGGCTTCAGATTGATTCCTTATCAACGGTTCAAACAATGACGAAAGTTGAGGGAATCACTTGAAGCTCTGGTAGCAGAGGAACCGCATTACCTGAAACAAATTAAATAATTACGGAGTGATTAATAGGTGAAATAAATCTTTGACAAATGGTTTTTTTTTTTTTTTAACAAACAGTTTACGGAATTGATAACTTATGGTAATATTAGCAAGGAAGGCTTTGCAGCCAGCGGTAACTAAACCGGGTAAAGGAGCTTGTTGATTGTCTGATTTCCCTTGGGGCACGTCGTTCGTCGATCACTCGATCGCTACGGGGTTGAAAACCGCAGTGGGAAACCTAATATCTGAGAAATGCACCCCTAGCCAACCGCCCGATGGTGAAGACTCGAAAATCGAAAGAGCGAAGAGCGAGTAACCCGAGATGGATGGACTTTGCCCAAGTTTAGAGAAAATATCGGCATGCTTGGGTGCACCGTGTAAGGGTGCCGCTACAACGGTGACCTATTGATTTTTAATCTTCGTCGCCGAAGCGAACGAGAAAATTGTTCTACTTTATAGTTGGTAAGTCTTGATAATATAGTTGGCTTCGTTAAATGACAGTAGTTATCATTGACAGCGTAGCTATTTCTTAGAGCAGTGAATCAATCGCGTCATCGATAATCGAACAAGCTTTTGGTTCCTTCAATATTCACTTCCAGCCACCGCCTTCCAGAATTATTTAAAAGGGCTTAAGTGAAATTCGAGGAAAATTCATAGAGAAAAGTATTTGACCATAAGTTGTGAACGTATCGTGAGAGAAAGCATCAACAGAGGCTATTTCGGGAAGATATACGTACTTAGCTATATGGCGCAGGACATAATTAGTTGTATCAAATTACAACCAACATGCGACGAGTTGTTTTAGCGTCCCCTAATTCTTACGGGGCTCGTTGAAACATATGAGCGAAAAAAAAAAAGAAAAAAGTAATAGAAACACTAGAAACAAAAAAAAAAAAAAAACTAGATATGTATATGACGAACGTTTCCCAAAATCCATTTCGTATGCCCTATTAAACACACATGTTCTCCAAACATCTCAAGTTCCAAAGAAAACTTTGGGTTTTCGCAAAAATCTTCAATTTTCTTTCATCCCCTTTGGGTCTTCAGCCCCACCCTATCCCTTAGCTCGACTTTCCTTGCTTGAATTGAACCTGCGGGTATGATAACCCCATCTCTGACTCTCAACTGTTTTCGGAAGAAGAAAGAAGATTTTCGGCCTACCACAGCCCGGGATAACGCTTCTCTGCCGGTTTTAGATTACCCGATTCGTATAATCCTCTATCTCTCGCGGATATTTCGTATCCCCGCATATTTTCCATAGAAAATTGTTTTCCCAAGTGGCTTACAAATATGCCGATAAGAATACAATATCGCCGACATAAGGTTCGCCAACGAATCGCCTACGACGGGGATTCTCCCTAACCTTTCCTCTACATCTTTTATACCAAGAAAAAGGGAAGAAAAAATAAAATAAAAATAAAATAAAAGAGAGGTTTTAGTGGTTCGTTTGAAATAAAATCGGAAGAGGGAAAAATTCTCTCACTTATCCTGGACAGCCACGAATCAATTCTTATCATTATTCTTATTCGTCTTCTTTTGATATCATTTTTTACCCTACGGCTAAAAACCAGTAAATATATAGACTCCAAGGATGGAATGAGACGACGAAATGATGAGACAGAAACCTGTCTTGTTTGTATTGTATTTCAGCTAGACGTGAAGCGTCGGATCAGCAAACATTTGTGAAAGCTTCGAGGACAGACACCGCATGCTGCTGTACTATCGCAAGGCTAATACGAAAGATGCGGTTTCCGGCGCCACGCCGCGTCAGACACGTATAGGTATACATACATATGTACATATATAAATCCATACATACATACATACGTGAAACTACAAAGCTATGAAAAGTAGCTCCACTTCGCCCTAATTGATATGCGCTAACCTCGTTAATTAATGCGAGGCATACGATGTACGGTTGGGTTGACTGGCGATACTTACCTTCCTGCTGGCTTGCTTGCTTGCTTGCTTCCTTGCTACCCCCGACGATACAGTGACTACCTTAACTTTGGCCTCACAGGCGATATTATCTAGTCGAGAGTGCTCGAGAATATTACGTGCGTTGGGCTGCTGGCACCCGTCGCGTCGGGGCTAATCGAGTTATCGATTCAACGCTCCAAAGTGAATATTAAATTTCAGGCGAATTTTAATCTTTGAAAATTGAATGAAACTCAAGAACGTACGGCTCGCAGACTTGAGCCCTTTGCCTGTACCTCAGATTCGAATTTATAAAAATATACTGAGAAGGTGAGAAAGAGAAAAAAAATAAGATAATGAAGGAGGATACCGTTGCGTTGGTTTATTATCAATTTCTTAGATATATATTAATAATAACAGCTTTAACCATGTTAAACCAGATGCCGATACCAACTATCATCTACTTTCCCTGGGGCAAATCCGAGGCTTTAGGTATGCGGTAAGTAAATAATAATTACTACGGGAGGGAGGCGTGGTGGACTATGAAAATATAAACTAATATCTACATATAGTAAATTTTCGAACCAAGTGGAGGCCGGGAGCTAACTTTCTTATCGGATTAACGTGATATACGTAACGTCGCATTATCATTAAAACTGGGACCTCCTGTAAGTGGGGCGAAGTAGCGTTGGCAATCTATTTTGCATATTTTGCATACTTATACCTAATTCCGAGCCGTCACATGATTATGTAATAGAATATGTAGCTTCATGTCATACGAATCTACGAGGCATCATATTAGATATAAGATTCACTTGCTGGATAGAAAATTATTTATAAAATATGAACAGTTTTGAAATATAAAAACTCTGACAAAAGACGTATTTATTACGACTACGTATCTCACTTCTCTGAATGGACTTGCACAGCTAAATCTGAAGAGAAAATATTTCCAATATTCCTCAGAAATTCTATACCTGGACGTGGAATGTATTGGAAAGCTTTGATTGTGCATCGAGAGCCATATTTTTCTCATGCTCCCGATATTGCACTCAGCAACATCGGGATGGCGTGCGAGTTGCTTCTCAGTCAATTCTGCAAGGCGTATGTAGGTATAAATAAAGTGTGTATGTATGTATTTCTACCTACATCCAAAGTATATTAATACGAGCGTTCAGGTAACCCAGAATTCCTCTCGCTTGCGAGACGATTTTATTCGAATGGTTTGAAATGCTTTCGAACGAATAAGTTCTTTTTTTTTTCTACTCGGGTCGAGGCCTGGAGCCTCGTCAGTATCTCGGGGAAAGCTTCACGGATTCACTAGACTTCTACCTCCAGAACAATAGCATCGGGTATGGTTTTTGTATACGCTAAAGCTTCGCAGAAAACTCGTCGAAATTTTATTTTAAAAAAAAAAGGTAAAAATTTACTACCAGGACGATTCGAGTGTGGAAACGAATTTGAAACTTTGAATGTACTATACGTTTTTACAATTTGATCGAAAAACGAATCATTTTGTCGATACCTACCTACGCGATTTCAATTTTCATCACCTCGTACCGTATGCCCGTCTATTATAATCAAATAGATAACTGCATCGCGTGACGACAGTGATGCTAGCTAGTAATTACCAATTAGTAATAAATTATTATCGATCGTATCAAACTGTGAGCAAATTTTGATGTCGCACAATTATTATATGAATTTACACTCGGATGGGAAACCAATAATTGGAAACAGATCAGACATTCGATAATAATAATAATTAAAAAAAGAACACAGTTAAAATAATTTAATCACATGTTTTCCAACGGCTAATCACTTACCCGAGTGTCTCTATAACTATATGCTTTTAATTATTCGATCGAGATCAATCGACAGATATACATAAACAGTTATAACTTTCCCAACTAGGCATCAGCGAGTAAAGTGAGCAGCTATACCAACCCGATTATTCAAGTGATCTAGATGTTAGCTACACGAGGGAATCTAGTCGTTTTGCGGAACGATAACTTGCACGCAGCGTACCTTAATTCGATCTTGTAAAGATAAAAAGCCAACAACTTTCGAATCAAATGTGATAATCAAAAATTGAGAGAAATTAGCCCAATTCCCTAGGTTTACGGATTGTAATTAATTATAAATGTGAACGCGTGTTAATCACCGCCCTCTTCTTAATTGAGCAGAAATTTATTCGGGGGAATTTTGAACCGTTGCGATAAACCCACGTAGAATAACTTGCGATTTAGCTTAATTTTTCTTTCCTTTTTTTTATTTTTTGTTTAACTGCTCGCGACGAAAGGCGACTGGCGTTTACCCGATTTTGCGACGCACGACGTAGCTTCAAACTAATTTGCGCCCCGTGACTTGTTACGCGGACTACGCGCGACGCGACGCCGTGGGACGCTGGACAGCGACGCTCAACCTTAAATCTTTCGCCTGATTGGTCATCTGGGACCAATTAGCTATCCGTGCTAATTCGCGCTGTTGATTAGGGTCCATTTTTCCATAACACCTTCGTTAGAGTGTATCTGTACATTTACTAATTAATTATTATTCAAGCACTCGTTAACGCGTACTAATCAAGCTTTTTAATAATTGAACTTTCGCAGAAACTCATCTTCCAAGTGTTACCAAAATTAAATACAAGTAATATTGGACATTTTTTCGTGAATGTTACTCTCCGACGTTAAAAAAAAAAAAAGAAAATTATCATTATTTTTAAAAGCATTACGATAAGTAACACGATTCATATTTGCATTATACTTTCTGACCCTTTTCTCGCAGCATTGTATCAGCCTTAAACATCGGCTAGTTATTCGTAACACTGAATAGCACTATGTGTTAGGCAGCTGTATCTAACTGATCTAATTGCTTACTGTTTATCTAACACATCAGCAACGGGTCGTACAGTGACTGGGTTCAACATTGAAGTAACACGGTCATGAGTAACAATTTCAAAGTCAATTTAACTCCGATTATCAATTTATTTTTAACTCATATCAAGCCTTCTTGCTAATTAGTTACGATTAATTATCAACTCATACGCGTAACCTCGGAGATTCGTATATTTATAAGTATATAACTGATTGCGTGTCTAAAATTTCAATAGTTCGTATGTGGTATATATTAGTGTTGAAAAATTCGTGTTTCAACTCAACGTGGATTTAGAATTATACGTATTAAATATCATATTCCATTTTGCCACTATCAGACTTACTTATCATCTATGACATCGGCATAGATATGGAATGGAATGTATAATTATGAATTAATGCTTGACTTCTGATTCAACGCTTTTGAAATTTGACTGTCAACGCTGAGTCTGAATCCCGACAGGCCAGTACAATATGCTTCAGGTTCTAGTAGGTAGGTAATATGAATCGCTTAAATATATATACACTCGGCAGAACATACCAACAATGAGTATAATGAATTATTCTCAAAGCAATAAATTCCCTGAAATGAATAAATTCTCAGACCCTTGTACATTCCGTCAGAATTTTTTTTCCTCCCTCGAGTTAGCTGATCCTTGGAATCTGTACGAAAATTTGGGGATCGTATCTCAAAACACGAAAATCAGACAAGTAATCATTATTCTACGCTCGGGTATCCGAATTGATTAGGTAGCGTTAATTGAGTCGAGTGCGTGAACCTCTTGAAACCAATACAACGTAGGTGTTACTTGGTACAGATTCCATTGATGATTTGCTTCAATGGTCAATCTGTAATCATTTTTGACGTGTTTTTTACATTCATAGAGCCGTAGAATCATAAAATAATCATAAATAAATAATATATAAGACTCAATTCGTATATTTAAAACCGTGTGTAAAGTAAAAAGCCTCCAAGCTGCGAGCGAAATCACTTGGGGACTGAAATTTCGATACCCTTATCCCCGCTTGACCGCATTATCTAATCGTCGAGCGGTAAAGTTGGAAAAACAGGTCCTTTCCATTATCATTTCCCGCCCCCTTGGACCATTATCTATATATGGGGACAGGGAGAAGTGCACGGATCCATTTTCACGAAGCAAGTAGTGCGCTTGGCTATTCCGGATTTTTTGTTACTGGTCAGTTTTTCGCATCCGGAGTAAGAGGTGAGTGTGCAGCTCGCACTTAGGACCCCATCGGTGGAAATCGTCGCGTCTGGTCTAGACCGATTAGCGTTTGGACGGTAAAGTGAACGTGAAGGATGTCGTCTGTGGGACCGGAAGTACAGAAAGTATCCAGACAGCGATATATGAGATGAAAACGAAGGTACAGAAACGCGGCTGCTATGTGAAAGTACAGCGGGCTGAATCTAGACCAAGACAAATAGAATTCGGAAGAACTTTTTCCCGGACTGGAGATTTAATAGCCGTCAGAATAGGGGAGGATACGAGAGAGATGAGAGACGAAAGAAAAGGAATAAGAAGCTGCAGAGGGTGCACGAACGAGCCATTCAGGGGTCGAGTAAAGTAAGGAAAAAAATTGATGTGATCCATGCTAAGCTTAGGAGCAGTATTATGGGAAATAAATTGTCGAGCCAAATTCAGTACCAGAATTCTGATTTCGCTAACAACCCGAGTGGAAGTTGGGTATGCGTGCGTCCCCGAATCAATTATTGAAACAAATTAGTACCTGTCGCAGTTCATTAGACCCTCGCTGTTACTGGTATTAAATAATGCGCTGTTCTTGTACAACCGCAAGAAGTACATTAATTCCAGTTCTGTATATATTGTAAAAGTTAATCTCCCACTTTATGCGGTATAATATATCGTGAAATTTTCATTTAAAATCTATATGAAATTTACAGAGGTAGAATATAGGGTTGCGCGTGAAATTAGAAATGAAAAACAGAGGGAGACAGAGAAAGAATGAGCGCAAAAAATTAAAGGGAAAATTTTCTATGCAAGGTCTTATCCTCGCCGCTCTATCGGGTTTTCTCAAGCGTTTAACAACCCAGTTTTTTTTTTTTTTTTTCATATATATTCGTGTAATAATAATCGTGAATCATATATACCTATATACAGCGCAGTTTTCATCGGTTGATTCTTTTCTTCGTTTTCCTGTTTTTTTTTTTTTTTTTTCTTACTTTTTGATCCAATTTTTTTTTTCCAGACGACTTAATAAAGTCATCCACCTGTGACGCGCTAATGGTAAATCTATAACGTTCTTACACCTCCACGATTCAGCGGTCTTTCAGCTCGCCCAAGACTTATTGCAACTTCTTATTCTCAGTCGCGATTCACGTTTTTGTGTTCCACCTCACCACCTCACCGTGTCACCCCCGCGTCACTCTTACTCCCTAGAGACCCAGAGGTAGAATAAGATCCTCCAGTTTCTCAGAAATAATCCCGGGGAGACAATCAGAGTTCGTGTAGGCCAGGTGTCTCAAGTATAAGTAATCAAAATCTTGAATTGTCAAATAAAAAAAATTTTTAAAAAGTCTATATATGTATATATCTTGAATTGAATTGAATTGAATTGTTCAAGTCGATTGCTGATGCTGGTTTATGAAAAATGATGAGAAAAAGAAATGCCCAAAAATTTATCTCCCCTTCTTTCTCATACATTATATACATTGGTGTGAATAGTTTATTTTACCGTTACACAAATACCTCGCATCCTGTATGTGTCATATGTACAAGTCGAAGCGTACATACGTACGCCTCAGCTTTAATCTCTGACTTATCGCAAAGCTTATCCATAACTCTGCAGTTTCGATAAGCGTGCAGTTCTCATCTGAGAATGAATCAGTATATATAAGAACCGAAGGCGTCAATTCCTCGAAGGAATTCGTATCTGTTATTATTCGTACCTGAATATCGCGGGGGTCTTTTGCTGCAAGGGATTTTATCATCGATATAAATAACCAATTCACAATCGCTTGATGGTTAATTACATTCATCTACTTCGTAGCTAGTCAGCGTCCAGATGAGGAATCGCTTCTCCACTTTCTCTTCCATCATTCATGATCTACGAATGCCCCGTGGTTCGATATAAACGGGCGAAAGATTCGGTCAAGAACCTATTATGACCCTTTAGCCAAGAAACAGTGTGCCGAAACAATCAGAGAATAAATCGAATCTAATTCAATTCAATTGCTGTCTTTAATGAGTTTCCGAACGATTCTCTTTGCCAAGTAATTTCCTGAATAAATAGCAACGTCAAGATCTCTGGATCTCCGTTAGATATATGTCTACACGTATACCAAAAGTCTGATATTATTTAAAGGCAATAGGAAGTCTCGTAAAGGCTCGACAGCTACAAGCCACACCGCCCGTCGTGTGTCCGCAAGTTGTCTGCGATCCGTCCGTACCCAGGTTTGCCCGGCTGTCCTGATCGAGGCTGGTGTGTGCCCCGTTGGCAAGGCACGTACGCGGCTATGCAGGGACATGTTTTTGTGGCTGATAGTGATCGGGCACGAGTCTACCCGACGTTCTTTATTCCGTTCAGGGACCACGGGGCCCACGATATAGCATACCTGCCTACAACGGGTATAAAAGAAAAACGGCGACTCGATCTGGGCTGAATTATGATAAATGCACCGCTTGTGCTGTCGCGATTTTATCGTTCTCTTTCTCTCTCGATCTGCTCTTCGATCTTTCTTCATTCTCATTTCATATAGGTACCAACCACGACGGATTTCATCTTATTCCTAAATCCGCTATATAAGTTCAGAATCAGGTGCCCATTGGTTGTCTTCTCCTTTTTTTATTTTTATTTTTTATTTTCGCGTCTTCCTCTTTCCTCGTATTTCTCGTTCCTCCATTCTCATCCCCCGATGGTACAAGGCGACGCGACATAGCCTCGTCAAACCGCGGGTATGAGACGTTTCCGTTATCCGGTGGTGCATCGATGCACGGAAAATGGGGTTTGTGAAATCGTTCGTAGAAACTGGGGGATGGGGGGGACATGCGGAATAGGAACGTCTTATTTCTGACCAACCGATCCTGCCTTGAATCTAGGGCGCTGATTTCCCGGAGAAAATCAGACGAAATACCATTTCTTCCTATCTACCTTTCTACCGTCTTACATATCTTCAAATTTACCTCGCCGTTCAAACCACAACCAGAAAATCGTTGTTCATACAAATTCACCTCATTTTTATACACCGGGGGTTGTGATAATACGCGACGTTTAACGAAATTCAAATAATACCTGATCCTAACGGCTGGGTCTGAAGAAAACTAAATATCTACCCCAAAAAATGTCAGAATAATTTCGAAGGGGAGAAGATATGATCGGTATTACTTGATTGGAATGAAATAAAAATAAACTAGAGAAAGCTTCGGATATTCTGAATCAATTGAATAGGTATAGGTACATTATATATTTGATAGGAATTGTCGCATAGGTGGGAACTAGTAGCTTGAAGCGTTCAATCAGCTGACTATGATATTTACAGAGCTGAAATACTAATTCGATTCAGGTAAATACAAAAGGTAACAGGAAGTGAATACAAATGAGTCTTTAATGAACGGTTCATAAATTATGTTTCTTCTTTATGGTTAAATTCGACTTGGTTTAACTTTGGCTGAAGAAATATAAACGTGAAAAGTATATGTATAAAAAAAGTGAATACTGTGTGGCAAGGAGCCCTTCTTTACGTTGCTGTTACTTAATATCTTGTTCTTGGAATAAGTTGTTCATACCGATATAACGCGGATGAGGGTCCTGCATTTTAGTGAAAGACGTTTAATTCGAAAACGCTGAAAGAAATACGCGGCGTTGAATTATTCATGCAATTCGCCCGGCACAAAGGTCTTAAATTTCAATTTATGAAACGGTTAGGTATTCGAACGTCCACGCAGAGTGACGTCGTGCGAACAAAATATTTCCATATTTCTTCATCGAATCGATACACGTATACAAATCGAATAGTATCCAATCGATACCGATACCAATATCCAATTCCACCTGTTCATATCGATCTTTATAAAACTAAAGTACGACCTTACCTTAACACATAAACTATACCCAGCCATAAAATTCACTCCCCGCTGCCTCACCCAGGGGTGCGCGTAATGTTCCTCTATAGCGTCGAAGGTGAGGGGAAAATATACTCCCTCTTCACTCTCTTTTTTTTCAGTTTTTCTTTTTTTCTTTTCTTTTTTTTTTCCTATCCTGGGGTTTGGGGTGGTTCGCATACCTCGAGGGTACCGTGTCTTCGTCCTACTCTTCGTCCCTCTCGTCGTTCGTCCGGGGCATCCTCTAGGGGTGAAAATGCGCCGTCGAGAGACGCCGCTCCTAATTGTTTTATCTTGTTCCCGTTTTCGAAGCGTTATTCGAACAAAGTCCGCGAAACGGTAAAGAAGCAATTTTCAATTTACATTATAACTTTTGGCCATTATTAAGGTTCTTTTCTGTATTTAAATTTTACATCAACGTAGCTCGGTTAGGTTCTTGTAAAACATTTATTGCTCGCCACGTAGACGGTTCCTTTTTTTTTTTTTTTTTTCCATTTCATTCCTTTAGGGAAGAAAATTGCTTAGTAAGATTTTATTGGCGGTGCGGATTTATCAGAGATTTTTCAACTAAACGCCCTAATCCAACGACGAGAAAAAAAACCTGGAAGTGGTCGGCGGTGACTTTCACCAAAAGACATACACTTAATAAATAATAATTATAAAGTTTTCATATTCGTTGACGAGAAAATATGAGATTTTTCTCTAACGACAAAGTGAAAACTTTTTCCGGGGATTTTCGTTTCTCTCCCCTTTTTCACTTTCTTTTTTATACTTATTCTTTTTCTCCTTCTCCTTCTTCTTCTTCTTCTTCCTCTTCTTCTTTCTAATTTTAACAAAAGAGTGATTTCCAGATTTTCTTTGAAGATAAGCGACTATGTCTGTGAGATACGAGCCATAAATCAAACTACCCTCGCGGTGAGACTTTCTCTGCGTGGATGTACGTACGTATATATCTACGGGTATCCTATACGTACGTACATATGAATACACAGATATGAACTAAAGATAAAAAGATATATACGCCATAGACTTTCCAGACTTCATCGAAGATCCGAAACGATCATTTGTCAAAAATTACTAATATATGAACTCTAAAAATCTAAAATTCAAATCACCCTCCATAAACGCGTCAAAGGGAGTCACTACCAATTCCTAAGGAATTTTATGGCAAATAACTCGCACCCCAAAACTGACGTAAGGAATATGGGACAAAAATCGTTCTCCCTGCTGGTATACCCTCACATATCTAAAAAAAATTCTAGAATAAATAAAATTCCCACGTTTCTCTTATGAACATTTTGAATGACACAAAAAGTTTCTGTTTTTTAACGTCTTTAAATACGATAATAAATATCAAGCAATCAAAGAATGTCCCCATTGTTTTGGAGTTGAAAATTTCGAGTACCAGTAAATGACACTAGGCCAGCATAATTTCCCTGAGGTAAACGTTGCCCAACCATTAATTAACCGAGTAACTTAGCCCGGACTCTGATTACGTTCTAAGCTCACTCAAAGATAGTTACTTCCAGGTAAGGGATAATAAGGTGAGACGATAGCGCGCACCGCGTACGTGATCAAACATTTTCAAAGTGTATATATTCCGAGAATTCTCTCGCCTGGGCCGCTTCGGCGTATCTACTAATTACTTTTGTTAGACATTTATTTTTCATTCGTTTAAAGTATAGTTTGCGATTGGGGTGGATGTGTCTACTTCGGTAGTCCGGCGAATCTTGGAAAACATTGAATAAACTTTTTGTCGCGGTATTTTTCCATTCGTGATTGTAAAATAGATTCTCTGCACGTATTAAAACCTTGTACTCTCTAAAGTTTAAAGAGGTGGAGCAGCCTGCACATCTAGCCCTATGGATAGTACACATCCTCATTTAAATGAGATAAATCTTGTTACGAGTAATTTTAGGGTGTTGGGTCTCGAGAGTCGCGAGACGAAATAATAAACAGAGAAAGAATATGTCACTTTCGTTCAACAAGCAATTTGACCGAGAGAGTAAAGAGAGAGCAAGAAAATTTGACGTGAGAATGTGGAGCCGACTGGTTCGAGCGCCGTTACGTTATATTATTCGTCAGCTGCCCATAGAGCGAGTCTATATGTGCTCCGAAATGCAACACTTACTACTATAGTGGTCGCATATAGTATAGCCCAAAGTCCGTGTTTCTCTTTAGGAAGTTAGACGCGAGCGTAAACACGCTCGTTAACTTATTTACTCAATGAAATAACTCCTCCTAAAGTTTAATCAGCAATCAAATCACTCGTTATTCTTGAAAGCAAGAGTCTTAGAGCTTTTCGACCGAAATAAAAAGAGCAATTTTAAAGTCACGGATTATCGCAGGAATTTATGTTCACTTAAAGCCAAGGTAAGTGAGAATACCACATATATATATATATATATATTATGTATATGGTAAAACTCAGTGCAATCACAATACCATAGGCAGGGGCAAAACCTCTTGGATCTGATCTGAAGCTGGTGGACCGTTTGCAGAGCACGCACGCACGATCGAGGAGAGGCCGAAGCAGGTTCCGCAAACTTCTCCCCCTTTTACTGCACAGACCATGCTTTTACTGTTCTCATTGGAATCGTACGTTTTGCAATGTCCCGCCAGCCACGCCGATGCAATGGTCTCAATGGTATAAAGTGCTCGTGAAGTGGAGGCTGATAATACTACGTTATAATTAGAAGCGTATGGTACGAACGAACCGTATACCTACCATTCACCAAATGCTAAATTTATTCGAGAACTAAGAACGGCGAGATGTTATATTAAAATAAAACGATCATGGTCCAGAATCGAAAAGTCGTATTAACGACTCTGTATAGGCCCAGCATCGTAAACCGGAGTTGGGAGTTGGGAGTTGATCTGAGAAGGAGTTCTTCTTCTTCTTCTTCTTCTTCTTCTCTTCCCCATTCCCTCTTCCTCTGTCTCTCCTCTCTTAACGGCGTCTCTGTCATGGGCATTCCTTTTAACTTTTTTATTCTTTTGTTCCCTTTTCTCTCCTCTCGTCTTCTCTTCTCTTCTCTTCTCTTATTTTCTTTTCTCTTACTGGCTCGTGTAAAAACGTAGAATGGTAGATGCCGATGAATGGACCAACTGCGTCGAACGGGAATGAATGGTTCGGTAGACGGTAGATGTACCTACGTCGCGACCGCGTTAAAAGACGCGAATGATTTTAATGTACCCGTATTTAAGGTGTAAGAAGAACGTCTCTTTAAATATCCGTTATGCTATCTCAATCTTAATTACTATTGCAAACTACACGCAACAGATTTCTTATCTAACAATAAGCAATTAATACCAATAACTTAGAGAACTATATTACTGAAATTAAACATTGTACCACTATAACGATGGATAAGGGAGAACTTTGCTTGCAACCGCTTTACTCGGTGGTTTTGCATTCTTATCACCAAAATTTACATAGATTAAGAAATACGGGACTTAGGTATACCAGAGCGATATCAATGTCCAACTGGCAAAGTCACGAAAGTATATAAGATGCAATTAGCGATTTAGTTTTAACGAATTTATAACACTCTTAGAGCCTAAATAGTTTCGTTTTACAAAATCGCAGACAATCCATATCGATCGATTTAAACGGCAGTAATAGTGTGTATATATCGTTTTACCCAATGTATGAATAAAGTGCTTATTTAGTGCTGAATTATATATCACTGAAGTTCGATAAACGTAGGGTTGCTGAGAACTTATTCTTTTTCCTATCATATATGATACGACATTAAATATTCGGTTAAAACGATGAATATCGCTAAGCTATTAGAAAAGAATAAAATTATTGAGTACTTTCATAACTTTGGGAGACTACGTTTGTTATAAAAAGTTATACATGGGGATGATAGTGGTAGTCGCCAATTCGAATAAAGTACTACGAATCGTATGATGATGATACAAAAGTGTTCATGGAAATGGAATAAAAATGATGAATAAATAATTTAGGTTCAAACTTACCGATTCACGAATATGAGGGGGTCGTAGAAGCGGTAATAAAATATATAACAAAATTCCAATAAACCAAATAGCAATAAACAGTCAAATTTCGCGCGCACTGACAGAGAACACAATCACAACAAAAAGCACATAATACACTGCCGAATTATTAGCCGTAGGTTACACTGCCGATGTTTAAATAAATTTACCGATATAATATATAATATGTATTTTTTTTTTTTTTTTTTTTTTCAACCCCGTTTTCCTTTTTTTTTTTTTTCTCTTCCTCTTCTCCTTCTCTTCTTTCCTTAATAAATTGAAAATATTTGTTACCGGACCACTCGAGCCGAACCAAGCTGACAAGAGATCCAATGGGCTAAAGCAAGTGCGACCGAACTGTTCGGAGACTCGCGCTCAACTGCTCGGGAGCTCGTGGCACGAAAGACCGCGACCAATCAGAGTACGAGATTGCGCGAGGATATACCCCAACTTTCATAGTCTGGCGTTCGTCACGGAGGAGCCACCGTACACGTTGCACCCCTGCTGAGAAGGGTTGGGGATGCAGAAACTTAGCGCTTTTCTTATTCACTTTCTTAAAGTATTTTCATACGGAACCAAATACCTTACCGCACAATGATTTCTAGACGATAAGATTGTAGTTCATATATAAGGGATGAAAACGATAACCGTAAGCCGGTTTTCATATTTCACATCAATTTTTTTCTTCTTTTGGCTAAAAATTAAAACTTTACTGCGAAAAGAATTCCGCTGGATTGTAATTATATTAAACGCGACGATAAAGAGAAAAAATATCATTTCACAACCCTCTCAGCGGCAGCCAAGATCTCGCATATCTCGACAATGGGGTAACCGCCCCTCAGTTAGTCGTTATATACATATATATAAGGAAAGAATTTTTTGGCCCTCTGTCCAGTCAATCTGACAATGAGCTAAAAGTTATAATTACTGGGGTGTCCGCGAGCGAACGGACAGTCGAGTGCGTGGCTATGATTTACACAATTTTGCCCGAGGCTCTGGTGCATTACGTACACAGGGTAGCTATGCTCGAATCGACCCCCTACACTGAAAGGGTGAACAGTATTTTGCTGTGAAAATAAGGGCTTATTTTTATAGACAGGTATGCAACGATTTGTATACTAAATTGACTCTCCGAATTTTTTGGGGTGCAAATTCATTCTGAAAAAATCATAAGGCTTTCAATTTTTTGGAATAGGATTTTTACTATTATGATGACGAAGAGAAGAGTGCGCGACACTTTAACTTCAGAATATTTATAGAGTAAACTTGTGGTTTTATTAGCCTCAATACGAGCCAACAATTTATTACCTTTTTACCTCACTGATATGATTCAACAAGTATTACCGTTAGCTAAGATAATAGAATTTGTTGTCACTTATTCTATAGATATTTGTCCCTCATATAGGTACACAGCACACTATATGTAACACTGATAAATACAATGCTAACAGTTTATAACAAGGTTCCTGGAACCCTTGTGTAAGTACTGGATACAGATTGTTATAGATATTGGTGTAGTTCTGCAAACTCTGTAGCTACCTATAGCTATTCAGTATATGTAACTTAAATTTGAAATGTCCGAGTTTGACTTGGAATGAGAACAGAATTTGACGTGGTTAAACAATCGCTGTTAGATGAGTGAAGGTAGTGTGACAGAGATCGGAATATTTCAGTCTGGAAAGTTATATTATATACCACGACGAATATCGTCTAGAGAAGAATAAGAAAAAAATGAATAATTTCTCTGAGCTTCTTAAAAGTTGGAGAAAGCTGGAATCAATGCTTGAGATAAAGTCTGCGCTAGGAATGGATAGAGACAAAAAATAGATACAAAAAAAGATACTGTTTGGTTTTAAAAGATCTAAATTCCGAGTCGCGCGAGGAAGAGGCATGAAGAAAAAAGTTAGAAGAAAAAAAAACAAAAGTGTGACAACGTGTCACGTCTGTCAGCGTATGTCGTGGTCCTAAAACAGCGGACTCGAACCAGAAGGAAAATAGAAGGCCGTGACGAGGCGACGGCACTTGTCCGAAAAAACATGTTTTCAATTAGCCAAATGACACGAACCATATTGCGGGCAACAATGGGCAGCCGTCCTCGATTTTGTGATCATTATTTTTCATTTTTTTGTCTTTATTTCCTTCTTTTTTGCCTATACTTTTTCATTTTCTCTTTCTTTCTCTTTTTTCGCAATGTGACAGGCTTGGGGTGACGGAGAGATGGGTGGTGCGGACACCCCTGTTAGAGGTAGAAAGCCAGTCGGCTCGTTTTAACCCTCTTTTAGCTATTCAAAGAAAAAAGGGTTGCGCTCAATTTCCTTTTTTCTTTCTAACTGTAGGTAATGACAGTTCTGGGAAAGGAAGAAAATAACCTACCCACGCCTCTAAGCCTCTGCCTGGAAGATGGGATTAAAATTGTAGTGATAAAAATTCACTCACTTCTTGGACGTTAAACCACCACAGCCTCCCCCGGGCTTCTCTGCGAATGAATAATTGCACCACGGACGTGAAGAGGAACGCGTAAATCGTAACAACCGCAAATAAATTTCACTGAAATTTTGCGAATTTGTCAAATCGTTTGTAAATTTCATTTCTTTCCGTCGTATATAAAAGGTGCAAGGGATGCAAACGATCTACCGATAAAACTGAGAGGAAAAAAAAAAGTTCCGGACTTAACTCAAGAGTTTCTTAACTCGTTTCGAAAGTTTCGAGTAAGTAAGTTTTCAACGCAGAATGCATTAAAAAGTCTTTACGCGGTCGGCTCAGGCGGTTTCTCTTGTTAAGTAAACTGGTTGGTTAAATCTAATCTAAAACTCTATTTCGTTAGTCTGATAATAAGTCTTTAACGGACATACCATCGCCCATAGTTGCATTAAATAATCCATATTATTTTAGGTGTCTAATAGCATGAGGGATCGACTCTTTTGCACAGCCTGATTTACTGACTCGATATAACTCTCGCCCAATTTACCCGGCAAATCTAATGTCTAAAGGGTCTAGGCTCCAGACCGAATAAGAACTTGAGACTTCTTAGAACGAACGTGAGCCAAAATTCATTTTTAAAAGTCACTTGAAACCTGGTAAAACAGACGATACTATAACGTTTCCTATTTTGTAACCCAGGCTACGTGTATATGACATAACGACTGTCGAAGAAGTAGCAGCAGATATGTTTAAAGTCATTTAAGCGGTTGGACCAAGAACGTTTTAAGTTGTAATGAGGATTCTTTAGTAGGACGTTAAGAGATCAGTCGAGACCTTGGGTTTCAAGTTTCTCAAGTTACTTATTCCTTTTCCACGGGTAAGGTTGATGGGAACCGGGATTAGTTTATGCAACTTGTTAATATGAGAGATTGTACATATTTAGACGTAGATTATACTCACTGTAGACGGTTATATCCAAGCTTTTGGTTATCGTGCAAGATTATTTACAATTTGTTTCATTTTATTCCCTCCGCCTGTCTCATGTGGGTATAATTTCGTCATTCGGGTAAAAGAATAACCAAGAAAGAAAAAAAGGAAACAAGCACAATATGTAACCCTAAATGATGTTATACACTCTTACGACATAAATTGCTACCTGATACTCTCAGAGAAAATTAATAATTTATTCTACAGAATTTTATCGACGATAATTATACGGTCCCATGTGCACTCGTGTGATAATATGAGCTGTATCGGTTGTAACAAACTTTGAAATTCGTTTATGAGGGAATAGAATGATTTGTTTTTTAAAACGGGATTTTTAATCCCGATCTTTGTGTATTATCGTCTATATAATACAAACTCCAAGAAGCAGCGATGCCCCCGTTTTATAACGAAGGTAATTGAAAATAAAGAGAAAAAAAAAAGAAATTTATCCATTTCGAAGATTGGTTATCTAATTTAATTGAAATTCTTCGCCTTATAGAGCCGTGAAAAAAACGACAGAGAATTGTTGAACCACGAATTAAAAGTAAACTGGCCCAAAACTAGCCAAGACTCTTGAGACAAATGACATCCACTATGCCTTATCAGGGCAACAATTTATTCCATTTAATTTGTCGGCTTACCTAATTAATTCGATGACAATTACTCGCGCCGAGTCCACGGGCCTTCGGGCCTTGGGGCCCCGGGACCTGATAGCGATATTCTATTCTAGAACGGAAACACTCCATTATAAACTCCATTCACATTAACTGACCAGATAGTCACAGATTCCATTCACAGTTCAAATCCATTATCAAAAATCTGCATCAAATTGTATTCTCTGTCTTTCAGATACCGACCAATCTAACAAAATTCAAGGCACGTAGGTATTTAATGAAAACTAAACGAATCGAGTCAAATATTTGAAAAATCCAAAGCGTGATTCAACCCAATAACACATTTAAGAATGAAAAACGATCTCCAAACTGAGAGTATCGAGACCATCTCAGAGTTACAAGACCTTGGACTTTAACCATCATTGCATAGGGCCTAGAAAGATCGTGGAGTTAAAATGCGTTTCATTTTTTGCTCATCCATTTCCCATTGGAACCGTCACGAACCAAAGACAGTCCGGGACGTCTGGCGTGGCCCAAATGGTTGTAGCATTCATTTGAAACGTGCTTTTCGAGCTAGTAGCACTATTACCCGCGAACGGTCAGTTCAATGGACTATTTTAAAGGTGGGATAATAAATTCGGATTACGATTGTATCAAGCCTTAATAAATAGGAGCGAACCTCGTGACGCCGCAGCGTCGATGCGGCTTAGCGACGCCCGGGTGGGTAGTAGGGGCTCATATGATTTCGTATGTTAGAAAGATTCGGCGGGGTGTTCCGGACCACTGGGCCACCTGGGCCGTGTTTTACCCGACCCTGAAACACCCTGAAAAATCCTCGACGATGAAATTCAGTAGCTTTGCACACGTGCCACAGTTGTCATTCAAATTCGTTAGCTCTCCTTTATCATTTTAATTGTGGGTCAATGCACAGTTTAAGGTTGCGCGTGCTGCCTGCATCGGAGATTTTACCGCCGGGACAGCCATATGCTAATTTAAACCTTTCAAATGATAAGAATTAGGAAGGGTTGTTGATGCCGCGTCGCCGGCTTGTCACTCTTACAATAAAAAAAAAAAAACGAGAAGGATTTAAATCGCGCCTAACTCACAACCCCTCTCTGACATAACTGGGTGTTAGGAATTGTAGGAATAAAACGTTAGGTATACGAAGAGTCATTAAACACCAAGTCGTGTAGTACTGCAGAACTGATTGTAAGCTCGGAGGATTTTCACCCCCAGTCTTAATTCCAAATCCCATCGTTTCGCTTTTGTTATCGTTGTTTCCGGTGCCGAGAGGACCTTCTTTATTCGATTTTACAGAGCATACTGTAACCTAGTTGATTAAATATGAATAAAAGATTCATTGCTATTCAAATTTAATGGAGTTGATCAACAACCCGATGAGCTTTCTGCGCAGACAGTTAATTTACCCTTTGACAGAAAAAAACACTATCAATTTCGTTTATGATTAATTCAAAAACTATAAGTTTGTGCTATAATTACCGGACAAGTTATGGGTTCAACCAAGTGAAATCCATAATCATTCAAAATCGATCCTTGGAAGTGAAAATGGGAAAAATACATCCCCGAAAGCTCTAATTCGCTTAGAAATATAATATAACATCCTTATAAATCACGGGGGCTATTTGTCGAAATTTACCCGCAAGTCCAGATTAGGTTTTTTGTAAAAAAAAAACCCTGTTTTTGATACGTCAATTCCACATCTACTCAAACGATACAGAAAGTTCTAACGATTGCTTACTTGCTCAGCAAGTTTGCCGACTGTCAGCACTATGGACGGTCTGACCGACTATCGACACTACTACTTGCGGCGGAGTATACAGTTTTGCTCACTGCAATCCGCAGCAGCACTAAACGGACTCTAGGAAATCCGGGTTTTTTGAATATCAGGACATGGAACATGCGGTCTGCGATCCATGCCTTTTTTGTTATTACGACGAAGGGCGTGACTTCCTTGATTTAGGAATTGTTTGGAAAAACTAAGAATCTAAATTTCAATGGAATGAACATTTCGAGGATTTGCGAAGATTGAACGTTTGCCAGATATAACGTTTCATTCATCTACCTACTATATTCGTGAAACTCATGACGTTTTCGGTTCGCTACACCGGGCTACACCGAGTGTATTTTCAGATATTTGCCAAATCTCTGAACTTTATTTCAAAAGAATAGCGCGCCTCTTGTTTTCTGCATATAGTACAGTAATGTTCATCGATGGTGTCCCCGTGGCTCACTATTTTTGCTAGCCTTTTTTTAAATCAAATGGAATTGGGCATTGGCATTTTTTATTACCAGAGTATTGGGTAATTGAATGAGTAATTTCATTAAAAATGTAATCAGTGTGTTGGGCCGTCAACGCCGGGCCAATTATGTTGCACCTTATTATCATCATTAGTTTGGTTTTGAGTTTATATTATTGTTGTTATTAAGGCCCTTATCTAATATAAAGTTTGTTTCGTTTTGACACGTTGACCCCGAAAGACCGTCGTTGAATTCTTTAGTACGCCGATCGGCCGCTCGGGGACAGGGCTTTAAATACCTCAACGAGGAAGAAAATCCACCAGTCCACAGAAAATCTTTGAAAGTAGAGTTTCCTTTTCGGGAAAATATTAACATAAAATAAAACCTCACGTGTCCAACTATCCGCCAGTTGTTTGTTTTCTCTTTTCTCATCTTCCCGCCTATATCTGTCGTGAACACAGTGATTCGCAACACTGCAAGTATCCATGTAATAATAAGATCGTTTATGCAATAAACATGTATTATTATAGTAAATTGGCGCATTCTTGAATGAATATCTCTTGAAATTGTAAATCATTGATCGATCGATTTATATAAACAGGTTGCAGCCGTCTGACTTCAACTCCTACTACTATTCCCTATAGAAGTTGAATACGGTGAGCTGGTGATTGTATTATGAGAATATTAAAGTGATAAAAAAAAAAGGTATATATGTGTTTGTAGTCGCTATCTATTATTCATCGTCTTCTTCCTATTCTCTTTCCGTTTTAATCGTTAGATAATTTTACTTTGAGTTGTTCTTTTAATTGTTTGTTCGTTCGTTTGTAGACATCGCTAGTTTTGATACCCCCTCGCGCAGCAACTACTCCATTGATTCATAGAGAGCGCTGGTCGCGTATGATAGTGGTGCTGCACAAATATGCGGATAAAAAATTTACTACGTTTTCTGAGAAGAGCTCGTTTATGAATGAAAAGATAGTGGTGCTGCACAAATATGCGGACAAAAAAATACTACGACCCTTTCTTTATATTCTTGGAGGCGTGGCAAATAGCTCAGTGATAAAATTCTGAATAGCAGTAGAAAAACTACTAACTCTTTATTAGATTCATTGATACAATGAAAGATAGTGGCGCGTGGAAATAATGTGAAGAAGTTGAAGTGAAAAATTTATTATAAATCATTTCAAAAAGAAATTATGTTGTGGGCTAATCTTGCATCTTTTACCAGATGCAGGAAGAAGGCACACGTCTTATTATACGGTACCCGCAAATCTTTTGTGCATTTTTAGTTCTATATTCGCCTAACCGGCCTAAACTGACCTACGACAATGGCGTCCCCCACCCCTCGCCATTCGTAGGTAAGAGGCCGTGCGCGATGCGGAAATGTTCAGTTACTTGCGCGGCCTCATCGAGTGAACATGGGTGACACAAGTCGAGGAGATTTGCGGCTCGGGAAGGCTGACATCAACGGAGGCACATTAGACATGAGTGAGTTGAAAACAAGTTAAATTGTATTCAATACTTTTTCGACAAATTTCACGCGTCTCTTACTTTAATCGTCGAAGTAAGTAACCGTTGAATTGCTACCAGCAGGCTTTTATTATAATTGCAGATATTGTTCATTTTCAAGTACATTCTATTCATACCAGCGAATAAATGTGCGAAAATCGGGATTTTTTACGAACATAACTTCTCGGACCTGTTTTTAATACAAATATAGTGGGCGAGAGAGGTTCGTTTGATAACTTCGCGATAATTATCCCATCATCCCATTATATTATTGGCATATAATTCCGAGTCTCTCGCCCTGTAGCGTCGTTTGTTTGACAGGCATACTTCGCGACTCCGAAGGGGAAACTAATTTGTCGTGTTATTTCGAGTTGACAAGTATTTTTCGGGATAATACTCGTTCCCCGATTTATTCTTATATTCGATTCTTTGACAGCATTATCGGTCGACGGAGATGAGAATGAACATCGCTGATACTTGAACTGCATAGATCCTGCGTGCCACTTGGTCGGAGATGGACGCCAACCAACACTGCCGGGCTAGTCCTGGATTGACGGTCGACCAAGATAATGGTGAGCTTCCTATTATATTAGCCAAACACCCAATTTAACTATAAATGTATGTCTGCAAAACAATCATTGCTAAAACCTACTTCGCGATCTGATACAGATCTTGGACAGATTACTTTTCCACGTGTATGTACCACAATACTCATCGGCCGAGTAACCGTGACGCTCACCCTGTATCTTTGACTCGATACTGGGGCCTCCGGCTTGCTTCTGTCTCCCCGTATACGCCAGAAACTTTGACGACAACTCGGTTTCACTCAGCTGCAAAGGATACGATATCGACGCGAAATAATATACCTAGAGGTAAGATATTGTCCGTCTCGTTATACGGTAAGCCCAGGAGAAGAAGCACACTTAATTCTTGGAAATAGCAATAAATTCTTTCTTTTCAATTACAAACCTGGAATATGATTGATAGATCTCGAGAGAATATGTTTACCTTATTGAAATATAGTAGACTCATCTCGTAGTAGAGAAATATTTGAATAACCAGGATCAAAGTTTCAAGGTTTGAAAATAAATAGAAGGGTAGATAGCCGTAGGCCTAATTAGGCATCACATTTATTTTTTAAACATGGAACATAATTCAATATTGGTGATAAATTACTCCAGAGTGTCAAGTACCAGTCATAACGATTGAAATATTGAAAAATCTATACATGCATGCACTAGTAATACTAGCTTATTGACATTCTTGATTCTGTTGAAAATAGTTGAAAGTTTATATCACATTTGAAAATGGTTCAGGCAGGCTTACAAAATCAATCATAAGAAATATATTATAATAAATTTCATACAGATGTATAGTCACAATTAGAAATTCTTTGGTACTTAGTTGAGAATGTTTGCTTGAAAAACACATAAACTTAATCCATCCAATGTACCCTATGCTTATCTAGTTTTTATCTTCACAGGCGTTGTTCACCGAGGAAAACTATAGCTCCTGCCTATCCCCAACAAAACCTCTTCAATATTCATCAGGACAGGGGATTCACACCTGGGAGTGAAGCAGTCCAACCACCGGGGGAATGACCGCAAGACAACTCTGCACCGCGGAGTATTAATAAAGTAGCATCAGCGAATGGTTCGTAATTACAGTTCCTTTTGAATCAGTTTTGATAAAATCTCGCATTATTTTAAATTACTTTACTTTATAATTACTTTTACTAATTAAATCGAGTTCAATTACACATTACCAAACTATTTTGATTGAATAAGTAATTTCATTAAAAATGTAATCAGTGACTCGTAACACTGCAAATATCCATGTAATAATAAGATCGTTTGTGCAATAAACATGTATTATTATAGTAAATTAACGAATTCTTGAATAAATATCTCTTGACATTGTAAATAATCGATCGTTGAATTATTTTCCCCTGTCCTTTCCTTGCCTATAAGTCAAAAATCATGAAAATCGCATGATTTCATAAAGCCAAGAACTATTTTTGCAAATATATTAATATTTTAATATTATAATATTAAATATTATATATTAAAATATTAATATATTAATATTTTTAATATTAAGCTGCCTTACCATATGCAACCCGCATGCCATTCGTGTAAACGACAGGGCCCATGTTAATTTTTGTTGCCTATTTGGTGTTTTCCGATCGCCTATATTCAGGCGTATTGAACTCGAGGGAAAAAAGCCAGAATTCTTGGAATTCAGCTCGAAAAAAAGGTATGAAAAACACTCTGAAACAACTCGAAAAAAACGGCAAAAAAAATCCATTCAAATAACTTCTGGCAGTTGATACCTTATTTAAGGAGTCGGATTTCTGGCAGTTGATACCTCGATTTTAGTCGCTTTACGATGAAATATTTACTGCCGGAAAATCGACCAATCAGAAGGCTGCTTGAGCCAATTTAGGCTCAATTTCTCGAAAAGGAGCCTCCTGATTGGTCGATTTTGAAATTAAATCAAGTTACGGCGCTACAGAGGCTAGCCATCAGCAAAATTCTGGATTTCTGGCAGTCGATACCTTTTTCGTCTGGCAGTTGATACCTCATTCAGGTACCAACTGCCAGAAATCGGACTCCTTAAAAAAGTATCAACTGCCAGAAATCCGACTGCTTAAATAAGGTATCAACTGCCAGAACCCTTTTTTTCGACCTTTTTTCTACGTTACTGCAGTTCGCCTGAATATAGGCATTCGGAAAACACCAAATAGGCAACAAAAATTAACATGGGCCCTGTCGTTTACACGAATGGCATGCAGGTTGCATATGGTAAGGCGGATTAATATTTATTGCAGAAATAGTTCGGAGCTTTATGAAATCATGCGATTTTCATGATATTCGACTTATAGGCAAGATAAGGACAGGGGAAAATGATTCAACGATACAATTTCAAGAGATATTTATTCAAGAATGCGCCAATTTACTATAATAATACATGTTTACATAAACGATTACATAAACGAATAATACATGTTTGCATAAACGATCTTATTATTACATGGATACTTGCAGTGTTGCGAATCACTGTGTTCACGACAGATATAGGCGGGAAGATGAGAAAAGAGAAAACAAACAACTGGCGGATAGTTGGACACGTGAGGTTTTATTTTATGTTAATATTTTCCCGAAAAGGAAACTCTACTTTCAAAGATTTTCTGTGGACTGGTGGATTTTCTTCCTCGTTGAGGTATTTAAAGCCCTGTCCCCGAGCGGCCGATCGGCGTACTAAAGAATTCAACGACGGTCTTTCGGGGTCAACGGGCAGATATAAAAAAAAACCTGTGTAAATAAGATTCGAAGCTTCGATAATTATCTAAAACTTTCGGAGCTGATCGGGAATGTTCAGCTACACCGAGTGTAGGCCCGGTGTAGCGAACCGAAAACGTCATGAGATTCGAAAGGATTATGTGAATAAAAAAAAATTGCCAAAATACCTATACGACAATAGTCTGTAGCTTAAACATTTTTTTTTTCAAACACAGATCAAATTTTTTCTTCAATGATTATGAGACGTGTTGATTCTAAAGGTTTTCGTAAAATTTTATTCGCTTACGTGATAACATATAAATATAGTTATTTACAGAGACATAATATAAAGAATAATTATTTAATAAGAGAATAATTTGTTTTCTTCGACCCTACAATGACGTGTGAATAATTATTCTGTATAAAATATTCACCGGCATTATATTAAGTAGCACTTTTCGTCAGACTTAAGATTCCTATACAAGATATACGTGTGTATGATTATTACACTTCATTCACAGCTATTATATCCTTAATTATTAAGGATCTGTTCATTTGCATTTATATGCAAATTATGAGATTCCGCCCAGATATACAAGAGTATTCGCAAGTTAAATTTTTCTTCGACTGTTTATCCGGTTTTAATTTTAGCATTAAGTTTTGAAATAAAGTCAACAGCTCGATCGTCACCTTTCCTATGTTCCAATGCGCGGACTGCATCTGAATCTATGAAAATAAATAACAAGATTAGAAAGAAATATGAACTAATTAAATATAGCTATATAAGTAATCGTTGACGAGCATCAACGACGTGTATTGGTGATACATACTTTTTCCAGTAGGTCTTGAAAGTTTCAAATGAATCTGTTCTAGGGAGTCAAAATCTCTATCAGGACCAGTTTCCGGAATTTCCTTGAAGGCCAGGAATGCCTCAGCCATGAATCTCGTCCTGAATAAATCTTTATCCTTTACTTCGAACACTACTATCGCGTCTTCAGTTTCTCTCATTTCCGGTGTCAAAGTGCTGTAAGAGATTGACAATTAGCTCAAATTTTCGTCGCGAATTTCCATTAGGAATATTTTATTCCTATAATGAAACACCAAAGTATTATCACTTACAGGGAAAAAGTTTCGTCAAAAAGGGGGAAGAGATCTGCCTTGTGGATTTGAGTCTTTGGTTGTTTTAATTGAACGAATTTTTCCTCCGGAAGTAGCCGTATCTTAACGTAAGGATCACATTTACCTGAAAATACAACAAACACCGCAATATTAGACTTGACTTTATAAAATGAAACCCGATTTCCCGACAGATGCAATTTTTCATGCACGGTAACTCGTCGACCCCGAATCATTCGATTATTTTCTGATGGCTATGAAACTACTGAAAGACCAAGTTGTCTAATTAGCTCTTCATGATCCATGCATGTGTTTGAGTTCCGGAATATAAGGGCAAGCATTTCAGGCAATGATTGAAACTTTATGAGAACGAACAAACTTAATTCTAATTCACATACTTGACCTCTCTTTCAGTTTCACTTTAGATTTTGATTTATAACGTAGTTTTCTCTCAAGAGTAGACATCTTGCCTATAAAATTTCAACAAAAATTAACTCTGTTTATAATAGTAAAAAAATAGAATCAGGACCACAGCCTCGTTCAACTACCGCTGAATAATTAATATTAATTTAGAGAGTGCTAAGAATAAATTATACGATATGAAACATGGATATGAATAAACAGTGAAACAAAGATTGCAAAATAAGAAGTAAAAGATTTTTCTCTCACCGTTACTGTCCATCGGCCTGAGACTTCTGGCATTCAGAATTTGAATGTTTAATATATTATCGACGAAATGAGCTCTGACGGTCAATTGTCCATGTCTGGACTCTTCTATGGCCTTTTGCTCCTGTAACCTGTCCATATTATACCGATGAATCAACGCGGCGGTCTCGAGACCATGGAGTTTCAGAAGCTGTTCGATTTTCTCGAGGATATGAATATTCGATGTCTCGTCTGCCCCGAGATTGAAGAACCGAACTAGCGTGTTCAAGGTGCGATGAAGGTTCGCGTAGAATGAAGGTGGTCTTCTCTTCTACAAAGTGGAAATTAATGTGTGAACAATTTTCAAATACCATAATACAACGACGAATAATAATCGAACTCCGAACTACCCTTACCTCTAAGTTATCGTTAACCAGATCGTACAGAGTCTTAGATATTATTTCCCAAATGACTAGAAGCACTCTTTCGAAATTTGTCTCATTCAAATTATCGTGAAGAGTTGTGATATTTGAGTCCAGATACTGAAGGAGTCTGTCCATAGCGTTGCTCGTCGTATCAATCAATTCAGCACCCTCAGTCAAGTACCTGCTCATGACTGGAGTCATTTTGGTAGCAACAACCTCCAGCAATTCTATGATTTTATTGCTCACTGTATCTGTCGCATTGTCGATTACGAGATGCAGAGTTTGACGACACCTTTCAGCTTCCTGTTGTGTCTTGTTTGCTGCGAGAGCGTCGACGATGCCTTTGAGTCCCAGATCTTCGGCCAAAGGACCGATCGAGGTGCGAATATAGTCGATGTTGTTTATGGCGAAACACCAGGCGTTTGAAACCTCGAATTTCTTTTCGTAAACGCTACTGTTATTCTCCATATCGTATAGCTGCTGCGTAGCGTCTTCGGCCTTGTGAGCCATCTTGTCTGCATATTCGACTGAGCATCTGCAGATATCCTAGAAGGTAAAATTCTGTAAGACAAAACTCTTCTCGCAAATTTCAGTGATCAATACTTACATCGATTATTTTTGCGATAAAGGTGTACGAGCCCTCGATGTCTGGCCATGCTAATTGTGTCCAAAAAACTTTTATCTGGTAAAAAATCGTCAAGGTATCAACGGCACTCGAACTGTACTGGACATTTGAGTCAACTGGCTGTAGTGTGTCGAATTCTACAGCTCGATCGATCCTTCGTAAAGCCTTAAAGACTGCGATATCGAGCCAATGGGCAACCCCGGCTCGGAACCACTCGTGGTAGCTTTGAATCTTCATGTACTCCAGGCCATCAGCGCACACCACATGACCAAGTCTGAGATACAAGTAGAATAGGAGATGAAGAAAAGTTCAAGGGTAAAATTGAAAACAGTAAATTGGATCTATGAAAATTTTACTCACATCGCGTATCTTTGAAGAGTCAAATACAACTCGAAAAGCGTCGTGCCCAAAGCCAATTCTTCGCTAGTTCCATCGCTATTTTCTACTTCGATTCTCTTCAACCTCAAACATACATCTTCGACGATGATCATGCACATGTCGCTTAGCCTCTTTTCGTAATAAACGTACAAGGTTCTTGTGTAAGGGAAGTTGATTTGTCTGTTAATTAACAATATGAAAACTTTTAGCAATCCAGCATTCTATTTTTAGACATATTTCTCACCATCCAATCGAAATGAGTGAATCTCATTATTCGATGATTTGGAAAAGGTATTATTAAAAGATTTGTTGCAATGTTTGACTCACTTGATGAAAACCTTGTCATAGAACTCGATGGCCCGTTGAAGATCTGCCCTGATAAGTTGTATCACTTTGATATAATATTTGAGCACATCTTCGTCACCATCTCCTTCCGGGCTGTTGTTATTCAGAACATGATCGTACCTGATGAAAGGCAAACAGCAGTTGCAATAAATCTTTATCTCGCCCCAATAAAGACTTAATAGTAGTGCAATTTCATGATTCCATGGAAATCACAAATCGTTTGGTAAACGAAGATAAGTATTAACGTGATGACGGATTATTTTTATCTCTAATTTCACAAATACCCACCATTCCTGACCCCCCTGGATCACCGTCTCTTCAAGAGCTTGCATAATATCTGTCCTCGGTCCTTCAGGCTCTGGTAGCCAACCGTACATATTGGCCGGGAAAAGATCGAGATCATCTGGCTTTTTCAACGAGCTTAGAGATGACAGAATCCTAAAACACATTTTGAGAGCTTTTTTCAATGAGATTTATGACTGGAAAACGCAGCTAGTACTATTCTGCAACGTATGTCTGAAAAAGTGTCCTTTTTTTTCATATAACAATGATAACTTACCCGAGAATCGCCGTAAGTTGCACGGTCGTGTTTCTATCTCCCACCGTGAGCCTGCGAATTTTTCTTACGCTATTCAAGCAAGAGTGCAACAGTTTTTTCGCAGCATCCCAAAAGAGCCTTATCTCATCGTCAGAGAATAAATTGTTATCCATAGGTCGTAACAGCTCAATTGCCAAAGTATTTAGCAGCGTAAAGCTGAGAGGGTGTTCCTGGTGTACCCTGATGTACTCTACCCACTGAGCCAAAGCCACGTTCCGTGCTAGGAGTCCACGCTGCGCACTATGCTGCAAGATAATCGCGTCTGCTGGAGCTGACCAACGCCCGCACCAGCAGTACTTCTCGATTTTTTCCGTCTCGAGTTCATGCAGGAGCAAAATGCGTAAGAGATGTCTGTGCTCCTGGGAAGCTACCTGAGTGTCGTGTTCCGCGCTAAATGCTAACTTTAAACGGACAAGACCGCGACGTTTCGATTTATTCTTCTTCTCCAATGAGTACCACATGGTATGACCAGTCACTGGAATGTCCTGGGAAAATATATAATCGCCGATAAGATCATTGCATAAGGGTAAGAAAATTAACCGTTGGGATTTATGGAATTCCGTATGAGTTTATTAATAAGAGAAAAGAGTCTGAATTTTACCTTGAGGGCTATTTGACATTTTCCGATGAACTCGTTGTCGTGATTACCGGTTGTAGCGGTCAAAGCGATTTCTTTGGCAAGTTTGACTAGACCACGAACACCCTTAACGTCCCTTACTTTGCTCATCTTTTCCGGTACTGTTTCTGCCGCGTCAAAATCCCTAATGACAACAAGGATGCAAAATGACAATCAACAAAAAGCAGAAAAAAAACATTTCTGTTTCACGTGGTTGATGATAAAGTGCATTCTTCGGTGAAGCATCATCTCAGTCTTGTGACTGATAATAATAAGATCAAAGTTTACTGTACAGGATTAAGACTGTCAGATGACGATCATTCGTATATTTACAGTGATTGATCTTTTATCCCTTGTAACAAACGGTCAATATCATCATCGACCCCGATAAATTCACAAATAAGTATATGAGTGGCCTGCGCGTAGTCAACGCAATCTATAACTGCATTAATTAATGATAAATTCAACAAACATAATATATTCGGTACGCTTACCAGACTTCAAGGCTGAGCACATCGTTCTCTGGATTGTCCAATGGTCTGTACAGAAGTAAGAACATTGTGTAAAAACAGTACAACTACATGAAATTTGACTGGATTTCAATGATTAACTTACAGCTCGAAATGTTCCTCCCAGACAGGGCTAAGCGTCGCTTGCTTCACGGCGGTGTTGTACCTTCTGGTGGGTGCAGAATCTAGATACAGAGCACAGAAAGGATCGCTTTTTCCATTAGCGTCTTTCGAGACCAGATTCTTGGCCTCTATGACTTCGACATTGAGGTGCATCTCCGGAGCCTGGATAAATCGAAGAATGAAAAGGAATATAATGGTTTCCTCTGATTGCAGTATAACTGCTGATATAGAGCAGCGAAGAGGTGTTCTTACCTCCAAGTTTTGAGCTTGATCGAGGACCTGCTGATGGGTCTCATTATCGACTTTAAAGGCACTTTGTAAATGATTGAGAAGAGATTCTTGACTGCATTCATATGCAATATCGAAGCCAACTTGATGCTGCGTTAGATACACGAGGGACGCATAAAGTTCTTCGATCTGTAAATGAATGAGAATTTATCTGAAGTGTAAATAAATATGAACACTGAATCGTTTATTCTTAGAAGAGCATCTGCAGTTTTGTGATAAATCGTCAATTTCATCGAGTAAAATTCATTTTCCTATACAAGCAAGAAATCGCGCATGCAATTCTCGATCGCAGCTTTCTAAAAATAACTGAAATACTTTAAACACCAGAAATACCGAGAATTTGAAATTCACAGTCATATGGTAACTGCAGCTTGATCGACTTTCAAACTGCACTTCATAGAAACTAAGAGGGACTATAGTCTACGCGATAAGGAAAATCTCAGACATCAAATAAGTAGGATTTTTCAATCTTTCAATTCATTCAACAGCTTCTCAATGAGATACAAAAGTCAAAACCCATCCCATAAGCCAAGGGTCACTCCATGTATTCCTCACTCACTGTCATAGCCTGTATCAGTGCATTTGTTCTTCTTTCGAGTTCAGCTTTGGGCACACCTCGGAAGGTGTTTCTCTTCCTGAGAAGGGTACCCGTCCCACCGGGTTCGGCAGGTCGAATTACCATAATTGAGCTTACAGTTTAAACTGTATTTTGATTGAAAGTTTTTAGCAGTTTTTCGACTGATTTGTTACTCCTTCTCATGTTTAAAAAGTTCACTTTTCGCACTGCACCTTTCGCACTTTATATACTGAAGAAAAATACTAAAAATGTTAACGAATTAGTTTGGGATTCGGATGAGGCGGTGATATGAACCGGACAGTAAGTATAATCCAAAATTATAAAATTAGATAATTTCTATTCAATTAACAAATTCTGAGATAGGCACGCGCGCAAGTACTCTATAACATACATGCAGTTCCACGGATCAGCAATAGCTCACTAACTTCGCTTTAATATCACTATCAGCCAAATATTAAAATGTTCAGATAAGCAGTCGAACTTTGACCTCTTATAGACTTATAATCACTAGATTTCACGAACTTGGTATCACCATCACTTGGCGTATATGCGCAAGTAGTTCTCAAGTATACTCAAGTATAATCAGTATATACAGCGATAAGTCCAGAAGAAAAATACGTATTTTCCCCCTAATAAGGTCACTATTTTCATTTATTATTTGAGTGAAATCTATATAGTTTTCCTAGTCATCATGGGAATGAAAAGATACGAAATGATGCATTGGACGTACAGATGAATAATAAATCCTGAAATAAGTTTCTGAGAATGTTTTTTTTTTGGGCAAAAAGAGTTCGAAAATTCCCCGCGTGTCAGGCACATTGAGACAAAGGTGACCCGTATGAAGAATGCGCTACCGCCTACCCGAAATACTTGGTACTTTGCCACACACTAAATAGAAGAAAGAAAAAAAATGGCCGACAAGACACCCTAACGACTTATCGTTATTGCTTTACGCGATCTAAGTAGATGCAAAAATTTTTTGTTCTTCTCTTCAGGCAGAAATTTTTTTTCATCCATGATAAACAAAGCTTAGATACGTGTAACGTGGCCTAAACTCAGATTTTTAAGCTTATAGATAATTGAAAAATACAATAATTTGTTTGGTGCTATGGGGTGCAGATTTCTTGGCTTTCTTAACGTTTGCCCTAGACCGAGTCTCGACTAGCTGCAGAAATAGTTTGACTTTGCGTGGAAACCGTGTCTTGTCCCAGAAATCTAGAAACGTCTAATTCGCTCTGAGCAATCTGAATGAAGAGGCGAGCGAGCAGCTAGGAAATAGATTCGCTGAGGGAAACTGACCGTAAAGTTAGCCAGTATCAAAAAAAGTAATACATATGATGTTGCGTGAGAAATATAAAGTCTGTAAGTAAGTACAGAAGATCTATCCAGCAATTGGATAGACATAAATCCATGTACACGTATACTGAGCTTCTCAGATAGACCTTTAACGCAAAATAACTTAATTGCTGTCGTATTAACTTTCATTGGACGCAATTGTCTAAATGCACTTGTTTGCCGACTATAGTTCAAATAGGATACGACCCAGATCGTTAGATCTATATTTGCATAGTTGGATTTGCCAGATTATAAGGTAATCAATAATTTTTTTCAGATATTATTTTTCCACAACTATTGAATAAATCCAGGAAAGTCTCGTGGACGATGAATGAAAATAACTTTTTTCAAAAATAACTGATTATTTTTATACATTTAAACGCAGAAATGTAACGTTTCGTCGTTAGTGTTCAGAAGATAAGTTGGCCAAGGCTGTTGAAAGCCTTGGTTAATGCTTTGTTTCTGAGATAGAAGATATATCGCTGAAATTTATGTAATCTTATTAATTAATACAGTCAATTGCATAGAAATTTGTGAACTTGGAATAATAAATAAATAAATAATATAATATAAATCACGCTCGTCATCTAGATTCAATTTTAAACCAAGCTCTGACAATTTGCCAATTTTTGTTAACATTTCTTCGACTAGGGGATACGGATAACCCACTTTTAGAAACCGGTTGAATTTATTTCTACCTGCTCTAAATTTTCACCGATATTACCCTAAAATCGTTTTTACCACATGCCATCGATATTCGTCAATTGATCATCACAACTCGACGTATATTTTCTTGAAAGAATATTTCTCTGAATCATCTAGGCCTTTGAAGAATCGTGACAGAAAAAAATACAGTCTCTACCGTTCCAGTAAATTCAATTTATGTAACCCGCTAGGAACAATATAATTTTGGTTAACTATACGTGTGCACACACCACACATGTATTATTGACGTGCAGAAACTTTTTCACTAAAAATTAAGAGTCAGACGATTCTACATTCCCATGTCACTTGTCAAATGACAAAAATTGTGAGCTATATTTCAATTAACAGAACCGCGATAGTCTGAGAAAAATTCGCTTCATTATTCGGCATATTCCCTATTTCTTTGTGAAACTAATCAATTGCATCGATCGTTCTATTCGAGACCCATTAATTTTGTATTTCCAATTACTGGCCTACTTTTATCCTATTTATCTCCGTATTTCTTGAATTCTATCATTTTTTTGTTGTTCGAAATTTATCGAGGCCAGGTAAAACCAATAATCCTAATATATTCGATAACCGCAGTAAGAATCATAGTCCGCGTAATTGCCTCATCAGAACCGAAAAGTAATGAATGAAGATCGAACGGTAACGTTCAGATCTCAGTGTGTCATGAGGCACAAACCGTTTCGAGTCGTCATGAAAATCGTGAAACCACATGGATTTTATTTTTTTTTTATTATTTTTTTGTCAATCTTTGATTCACTTGTGCAGGTCACGGAACCGAAGGACTAGGGTCCCAAAGAAGCGACGACATCGTGGCGAACGCGAGTTCTGAACTGCCGGGAATAAACGCCTCGACGGGTACTCGTCTACGTCGACGATTTCAACGTTGTGACGGTGTATCGTGGACACGCTACGTCATCTCCCACACACGGTTACAAGGCGTCAACGAAATAGATGAGAGCTTAAGCGGTCAGCTGATCGAATCAAATACAGTTGCAACCAGCCATAAGCGGTGTTTCTATTAGCGTATACATGATCTTAGTTAAAGCTAAGAAAGCTGTATGACATTCCGTTTTCATTTTTCTGTTCAAAAACTTGTCACGATCAAAAGTTTACCCCTATTTTCACATCGCTAAGGTGAACAAAGCTGACAGAGTATGTCATTAGGGGTGGAATCGTTACATAATTACATAAGTGGTTATTTTTGGGTTTCGAAAATTGACACGGAGAAATTATGCGGACAGAGGACAATAGTTATGAAACAATGTTATTTATTTGTTAAAGACCTTGGTTTCGGAGGTCATTGAAGCGTGGCTTCATGTGCTAGGAAGTTCCCACTTGACAGGCCTTTGCTGTAAATTGATTACAACAAAGGTAGATAGCGTCCTCATTTGTAATACGCATATACGACCCCGATCTCACTTGAGCAGCATCAAACAAACGTATAAAAATTCAGTCAAATATTTTAATTATCATTAACTCCTCATCGTTTACTTACTCCTTTTGTATGTAAGATAGGCTAGTCTACTCATCTGATGGACTTTTACTAGAAATTTTTTTCAAGTAACGATATTAAGCCTGTAATCCTCTTTATCATAGATCCAAATCGTTAACACCTAACGTACGAATATATAGAGCAGATTTATGCATATCACATGCACCTAGCTATTAGATAAGATATGTTGATGTGTACTAAAAACCAATAGGGTCACGTCATGGTCTAGTATCATAACGAGAAGATTTGTGTCATGAACAAATTCCACATGTTTCACAACATGTGGTGGATAAATATATATTCTTTATTTTTTTTCTCTTTTCCCGTCGTTTATAGAAGCTGTATAGTGCAGCATGAAGTTTGTAGATGAATTAACTGCAGTGAACGATAAACACAAGCATTGATCAACAGCTTCGTTGATCGTTCCATCCACGTGGCTTATCTTAGTGCCGCATGAGCTGAGCTAATGTCTTGACTGCACATTCCCGGGAAATGAAAAATGTGAAATGAACAAAAATGAAAACTACTTTCAGAATCATCGTTTGAACTTACGAACTGCACTTCCTTCTTGATGCAAAAGACCTTAACCGACCTCGGAAGCCGCATGGCAGCAAACTACTGAGATAGAAATTTTTCAACTGGACACCAGAAGCCCTAAATTTCTTATCTCGATCACCACCTGCACCCTTAAGACCCCCGGCAACCCTAAGGCCGGAGATCGTCCAACGAGCTTCAACATAGTGGTGGATCGTTCCATGACCACAAACTCACGACATGGTCGAATGAACTAGCCTGATAGTATATGGCAAACTGGGTTGTATCACCCCCTCTAAAAACCCCCAACTACCCTCTGGCTACCCCTGACAACCCAAGCAACAACGATAGCCTCTAGAAAAATCAATATCTATGTAGGTACGAAATGGGGGATGAGAATTAGTAACGGTCAAGAAACGTTGCCCATTAATTAAGTACTACTTATAATGAATAACGTTATAGCACGCGTCAAGTAGAACACGATATTTTTTTTTAGGGTGTTTTCGGTCCACCCCGATACTTTGCCCCGTTGCTGATGGGAAAAATTATTATTTTAACGTGCGTACGTGCGTTTTTTAACCACAGGAGACCAGCAGGAGACACGCAAATCGACGAGATTAAATGAGATTAAACTAAAAGACTGAACCTTTAATCATACGAAAGTAATTTGTCGTTATGTGAACTTTTACTTATACTACTGTAATTATAATGTATGATATTAATTTAGGTTCCTAGGCTGTAACACGCATAAATGAATTATTCCTGAGGCATGATTATCACAAACGTATAGCCCGTGATAACACGAATATGTGTGTATGTGTATAGTTGCCATTAAAAAGGTTCGATATCGAAAGAGAAAAAGACGGGGAAGTTAATCTAGTGCCTTCGTATCACTCGGCAATGAAAGGCTACGAATCCCCATGGCCAAATCTGTTTCTCGTTGAATCTCGAATTTGATAACACACGCTAGTAAATTAATTAGGAAAATCCCAAGAGTCTGAATCTCGAACAGATCTTTCCTTGGATTCAATCTACGTCATAGCTACTATGCATGTGCAAGACTTGCAATTACGCTTTGGCCGAGAAAAACCCAAGGCGTTCTTTTGGACGTCGAGTGTTTTCACTTGGTATATTTTCAAGCTTTGAAGCAATCGGTTTGGTTGATCGAGGCCAAGATTGTCCTGTCCTGGGCTATTCACCACCGCAATCGTTCATGTAAGAAAAACCCGTTCGACGCCAGTTATATTACGTTCTTATACATTTTTTTCTTCAAACCAAAGAGTTTATCCTCCTCAGGAAGAAGCCACCAAGCCATTCCTCGACGAACTTGTCTCGATGCATTTATATAGAACGAATATCAGGAAAGGAAAACCACAAAATGTAAAATTTCCGCAAATTCAAGGCAGCCCTGATAAGGATATGACTTTATCGTACCAAAACTTATTTGCCTTATAACTCATGTCCTGAGCTTATAATTTATATAAAAGGGTAAAAGAAACCTCAAGATGCTCTGAATGATGTTTTCCTCACTCAGATTTAACGCGATCGTATAAAAATCACTGTATTGTTCCCCAATCATCAAACCACACGTGTTAAAGACACACATCCGAGAAACATTGAGTATCTTCTATTCTTTAGAAAAAGATGAAGAAGATTTTTTTTTAACATATATGCAGTTACTTACATTCCAACCGATCGACTCTACGATGAGGTTGTGCGAGTGTTCATTTTCGTCACGATCACTGTCGCTTTCGAGAAGAGCTTCACAAGGTTCCTCGATGCTTTCTTCTGTGTCGCCTTCCTCCTCATTTTCGGATTCGTCTTTGATTTTTAGTGGCACAGGACCTACGGCCTCATCTTGAGCACGAGCTTTCGCTGCCAAAAGGGTCCCCAGGTTTTCGAAGAAGCCACCATCTGCTGCTTGTATTCTGAAAAGTATAAATCCATTAATCAGCGAACTGATCCTCCATTCTTTGGCCATCCAAAGCACTTCATACGATCTACGTAAAACAGAATTGAGTACGCAGGTCAATTCGCTAGACGAGGGATAGGAGAAAGCATGGAAAGGTATCATGCATTACCTTCCAGTTTCTATGAAAAAAAAATAAAACAAAACATAACGTGTGTTAGATAGAACAAACACACGTACGATATTGTTAAAAACCATTGCCAATCACGCAGCTGTAAACGATGCACATATCTCTATACTTATATTAAAACGACTAGTTCGTCTTTGTCGAACGATTACTAACGAATTGTGAGCCTCCACCGCAGTCTTAACTTTATCTTTTGTCGCTATATCTGTATTCTGTATACCACAATGAGCCATAATTATTCGCCAGAATTATCAGCGTTCTCACGAATGATGGTCGACAAGTCAAGCGATATGCAGAGCAGTGCAAATAACATAATAAAGTGTTAGTTAATCATTGACCACTAAATCTATAAGCTTAATTTTCAGCGTATTCGGGGGTACTGCAGCTTCACCTATTCTGGATAAAGTTGTGGGCTGCAAATTTCCAGTAGATGCTAGCAACAGTGACTTTTTTAGATTCGGCAGGCTGAGATTTTCGGGCACTGAGTGTCGCAATTATCAACAACGGGTGTGATTTGTCAATTCCCTCCATTTTCACGGTCTGATCACTTCAAAATATCAATTGACATTATTTTATTGACTAAGAATTGTAATGACTCACTCTACACGTTGCACTCCCGATTCAAATGAGACTTTAAATATGAATATTGGCGTAAAAGAGTGGAAGATTGATTGTGAACAAATTAGAAAAATAACTCTGTACTAAACAGCCGCAAACAGACAAGATATTCAATTCTGTTTTCCGTTGGCAGGACTTCCACACTACCGTAACCACGATCTGTAAAAGACTGACAACCGCTCTCATGTAACTAAGAACCTGACAACCCACCAACTCAAGAGTGACGTAACACATCCTTTTCCTCCATTATATTGCGATAAGACCGGCATACGCTAACTAAAAATGTGAGTTCATTCTATCCCAAACTAGGTTTCATTATTCATAGAGACGAAAAGCACATCGATAGTTATAGTTTACACTTGTATCCATAGTACTGTTCAGTTTTTGTGAAATGAAGATTTATTTTTATAGGTAAATATCATTGTTCGTCTACTAAATTTATATAACGTCATTATCATGATATAGGAGAATTCATTAGGAGCTACCACGAAATGACCTCAGTTAACTACCACAAGATTTTACTGTGATATGTTGAGTTCTTGACTTTCATATTTAAGCTGATTGTGAGTCTAGTAACTGTAGAACTTTGAGTTCTCATTTTTCGTTTCTAAAAATTCGAAATATGCCTACCTGATAGTTCCGTTACCTGGACCATACTGAAAAGCTTGATATTATATCTCTAGATACGTTTATTGAGTTGATATAATCCAGTCGTAAAGTAATCAAGCGTAAAAGAAGCAAATAGAATATAATTATTTGCACAACGGTTCTACGTTTTCAAGAGGTTTTCAACAAATAGATTGATTTTCAGAAAAATTTGGAGTCACTTTATCACGGACACCAACAAACAGTATAATTCATTTATTTATGCACTTCCACAATAAGTGGTAATAATCGTGATAGCAAATTTTAAAGACATGATACATGCGAAGGGGAATCCCAGCGAAATACACAGAACAAGGTTTCTCATATATCACAAAGATGTGTGTGTGTGTGTGTCTTATGTGAATTATATGCGCGTGAGAATAACGATATGCGATACATTATAAGATAAATCCCTCAAATGCATAATTCTTAACGAAGTTAATGAGTTAAAATAAATTACAATCACAATCGGTTAAAACGTAGCTCCACAAAGTCAAGGCTGATATGTTGTTGGTATATAAGACTGTTTAACATATACCATTACTGTATGTGTTGGAGATCTGATTGTTCTTGCTTTCGAACTAAATCGGCTTTCCAGTTTCAAGTACACATGTAGATACACCTTACTTATGTGACGTAACGACAGCAACACAACGGCCTTTGTTTTTCTCTCATTACAGAAGTGTTCTCATTTAGAGAGTCTATACGCACCATGTTTAAATCAAATTCCGGTTTAAATAACGGATAAGAAACTTCTGTATCCGCCTCTACACGTGATTTTAATCTAGTATAGCCATTTCTGACGACAGTTCGAACCGATCAACCGTAGCAGAATTAAAATTAAGGTAATAGACACGATGTGTGATATAATTAATTAACGCCCCGTTAACCTACGCAAAGTGTTATACCAGTTTATTATTCATCACTATAATATCCTCCCACCGTATACTGTACTTGCACAATTCATTAATGTACAACTTGAGGCAGAGAGTATTAGTGGTGTTTACGAATTTATATTCGTATTATAAGTTTTTACTATCATTTTCATTGTATTATCGAAATAATTAGGCAAATTAGCTATGAATTATTCTGTTTCAAATTACCAAATAATTTGAAATCATTATCATATCAACTAATCCTTCTCAATGTGAAGGAAATCTTGTTTATTGAATAAAATTTACTCTGATTCACATCTCAAGTTTGTAATTATCTCATCACCCATTCACTTAGGTAAACAGTGACTTTCAGACTAGATAAGGAACGCAGCTTGCTAATTAGAAATAGTTTCGAATATTCTCAGATACCTAATATCAAAAATGAATCATACACACATGTATAATAGTCTAAGTACTGACGATTTATTCAACCTCAATAACCACGGGAAAGCATTGCCCCGCGAGAAAGTTGATAACTAGATGATTTTTTTTCACAAAATACGGAGAATTATAAAATATTTTTTTCTCGCACGAGGCTATTTCGTTTATGTAGTGATTAAATTTATTGCATAAAGCGTAAACGAATAGAAAACTAACATAACTACTGTGACATCCCCGCCTGGCATATGGCAATAATTTTTGGGTCTCGCTATCCGGTTTATCGGAGATTCATTTGCAAAATCGGACATGAATCCTCTGCTCCTTTCACCTGGCTGAACGGTATTTAGTCGATCTACAGACAAGACGGAGCTGCCAATTCGAGTAGATGTTTAAGAATTTGCTTTTGACGGAAATGTAGTCAGGAAATCGCATTTGAAAATATCTTATCGTTTCAGTCCAAAACCTCGTGAGTCAGACATTCCGTGAATAGAGATTTGAGTGCATATCTTATTTTATTTTTTTCTTGTAGTAGCTAAGTGAAAGATTGCGCAGCTTCAGAGTCTCAATATATTGTCAATCTTTAGTCCTACTTACATCAGCGTTTGGAAACTACGTCAAAGATTTTCTGGGAATATAATTGAACGGTTTATCCGGAGTCTGGAGATTTCAATGGGAACTTAATTGGCATCAATTGTTCTCCGATCTTTTCTAAGCCGTATTGAAAGCTCTGACAATAAGCAATTGTCGATTTTTATCACTCGGATCGTTTGGCGCAAGAAAAAGATCGAAAGCAACAGCTGTGTCTTACAGTTATGATCCAAGTGGGATATTTTGTATGATTAATGAATCATGCTCAACCTGCAGACTTTCAGTCTGACCTTCGTATTTGCTACCAATCTTCAGCAGTTCGTTTAGCCCAGCTATCCGTCTATAACATGAACTTTTCTTGTATTTCTTGTATTTTTTTCTTCTTTTTAGGACTAAAATTCCACCTGGAAATACCTAGTATGGATTATGCATGCAATCGTCCCACGATCAGGAATATAAAGACACTGTCGGAAGTCTGTACTATCCAGTTATACTCTTTCGGAGCATAGAGTTTATTAATAGACTTTACATCGTGCCTGACGTCACAGCTCTGGATGCTGTTCTTCTTGATCCTCTAACACACGATAATCGCTATACATTTATTTAGCTGTTAGAGAGACCGAATAAGATCTCATTGCCATTCAGACCAATGCTTAACAATCAACATTGACATGCGTCAACAACTTATGACGATCATTAACGTAACATTATTTCATTTTTACCTGAAAATTACTTGCTTTGTTGGCTGAGTGTATAAACACCGATAAATTTGAACGTTATCATAAACAGTTGATAAACTAATTAGAATTGTAATTCATTCCTAAAGTAATTAAATAAGTACCTCGCTTCGTGCTCAGACTTTTCATTAGTGTCATCCTGTTTTTCCTTATCCTCTACAATAGTTTTGTAAAAACCTTTCCACATCGCCTCTTCATCCATGATTGAAAATTTTCTTTTTTTATTTCTTCTTCTTCTTTTATATGAGGTAGATAGAATGATACTTCAACGTATACTAAGTGATGTGTAATTTATCAGTAAATGCTAGTTCTTTATCTCTAGCTTTTATCTCTCACACCCAAATTTATTTATAAATAGTAGATGACGATTTTCCAACACCGAAAATACGGCTCACGAATTTTCTTTGATATCACTATAATATTATAGACTCTATAATCAGGTTCAACAAGTTATTTTTAAAATTTTCCATGCATCACATTGAAATAAGGAACTTTGCTAAAAGATTCGATGAAATATACAATTCACTGTATTCATCACTTCTTTCTAAATAATATAAAACTCGAAAAATATATTACCACCAACAATTATTGTCTCTAAATTTTAATCTTCGACCCACAGGCCACAGAACATTGTTGACTTATGCCACAAAGCCGCAATGATACAGCTTGATTATAACCCGCAAGAGTACGCCACTATCCAACACTTGGTAACAGTAGATAACACACCGAAATTATATTGTGCAAATTTAGGAATGAAATTCAGCGAACAAACATACTTAATTTATTGTTCAATTTTGTAATTCGTTAATACTACGGTCTGGCACACAATAGTTTTGGCTTAATTTTTGTATGACGATGCACAAACAATACGTTTTGTCACGACGTACTTAGGCGAGAGAATGTCTTGCTTATAAACCAGGTATAAATGCTGACCGGCATTTCCTCGTTACCTTACCTAGACGATCGAGGCAAGAAACTGAATATGCCACCTCCAGATGACGACTTACCTCTTACATACTTACAATCAGCTTTCTAGGAACGTTGTTCGTTGTGAATTAATGCGAAGAACTATGATGTCATTCTTATAAACCAGTCATTCATTGGATAGAACGTATTGTCATTTTTAAAAATGCATCTATGATTTAATTTGCCCATTTTGATCGTAGAATAGAGTAAAGAAAGAGAACAGCGTGATACGTAAGTGTAATATATGCTTTTCATTGCCTTAATGTCAATGTGCAAAATCTGCAATTGTGAAATCGCAGGATAGTGACATTGGATAAAAAAAACTTTTAACTAAATTAAGAACTTGAGAAGAGCTTTTCTAACTTTACGAGTATAGAGTTCATACCTGTAATAGTATAACGCGAAACATCATTCGACAATCAGTAGCGTCAAGCTCCTACTTTGATAGCAGCTGATATAATACTGCGGTAAAAAGAATCACTAGTCGAAGCAGTTGGCGCTTGCGCTTTCATAGTTTATAGTATAGACATAAGTTCAATAATTTTCCTTCTTCTAGCGACTGCTTTTCCTGTTCATCATCATTTAATTGCTTATGAATATGCTGGTGAATTAGAAGTTACCTATATGTGTAACGAATTCACTTTCATAGTTAATACCGATGGTATGATTATCAACGCGAATGATGACTAAGTTTGAGTTTTATCTATAGTTCTCGGAATTCTCGTGTATCGGTATGCGTTCCTATACGGCAGATATAAATTTTAGCAAAATATTATCAAATCTCATAACTGACGAACCTTAAGTGAATCCATTCCGTTATAGTCAACCAAAGATTATGAACGGTGAGACGTTATGGGAACTCATAATTAAAAGGAAAGAAGCACCTAACAAGAAGGCGGGAAAGTCTTTGAGGAGTGTTGGGCCATGCCGTAATACCGATTTTTTAAATTTCTTCAAAAATTCTTGGAAACTAAGGGACAATCTCTGCAGGACAATACAGTAACAGTTGAGTTCAACAGGTGCAAAATCGGAGCACAGCTCATCGTGGAACCCAATCCTACAGTCAATTTCATTGAAATTAGTTCAACAGCTGTTATCGGATAAAATCTCGATAAAATTTCAAATTGCCATCTCTCCCACACTTGACTTCCAAACTATACTTTATTAGTTTTCGCTGAATTCAAGCTTTAGCAAACCGTAGCTCCTTTACCGTTGTCCCTAGAGTCACAGAAAATTTCTACACGGGCTCTTGTTGTATTTTTTTTTTCCACAGTAATAAAGATATTTTGAATGGCGCAAAGATCCGTGACTTGACGGTTTTTTTTTTGAGTGAAGTGACGTGGATCCGCTCATTCCGCGTCTTGGAGACTGAATTTCAAGATGGCGTAAAACACGGCCATACTTTTTATCTATAAATACAACGATCTTGATAATGTTATGCAAATGTGCTCATAGAACGTAGAAATACTGCATTACGAAATCTCTTGCGCCAGTGGATACCGCAGCTAGCAGATAACATATCTGAATAAAAGATTCAGAAATCCTTCAGAAACGGAGCTTCTTGTTATATTCCAATATCGCGAATAAGCTCAATCAATTTTGCCCGTACCCCCGGAAACTGTGTCAGAAATTTGAAAAGGTCTGATCACGGCAAGGAAAGTTACAGCAAAATAACCAACGCTGCCGATTCCGCAGGTACATCGTTAGGCTCCGGTGCGTTTGGCCGGAAATAAAATCACGCGTGCGTGAGACCGTACGCTACGTGCGTGGCGCGATGTTTTGTTTGAAGTACCATTACCTGTCTGACTCACCTGCGGGGGGGCACACACGTGTTCGTTTCCATAGAGACGTCGGCGATGCTTATACCAACGCGCACCTACTACTGGGGGAAAAATTACTTAGCTGCTAAGCACAACGACCTCACTTACCTTTGCTATTCGTTTAAATAAAATGAAGTGAAAGAATATAACAGACACTTGATAAATTAATAGCGAAACTACGATGGCCTTCTATTGCCAACTTTTACAGAGTATTGATTAAATCTAATGAATCTGAGAAAATTCGCATATCCATGGAAATAAAGATAATAAGATTTGTTTTGAAATTGGATTTTGATTATGGCTTATTAGTTACTCACCCAGTGACAATTTTCGGATACACCTTGTTGCGAAACTTCATAAGAATTCCTCTCTTGAATCTGCACCAAACAGTTTTGCATCTTGGTTTACAGTACTTTTGCAAAAGACTCTCGACGATAATACTTGTGGTGATTTCTTGTTGTGCTATAGTCACCCAGTCACTAAATTCTAGATCCTCTGCTATTTCAGCCTTATCATCAATTATGAGAACCAACGAATTCAAAGACTCCGTGCGTGCTGAAGAGGATGTCGATGCCCCTTCAATTCCAGCAGATCTAAGACTCGTACGGAAGAACTCGACATTTTTAAAAACGTATTCTGAATCAGTCAATATTGAATCTTCAATATTACTATTATAAAGAGTATTATTGCAAGCTTTTAGTTTAAAAATTCTATCGATGTTTATATTCTTCCTCGTCACATTATTATTTAACTCGACGTCACTTGGCTTCAACTTTGCCTGCCCTGTCTTTTTCTCCTTCGACGTCATTGTCAAACCGAATTATCAACTGCGCTAGTATTTATCACATCCGGCAGATTCAACTGCACAACGTTCTTCACGGTAGATAACTATATATCTTCAATTTTTGACAAATTGTCCATTCACAAAACACTATTTTATCATCACGTTTACGTATCGTAACGAAACATGACCGTCCTTTTCCGGAACATGTACTGATCAACGCATTCAGGACTCGAGCCACAGAGACAGACGTTCGTTTCAAAAAAATTATCCAAATTTTGAATGAAAAATTTATCTCGATGACGATGGAATGGCTAAATATTTTTCACATTATGATGGGTCGAAAGAAATACGTCAAAATGTTTGAAGCTACGTTTTTAAAGCTACATCCTGTGCAGTACGAACAGTACAATAGCTTGTGCATTACACACGTGTGTTCGCAGCGATCGAACTCACTGAACTGAACTGAAATGAACTGAACTCCATAAACCGTGGCAGAACTGAGCGTTTAAGTCCTACTAAGAGACAGAGCACTAACTGAAGAGTAAGTGTTCACGTACATAACATAAAACACGATGTCTGTGTCTGCCTACTACCAAGAGACAATGGAGCATCCTTTCTTTGATACTTCGCCAATCTGTTTCGGGACTCCCAAGATTATCATGAAGTCCTTATCACCGGATCTCTTGTGGGTTCTTGTCTATTTATGTCACCATACATACTCGTGCGACTATTCATTCTTGTTATCATGAACAAGCATCCATAATAGAAATTGAGTGCTGCACGTGCAATATACTTACAATGAAAATTGGTTTTGTTGAATAATTCTCGAATCAATTTCAGAACGTGATTCATCATCTTCGCGACTATGTGCCAATACAAGTTCTTCAGACCTAGAGCACTTCCAGTTTTAGAATGCCAGACGTCTTGACTTTGAGATAATTCGTTCTTTTTTAAATTCCTTACAATTCAATGCAGTATTGAATACCATTTCCAGATTTTGTACCTCATACAATAAAGAACAACGAGACTTTTGGCCATATAACTTGTGTTGTTATTATACGTACTATAATCGCCACAGGATGTATACTTGTTCGGTTATCTGGATATTTATCTATTTATGATTGACACGTTTTACATGTGACAAATTATGAAGATCCGAAGTGGACAATATTCATGGAAGTTTTTGTTTTTTGGCTTTATCAGACTTCCGTGGTGTGCAGATGTACTCGGATTATTCGTTGACAATAAGACTTGAAATATAATTTACTGCCCATCTTAAATTTTCATCGAACTCATTTGTATCTTCTGACAAATACACCTTAACTCGGGTCGCCCAGTTTTATTTATATACTTGAAAATCGCATCTGATAATGACAGAGAAAATTCATAAGGCTTTTGAGATCCACCCTATTTTTTCAAAACTGCCACGCAGATATATCTCGCAATGCTATTCTGCCAGGGACCACATCCGCTCGTTGTGATGAAATGAATGAGGTATAATTGTCTGATAATAAGATGATTAAAGCTTGATGACATTCTCATTGCTATAAATGTTGTATTGTTATGAAAAATAAAATATCTTACGAACAATTGCTGTTCTCAACTATATTGTCAAGAAAAATGTCATACTAGTTTTAATTCGCAGTGACTGCTGCGTAAGAAATAAAATGCGTCGAGGGTAATACCCGATCGCAAAGACGCCACAAGACCGAATGAAACCAACACTTACAATTAGCCTGCGGTTAGAGAGAAAAAATAGCTTTATAAATAATAACTTCATATTTCGTAGTTAGAATGAAAGATGGTGAAATAAACATTAGTCTGACTTCCAAGAAGATCCAGGCATCAAGATTCCCAGATCCTCCCTTTACCCTCCCTGATCATTGAATTTTTTTCTACATAAATTGAAGAACGTATACCACTCTTCTTCGATATGATTTTTGCTGGTCAAAACTACGCATCTGACCGTAAAACCCCAGGATTATGCAACTCCTTGATGCCTGCGACGCCAATTGTCTACTTAGTCTCGATTACATCATTTTCTTTTTAATTCATGTGATTGTTTATGGAATTGATTAAATTCTCGTCACATGATTCAATCGACAAGTTTATGTGAAGGTGGACAAAGCCTGAGACGGTTAGGCACGCGCCGCAACGTGTAGCTAGTCGATGAGATGGACAATGGTTATCACGATATCGACTTCGTCTGAATATTGAAATAACCATTCGCTTATTTTTCTGTACTTGTACCTCTATATGGCCGACAATAGAATTGACGATCGTCGTTGTTGCCTCAGAGACAAAACAAGGAAAAATGATCAGGCTTTTGTAATTCCTTCCGGCGAGTAGGTACCTACAACTTCGTCTTCGTCTTTGTCCAATACCACGCCTACGATATGCTACTGACCCTTTGCTCACGTTCTGAGGTCCGAGCTTTTAACAGCACGGGCACACAGAGAGCAAGGACAAGTCACAAAAATTCTGGTAACGAGATAATTTTCGTAGAAATCCACTTGGAGAAGCTGAAACTTAATAATTTCCTTGCTAACCGCAGACCGCAAGAAATTATTCAAATTAGAATAATTTGCATGACTATTAGACTGACTTGGTCAATATTCGTGTTGAATAATTGAACGTTGTAATTAATTTTGGTCAATTTACTAAGTGAACCATAACATACGTACAAGTGCAAGTTAACTACTATTTGCATTTCTCATATATAGGATTCCTCGTAACGAGGCTTCGTGTAACGACGATCTAACGCGTGACACTGTGCAATCATTTGCGATCTATTTTCATGGTCTGTGGTAATTAAAATGCGATAATGATGCTATTTTTATAACTAGAACTCGGTGGAAATCTGAATCGTAGAAAGAAAAACTTAAAAATAACTCAATAAAAATCATTCGGGAATCCCAACAAACGGTCAAAGATTTTCTATTCTTTCTCGCAGATTCAGCAACAGGAACGGAGATCCCCGACTTTGATGGATCTTTATAATTTGAATGATTCAGTTCTTCGTTATTATTATACTTACAGATTATTATAAAAATACGTTTTTTTTTTTAAATTACGCCTATATTCACGACGCGCATAAAACTCCAATGCTTCGCTGTTTCTCTATATCTGATTATGAGAAAAAAAATCCAACATCCGGTGGTATATATTAACCACATTAGCAATGTAAAAATAAATCTATCCAATTAGCAATTTCTTTTTCCATTTCACAGAATTGATTATCCTGTTGTCTACTTAGTATATATGCAATTTGAGTTATAATACATCGGCGCAATCGGTTTGCAAAATAACAGAATTTATTATCATTAGAAAAATTAGAAAAATGCCAATAACCGTCATTGGCAAGGTCTCCCAAGTAGCATTGTCTTCAGAAATGTAAAGGGCTAATCCCGAATGATAACGCCGTGGATCACGTCCCAATTCTCCTGTATGTACTTCTGTTTACGTGGGAGTGCAATGGTTCCAAGTCACTTGGCTCACTTAAAAAGGGACTTTACCCATGCCGATTATACGCAAAAGATGAACACAGAGTAGCTCCTACACACCTTCGAAAGAGAAAAACACATTCTATATCTTATGTTAACATTCGTCACGTTGATTAACAATAAATTCAACGAGTCACTGATAACAAAAAATCAACTACTGAGATACTCGCATTCCGCATAGTCTGATCAACATTTAATTATAACAAAGTATTCAAGCAAATGCCATCTAGGGGGATAAGCAGGGTAAAAATACCTTTTGCGAATATCTTAATGATATTCTACGGATAAGTAGGTATTATTAAAATACTAAGATCCTGAAAGTATCATACCTCAATCTCAATTGGGTTTTGGAAAAAAAAAACGAAAAACTGGAGCACGAATCTCATCCAACGCGTCTTGCTAATTAATCATAATTTCGACTACTACCTGTTGATTTTTTATTTAATCTTTCATCTCATCTTGCTCGGTGCATTTTTCCGGAATTACCATATTTAGTTCCACGTAGGTACCTAGTAATAAAATTAATAGCTGCGTGTTCATCAAGAAACTTACGAGTCACTAATTTTCCCAACTCTAATTATGACGTTGGGAAACCTCTGTTAATTACGCAATGTTACAGCCAGTCCGAGATCTGCCCCGATGTTTGAAGACTTATGACCGTGTTGTTTCCCAAAAATAAAAAAAATTATAATTCTTTTCAACAAATTTTTCATAAAAATCATTTCTCTTTGATTTCGTTCCATTCTTGGTAAAACCCAGAGTTAATGAGACTAATTAAAAATGTCGAAGATCTGATTTGAGCTTATTTTATACAGAAACCTATTTTATTAACGTTAATTTCAATCCTAAAAGTAAAGAAAAAATTCATTGCGGAAAAAACTTGGCCATATATTTAACTGTATGTTCGAGAAATGGGGAGTATAAAGTAGTAGTTCTAGTTTAGAGATATTTAAGGATTTATTGTATTACAGCGTGTAGCTGCACGAATTATATTACATATGTATAAACATCATCGCCATCTTTACATTGTGAGAAAAAAGAAAAAAAAAAAGAAAAAATAATAATAATAATAATAATAATAATAATAATAAAATCGCACATATTTTAGTATAGTAGATATAATAATGTAATCATAATGAATAGCATAATGAGAGGGGTGCAGTATAGACATCACATAACGCGTAAAGGAAATTTTCACGTATACAATAATAATTGGCATGCGATACGTCCATAATACATGAAACAGAAATTCGGATGATAAAGATTCCGCATATTATAAGAATTATTCCGAATGCCTAGTTACATACGTATATATATATTTGTGAAATAAGAATAAAACACTTATTCGCAAACATCACCGATTACATCGTTATAATATATATATATACATATATGTATGTATGTATATATATATATAAATTAAAATAAACCTATAAGATCCCTTGAATAATGTTTATAATATCAGCATTAAATTAATGAATAATAAATTGAATTATATTAAACTGATATTGGATTAAATATTCGTTAGTTAGTCGTTTGATAATATTAATAATAATAATAATAATAATAATAGTATTAATAATAATGATGATGAGAATAATAATCATAATATTAATATTCATGATTAAGATGATGTTAATGATAATGAAAATGATAATGATGGTAAGGTAGTAAAACAATAATAATATATATATCATCATCTATCAATATCGTTACTCGATGATGACCATTTTATCTATCATATTTTACTTCTTTTCGTTTATTCTTGCTTTCTTTCTTGATTTTTTTTTTTTCATTTTTTTCTATTTTTTATATCATTTTTTATTCATTTTTATTTTTATTTTTCTTATATATCTTTATCAGCGAATTTTTGGGAACGGTTCTCTCACGACATACCCTACATATAATAATAGTATAGAAAGTTGTAGTTATCGTTAAAAATTAATATTATAGATATAATAATAATTAATTATATTTCCTAATAGATCTGTGGCTTGCGCATCACCGTCACGTGACACACGATAATTATTAATATTATTTTATTTTATTATTTTTTTTCTTCATCCTTTCTTTCCGTATTTATAAATTTTCGTTTCCTCAACATTTGTTTGTATTTTTTTTTTTTTCGTTATTATTATTATTATGTTTTTTTTTTTTTTTTTTTAATTTACTTTTTACTTTTTTTTTTCCTTTTTCCTCTTTTTTTTTTATTTTCATTTATTTTGGATTGGCAGATACAAGAATGAGCTGCCGCTCGCAGGACTAGAGATTTCACTACTGCTTTGCGTGTGTGATCATTTTTGGAAATACAAAAAAAGGGCCTCGAGTCTGACTTTACCCAATTTTGACTAACTCAAAACTTCAACATCAATCGCGGCAACGTCGAGTAATGCTCAGCTCATTAAGTAATAATACAAAAAAATAAAAATAAAATAATTTATTTCTATCTTGACCGAACGGTCGACTTTCAAGACGATCCTCTAACGAAGATTCGCGTTTTCCAAACGGTACGAATTAATACTCCCACTCACTCCCCCCTTTCCTCCGTTCCCACTTCTTTCCTTCACTCGATCAATGATCAAGATCAATAATCGTAAATTACAACTACTCTAACGCACCTTTGCAACACACACACACGCGCACCTTAGGTTCATAAGCTTCATATAGATGGAAATTAGAATTTTTTTTTATAATAACGCGCGTCTGGGTCTATATTCAATAACTGGCATTTTTTTTTATATTTTTTTTTTCGTTTTTATGCAAAAATTTTCCACGATATATCTATCGAACAAAAATCTATCTATATAGTTTAAAGATGAATTATGGGGAGAAGATATGTGTGCCTGTAGGATAAGATTTATGTAAGTCGAATAGCTCAAGTTCAGTCGAACCATAAATCAACGACACGAAAGTGATCTGAGCATAAGGCACGACCTGTTTTTATCATGAGTTCAATATTTTTTGATATTATATCTATCGTTTTTTTATCTGCTATTTTTTTTTACTTTTTTTTTTTTGTTCATACATTTTTATTTCTTTCATTCCCTATTTCGGTTCTATAGGTATATCCAATCCGTACCAGTTTCGTGAATAAAATTTCATATCTGACATTAATCTGGCTACATACTATTATTATTATTATTTCATTTTATTTCAATTTCTTCATCTTCTTTGTTTCATCTATTTTGTTCCGTTTTAGCGTATGAAAATAAAATAGCTTTGTAAAAAATGTTATTGTAGCGACCGTGATTTGGGAAAGCGATATTTATCATAATCTTCCAAATTACAGTCGTATGCTGCGTCACGAATGATATTATTTATGTACGTCAAAATTATGGTCCAGTTATAATATAAACTTTTATCAATCCTGGTAAAAATTCATTTCCTAATATACGCGATATAAAATTTGGATAAAAAAAAAAAAAACAAAAAAAAAACTGTCGAATTTACAATATTCCATAGAAATTAGTTTGCAGTTCTTCGGCTTGATTTGATTAATTTTTTTCTTTTTTTTTTCACGCTAAATTCTATTTGTTTCATCATCTAGTTGAGATAAATTTTCCGTTTCCGCATAATAAATAAAAGGGCATCGAATCGGTATAAAAGCGTGCGTATATATATCAATTTTTTTTACTTTTTTCTTTTTTTGGCACGTTTCGAAATCGACAATGAGAGTGAATTGTTTCGTCCATTATTCTCGCTTTATTATTTCATAAAATTGAAAAATTAGCGAAAACTAAGTGGATTTCTTTGGCGACGTGAAGAACTGGGGGAAAAAAAAACGTCTGAGATTCCAGAAATTACCCGACTTTATCAAATCAATCGTCATGACTATTTAAAAAAAAAATTTATAGAAAAAGCACAGTTATTCTTTTAATAATATAGTATACTTTTGTCCTCTCGAACTAAAAACGCTCTCTTGACTACCTATGTCAAAGTAATTAAGATAAGAATCCAATCTACCTAAATGCCCTAACGCTTAGAATAAAAGATACAAAAAAAAAAAAACAAAAAAAAAAAACTAAAAACCCCGCGATAATAATTACACGTTATTAAATAGTCATATGATGATAATATTATTAATTAATAATTAATAATAACGAGAATAATGATAATAATAATAGCATACCTAGTAATATTAATAATAGTGACAATAATAATAGGCAGTTATAATTAGTACAGTAATAACACACTACCTCGTATAAAACACAATCCGTAAAACTAGAGTCAATCAATCATCTCATTCAATAAAATACGAGACGTAGAATGACGCGCATCCATGCAACTATACATGCAACAGGTAAATGATTATTAAGATCATTGACGAGCTCGGAGGACAAGATTAATAGGATGATTATTAATTATTTGAATTGTTTATAGTTTGTGCCTGATTATTTGTAACTATAGAGAAGATTGGCAGTGTTTGCCTAAAAACTGGAAGCACTCGTCCTCCTCTCATATAAATACGCAGTAAAAGCGTTACTATTCAAACTTCTTTTATTTCATTAATTTATCTCTGTTATTTCTATTGACGTCTAATTGACACTGTTTCAAATAAAATTCAATAACTACTAGCATAGAGCCACGAATATAATCACGAAACAGTCAAACCTGCATCTTTGCACATTTATACATATACAAATACATAATATCTAAGAGTATATCATATTTTAATATACTAGATATCCATCGTCTCTGATCAGTACCACAGTTACAAAGAATCAGTCAATATTTACAAGCTCTCTTTATATCATCAAATTTTTGCCTTTCAGATTCCATCGAAAAAAGCAGAGAATACATAGATATTTCCTATACGCGATTACAAAACGAGATAAAAAATGAACCGAAAATGAAAAATTAAACGTTAAATTAAAAAAAAAAAAGGCGAGAAATTCAATCCAACTGTGACACCTGACTCAGAGCACCGAAAACTCGTCTTAAAAAATAGAAATAAAAAGTTACCCAAAGTAACGTTCACGCATAGTGTTTCCGAACCCTAAATCCTACATGCTTTTTATCAATCGACTAATCAGTTCAAGATCTATATATACGAATAACGTCTCTGATCAGCGCTCTGCAAAGTGGACAATGTCCACCCCCTTTGCCTCTCCATTGTTGTATGGCGCATGGATAGCACATACACATATGACCACAAATGTAAAGAACACTGTCTATATTACGCTCGTAACATATCGAGCACTCGCTAGGTTGTCCTGGCGTGGGTTGAAGCCCTTCGCTCCATTGCTGCAAATGTGAAGAAGCTTGGGACGTCAAAGTGCCATCTAATGTCTGATAAGATACCGGATCGACATAAGTCGAAGACCCAGTGCTTATCATGGTACCAGTTAACGGTGGCGATTGTCTCGAAGATCCTGGATGAGGTACAGACACAGTCTGCGGTGGTGGCGGCGGATGATGTACCGGTGGTGGATTTCTATGAGATGAAGTCGCTGCGTAAACTGGCTGAGGTGTTGGCGGTGGAGGAGCTGGATATCCTCCTTGAGGTGGTAAATTGACGACAAGTACCGTGCCTCCGCCAACAGCTGGTTTGAATTGAACCATCTCAGAGAATCTTGATAATTCTGTCGCGGCATTACTGTGATTTGAGTGCTGGCTTGGTGCGGCTTGCCTCTGTCTTGGTGGCGACGTGGGTCTACTAGCCAACATCCTGACTCTTTGAGTGCTTCCGTATACGTCAACGAATGCCCATAATTGGAGACTCTGATCAACGTGCATAACAACGCTTGGTGCACCACCGTTTTTGCTCATTTGTACCTCGCCGTAGTGGGTGACTGTAAACGCGATTTCATCGCCTGGTTGTGGGCTGGATGCGACGTCCTTTGACACCACCCAATACTCGGGTCTGTCGAGAAGAAGGTCACTGTCATCGGGGAGATCTTCAGCCGAGAGTTTTGCGGGATCACAGGATGTAAGACCGAGAGCCAAAGCCCCGACGTACATCGGTTCAGTGGCAAGAATTTGTACGACTAATCTTTCGCCGAGAAGAAGAGGTCGGCCAGTGAACGCGTAGCCGTGACAAAATTCGGTGTCACTTCGAGTCGCGACGCACTGTTGATTGCTGAAGCATATGTTACGCCCCCGAGTTCTGGAATTAATTAATAAAAAGAATTTGTTAGTTTAGAAAATTTGCGGAGGCGGTATGAAGGAGCTGACGGTGTTTATAGTTTCTCTCCTTAAAAGCTCACATCTTCGGTATGAATTTGAACAAAATCGATGAGATTCCTTACGATCGTTTAGAACTTCAATAACATTGACAAACAGCCGCCATCCCACGGAGGATCAAAGTTCAAAGACATGCCTTAGTCACTGCTCTGATGTATATTGAGCAGCGCCTAGGTAGACTGGTTCAAAATTTATACTGTGGCCGGATGACGATGCGATGCGATGCCGCGAATTAGCATAGGACGACAGACCGTATACCTGAGATTAACATTTGACTTGATCTGCTGCTGACGATACCGATCGTTTTAATTTCGATGCTTTGAAACGGCGAAACTCAGCGTTGAAAACAAAACAGGTAAAGAAACGAGGATAAGTTTCAACAAAACTCCGAGAGAATGACCAGTGAGTCATCTCCGAAAATAACCGTGTTGAAAAAAGTACGAAAACAATATCTGAGAACTAATTGGTAAGAATTCATTCGCCAAGATCGATCATCGATTTCATCGTAATCTTTCCGAAGATTCGAACTTTCAGAAACTGCATAATGTCGTTAATCGATATAATCCTAAACGTGTTTTAAAAATAATGTAATACAACTCACGAATGAAAAGGTAGCGACTTGAAGACAACACCAGAGGGTTGAAACCTCAGTCCAGGTAGATCAACATCGGGTTCATGATGAATGGACATACTCTGCATTGTAGGAACGATAATTCTCTCGACATCTCGTCCAGCATTGCTCGCATCATCCATAGCAGAGTGTCTGCTGTGTTGAGCATTGTCTTCGTTGCTATGATCGGCGCCTCGTTTAACATTGTTGAAATGTTGTCTATTTGGATCGACGAATTCTATAGCAGTGCTATTTCCGTATACGTCGATAATCGCCCATAACGGACCACGCGTCTCAACGCTGCTGAAGAAGACACCTTTTTCCTCACCATTAACGCCGAAGTGAACATCACCGGTTGAAGTTACGTAATAAAATAGAACAGTGTCTCTTTCGGCAAAACGTTCTGCAAGAGCTTTCGCCCAGTAACCGGGTTTGTTGGTAAGATCCGGACAAGCATATTTCGGAAGTCCACTTCGCAAATTTATTGGATCATTTGCGGTAAATCCAAACCTTATCACGCCACTCCAGTTGTCGGATATCTCAAGGAACTTGACGCAAACCTTAAGTGAAAAAAATAATGTAAAGTTAGAGGTGATATCATATGGATGAGGACTAATTCTATTGGTCACATGTTTATCTTCATTTTCTACGTGTTTCTAATTTTTTACCCAACAATATCCGTCAAACAGGTTGAGTTAACATTGCGGTATACGGTTGCCGATTACAATGAGGAATAATTTCAGTTGGGGTAAAGATAAGATATGATGAAACGTTCTTTTCATCGAACTGTTAACAGGAACTTAAAGTCTTCACAGTTTCCTAGCAAAGTGATAACAGTGTTGATTTGCGCTTTTCAAGAACGAGAGGTAGTGTTTTTTTATAAATTTTGTTCAAGCCATGAGGCGATAATAAACGTCGATAACTACGCTAACCAGGTGTACCTGCGATTTTGAAAAGTCTTCTTCCACTAATTTTTTCACGCGTAAATTCCCCGATACAATATAAGAAGAACCACGAATCATTAAAAGCCGATATTTCTATATCTCTGTATCGGATACACGACCCACGCACCTAGCGTGGGATGGCGTTTTAGTCCTGCAGGCTAAGCGGCCTAGAGCCACTAAGAACCGGCCTTTACTTAACGTGCTATTATCCCATATGAGATATGCGTGGGTTACCGAACCGTAAAAACAAGTCAGAAAATATTCGTAACATGTGCGTTTTTCAAGGTTTGGTTAGATCCTTCAAGTTGTAACGAGTTTCTAATATCAAGGTACGATAAAGAGATTGGCAGGACGTGGGTTAGCGGATATCTTGCGGTTAATACTAAGACGCTCAACGCGCGATAAAGCGAAACGTGTCGAAACAGAAATTGTGCTACCACAAAAACCGTTGGTCTATATTACCGCAGAAAACAGAATAAAAAAAATAACAATTTTCATTGCATCTTACCTTTTCCCCAATTCGCACTGGCCTAGCGCTAAAAGTAACACCCTTGCAGAAGCTCTCGTGTCTTCTTGCGATTGTGCCGCCGTTACAGAGCCTGATATTATCCCCATGAACTCGGTGGAAGGTCAGCGGTGGTAGATTGTTCGTTCCACCACTGGACGACCTGGGAGCTGTAACAAAAATATAAAAAAACCGTTAAAAAAATGAACGACAGTATTTTTTTACTGCTACTCAAGAGAAAATCAAACCGCTTCTAAATACACTTAGATAAAAGATTCTCCGTTCGATCAATGAAACTGATTTACACCTTTGAAAGCACGCCTGACGTCACCCCTTCTGTATTTCATCGTACGAATTTTTTTTTTTTTTGATTCTCTGATGATTTAGGGTGAATATTCACGATCTAAATAGCTATCGCTGCACTGGAGGAAAACAATCGACACAAACGCACTCTCGTGTAAGGATCGTGGATATGTACTGTTCGCTGTTAAGTGTTAGCAGGAAAGTGAAAGGTTGTAGCTTCTCGGAGCGCCGTGTGTCTACTGAAGCCAATCTTAAGACTGTAGGACTGACCCGATGGACAAGTGCCTTCTTGGCCGTGAACAGGAGAAACAATATTCACCGGTATAGACAGGAAACCACACGCCTCTGACCGGATGTACCGGATGGGGCGTCGCTCTACATATAAGGAAGACTGCGAGCAAAAAGCCTTTGTTTTTTACGGATGTAGTGCTGTTATTATTCTCGATCCTCGTAACGCCTGCTGCACGGCACTGTATCCTAATTATACGTGCAGCTTATACTATATGCGTGTAATATTCTCCTTTGTGGATTTCCTCTTTTTTTGTTTCAATATTTTTTCAACTATTGAAGAGAAATAATTACGTCAGATTTTACGACGCAATATAACAAGTAGCCACTGAATCAGACTTCCTCGGCTATACATTGAACGGTATCGATCAAATATCATTGATCTCTCACGTTCATTCTCACGCTCCAGGTAAGGCGTTGCAGATAGGAGCTATACCAGTCGTCGCGGTAATAAAGTTACGACAACGCAATTTTTTTTCTTTTTTTTTTTCAACAATTTAGTATTTTGAATAGAAATGTCTATATACGACCATGAGTGTAGAATATCTTAATATATTCTGGTCGGTGACTAACCAGGAATGGAAAAAAATATACAGAAAAAGAACCTTCTTAGTAATATCTCGCGACCCGGCGAAATGGCTTGTGGGTAACTGTAATATGCTCCCATAAACGGAAAAATTATGTCGATATAACGAGCAGCGATGAGGATCAGACTCCCATGTGACAAACGGTCAGAAATATGTCTGGAGTTTTAATTGAAGCAGATGTTATAATGAAGCGTCGCGACGCGTCGTCGTCACCCTTGAATTATGAAACAGCAAGTTCTGCGGATATATAAATATATGTATACATGTAGATATGACCTCGTAATTCTTAGTCGGGGTTCCCCCGTCTCAAGAAAAGACATTGCATGGAAGTAGGTAAGTTTCAGACTTACTCTAAGGAACGCGCCAGAAGCCACCGTGGGAAGCAAGACTTTACCGTTGCACACTATGCGGACTTAGTAATTCCAAGTTAACAAACCGCGACCAACTTCACCGCCCCGCGATCATATTCGCGTAGAATACGTATAGCTTTACCTATGGATTCGATCGTATAGCTCAAAAGCCGAGGAATATCAAAAGAATGAACGCTGGGACAAAGAAAGAAGAATAAAAACCTAAATTATTCTCTTATGGTGAAAACATACTTTCGGATTTATCACAGGGTAATGCGAACGTCTCTTCGTTTCGCACTACGCTCTGTGATACGAAATGACGATTTTCGAATAATTTCAGACTACAGGTTGAAAAACATAGAAGTTATTGCCCTCGTAAGAGGCTAGACCATTAATATAATAACGTGGACAACACTTGTTCTATCCAGGGGTCAACGTTGTTGAATAAATATAGTCTGAAAATGACTGTAGGTATAGTTTAGATCAACGCTAGTTTCATAGGGGACAATAGTTTTCCAATATTCTTTGCGATCGTAGTAAACCCCTGTGAATCATGGCTATAGGTAGGTATACCAGAGTATCTAGTTCATAAATATACCGCTATTTCGGTGAGAGTGAGAAAATTGTATAGAAAACCAAGTTCAGTGTCATACTATAATAATATGTCGTAACTTTGACCAATTTGAAAATTCTTTCCTATTTTTATAAGATATCTGATCTTCCATCCGCTAGAAAGATATAAGACAGTATATCGCATAACGATACCAGAAGCGGACGTTGCTCCGTTCGGATTGAATAAAACCCGTGAAAATTAAGATTATCTGCAAGTTTTTTTTTTACGAAAATCGTCATCTCCGGGATTCTATCCACGTTCTTAGTTCCCTTTTTTACCTCATTCTCAACAGTTTCGTTTTATTTTTTTTTTTTTTTTTTCGTATCGTCTGACGTTTTAGATATAGTTGTGAAGCATTAATCAACGATTTGTCGATAATTCGCGATAGTAGGTTCGGACATTACAGGCCCGTGCAATAATAAACATTCAAATCACGTTTAAAAAACGTGAAGTCTCGCGTATGAGGAAGCTGAGCACGTGTTCACCGGCCCTTTAAACGTGTACCGTTCAACAAATCGTGATAAAGAGAATCGTGGAGGGATTCAATTCTGCACTTTCTAAGCTACTATATTAACAATTCGTGGTTTTTTTTTTTTTACCTACTTTTCAAATAAGACAATCAGGAATCGCGTCAAGTAAATACTGAAAAATATCACGAGGCTAGTTTGTTCCGCTAGTAAGACTATGAGTTATGATATAAAACGCGTCATGTTTTCCCTTAACGATACCGGAAACAGACGTTTTTTAAGCGACGTTACGAGGTGGGGATTTATTTTTAATCTGGATCAATATCATCGATCTTCGTAATTAAGTCAGGTATGTAGCCATGTATTTATAAATAGGAGAAAATAAGAGGAATCGCATCGCATCGCATCGAATACTCCTGCATCGCGATATATATTTATATACATATAGCTACGTTGCACCGTGGGAAAGTTTATAGAGTAACTAGTGCGTCAATCAGTGATAATAATTCCGAGGCAAGACTAGAGTTTAAATTATTGAAACGTGCAATTAGCGGTGTACGGTTGTTATTTTGCACGTTTTTAGTGACTTATATCTACCTACTCGTCCCATAGGTACCTGTACACCTTTACCTACCTACTCGAGCTGCAAAAGTTGCTAGGCGCCTATCTAACCCGACTATAAGGTGATTGCATAACCAGGTGTTGTTACTTGTTGGGAGGAATGGGTGAGGCCCTGGCAGAGGCCCCAGAGATAGAGAGAGGCGACTTCTCGTCCCCGTTTCTGGCCCCTGCACAAACTTGCTGGTAGTTTGAACTAGGAAAGATCACGGTACCGGGCGTGGGAACAAGGCTCCTCCTAGGAAGTCCGCGTGTACATGTGTATGTATATGAGTTCTTGAAAATTACTCTATTTCCGTAATAACCTAACTGTGTTCATCAATTCGTTCCTCCTTTCGTTCGCTCTCAATTTTACAAAACATCAGTCTTGGATGCTGGGAGATAATAGAGAACGAGTTTTATGACACGAATTTGCGAGAATTATCTCTGTCTAAAAGACTATGAGTGTTAGTCGAGATAAGGTATTTAGGCTTCATATAAAAATGAATTAAGAAGATTACCACACCCTGAAGATTCAAAGATACGTCGTAGCAAAGACCAATAATTTAGACGAAATTTGGAGACTTATAAATTTCACTTTGCTTTTCCTCGAATAACGAAATTTTTATAAGTTCATATATTTCCTTGACGAGTAGAAATTATTTATAGGATTTTGAGAGACTAAGAAATCCTAATTTCTAGGCAAGTGAGCTATATGGGTATGTATGTACACCGAAATACATTGAATATTGATAAACCATATCAACCGAGTGTTGATCAAATTATTTTCCGATACGTCGAATTTCCGACTGGCAGCTGGGTAGATTGCGGTCAGTCAGATGCTCGCCTTGCGTAGCTCTTGCTCCAGTGCACTCGAATTATCCAGGCCTCAATCTTCCGAACTAGACAAAGAAGTACAACTCCTCGTCCTTCGACGAGTTAGGTATAGATTTATAAAGGCGTTAGTCTCAGCCCACCGCATGGTACAGAATCCTATTTCAGTTTCATCTCAAAGGAACACGTGTGGCCGCCAGGCATTTAGTATGAGTAGACTCGTGACTTTCACTCGTGTTGTGCCTTTTTACAAGATATTATTAACACAATAAAGAAATAACTTTTAGAGCGTTAAAACATATATTACTTTGCATGATATACGTACAGTAGTATCATATTTTCTTTTCTTTTCTTTTTTTTTCTTCTTTTTCATTTTCTTCTCAATTCTAGTCAATTTATATATTAGAGAATTATTTACCAGTAAAGGTAAGTAAAAAACGATAAGTGGTTTCTGTGAAAGGAGAATAATCTTTTTTTCATATCATTCATCTGTTACGATCATCTTGCAGCAGCTGTACAAAAACATCACAACGAAGTTATATCTTCGATGTTTTTACAACAGTTTGTAACACAACGATTTTATGTACATGGTATATTATATACATGCATAGATACATATAGGTATATTATATACATGTAAACCAAAAGTAATTTAGACACTGTTTTTCCTATAATTACGTTCACCGTCCGTTGGTCGGCGCCTCAACCCAATCCTCCTACATAGACCTTTTTTCCCTCTCTCTCTCTCTTTCTCTCTCTATTCGACAGAAAAAAATATCAAACGCCCGCAAGAACCGCAGAAGGGAAACTCTGCCCATAACGACAAGTGCATATTCCCAATACGCTACTTCGACATCAGGTCCCTTCACATCGAACAATTGGATTAACGAAGTCGGGGGTGGGTACGTGAAATCACCCTCGAAGGCGATCCTCGTCAATCCATAGCCCAGGAACCGTTGATCGTTAGGGGTAAGTATACCGCGTCTCCGGAGTACGCATCTGTCGCTTCGCAGGATATGTGTGTAGGCGTAGTGAATGAAAGGGGAAGTAAAGTAAAGTGAAGTAAGGTAACGTGAAGCAAAGCAAAGCAAAGCAAACCGGAGTAGTATAGGGTAAGTAACATAGAGTATCAAAAATAATGGGCAGGTTCACGATAATAGTTGAAACACAGAGGGTTGTTTGTTACTTAGGGGTGTCTTTAGCTTTGTATATATGTACACGATCGCGAGGGAGGATTCTGCAAGGCTTACTAACCCGAGGGTAAACGTACGCAGTGATCGTATAAAATATAGAAGAAGGGGATGGATCATTGACTAACGGAGTCATTGATAAATGGGTTTCTATACTCTAATGAACAAACTTCTCTCACTCTTTTCTCTTGGTCGATGTAGGGGTTGGCGGATTCAAGGGTCATTAATAAACGCGCCTTTCATCTACACCCACGCTTATATAAATATATATATATATATGTAGACTCAAGGTTTAAACAAAGGAGAAGAAAATTATTTATTCTTAGCATTTATGCTAAAATTGATACTCACTTATACCATTAGTCGAAAGTCTGAGACGAGCAACCCTAGTCGCTCTGCTGACTGTTAACGGTTTTCTAGGACGATGATAAGACAGAGACATGATCCAGTGTCACGAAATATGTGTGAAGTCGCAACCTTTCCAAAGATTTTTATTTTTTTTTTTTTTTTTTGGGTTTTTTCTTTTGTTCTACCTTTTTTTAGAGAGAAAAACGACGAGGGAACAAAAAGAATACGACAAAGAATGTGTTTTTTTTTTTGTTTTTATATATTTTTTTTGGCAACTCCCTTGGAAGAAGCCCGGAAAATTTTCGACCTCGCGAATACGATCACATGGTTATTTTTTTTCCTAAAATAAACGCGAATCCGTACGAACTTTTCGCGGACATTATAACAGCAGAAAACACGGGCGGCGTGGGGAACGCCACTTCGTAGACTGACGCGGACCGACCCAGGGCGCTACGCAGGGCTGACCCAGCTGCTATTGCTGCTGCTTGCTGCTGCTGCTGGGGCCCTGGCGTGGTCGTCGTGTGCGGTGTGTTGTTCGTGTGAGATATACCAAAACCTCAGTATAATAATGGCTCAAGTTGATTTCCCGGTAAACAAGCGGTCTTATCTCGCGTCCTTCCGCTCTAATCTAAACCACAATCTTATCCACGTTTTTTTAATCAAATGTCAGAACGTAACCGATAAAAAGCCATCGACGTTTCATCGATATCGATTCTATTGAGATAATCTATAGAGTAAATAGATTTTAGGATTTTACAATTCCTGTTCCTTGAATCGAAAAAAATATATTCTCTTTGTCAAAGAACTTCCTTTCTTCAGAAAACGTCGAGAGAAAAAAAAAAAGGAAAAAAATAAGGGAAGAAAAAATTAACAACCCTAAAGAAAATCCCCCGAGACCTCGAACGCGACTTCAGGCTTTACGATTCTGGGCCCTTCGCACTACCCGCGCAGGGCTAGTATAGTCAGGCCCCTAAGTAGTAGAGCTTTTGCTCGTACAGCCATAGGCAGCTGCCACGCGCCTGTAAAGCGAGCAAGAGGGATGCGGCAGCGCAACGGTCGCGAGCCACCTGGCCCAGAAGCTCACACCGGGCCCCCCACCGCCCCTATCGGCCTTCCTGAGCGTAGTCAGCGGCGCCGATCCTGGGGAAGGAATGAAATGGGTCCTCGGTCTGACAAAGGAGACAGGAGCGATTAATTTTTGTGTATTAAAATAAATACTGGAGAAAATTTAGTATGGGAAAATTTGATTAGCTGAAAATTGAGATTCTCGTGTGTATAGAAATTAGTCGGTCTCTAATCCCCTAATAAATTAATATACACTAGACTCTGTCGCTATAGAGCTTCTCGGTCGATAGATAGATAGATAGACCACGGCTAAATAAACTAGAAGAATTTCTCTTTCAGGTTGTTAAACTCCTAGTTGGAGTTGATACGCCACTGGTTTATTCTGGTAACTATAATAATAACGAGACATCTGCTTGTACTCGAGGCACCAACTCGATCCGCGGACTTCTTTTAGTTAACACAAACTTTATAGTATTGTGTACAAAGAAACAAAAAAATTTTCATACTACTACGAGAGGCATGCATACGAGCAATTAATTGATTCGGTAAGCGACGAGTCTTTATTTCACGATTATGAAGTCATAGTTCAGTATATTTTCGATTTTTTTGTTTCCTTTTTTTTTCTAGGTGATTTAACTCCTTTTTTCCTGCACAAATATGACTTTATTCGATTCTTTGTAGACACTCACTCACGTACATAACAAATAACGTTTCAACTCCCGCGAACTGATCGATTGCTAGAGATGATTGCACGGGTCTTTCCGGTGATAGATCAATCTCGAACCTTTTTCGTTGAAAAAGTTCATTGTACCCAAACAGCACGAATATATACCACCGTCTGATTTATATATTCAGAATAAATTACGTATTCAACGAATTTCCCTGCGACCCCATATATACAATATACATATACATAATAATCGCTCTTTTTTTAGGGGTAATTTTGTACGAGGTGTCGACGTACTGAAGCTTTAATACGTTTCAGTGATAAATTTTAGCATATTTCACTCTCTATCACAAAATCGCTCGAGGGTCAAAATCACCCCGTGCGAAAATCTACACGTGCAGATACCTATAGCAGGACGATGATCCTTGCGTTCCTATAGACCATATATTTTATATGTATGTAGAAAATATGTGTGTATATATCAGACTGTGTTGGACACAGAGTCTGGGGCTTGAAATATCCCAACCCAACGCAACGCAACGAACAGCATGTTGAAGCACACGGCCGGTTTTGTCCGCTCTCAACGCACGTATATCGCAACACGAACCGTATTGATCCTACCGACTCGTCACGAAACACCTCATATAAGCTAGAGCCCGGTGATACCCGTGGCAACAAAACGCTGATAGCGCAGTGTGCAAACAAGATTGATTTCGTAGAAGTGAAAATTTCACTTGTAGAACAAATAATGAAAGAAATAAGAAAGAAAGAAAGAAAGAAAAAATAACAGATATAAGAAAATCTGTTTATTTCACTTGAACTATTTTTCGTTGGCCCTAATTTTCGTAATCGTATATAATCTAGCGCACCGGAACAGGAATCGGATACTCGGCAAAGATTTTTTGCGGCTTCACGAGGAGCTATAGGGTGCGTAAGGAAAAAAAAAAAAAAAAAAGAAATCCCAGTATGGATTCGGAGTACCGAAACGGTTCTACTTCCGTCGTGGAGGAAGCAAGGTGTACGAAGAAAAAAAATGAATCTTTGGGTAGCATGACAAAAACCGCATTTCCTAAGGGTGTTCATTTCGGTCTATGGGAACGACGATCCCTGTAGTACTGCATCGCATCGGGCGAGGGACGATTTGGGATCTATGGGAATCCAGAATATTAAGTACGCCGGGTAAAAGGTGGCGAGGTACTACAATAGAAAATTTCCCTACGTCGTCGTGATGCAGTTAAATATTCAACTCCTCTCTTGATCTCTAGGTGAAATCGTTAAGGACTTTAGAATCTGACTAAAGCAAACATTTCAACCAGCTGGCAGGTGTCACTTTGAATAGCCAATTTTGTTTAAAATTCATCGGAAGTATTGTTCACAGTTCTGGATAGATAGAAAAATGTTAAAGAGATTCTTTGGTCAGGGATAAGAAACAGAATCTATACTATTTTTTCATAATTTTCTCTACTTCCTCTAGCTAAGCTATTAATGACTCTTTTTCTTCCCGATTCACCCTAGTCATGAAATTTCACCGCGTGGGAAATAAACATTCTATAAATAAATCTAACCATCGTCTATTCCGCACCTTATCGTCTTTATGAGATCAAGTTTATCGAGTTTACATATCGCTTCCGATTGCATCGCGATTTATAGTTACCCGAGTACCTGGTCAGTCTACCAACTCCACCGTGAATTGTCATACGATCTTTCTATAGATGGGTGATCGTTGCACATGATACTAACTTCCTTTAGCTGAAAGCTTGCACGTAATTCTGGGCGAAGCATAATATCGCTTCGGCGCGTGTCTAGCTGCGGTATGAGAAGTGGAAATAATTAAAACTAGTTCTCGACAAAGATGTGTGTGGATAAGACTAATCGTGGAGAGTTTTTATTACAGCAGGGAACCCCAAAGGAGAAAGGGGAGAAACGTTGGGATTGTCTCTTTCAGTCGCGTTGGTCTCGAACCATTACTTTTCCTCTAACTATAAAGAAGAAGAAGAAGAAGAAGAAGAAGAACTCTGGCCATGTGCGACGCAGGGTCAAAGATCAGGAGAAAGGTTCTCAACGTTAGTATCTCACACGCGTAGGTACAAGGTATAATACACACCAAGTCCTGAATTAATAATAGATTATCCTACCGTTTTCCAGACCGAAATCGACGCCGTTTAATCTTTCAAGAACCCGCGATCAATGCCCTATACGCTGCCTGTACAGGCAAGGGGAAGCATAAATCTCAACACAAATCAACGAGCCAAGGAAGTGAGGTTTACATCGCTAATCAGCAACGCTGTCGCTGTTTATGGATAACGTATATACAGATCTCGACAGACATCTCTTTATCACACCCCGATTTAAGTAATCAAAGAGATTTTTTTGGGTCTTCCAAATTTTTGGCAATCTTATTGCAATTTGAAACGTATGTCACGTATAAATTCCGAATTACTAATTTCATCTGAAATTCTTAATATTTTGATAAGTTTTGATACAGTGACCGGATCAAACGGAGCTTCACGCACGCATAAACGGAAAATGTCCGAAAGTCGTTCGGCTCTGGTTGGCCACGATTTCCGCTGTTAGAGTTTAGACCTTTTTGCGCCCACCGATTCGGTACAGTCGTTCCGTCACGAAAGACGGGATTCGTACTGAACGCCGTGCCCGTGGGGAATTTAATCGATCTAGACCGGAACTTGGACCCGGATAGTAACGACTCGAGGTAGTAATAAGGAGGTTGATAATTTCCAGATAAAAAAAATCAAGAAAACTTTCAAATAACAATGAACGAAAGAATGAACGGTGAGAATGGAGAAAATTCATGATACGAGTTTGAGGGATGATTAAGAGAACGTATAATTATAATAATAATAATAATATTATTTGGTAGTGAGAACCGTTACCGAGACACTTCCACTCTGACATCTTATTAACCCTTGACACGTGGTAATTAAATCATTTTATCATTCATTCAGTCATTGACTTGCTCAATGAGTCTTTCAATGGCGCTTGTCGTAAATTGGGTGTGGGACTATGATAGGTGGGCGTAGAGTAAATCGGCGCAAAAGGATCGCATATATATATACGTAACGTACGTGGCCGACTTCCGGCGAGTTGTGATAAAACCGAATTAAATAATTAAGACCGAGTAAATTAGAGAAATTGAGTGAATTGGATAAGAAAAGAAGTCATATATGTTTATGTATAAAGTAAAGTGATCCGCAAGAATTTGGGGAACGAAAATAAGGGGGTAGGTATAAGATAAGAAATTCGAGAAATTTTTATACACCGAAATTCTAACGGTATAGAGTTGATTTTACAACGGGAAAGTCTGTTTGTGTAAAAGTTTGAAAAACGATATAAAAAATAAAACCAAATAAAAAGGGATGGTTGGAAAGCTTCCAATTCTCAACGTTGTACTATTTTGCTAGAAGCTATTCGTCAAAAAATATAAAGAAAAAATCTTTAATCGGAAAACCATAACGCTGCATCGCTGCGTTGTGTTTTTTTAGACCAAACTAACGGTTTCCAATAATTAATACCAAAGTTTTTTCACATAAAACTAAATTCGTCTGAAATTACTGTTCGCATTATTCGGTGAACCATTTATTCGTTGAAATTTCTCTTCGGCAATGCTGGTCGGTTTTAATTCAAGTCGATTTTTAAAAAATATTAACAAAAAAAAAAAACTCAGCCAATTTGATTGAGTGAAAATTTGAGCCCTTCTGCGACAAAAATATCATTTCATACTCAATGGAGGCACCAGAATATCCGAATATGAAAACTCAATTTCAACTTCACCCCGCAAAATAACAGTTTTCGATTAACGCTTCAATTTCAGTCGAAGGGTTTAGAGTCTCAGTTTGTAACATTTGTTCCATTAAACCAAAGAGGCCACATCCTAGGCGGATGGCGAACCCCAGTACTTAGACTTCCCTTCTGTGGTAGGGTAGACTGAAATTTAGCACCCCCGCGCTTGTGAAGCCCTTAAAAAGTCAGTCATAGTCTAACCGCATAGGGAATTGCAGAATCGGATATATGTTCGCGTCTACATACGGGACTTACGCACCGCGTACAAAATTCATACGATATATGATTCACCCGAGCAGAAGGACAGACAGAGAGACGAGAAAGGAGAGAAAAGAATAACCGAGATAGCCGTATGGCAAAAATATCATATACATATGTACACACGTACCGGCTTTCACGTTTTGGTCAAATACGGAACGTCAACTGACAATAAAATTTGAAAATCCTGCATATATGTCAATTCTCTAAACCCATCTGAGTAGATATATAAGCGGCTTAAATTTCCACCTATATGTATTCAGCGTGTACAAGTGTTATACCCTCGTGTTTGCGAACGGAGTTACGTTTTCAAAAATTCTTCCTTTTTTTTTCTCTCTCTCTCTCTTTCTGTTTTCCAAACTTTTGTAACCAAGCCGTGGTCGTAGGTCTGTATAACTTCTGTCAGCGCTTGGATAAGAGTTTATAGAAAAGGTTCGAGGCCACTTTAAGCCAGAGCCACTTGACTAGTTAGCTATATAATACGCTAGCTCGCTGAATAATTTTCAGAGCGTTGTAGGTGGTGTCTGTAGCTTCTTAGCTGCCCTCTTTAAAGAACTTCAGAATTCAGATAGATAAACGACGGTGGTGTTTAACAGCCAACAAACAACAGCTAAGAAAAGGAATGAAGGAATGAAGTAAGCGAGAAAGAAAGCAGGCCCGGTATTTACAGTGCGTAAAATTTAACGCCTCGCTAAAATCATATTGTCCCCGATTATCAAACGCAGGAGATCTCGTAATCTAAGTAAACAAGATGAGCTTTTTCGCCCTGTGGTCACTGTAACCCGAAATTCATTAATTCATAACACGTGCGGAACTAGAGCAGATATTATACTGAAAGCTGAAAATTATACGAGAATCTACCCACACTTAGTTATAAATCGCAGTATGATTCTAGCGGGATCACAGCTGAGCGATATAGCCAGTGGTAAGGATGCAGTAGGGTAAGAGGAAGAAACCGGTACTCAATACGAAGTTAGTATGTAGGCATACATAAGTATGTGAGAAAGGTACCAGGTTATTGCTGTTCTCAATATTACGTCATTCGAGACCAGTTTTGTCCATCTTTAGCACACACACAAATATATATATATATATATATGTGTATAAATTCTAGTGCATAGCTTGAGGTTGGTCAGTGATTTCCAAAGCAAGAAGCTTAAGAGCGGGTGGCTGTGAGTTTATACGTTTAATGTGTGATTCTGGTCACCGTTCAACGTACACTATGTGTACATTCATTTATTATGTACAGTACGACGTCTGACTCTCGTCCACGTTTAACGAGACTACAGGTTCTCAGTCAGATCGAAATTGGTCCATTTGTAGAAGATTCTACGAAAAAATTTCTCCGAATATTTCAATTTCTAGGTCTTTCGACTACAGAAAGCGACTGATATGGGAATCCTTTGTATATCATGTCTGCGGAGTTGGGTATGATCATCTTTTTTCTGATGATTTGTTCAGGAGAAACTAGTATATCAAATGTTTACGGTTCTCCTTCGTTTTTTTTTTAATTCGCTTTTTGGTTCCGTAGTTCTGACGTAACTGTCCAGGCTGGAGCCTTACTCGTTCCCAGCATCCAGCTGAGAATCTCTGTTCGAGAGTGATTCACCTTGCAAAGCGAGCAATGAGACTACAGTAGTAGTAGAAGAGACTCGAGTAGGATGAAGAAAGATAGAGATATGACGTAAGGAGTGGGACAAAGAGATAGATAGAGACTCGGTGGTGCACTCTAGACGATACGATGACCCGTGTTGAAAAAGGCCGCCATCTTATTGGGAAGTTCTCCTGGGTTCTTTTTGTTCTTGTTCTTTCTAGTATGGTCTATTCTGTACCGTTCCATTATTCACCCACTGAGAGAAGAAGCCCTTTCAGTCTCAGCCAAGACCTGAACTGCAGCATTATGTTTCCAAGATGAAGAGCAGGATTTTAAAACACCGACTATACTAGATTCTATTTTTATAATAAACTCCGGAAAGTAGAACCAGATCAAACTCTCACTTGACATAACTTATTTATATATTATACTCAGGTTTGAGACACAGTTTTTGTTTCATTCAAAATTTCATTATTTTACTACATGTTCAACAGTTTTCTGTTCCTCGACATATAGTACTACATCAGCACATGTCTTGTATATTATACGTACGAGGGTGTATAACCACGACCTCGTTTCCTGCCATGTAATTTCAGTACTATTTTCGTATAGAGATTTTAGTACCAAACCACACGGTGCACATCTTCACGTCTAGTCTTTCGTTTAAAATCCCAGCTTATGTAGGTAGGCTACACACGTGATAAAAATGAATCAAACCCTAGGTGAACGAATTCCTTCCATATCGAATCAAGTACGTGTTCACTAACGTGTACTCGCACACGTTGCATTCTTTCTATTTACAATAATTGATTAATAACTTGTGAATATTACAGGTTGCGTATACCATCGCCCGGCACTTCCTCTATATATGTAAAGGTACCCTGTCACGAACACACAGAGTAGGTATTAATTTTATACTTTTAATTTCTGCATGTTTTCCATTGTTTGGTTTCATTAGAGAACTGTTCAAACAGTCGGTGTAGCACGTGCAAATGTTCTTTGTAATGTTGGAATTTTAATAATTATCACGTACGCAGTACTGGGTTCAGAATTTTATAAAGGAATAATGAATTTTATTTTTGCTTCTTTCTATATTTAATTAAAAACTATGAAATTGAAAAATAAAAAGCGAGAAAAAAAATATAACAGCGTTTCGAACCCTATCACGTTATTATTATTCTAACAAAAATCCGGATTTCTCAACAACGAAATTATAAGAATGGTGTAGTATTTCTGCGATGATGATTCCAACTTCCTGCGTTGTAATATTGAGACCGGAAACGGTTGTTGTATAGGTACAACGTACCTGAGGGCACCGAACCGCGGGGTTGTGGGGACTTCCGAATATTGCATACCTACCTGCTTGAGTATTATTAAAGTTTAATTAACCGTTCACATCCATCCGGCGTTGCAAGTAGGTATACCTAGGTATACTGTATAAACTTGAAGGTAACGCGGCGATAATAAGCTTACGTTTACGTAGTTGTTGTAATTATACCAAGTATTTCATCCGTTGATTTATCACCACTTTTTTTTGGTATCTTTTTTTTCTAAGAATTTTAATTGCAATAAGTTCCTACAATCAACGTATATAAGAAATAAGGAAATAACGTGGGAGTTTCCTGACTGATTACATAATACAGCTTCCTTCTTTACTGATATACAACAACTATCTTCAACTCGATACCAGACTCAAAACCTCAACCACGACAAGCTTTTAAATATAAACCTTCTTCTTTCCTTCTTTCCTCTTCTTGAGCAATTATCGACAGATCCTTCGCCCAAGCAAACCGGCTGAGATTTAACAGATGCTGTTGAACACGGGAGCAGAAATGCCTGAGGGTTATACCAGTAGGGTTATACCTATACCTATACTACCTGCCTAAGAATGAAACTCAGTTCCTTACACTTTGAAGAGGAAAAAAAAAAAAGAAAAAGGAAAAAATTGATGAATAGGTGGAACGAAAATAACTGGGATCTACGTCATGATCACCACTGTTCAAAGCCTGATCCAGACCAGGTATAAATTTCTTCTTGAGTCCAGATTTTCAGGGAGGGGACAACAGAGTTGTCAGCTGTTTCTTTGATGCTCAGCTGGTGGGGCACAACGAGGGAAGAGAGACTCGATGAATTACTACGAAAAGAATTTTACCCCGACAACAGCTGTAGCATCCTAAGAAAAACCGTAGCTACGTTTCTCATAGCTACACAAAGCTTTATATATATTGATCGGATTCATCTTGGAAGTAATTGAGTATGTACCTATCTACTGGGGGTGAAAGTTGAATGATAGATAGAAAATTTGAAAAAACGAAGAACCAGTCACTTCGTATCTGGGAAACAGACTTATATTCAAGTAAATAAATGAGAGAGTTTTGGTAAACGGTACTGACAGCCTCCGCGAGCTCCCCCACGAGGCAAAGGCCAATTTCCTCAGCGTGGGTCTTCAGACGCGGCTCTTTACCTCTAAGCAAGAAATGTCAGTTTATAATCCAGGAGCAGATAGGTCGGAAACATTGTTATTAAAGATCTTCCATAGTTCTTTGAAACCCTCGTACGAAATCTTCTGATTGTATTGAATTCATGAACTGCAAATTTCATTTTTGGCAAACGGTGAAGGGTCTGATGAAAAATCTCTAATTGCACAATTATCCCCGAATAAACCTAAGGCGTTAAAAAATGATCGACGCTTTTTAAATTCCTATTGAACAATAATCAAACATAGGGCTCTGATTCGAAATGGTGAAACAAAAACTAAACAATAATGCAAACTCTCAACTTTACAATAAAACCGTGCGAATCATGCGTGATTCAAAAGCAGAGACTGGTGGGGCTAAAGTGAGCGTAATACCAACAGGCACACCTGTCTCTGTACAACACCTCGCTAACAATGGCTACGCGATACAACAAGCCTAGTTGAGTGCAATATCGATCACCCTATACTCATATTACGCTCTCGTGATTCCTGCAAAGCTTTGGCATTACTCGCACCGAGATATGTAACTACTGGTACAACGCAAACCCATTTGACGTTGCACAATATATACCCGTTGCAAATCCGTGGATGAGTTGAAATAATTGATAAAAATCTGATTCCTAAATATGTACAGTTCATGTAGAGAGGCTGTAAGTAAAAGCAGGATGATCTTGGTCACTCGATAATTGAGTGTGAGAACTGTGCTTCGAAGAGGTGCAAAAAGGAACTCTATGTAACTACCAGCCTACCTGCCTACTTGCCTGGTTCAGTGCAGCTCGAAGATAAGGTAAAAACTCTGGATATGTGAGGTTGAGGGACAGCCACGATCTGTGCTGAGTATGATGATCACGTTTCACGCAAAAGACATTACCCCGTTACCGGTAAACGGTGCTTGTGAATCATTGATGTGGCTTTTTTACTTCGATTCGCGTAATAATTTGTATAAAAGTTTTATCCAACGACCCCTATTTTTCGTTCTTTTCAACCTCTTGATTTTTTGGAATCCAGTCAGAAAAGCGGAAGATTGTCGAGAAACAAAGACAAGTTTAACAGTCATGCATATTAGACATAAACTGAGAAAAATGTTGGAAGCTTGTGCTTTGTTCGTAGATTATATACCTACAGAATCTTCAGAGCGAACAATTCGCGCCAGTGCACTGCATCGACCTATTTCTATTCAAGAATTTTATAAACGCAATCTCGCCGGAAAATATGACAGAAAAATCCAAGGGTTTCATTTTCATTCTAGTTCTCATTCTCATTCTCATTCTCGCTCTCATTTTCATCTCTAAACGACCCGATAGGCTACGACAGTATCTGTGTATCGGTCGATTCGCGATATATACAATGCGACGACCTATTTCGCATCAGTTCTATTGTCTCCTTTCAGTATAACTAGAACAATTTTTTTTTTATCTCCACTCTTCTTCACGCTCGTCATCTCAAAGCAGGTGAGTGTGCGCTCCGATGCACATACAGACATATGCATAGAGGAGATTTTAAATTGCGTTAAAAAAAAAAAAAAAAAAAAAACTAATCAATATCGTATAAGTACGGTTAATTTTTCGGTGAGATATAAGTCCGATGCACGAATGCGAACGTATGCACCCGCGATCTTATTAGAAGGTTGAAATGCCAATTACGTCATAAGCAGGTGTTGTTTCGGAGCGGTGCATATTAATAAGTGGAATTCACTCGAGCCACACAACATATGAAGTATAAAAATAAATAGCATGCAAATTTCAACTCGAAGATGAATAATAATTGAATCAAGAAGGCCAGCCGGCGTCTGCGAATCCCTAATTGCAAAAACTAGATGCTCCGAAATGGATCAACCGCGGAATTTAATTGGAGGAAATAAGGGAGTATTTTTTTTTTTTTGTTTTTTTTTTCGCAATTTTCATATTTTCGAGAAATGAATGTTACAAATGAAATGTGATAATTGCTCACCTAAACCCATCTTGCGTTTTAGCTTCTTCAGCACTTTCATCTTGCTGCGCAAAGGTGCCAATACCCCAACGGTATCTGGACCGTTCTGGTGGTGAGAATCTGTGCTTTTGTTGTTATTATTGTTGTTGTTATTGTTGTTGTGATTTTGATGATGTTGGGACGAAGCACTTGCGTTCGCGTTGGCCGCGTGACTGCAGCAGTGACAGGGATGACTCCTACTGCCGGCGGAGCGCACCGCGCAATCACCGGACACCCCCATTAATGGAGCCGTCTTTTTACTTAAAACTCGAAAAATTTTCACAAAACTTTCCTAGCACTTGGCACAGTTTATCGTCTCCTTTTTTTTTTGTTTTTTTTTCTTTCGTTATTTTCTTTATCTTATTCGATAATTATCTCAAAGAAATATATCCGTGTGTTAAAAACTTTGAACCGACACTTCAGAGCTGTAAACTTCTACTTTCCACTCTCATATATAAATTATATTACCCCAAATGGAGATACGAGTGATCGCAAGCACATTAATAAATTTATACTTCAAGCATTACTTGACTAGATTAAAGGCCCTTTTAACCTAAGCGATTAATTAACGCGTTCTTAATTGAATCAAGTATTTGACTTAAAGAGGGCGTATCCTTAAGCTACTCATATGTATTCTCAAAAACGCAATGCAGTAGTTTTTTTTTTGTTTTTTTAATTCTTCCTTATTTGAACGAAATTCACGATTCTAAGCTAAGGTGTATATATATGTATATATTTAAATCCCTAATTTCCCTAAAAAGCGGACTTAAGCCGCAGCGCGCGCACCTAACAAATTTCACGAGGAGCTCAGAGCACTCGCTTTCTGTGTGAGCGCTCGCAGCGAACTGAAGGATCGTCGAACGCGCACCCGGGGTATCGCCAGAGCCCGCGCGAGCCAACTACCAATCAGAACTCTCCTTTCCCCTCTTAAATTCAACTGCAGGGGTGTTCAGGGGTGAATTGCACCTGGTGCACAGCTGCCCTTACCTGGGCGCACCCGGCTGCCTCTCTTCGAGGTGGCGAGGCTAGGTGCCACCCAGACTCCCTGGTTCGGTCGCCTGCTTGCTTGCCTGACTTGCTTACTCGCTTACTCCTTAGCCCTAATACATGAATTTATACAGACATACACACATGTAGATCCAGCCATATCCCAAGTACACATAGATACTTGATTCCAGGCTCTGGGATGATAAGAAGAAAGCAGAAACCCAGCTCAGGTATAGGTAGGTATATAAGTCGGTCGCGTGCCAGGGGTCTGATAAATCAGGATCAATGCCTCGATTATATATATCAGAGAAGAATATAATCGAAGCATTTTCCATCGTCATTTATGTGTGGTGATTTTATAGAGAGGCAGCCTAGTCGATGCGATGAATAGAGATTAGGTTCAGGTAGAAACTGGAAGGTTTTAATCACGAGATAAGCAGCGTTTCTAATTAACGAGGAACAAAAAAAAAAAGGAGAAAATACTTTGACACGGTGTGACTGTCTTCTGTAACGATCCATACGTTCGGGGTTGTCATGGGACGAGGAAGATCTCGAGAGTCTCAGGGAAATTTGATATTCTCGATAGGTGACGGTCTCTCGGCCTTGTCGCGAAATGTGAATAGCACCTACCATGCCAGCGTAACGCTACGATGATTCGAGAACCGAAATATTACATCAATCGCGCAGATTTTTCTCATTATGTCATTGGACCACAAAAACGGTGAAAGTTAAGACGTTGAAAGACAAAGCTAGGCAAACAAGAGGACTTATTAGACACACAAGAAAAAAATATCAAAAAAAAAAAGAAGAAAACGATACTGAAGAGGCAAGAAGATGAGCTCGAAAGATCTTCGAATAATCAATTATGGAAAGCTGCGGGTTTCTTACCTCGGACTAATTCAATTCTGTTATAAAATTGAGAAGAAGATTGGAGTCATTGAAATGAAATAAAAAATAATAAAATTCAGGTGAATAGTTACCCCTATGAATGTCTATCAAGTATATTCGTAACTTTTGTAGGTCTAATATGGGTCTTTTGAATCGTGATATGACATATCTCTGATGAATAGATATAAGAATAAGGATTTATAACAAATTGAATCCCATATCGTCCGCCTTGAATGACTTGAGGCTTCTTCTCTAAGTATATATGCGGGTAATGCATAGTTTGCTCATTTGTAAAAGTTTCGTTCTACCATTATAACAAGCACTTAAAAAAATAACAAAAATCTTGACACTCGATGTAAAGCCCCGGGTAACCCGACTAGTTTTATACAACATATTTTTAAAAGACAGTTTAAGAATTACCTGAATTTTATTTTCCCGATGTAATACCGGAATATTTATAAGTTTGGATTTATTCTGCGTGCAAGACCACAAGCCACGTGCACACGCAACGAAGAATAATAATTATTACAGTTTCGTCTCTCACGCATAGCATATAGAGACGGCCCAGGCGTAGCTCCTGCTCTTACAGTTCGCCCCGTTTCCGCTAACTAGTTTATAATTAACCTAAGTAAAAGAACAAATAAAATAACTCCAGTGTGCAAAACCGAAGTTTTAAGGTGACGACGTACGCTGCTGCTGGCAATAAAAAAGTTGTTTCATTTCTCCGCGAATCTCGTTTCGCACACGTTTATACCTATAAGATTCGCACATTTAAACGAACACTTTGTACCTCTTTAGGGAACACCATCATTAAGTGAAAACATGTCATATGTAGTTGCACATGGCGAATTTGCTTCGGCGAAAGCTCGTTAAAGCTGCGCTAAAAATGGCACAACTGGTTTCCGCTCACGTTGTCTCGTTTAGCTGCGCCACTGGGAAATCCAGACAAAAGAGTAGATTAAATGAATCATTAACACATGGATTATTTAATGATTTATTTATTGGTTTATTGGAAAAGAAAAACCGAAAAATTTTGCCACAGGTACCTATAGTGAAAATAATTCGTGACAAATATCCAATACAGTGCATTCCACCTAGGCCAACCCCTATTTACATAATCCCTACATTATTTTAGGAAGGTACATAAACGCTAAGCCGTTCCCCATGATATTTTATTAGCTTTAGCCCGTATGTCCCCGAGATGTATTATTAGTTAGGGTCGAAGGGAAGAAAAGTACACGTGTGTGCAGGTATATCCAGTATATATGTACATCGTAAAGCACGTATCTTATACCATCCATCTTCACAGAAACCGCATTGCAGTTCCCAGGGATTGGCAATTTTCAAGATAAAATTCAATTTCACAGAGAAGCGAATACGAAAAGAAAAAGTACTGTAAGAATCGTGCAGTATTTGAATTGGAATTTTTTCTTTTCAACGACAATCAACCATGCAGGATTCTAAGGTGGACATAGACAGCAGTTCTGCTCTTAGTCAGATACGAAATACGTCTGGTTTCTCAGAAATACTACGTGCCATATTACGAACGAACTATATAAATATCGAGATCGTCAAACTAGGTACAATAAAACGGAGCTTTGTCTTACGTTGTAAAACAAACCACGCTGAATCAGCTTAGATCGGATTATTATACACGTACGGCGGTAGGTACGCGATAATTTATACATTGATGACCATTCGCTTGACCATTACATGTATTACATTCAGTTTTAGATAATAAGAGAAAGGAAGAAGAAAAAAACTGAAACTTTTATAGACCTGCCTCACTGGTGCACCTCTTATAATATCTATGCACGAAAATAAGCAGGTCCTATATTATAATGATAAAACCAACAAGTGGGAAGGGTGCATAACAATTGCTGTACATTTCCACGGTTTCGCTAGGGTAATGCACCTCACAGAAATTCGGGTTACCCCAGTGTTATATTAAGTATCCCTAGTTAGAGAGATGGGGGTACCTACCCGGTGAAATCGTGTGTAGGGGAATGAAATAAGTATGAGGTGTTACGACGGTGATATTGCCTTCTGTTGAAGCTTTTGAAATTTTTTTTTGTGAATTCAACATTTTTCGTCGCTTTAATAAATTGCGAGGCTCGAGTTGCGCGAACATTTAGAGATGTAAAACTGACGTCTAAAATAAAAATCGCATAAGCCTTTACTTTCGAGAATTGAAAATACCGGTTATGCTAACGAGAAATTTTTCGACACAAATCGGAAGCCGTATAGAGAGGCTAAACACATCCTCCTTGACCGACGAGATGGGACGGATGCCCACGGCACCGTGCATGCCGCTTCCTCTCGATGATCGCTCGACATCCTCTACCTGGATTGTTACGGGTCTTACCTAACTGAGTGAGTTATGCCTCCCTTCCTCAAGTAACTACTGTTCATTCACGAAGAGATCGCGACCACCATTAGCGGTGCGCAACACGGTTGGCCAGTAATAACGTCACCTTTCAGTAAACATGTTTCCTCATTTTATATACCTAAGATTATCGTGTATTTAGTAGAAGAGATTCGATCATCACTACGGTGATTTTTAGAGGATAAGATTTTGCCATTCGAAGGTGAAGTGGGACTTCACTACGCGAGTTAATTCGTATCACCAATAGATCAGGTAATTTGTGACTTATATAATAAGGTTGAAAAATTCATACCAGCTATGGAGAAGCGCAGGAAAGTTAGTGAGATCTTTATTGCAACTCTTGCGGACTTCCTAGAGAAGTTTTTTTTCTGTGTCTTTTTTTTTTTTACAAAAAAAAAAAGGAGGAATACCCGAAAAAATGCGGGGCTAAACGAGTTCCGGTGTCATAAGAGTTCTCAGATAAATCTGAATCCTTACCAGACATATTATGCAGGCGTATAACGACCACTCGCCCCCATAACTATTTAATAATTCTGATTTCAGAGAGTTGTGCAGGTATAGTGATTGGAGGATAAAAGGCACGAGTTCTACGAATAAAAATGTATTTTTCGATATCGAATCGATTAGCATATTCAATCAAATCGCCAGATCCAGGTACATGCTAAAAAGTGACGTATTTTCTACAGGAAAAAACTACACTTACCTTCTACGAAACGACTCTATGCAGAACTAGCAATGATTGGGAATTTCCAATCCGAACGTAGCCTTGATTGAAATAGCCTGTTGCACTACCTCGTCATAATAGTTACACCAAGTTGTGAAATAGATACGTCTATACAATCCTATGAGAGCAACGGTGATTCAATTTCGATTTTTATATCTGTTAATCTTGAAAATCAGATGCGTTGATTTATTCACATGACTCAGAGTTCAGAACGAAGTTTAGCTCGAGCTACAAAATTAACCGAAACAAAATGTGGGTCAAAAATTCTTGAACCAGTTAGTCGGATTGGCTGTTCCTATGCCTCGATGTTTATCTTCGAAATAAATCGGGCAGTGATACGACTCTTTTACGTCCGGAAACTTCGGGGCTCAGAAAGGGCGACCTGCAGACCAGGCGTGTCTCCGTTTCCTTGTGCGCGATGTCCGTAACTATTAACTCGTTCACTCGTACTCATTAAGTTTTTTTTTTCTGTATGTCTATCCCTATATGCTTTCCAGTAGAGTCGGAAAAGAATAGAAACGAGCCAGGGGTCAGTACGATTTTGAAACGTGTTTATAATACTCGGAGAACCAGGCCTAACCTGAAGGGTTGAAATCTCGTAGTTCACGTTTGCATGAGAAAGACAAATCCAAACGAATACCTACTAATTGATATCAAGAAATTCTATAATGAATATATATAAAAAAAAGGACATATCTTTACCCAAATTTTGGTGAAGACAGACGTTCACCCTCGGTCCTCGACAGACAGAAGTAGTATATTTCATTCGAACGTTTGCTTACGCTATAAAATTTCATATCTACATCTGTCTACCCTCTCGGTCCCCGGTCTTAGGACCAAGAAGAGGAGGAGGGCCAAGCTCTACCCTGCGACTGCAGATGCATTTAGCACAGATATGTACCCACATATATAAAACATTCACGAATACATATATATTCCCCACGTATACTGTGAGCAAAGAATATAATGTGGGGTGGCGGAAGTTAGAGGGGTTGCGACCGGAAGCCAGGGAGACCGGCGCGTGCCCGGTTTGCCCCGCGTTCAGCCACATACGAGTCGTCATCCCTTGAAAAATATAGCAGCAGAGGCATTTTGGAGGTGTATTGTCGGCTCGGGTTACAGACAAAGGGGATCAGCGCTGGTACGTTTAGCGATGGTTGTCAACCGTCTTGGGGAAGTCTTAGGGTAGTGACAGGGTTTGAAATTGAATAGGTAAGGAAATCGCCACTTAGAATTTTCGCGTTTGACGTAAAATCGAATCTAACATTGAAATAATCCGTCTATTCTTTCGCCATGAAGATATGTGTAGCAATTTTTCGATTATTAATATCTTAGACATAATAGAATGAGAAACTCTGGCCGAAGGCACCCTTCGCAATCCTGATCCCCGGCCCAGAACATGAGATCTTTTCGTATAGGTTTTACAATCTCCCCTCTAACCAGGAGACTGCATACTCCTACCCCGTCAGTGGGCATCTGACGTATATATATATATATGTGTGCTGAACAAGGCATTGACCGAAAATAAATGTTTTTACTATTTTTGTCTCGTGATGAGATCTGGACCTGTGTAAAAGCTTAAGGGAATTCTCCTAGGATGGTAGCTGAGACGGTATTCACTAATCGTAGAAATACCGGTGGAAATTGGATCCTAGGAATGTCGTGTGATCAATATTAGAATACCTGGAGACCGAACCGTTCACCTATATAACAATATTTCATATATCTTCGTCAATTTTCTCCTTTTTTTTTTCTTTGCTTTTCATAAAAATTTCAATTTTCACTCGCAACATTTCCTCGATACGCACGGATCGACTCGTGTCTTTTTACACCAGTATAACTATATATGAACACAAGAGGCGGATATATCTGCGTGCGTATGCGCCCGTGTAACTGAGAGGACGTAGCATGGAAATTGTGTCGGGTTTAAGGTGTTGCTTTCCTGAGGAAACGGAGACACGCTTCGCAACTTCGGATAGGTTTGGCTCCCATATACTGAACCAACAATGCGGTACTCGCGTTGAGAAAACATATTACACGTCACGTAGTACTCGAGCCACTGAATACAGAATAGTATAATGATTGAGGAAAATGTCGATTCAACATCATTTCAATCAAGCAGCTTGAAGCCGGACGTTAACTGCTCTGATAAATCGATCTCTTGCGAGGAACGGAAAGATGAGAAAAAATCGTGAACATAATTAATAAGTTTTCGATGCATGTGAAAAAAAAAGAAAAGAAAAAAAAGAGCAAAAATTATTTTCAACGCAGTTCTGACCATTCCGTATGTGTACATACCATAAATTTGTTCAACCTTCGGCGACGACTTGTATATTTTTTAATTGAAAATAACTATATGGTCAAAGTCGGAGAGAGATACCTATAATCTATACGCGATAGTGTAAATACGTATTTCCTCATTCGTATATTTTCACAAGTATTTCCTCGGTTTACTTGCAGTAAGCTAAATCGCGTAAAAAAAATATTCAAATTGCCAGCAGTTATAATGGAGCTTGAAATCTTACCTGAAATATAATTTAAAAAATTATCAACCGATCGTGAAATTTCTTCAACCAATAACTCTAATCAAGTTTTGCAAAATTCAATATAAAGAGTACAGAGTACTCTAGTCACGGACTCTCGGATAAGAGGTTTAGGTAAGCGACGAGAAGTACTTGATGAAAGCGACCTTGTTATACCCTCCGACTGACCATCATTATTTCATTACGTTACTGCTCGTCTATGCGTACACGAGTACTTGATGATAAATGATTTATATCTACACTCCGCCTCGACAGAAGCGTCTTTAACGTTCATAAATGAATAACACAAGGAATATGAGGTAATTTTTGTGCTAAACAAAGAACTTTTTGATTCCTAAAATCGTAAAACTAAGTACATTTGCATAATATGGTGACCAATTCTCGGATACATTAGGTCAATATCAGGGGTCTGGAACTTCCTCGATATATTTACTGAAAGAGGAATTGGTGTATGTATATATAGTGACTCGAATTTCCGGAATCTCGTGAATATCTCTAAGCAGATGTATGCTATTTTTGTACAGGAAGAATTTACATCTGGAATAAGCAGTACGAGCTAGTATTAGGTAGATATATATACTATACATACGTGAGTCTATCTCGCGCGTTGACTTTTTCTACGTGTTGGTGATTCATTCAGAATCATTTATTCATTCAACGTTGATTGTACCAAGACTTTAACGGAGTTGTGCAGGCAATGAGGGGTTTTGTACACGTACACCCACCGTTGTCCCTCAACGTATTGCAGCACCAAGAAAATTTTTAAGCTGAACTCCGTAACTCTCTCTCTCTCTCTCTCAAGTTCTTTGCCGTTTTGGTCTTTGTAGAAATAGGAAAAAAAAATAAAACGAGTTCATTGATGCGATTTTAATCGCTAATTCATTCAGCAGCGATTTTCCTCAATTCTTCGCACCTTTATTACAAAAATGTTTATGAACAAAAAAAAAAAAAACGGAAAATTAGCTCAATACGGTACAGAGTTTGAGCTCTAGAATAAGTAGTCGATCAAAAGCGTTAGTTTAACGTAGGTATAGTTGACAGGTGAAGTGAGCCCCCGAGAAAAATATATGACCGTAAAAAAGAGAGGTGAGTGAGAGAGGGTATGGGAGAGATAAATAAAAAAGAAAGAAAAAAAGGTAAAATAAAAGGAAGGAAAAGACCGTGTTAAAAGTGTGATAGGCCAACTAGCGAGTAACTAAAATGCGTAAAACTCTCTTCGTACGAGGCCGAAGCCCCTATGCAGCTGCCGATCTTGCCTAGTGACGATCTTGATACTCGGAGTTGGAAGAAACTGAAGAAGCCCTGCAACGTACATAAATGGGTTTTCAAACGGGTGCGTCGCGTCGGCGACGTCTGTGCACTGCAGTCCACGACATGCGTATTGCGTGGACGAAGAGTTTTTTTTATTTTTTTTTATTTTTTCTTTTTTTATTATGAGAAAAAATAATATAAAACCGCGGAGTAAGTTACGTAAGCTTTTCATGCACTTATTTACTTGGCGGAAAATTTTAAAGCGATAATATCTACGGGGTAATATGTTATACGACATATAGCACCGCGGTAGCTTACACAGAGAAGTCTAACGTCGACTATTACTTACATTAGCTAATAACGTAATCTACTTTCGGCAACGACAAAGACCATTATCTCGTTATTCAAATAACTATCAAACATTAAAGCGCGAGCGTCTGATTGTGAGCTAGCGTCTCCCGCATGACCGAGGGACTTATAAAAATCTCCAGAATCAGGTAGAGGTAATGATATGGTGAATTAATATCGAGACCAATTAGGCCTTTAATAATGAGATAACGACTCCTCCGTATTTTTCGAATCAAAATTAACTCAAGAATCAAAAGTGGGGATAATCTGTTCCGAAATCAATAAAATTCTGCGATTATTATGTATTATTGGAAAATTTGTGAGGTTTGGAATATTCCCAGGTTGGGTTAGTTCAGGATGTTAAAAATGTCGGTTACGGTTATGGTTAAGATTCAAAAAAAAAGGACATGTGGACCGCGTGACTCCCAATAGATCAGGTGCTTGTGGCTTCGACCTTTACGACTGAAGAAAATTCGAGTATTTTTATTCGAGGAAAAGGGGATGAGATGGGTTTGAAATACATTAAGACATGACTCTGTCGTTGGCTGTCAGATACTGTCGACAATAATTATTTCGAAGTCAAGATAATTCATGTGAAAGATAATTACAATCGGCTTTCAGATCCGGACCGCGATAAGGGAGTGCATTATTCGCAGAGTGCTGCAATTTCGTTCCAACCAATATTTTAATTTCGAACATCATTTCTGTGTATGCATTAATAATGAAACCAATTGCAATATGGTTGTGCCAGAATACTTATACGGTACACAACGGGAGAGCCGCAAGAGACTTCGAGGCCTCGCACTTCAAGCAGGTGCAGTAAATTGTTGCTACAGAGCGATGCAGGCAAAGAACACGTCGCGAGGTCACAGTCCAGCTTCGTTCCTTTCAATTTTATTAACGAAAAATCAAAAAATTAAGTATCGATACTGAGCGAATTGCACAAACTAAGTTTAAAAAATTACGATAGCTAAGAACTTGACATACACAGATAAAAAAAAAAGGCAATTTTCATTATTTCCTGGATTCTTTGGTTTCTAGGATTCTCAAAATCGTATCAAATTGTTGATTTTTTAGAATATTGTTGTGAAAGATTGAGAAAAATAAGTTGAAAATATTTCTAACTTTGATGATTTTTTTATTTGAGATAAAGTCCGGACGATGAAGTGTCGATCGAACACAAACAACCCTTATACTGCAAGATGCAGCTGTCTCATTCCTTTTTCATATAATTATCGAAAGAATAGTTGAAAGATGCGAGATGCTTCTACCCCCACCGATACGTTTTAAAGATCGTTGAATGTCTGTGTCCTGGGGAAGACAGGTGCCCGGCGATGTTGCCCACGAGAGGTCTCCGACTCCTAGGAGTGCGTTAAGATCCTTGGTTTCTACGGCATATCGAGACAGGTGCATTTCCGTGGGAACAGAGTTCATTCAAAAACGTTGCCCCTAACTTGAGGAAGTTTTTTGAAAAAATTTTCCTCCGTCTCAGACTGTACCCGTTTCTCCGATCTCTTCTTCATCCCCCATAATTTTGTATTCGATTGTACTTTCCACCCCTGAACAATTTCCGCGAAATTAGGCCATAAGACGCTGGCCGTCAACGACTTTGAGTTCAACCCTTAGAATATCTTGATTGAAAATTCTGCTCTTGACGGATATATAATCTTCAAAAGATACGAAATACCCCATAATTTTTCCAAATCATCGATAATCGATTATTTCATACTTTGAATGAGCAAATTCTGCGAATTGAAATTGATTTTGTTTAAAAAAACAAAAAAAAAAAACGGATACGTTTTTATGTCTAATCGATTCTGTTGCGAAAGGTAGCAAGATTGACCTGAAAAATAATCTCCTATATAATTAAACGGTATATTTATATGGTAGACGAAAATCTGAGCTAAGTAATTGGTTGATTGACTTAAACTTTGAGTAGGTGTTACTGGCGCCTTTCCTATCCGGTATAGCTGTTGTTACATAAAAACTTGTTGGATTGTGCCACACCACCAACATACTCGACGCCTACGTATACATAGACAAAGATTACCTTAACAACGTCTCAGTGAAAAAAAAAAAAAGAAAAAAAAAACGGAGAACGATGAGAAATGAGAATTAAGAAAAGTGTTGCTATGTGAACTTGTCAGTTGACAGGGTAAACTGTACGTATACGTAATAAATGACATGGGTAGTAAATCCACACGCGAATGGCAAAATAAATTATTTACTGTATGCTGTATACGGATGGGATCAGCCATAAAAACTTAAAGTAGACGAAAACTTAATACTTGACGTTCAAATATCAACGGTTGAATTTTAAAGAACCAACAACCTGCTCCTATTAAAAGTTCGTCCTATAACCGGCACAGCATCTTGGATTTATCTCCACCTGTACCATCTGCCCCACAGCTGATCTCTTAACCCAAAGGATTTCCTCGCGTAATGGGAAACTTTACCCTAAAGAAAAACGAGTTTCATCCCTGGGCTACATTCGTAGGTATATTGATTTTCAGCTATTATACCTACTGCCAAATTTATTAAGCAGTTGATTAACTTTCGGCTTATTTATTTTATAAAATTTATCAGTTACTTTTCTATACGTAATTTCGTGTTTACAGATACTCTGGGGTTTTTCAAGCTCAGTTATCTCGTAGCTGTATTGCAAAAACGAGATCCCTGTCGTATAGAGGGGATGTGGGTGCTGTCTACGAAGGGAGGCCAATGTCCGAGAGCACCGCATTATACACTGTAAAAAATCGGCGGTGTAAACTGCGATGGAGTGAGTGGTTAAATTATTTGGTGTTGAAATTAACACCGAGGGAAAGTAAGAACCACACTTTCGATGTGGTATTAACAAAAGCGGTGTTAATTATTTATCTTGCACACCGTATTGTGTGCCGGCTGCGAGTTGACACCCATTGGTGGTGACATAAGGGCTATGGTGTTGATTGCGGTGTCATAAGTTTATGTCACACCATTTGATGTACATTTTCAGTCGAGTATATGCTTCTTGGTGTTGAAATTACGACGGAAAAAAAGTAGAAACCACCCCCCGATGTGGTTAAAACAAAAGTGATGTTTTTTATTCGGCTTCAACACCGGCTATTGGTTGAATTGATCTCACACCGACTTTCACACCGTTTCGTGTCTATATTCCATGAAGCACGTTTTTTTCGGTGTAAGAATTAACATCGAAAAAAGTAGGGACCACCCCCGATGTGGTTAAAACAAAAGGGGTGTTTTTCATTTGACTTTAACACCGGCTATTGGTTGAATTTATCTCACCCCGACTTTCACACCGTTTCGTGTCTATATTCCACGAGGCACTTTTTTTCAATGTAAGAATTGACACCGAAAAAAGTAGGGACCACCCCCCGATGTGGTTAAAACAAAAGCGAGTGTTTACACGGAAAATAAATTGCGACGCTATTTACTCCAAGATTGTGTTAAATTTACTGTCGTTAAAAATACTCTAAGAATAGTAAAAATTATTCCATATGCCGCGAATGTTACTGCATTGATAAGTTGGATTTACTCCAATGATGCTAATTTAACCTCAACTTGGTGTTGTCCTATGCTTTACTCCATTCTGTAGTTAACCTAACTCTATGTGTTGTAGCAATGACAGCAATTTATTTTCCGTGTATGTAGAATAAATCGAAACCTCATGGAGTTGATCTGGTCTTTGTTTTGTTGTATCTTTTTAAAACTCAGAGAAGTAATCAACCCCATTACAAAATAGCTGGAAAATCAGGGACAAAAATAAGAAATATTCCACAGACGCTATTTTCACTGTCAGATTCCTCTAAAAGATACTTCAGGTGGGTTATTCTCTAACTTTGCGGCTACGTATAGCTGCAGAATTCCTAACTGCAAAATAATTGCAGCTACAATAACTGACTAAACAAGAGCGAAAGTGTAAGATATGTAGATCAGTAGATATCTGCATGGCAACAGATAAACAACGTCACAGTTGCAGAATACGGATACAGCCATTGTGCAGCTATGAAAATCCACAAGAATCAAGCTACCTATTGGCTGCTTCCAATGGAATTCGCGACTACGATTATTCAAGAATACATGCTGCGCCACGCCGCGCCAGAACGCTGCTTGTTTAAACGTGTTCATTGGCGCATGGCGTCTTTCCGCTTCAGTCGTCAGTGTCGTGCGAGTACAGGTTCCATCACGATTTACGGGGTTGTTGTAACGGCTGCATTTTTCCGTATGCCGAGACTAATTGTTAATAGTTTCAATATCGAGAAATATTTCCATCGCCAAAATGAACCCAAGAGACGATTCGATTTCACAATCTGCGTCACCTAAAACTGATCGTGAGTCGAGAAGCTTCGATGCAGCAAAGCCACAAGTTCTCGAGCATGGCGACCACGTGCTGGGCAATGGAGAATCAGTCGGTCGCGAAAAAAAATACTTCCAACTTCGACGTGTGAAAGTTCCCGGAGAATCTACTAAGTGGATACAAATTCCTTGTGAAAGCAAAGAGAAAAAAGCTAGCTACGAAGAGGTTATTTTGGCAGGTAAGTGACTTGACTACATACCGCGTATGAATCCTCTGAAATAAGGTAACGTTACTAGAATTGAACGTGCGCATAATGCTACGTCTACTACTATCTTTTTTTATCTAATATTGAGGGGTTTCAATTTCTCATTTTTCCATCAGTGAAGGATTTTTTCGTGTTAACACCGAATGGTGTTCTTGCCGGGTACAAACAACCACGCTTGTAGAGTTTGTATACTAGAGCACGTGTTCGTTGTTGGGGGTAACCAAAATTATCCGTTTAGCTTGCGTATGTATGAGAATTCGCGCCAAGAATTTTACGGGGTGAATCTCGAGGTGAATCCTCATCAATAATGACATCGAAATTTTTTTCCTCAATTCTTTTTGATATCCATACATTTTCTTTAGTAATTAAGGCCCATCCCTAGTCGCCCAGCTCCTTTTGATACAATGTGTCACATTTCGATTATTATCCGAGCCCAGGCGTCAAAAACGCAAAAAAGGCCAACGCTGCGCGAATTCAAATCCAACACATACGTCCAAAAAAATGTTTGTTTCGTGCGAAAATAGAGACTAGAGATGGTTTTTACATTTTTCGTAATGTAATGTTTTTCGTAACAATGTAAAAACCATTTCTAGTCTCTATTTTCGCATGAAACGAACATTTTTTTGGGCGTATGTGTTCGGAATTGAATTTGAATTTGCGCAGCGTTGGCCTTTTTTGCGTTTTTGACGCCTGGGCTCGGATAATAATCGAAATGTGTCACATTGTATCAAAAAGAGCTGGGCGACTAGGGATGGGCCTAAATTATAAATTTACTAATATAAGATGCATCTTATACACGGTGGCCTGTCGAAAAGAAGCGTGCTCAGCTGTGTGCATCCATTTTATTTTTGTGTCATTGGCAAATTAATAATTAACTGCTACAACAAATGTATAATTTGTAGAAAAAAAATTAGCTTAGAAGATTGCTGTGCCATTTTCTTTGACAGTTGATCTTGGTAAATGCCTGACGCGAATTCTGAAACACCATGCACAATATATTACTAAAATAATATACAAGTACAGTATAATCTCACTATGATGCTATAATGATTGAAAGAGGAAGAAAAAAGTCTGATAGAACTTATTGCTCAGAGCAAACCTTTACAAGTTATACGGCTTGCAAAAGTTCATTTTTGCAGAAGCAGAAATCTTGAGGTTCAGTAATGTTCATTAATGGGTTTGCGGTGGCTAACTGTTTTTTTCTGACTTTTTCGGAAACAATCAATTGAAATAATATTATATTATTTTTATAAGGGGTCATGATTATTATTATAATTTCGGCTATGGGTATATGAAATACAACTGGAATGGAGTCTCGTTCTCTGAAAACGTCAGAGGAAAAAGTTAGCCACTGCAAACTCATTAATGAACATTACTGTTCATGCGATTCACATCATTGATAACGACCATGAAACAAAAGTGTGCAGCAAAATTATTTTCTACAACAGCGGAGCGAAACCAGCGAGTTTCCATTCTTGCTTGCGGATGAAAACTCACTCTCGTACCGCTATTGAAGAAAAAAGTATGTTCACCTAGGAGAAAACGGTCGTTCGCGCCTCGTATGAAGTTGAGAACACCTCGGCGCTCACCTTCATACTTGGCGCGCTAATAACTGTTTTCCCGCTCGGTATACAATGTACTATTTTTTCCTGTTTCTTTTACAGTTAAAGATAAGTTCCAATTGAACGAACCACTAGTAATCGAAGATGATGATGGGGCAATAATTGATGATATCGTCTTTGACTGTTTTCCTCTGGCAGTACTTCATATTTCTGAAAAAGCGAAGCTGCGCGGTACGTACTCATAATGACAACACAAGTTCCAAGGCATCAAATACATATTTTGGTTCTCTGTTTTATGGGAAAAATGCAACTTTTCATGATTTTAAAGAGGAATTCTAGTATACACAGTCTGATATCGATTTCGACAGAATGATTTATTCTTTCGAAATTAAAAATTCCCAATAATTGAATCATCTGCTGCCCGAAAACACCCGCTATATATATTGTATTTTTGTGAGACTCATGTTGAATTACATGTGTTGTATATGAAATATTGAGAACAAAATTGGAATTTGTCCGTAGAAGTTGATTTTCGTAACGATGAACTGACTTCTGAAAGTTCACTGGCAACCACTGTCACTGTAAGTGAAGCTCCTTCTTTAACAAGTGTAACGCACGAACCAGGAACTTCAAGAATATCAGCAGAAAACGTGGTGCGAGTTCAGTTTGTAAATTCCTTGTTCAGATTTAATGGAATTTAAAGAATAAACTTCCATAACACTGTAAAGTTATCTTATGGTGAATGAATCATTCTGTCTTTTTCCATAGAATTTGTTGAAAGTCATCAAGTCGACTCCAGGAGGTTTAGAAATTTTAGAAGAATATGAGAAAACAAAGACTCTGAATGCTCAAACTCGCAGGAAGCTTGTGAACGTTGTTGTTAATTCTTTAGTGGACAGATTCGGGGCACATCCATCCACTGCAGAAAAAGTCGCTTATGCGCAGAGCATAATTCTAACATTTCCTACTTTGAAAGACCCAGGATCTACGGAAGGTTATGTAAGTATTATTACATATTCCATTGCCATTCTTGATGATTGAATAGGGAGGAAGTCGATGCACAAAAATAAAATCGTTTGATATAGGAGATATGAGATAGGAGTGTTGGGTTGATTTTTAACTTGATTCACGGCCATACCGAATTTCTAGAAAATTGATGATCGAAATAATCACTGATTTCCTAATTTATTGAACTTATTTTTGACATGGGGTTTGGAATCACTTGCAAAGAAAACGGCTGGGCACGATGATCATTGCCATGGGTTCTGAAAGATGATATAGTAATTTTCAGTAAAAATTGACGGATCAAGTTCTGATGTTTTTTTCAAAGATTTTACTTCAGTCGCCCGTTCAACAGTCTTCGTATTTTGGATGGCATTTTTCCAATTTTCAATACTATTTTCCATGATTCTACTTGACCCACAACAATTCACAGGATACAGAACCCTGCAAGATATATTATGCTATTATTTTATTCTTACCTGTACTTCAGGAGGCATTTTATGACCCTGCGACAAGAAGTGGGTATATTTCCTGGAGATTAAGAACGATCAATCGAAATCAACGACATGACCTGAAATTATCTAAAAAATTGAAAACTGAGGACAAAGAACCGGAAAAAACAACTACTCCATCAGAAGAACTTCCAATACTCTCTGATGAAGAATATGCTGAACGTATGCTTTTTCTCAAACATGCGTGTCCTAAAACTCAAAAAGATGAAATTAAATCTGCTATGAAATTGACATTTGTAAAAAGAAGAACGACTCCCGAAAATATTTTAGAGCACTACCCTAAATTTGTCTGTACTTCATATCTTGTGAGTATTCATTATTCATTGTCCACAAATAACATCGATCCGATTGAATCATTTATTCACCATGATCTAATACTTTTTTTCAAAGATAAACTACGAGTTCTCTCTCTTACATCCAACTATAAAATTGGAAAACTTTTCACACCACAACATTTTCAAAGCAGCATCCTTACATATTGCTCGAAAGAATGATGTGCAGCAAGACGAAGAAGCAGGTTATTATTTCAAACCATTAACCCACTAAAGTCGGGGATATTCTAAGCAAGTTTGAGATTTCCTCAACAATATTTCACATCAAAATTTCAGTCTCTCACAGTATGGATTTTGTTGATTAGGATGAAAGGAGGTCTCATTGACAATTGAAATATTTTATGTGAAATCTATGGAACGACTCCATCACTTTGAAACCTTGTCTTGTGTTATTGAATTTTTTTCATAGAATGTTCGCTTGAATTGATTTAGATTGGGATCCTCATACTCGAGGTTTTATTACGCTACTGAGGATGCTCCCTCCTACTGCAAAGGGAAGAAAGAGAACAGATCGTGATAAGATCTCATCAGCGATAGATAAACTGATCTTGTTCTTGAAGGTATGTGGCCATGAGTTCACTTTTATATTATGACAGCCTAGGTGTAAGGGGGTTTCATCTAATTTTGTGAATTGATTGAATTCGTCTCGATTTTTATCGATAATGTTGTGTAGTATCTGTAGTATCGGTAGTCCAATCATACTAGGCTTTCCAGTCTTGTTTTCAAAAGGGATTAATGTTGGTTGAGGTGACCCAAAATCGTTAAGGAATGTAAAAACTCCCAACTTCTGAACTTCTTAATTAAAGTTAATGGGGTTGAGTACTGTACGAAAAAAGGCATTGTTATTGATATTTTCTCATATACATATTCGCTTCTTTTGCAGCTTGGAACTCCTTTGGAAAACGCGAACGTCAAAACTAAGCAGCCATGTCTATTGGCCGTAGGAGCAAATAGAGGTGCAATTAGCTCGTATTTTATTGCTGTAGATGGGCAATATCTGCCAACTGACGGACAGACTTCATTAGAGGCGTTCGATCAGTTATTCAAAACTCACTCTGTTTTGAATACTAAATTTGACGACAATTTGCTTAGCTTCTACCAGTTTATCCAGGTATTTTATTATAAGTTAAACGTGGATGAAGTCAAATTCACTCCTCGAATGAGAGAAGTACGCACGTGGCTAACTCACTGCAGTGGTTCATAGTTTTCTACATATGCACCATACACTTAATTGGTAATCCAACTATAGAACATGTAGCGATGGATGTTCAATAATATAGTGAACTAGAGCAATTTTTTCTGGAACCATCTTCAAGATGACCTCAATATGTTGTTATATTTGCTCAGAAAGTGTACAATCAGTCACTGAAATAGTTAAGCATCTCCGACGAAACCATGCGTTATTTTCTGGGTTAGAGTTACGTTTGAAGTGCTGCTTTCCCCCATGTTCACTAATTTTCAAAACATACTCAGGCTTTCGGAAACATTTAGTCAAGCATCTCGAACTCGATTATAATGATAATGTTGATCGAACATGTAGTGTTGATGACCCACTAGCGACTGGTGAATTTGTTGCCACGTCTTCCCAATCCAATGATTTTGAACATTCAATCGTCTCAGACCGTAATAGTTCCTTGATGAATCTTGATGATTCTTGGCAGTATGAAGATGATCTTGGTCGTGACCAACCTAATGCTTCACCTCTGAATAAATTTTTCTTAACATTGGAGTCAACTGGAATTCCAAAAAGAACAATTCAAACTGTTGTGGAATGTACTGCAAATTTATTGAGTGATGTAATGGATGATATTTTAGATATAACCAAAGTAGAAACTGGAGCTACAAATAGTTGTGTGGAAACTTATATAAATAATCAAAAAATTGAGATTAAGAAAGTCAAGAGTACTCATAAAAGGCATAACATTTATTCTAATTCAAAACATTTCGTTCAGCCAGTCGAGTTATCGATAGGAATGCGCCATGATCAAGTGTACGACAAGTCCTTGAATATCTATAAAACTGTTGCAATGCCCTGTACTATGACATATGTTCCCTTATTAGAGACACTCAAGTCTATTTTGTCTAATAAATCTGTGCGAAAACAAGTGAAGGCTGTGAAACCAGAAAACTCTCAGATGGTAGAAGATATAACAAATGGTAAATGTTTTCAAACAAATTCTCTGTTTCAAACTTCTCAGTACGGGCTGCAACTGCAATTGTATTTTGACGATTTCGAGACAGTCAACCCTCTTGGCAGTAAAACCGGTGCCCATAAACTGGGTGGCATATATTTTGTTCTTCGCAATCTTCAACCTCATCTCAATGCAAATTTACAATACATTCATTTGGTAGCACTATTTTATACTGCTGACATGAAAAATTTTGGCATGAACGCCATTTTAAAACCCATTGTTGAAGATATAAAAATATTGGAATCTAGAGGTATTCAAGTGGGAAATAAAGTTATCCGCGGCACAATTTCAGCGCTAAGTTTCGATAACTTAGGTGCAAGTATGCTTTATGGAATGGTAGAATCATTTTCTGCGACACATTATTGTAGAATTTGCATAGCGAACAAAGAAGAAGCTCACACCATGACAAAACCAAATCCAAATTATCTTCGCTCATCTACTAGATATGGAACCTATACAGAGCCAACTGCACCAGCTTCTCACGTACTGGGAATTAAAAATCCCACTGTGCTCAATGAATTGAAATATTTCAATGTATTTGATTTTCCCTCTGTGGATATAGGGCATGATGCATTAGAAGGTGTAGTCCAATTAGAAATCAAACTTTTCGTCCACGAAATTACAAACAACCTGAAATTGATTAAAATCTCTGATTTAAATAACAGAATCAAGACCTTCGACTATGGTATCATAGAAATGAGTAACAAACCCAGTCCGATAATATTAGACAAGCCTGGTTCATTGATTGGACAACGGGCGGTACAAAGTTGGTGCCTTATCCGCTATTTGCCTCTCATTATAAGTGATATCATAAAAAAAGATGAAGTACAGAAAAAGTGGCACGTCATAGAATTGCTGTTAGGCATTATGCAAATGATATTTTCCCCAAAAATTAGTAGAGGTATGATACGTGAATTAGAATCTTTGATAGATGAACATCACTCCGAATTTCAAGCCCAATTTCATAGGTCTTTATTACCTAAACACCATTTTATGATCCATTACCCACACGTAATCGAACGTATGGGGCCACTAATATTTTTATGGTCCATGAGATTTGAAGCCAAGCACAGTTATTTTAAAGATTTAGCTAACAAATATTGTAATTTCAAACATATCGCCAAAACACTAGCTGATCAGCACCAACGTTACATGTTCTATAATTGGATTATCAACCAGAAAGATCTGGACACAAAGATCCAGGCAGGCCCGGGACACTTTGTTAAATACTCCGAAATAGTTCACGAACTATTTGTAGAGTCTAGTGATATAGATATAAGTGCTAATACCTCAGTATTATCAGTAAATAAACTGAATTTTATATTTCCTTATAGAGTAAGATTTTTCATTACAACGCATACCGACAACACTGAGTTGCCTATCTTTCAAAAAATCCATAAATTATTCGTTCATAATGATATTCCGATGTGTCTATGTAAGAAGTGGAAGAGTACACATTTTGATGAAACTTTATGCGCATATCAAGTCGAGGAAGACATGTCGAATTCCTATAGCGTCGTGGACATTTCGTCGTTGCATCATAAAGTTGCATACAACCTTCATCAAGCGTATGATAGTATCAAAACTTATATAGTACCTAAATATGCCATCATTTTTTAAGCTAAGTCTAGAATTAATTCATACGTACGTTCTCTAAATGCAATTGTCAAACCGTACTTTCATAATTTCGATTTATATGTTCTCTCATATGACCTTTAATATCGTCCTGATTATCAGAATTGATGATCAAAGCTCCATACAATTTTTTTTTGCCAAGGTCACTACTCTATAAATATATGTGATAAATCATTGATGTGATGAAAGTTTGAGATATTAAAGACTCACATATAGTTCCTAAGTATAATTTTTCGTTATTTAAGCGTTATCGTGCATAAACTTTGCAGTACAAATTTTATACATATGTATAATATAGAGATACATTCCAAGAGGTTCCGGTGAAATCTTGCACAGCCAACTCGACACTACCAAAGTTTTTCGTCTGTTTCTCGCAGGCTGGCCATCCCCTTTTCAATTTCAAACAGTCAAAGGCCGTGAAATGATTAAATAAATGACAGTTTAAAATTAAAAAAGGGATGGCCAGCCTGCAAGAAGCGGACGAAAAACTTGGGTAATACCGAGTTGGCTGTGACTGCGAGGTTTCACGGAAACCTCTTGGTGTGTCAAAGTCACTATTGTTAACATGAATATAAAAGTGAAAAAGAGAAGACTGGAATTACTTTCTATAACCAAAAAATTGTAGTAATATGTATTAACGTACATACAAATGACAGAAATTTTGTTCAAAAACTTGAGTGTTTAAAAGCATATGTTAAATTTCTATATCGTTTTTAATATGTAATAAAGTATTGCCTTACATATATAAGGGCAGGTCCACCGATTACTTGTAAACGATCCGGGATCAAAATTTCAGTTTGTCTGCAATTTTGATATCTCATAGTGTGTATTGAGATGTAAAAGTCCACCAAGTATTAGAACTCTGAGCCTTACCGTTCAGGAGAGACGCGTTCATTAGTCTTTCAACTTTGAGTACATTGACTTTTACATTAGAATTTTTATCCCATCTCTACGCAAACAAAAGAATTTGATCAAACGTGTTTTTCATGTAAAAATATCTGATCTTTCCGAATATAGAACTTGTTTTAAGCTAGATTCTCGAAAACCATCAAAACAACACGTGTTTTTTCAACGTTCCCCAATTTTTTTTGTTTAAATTTGATATTTTCATCTGAAAGCTTGCAGTTTTTGAATAAAGGAACTGAAATTTGTTTTGGGTGCTCGGAATGGTATCAGGCGGGAGTTGCATTTATGTTTATTAAATTGAGTATAAAATATTTTTTTTTCATTATTCAGCGAAGAATCTTCATTTTATGGTAGGTAAAAAATATAGCTCTTTCACAAATGAGAATAAAATGAAGATACTTTGCTGAATGAGAGAAAAAAAAAAAATTCGTACCTAATTTAATGAACATAAATGCAACTCCCGCCTGATACCATTTCGAGCACCCAAAACAAATTTCAGTTCCTTTGTTCAAAAACTGCAAGCTTTCAGATAAAAATATCAAATTTGAAAAAGAAAATTGGGGAACGTTGAAAAAACACGTGTTTTTGTTATGGTTTTCGAGAATCTAGCTTGAAACAAGTTCTATATTCGGAAAGATCAGACATTTTTACATGAAAAACACGTTTGATCAAATTCTTTTGTTTGCGATAGAGATGGGATAAAAATTCGAATATAAAAGTCAATGTACTCAAAGTTGAAAGACTAATCAACGCGTCTCTCCTGAACGGTAAGGCTTAGAGTTCTAATACTTAGTGGACTTTTACATCTCAATACACACTATGAGATATCCAAATTGCAGACAAATCGAGACTTTGATCCCGGATCGTTGAAAGATAATTGGTGGACCTGCCCATACATATTGTTTTCATTGTAACCACTTTGTTATTATATCCTAATACCATGTAATACTAATATTTCACACCACAAAAGTGTTCCATGGGAGCGACTTACACCATAATATCACAGTGTCTTCAGAATTCAGTGTCGCTAGTTCACATACGATAGTGGTGATGGTTCGACAGAAAACAACACCTCCTACGCGTTGTTTCAAACTCCATGAGGGTGTTACAGCTGACCATTAACACTCGTGGTTGTGTGAGCACTCCACACCATACCGTGCTAGTACTAACATAATTCAGTGTCGCTGGTTCACACCGATAGTGGTGATGGTTCGACAGAAAACACCTCCTACGTGTTGTTTCAAACTCCATGAGGGTGTTACAGCTGACCATTAACTCTCGTTGTTGTGTGCGCACACCACACCATACCGTGCTAGTATTGACATAATTCAGTGACAATTGATTACACTTTTATGCGTTATGACTCAACACTAATAATAACACCTCCCATATTCTTACTTTGACATCGCCAGAGTATTGAAGCTGTGAATTAACACCTATGCTCATGTGGATAATGTACACCTTACTGTGACGATCGATTTCATCATTAAATGTTACATATTTACACCATGAAGTGTTATTATTCCATACTGCACTAACACCTCTTATGTGTGAATTTGAATAACACTTTCAGTGTCGATTAAAGTGGTGTTGTTCAAAAACACCGTTCGTACACCGTACATTTTACACTAGCAATTTACACCGCTGGTTTACACCGAAGTAATGGACCTATATAGACCACGTTGTGGTGTTAAAACGGTGTTAAATTTAACACCGCATTTTTTACAGTGTATAGAAGTAGTCGATATTCGGTAGCCCGCGGGCAACCGGTTCTCCGCGAATTTCGCGAAAGGGTAGTTATTTATTTTTCAGGGGTCAACACACTACGTGTATCTCCAGTCTCATTTTTTATTCATAACGAGGATCAGCCGAACTCTATGGAAGAATAAATTTACTCCAGGAATACGAATCCGTTGAGATGGAACTTTTTCTTCAATTCATAAATAAATGGAAAAAGTTACGATAATTTAGGAAAATCGAGAAGCTATTCTCGAGATAAATCGAAGACGCTCATCTCCTTTTGTCGTGATTTTACGGCACGCTACAAAACCACAAAGAAAACTTACCGAGGATCGATTCAGGGCGTTAGCTAAAAGAAAATCACGCCTCGAGAGACGAGTTGAACTAGAAAAAACTGTTTGAAAGAGTCCTGGTGCCATCGGCTGCTAGTTTTCACGTTGAAGAATTCTTTTGAAATTCAGTTCAGAGATCCTTTCGATCCTTTACGACTAAAGGTAAGAAGGCCTTTCGTGTTGCGGTCGAGTCGAGCAATTGCGCAAACAAAGTCTTTTGCGAACTCCCGTAGGACGTTGGGTCTAATAGTTTCCTAAATGGTTTCCAATAGCTGAAAAGTGAATGCTTGAATAGCATCTTGCCTGGAAAGAAGATGCGCGATATATCTGAAGACGAGAGTTTTTCGACTCTAGCTCTACGGGGACACTTCGAACGAACACAAAGATCTTTTAAAGGGCACAAAAGTTCTTTAAAGATCTTCAGATTTTCGAATTCGCAAAACGTTCGTTTATCTTCAGTATTTCACCGAAAAAATAAACGATCGAATAAAATATACGCCAAACAGTATAATTTTCTAATTGCATCATGAATCACATCATCGAATGGGAAAAAAAAAATCCTCTCGCGTTCCCAAAATCGAATTCTACGAAGCAAAGGAATCATTGTTTAAATTTTACACAATTTGATGATCGAACAAAAATTGTTCCGTTGTCGAAGAATTCTTTCGTAGGATGCTTCATAGTTATTTCTAGCTCAACTATGAGATAACAAAGTTTCCTGTATAACGTATATCGTTATGTCCAAACGGAAACAGAATTCATACCGAAAAGATAATATGAATACTTCATGGAATCGTGGGTAGGATTTTGTCGTCTGTACTTTAAATGTCTGAAGCATAACGATTTTTGTAAGAAAAAAAAAAAAAGAAAAAAAAAGAAAAAGAAAGGAAAAGGAACTAGACCAGACGTATAGCAACGAGATTTCAAAAGGTTTAAATGTCTCGGAAATGCTTGAAGCAAACCCATTGAAATTGTTACCTTCGTCGCAATATTTTGTGCAACTTTTCCTTTGTGGATCAGCTGAAGTAGGTATACGACCTGTGCGCAATGTTAAATCACTCTATACATAAACCGAACAGGTAAAACTCTCAGAATCTTTAAGACCAGCTGATCTTCGAGTCAGCTATTCGAGACTTTTAAAAAATATCTGGTATGGGTAGGTATACATGAGACTTTCGGTTACACTGTGAATTTTTCGAACTACTTTTGTCCTAATATTTCGTAAAACTATTCTTTTCATCCCCGAAGAGGTATACGAAAAAAAAACCCTAAAAAATTTATTCGATTTTCTTGAATAGTTCTACATAAAATCAGAGATAACATAATCTCAGTAGTTTACTAATCGAAAAAGCTGAATTGCAACTCATATTTTATCAGATTCCCATGGTAAAAAGTAGAAAAAAAAAATGTAATGAAAGGAAAAACACATTAGAACGTATATCGTTCTGAAATCATTAGACGTAATGGCTGTAGCTTGTGCCTTATTCAGTATTTCCCATTAACAAGCAGGTCATAATTCCATTTCATTATATTATATGTCCTGCGACTGTGGTATTTGGCGCAAACTCCATATTATATATAAACGAGTTTAATTGTAATTATAAAAGTCGCATGTAGGTATATATTAATTTCCTTTTTTATTTCACGATAAAGAAAAATCTTTTTCCATAATCGCAAATCTCCCTTGATTAATGAATCTATAATAATTAGTCCGTAGCTACAACAAGCCCTGGTTGAAATCGATTAAGATAGGTAGAGGCTGTAAGAGAATGAGGAGAAGAGATCAACTCGAGACGTAGGCACGGGGTAGCTCTTCGGGTCTCCTTCCTTACGCAGCGTGTAGCGGTGCGACAAAGGAGATGCAGACGCGCGACAGGTGCGGGCGCGTGCCCTCAGCCAATAAGAAGCTGCCATTTCGTTAGCGCAACACAAACTCGCTCACACGCATCACATACGAGGAAAACCGTATGTAACATACGGAAGTACCTACGCGAAGCGAACCGACCGCGGTGTGCTGCTGCACCTTGCGCCATCTTTCACTGTCGTTGACGTTGGCTCGTGTCTTTCTTGATATTTCATTGATAAAATTCCAGAAACATTCACAAAAATTAAACGCCGGCTAATTATACCGGAACATTTTCTATACCCATGTTAACTTTTCGGTAGAAGCCGTTACTCTCACCCGTATTTCCGCTTTTCTAGTCACTCCGTATCATAGAAGGGAAGCTCATTATTCACAGAATTCTTCCTCTTTTTTTCTTTTATCGAATACGGAATTCTTCGTTTTCGAAACTCGTTGAAATATCGAGCTATGTAAAATAGTCGTTTAATCTTATCAATGAATACATGCTTCTGGACTATAAACATTTACATCGCATATATATCCACCTACGTATATTATAGTATCAGCAATTATCGATTAAACGGAAGTCAGACATTGCTGAAAGATTGTGCGAGCTTTGAGAATTTTAATCAGACGCAGGGACAGCAGGTGATCACGAGAAACAAATAGTGGTATATATTATTCACGGATTGCATACGATCTTTGATAATGAATAAAAATTTCGAGAGGTTTAGGAAGAGGATAAAAAAGATCATTTTTCTTTTCTTTTCGAAGATCGTTAATTCTTCTAAGTAAACACCATGTGTGGTATTCTGAACCTTGAAATTCGAGATACTTACCTGAGAGACTTATAAGAGATTAATATTTCAGTTAGGTAAGATAAAGAATGGCGAAATTAAGTCCGTAAGATTATCGACGTGATCGTAGATCGAGATTAAATACAACAAAGTCTTTGAAGTAACGAAAGCTGATGAAGAGCGAGAGATATGTTCACTGAGATATCTTGACTCGTTATCAAAAGACCTTTGATCGATATGAAAATGGTATAAATGATGGTTACCCTCATAAGAAATCGAGACAGAGACCTTGTGCAAAAAAATTGAGGCCTTCGCACGTATCGATTAAATTGTCTGATTAAAAAAATCGCTCAGTTTTATATGTTGATTTTAATCAATGATGTGCGCGTCTTTTTGAAAATTAATTTTGACACATATGTTTTACGAGTTAAATTTCGTTTATACGGGAAAATAATTACGCCTACTAATTAATAAGACCGGTGAACATCCAGGGACTTTCTCCTCTGGCACGTTTATCACAAATGTATGGTCTTAAAGTTAAACGGTATAATTCGTCTGAAATGTGTTGCGGTTTGAGACACAGCACTCTATACGGTAACCCAGAGAACATACCGTACCCTGACTCACAGCTGGCCCCTCAAGCGAAACCCAAAAGCTTGCCACCGCGCTGCAGATGAACGAGATAAAAATTTTATATTTATGACACTGTTGCTGAAGATCGAAATGCAATACGAATGGCGAAAGGTATACAACTGTTGTGGCTTTCCAATCACTCACAATCGTCCAAGATCTGTGAGCCACCTTTGAGCACTTTCCTATTATTCTCTAAAATCTATAATTGGGTTTTCCAGAAAAAAAATTTGTTTCACTTTTTGGGGCGCATCAAGTAGAAAATAACTCAAAATAGTGGGATCATTTTTTTTTTTTTTTTTCCGATGAAAATTGCGAATGTTATAAGCAATTGAAGTTCACTGATTTTGATATATATAGATATACCTTAACATGGGTGACGTCATATTGTTGTAGTTTTCAATCTGTTATATCAACGGCAATTTTTGTTTAAACGAAAAAAGAAAAAATACGTCCTAATCATTTTTCCCCATACTACTGGAATATGAAATAAAAAAAAATTCGTGGAAGACTCAATTTCAATGGGTTATCTCGGATTTAAAATTTAACTGTATTTAGGTTGATTCAAAATTTCATCATACTATTCGCATTCTCATAGCATGTGACATCGCGTTCACCAACTGCACATATACATTGCTGAGAATTCGTGACTCAGGAGTCAAAGGACTGGCTCATACACCCTATGAATCATTCTACATCACGGGCGACTGAAAGTCGCGACTTTATTCGCACGTTTGTCTCCTCCCAACTGTGCAATGTGGTTTATCCTCTTGGAAGAATAGAGAAAAAACGTATTAGTACTCACAGGTGTGTTGCTAAGAGCGGTATTCAAGAGGTGTTCAGAGCTTCTTCGAAGTTTTCGATCCTCTTATCCGAGTCAAACAAAGTTATGAACTTTAGTCGTGTAGGGTAGAGCCAGAAATATATGTTTTTGGTATCATGGTGTTAGTTAATTCGCGAATTGTAGAGTTTCTTTAGAATTATGTCTGCTCTGAGAACTCAACAGACTTTACTGTTTGTTTAGCGAGATAATCGAACTGACAGTACCAGAGACTCTGCAAGAAGAGATGATCAGGAAAAAGGACTAGATATAGAAGAGAGATAAGTAATAAGCTTTGTTAAAACTCTGACCACAAACCGTTCAGCTTAATTTATCGTGTCTTTATTTTCATTTTAGGGGAAGCTAATGACTCCGACGCGCCTCGCACGCGGATATTACTTCCAGCATATGCTTGGCACGTGCGACGTTCGTGTCCTGCATTAACCAAACGAGGAACCTGCACGCGTGCTGTTTAGTCTGCTGCGTCGCAAACCGCACAAACATCGGGGGAACCGAGAGAAGACACCCTTATACATGCCTGACCCTCAGCTAGCGCGTGTCTTTAAAAGCACGCAACAGATGACACCAGTATGACACATCGATAAATGATCCAGTAATCATGGATAATTGAATTAGTCGTATTGGCTAATCGGAAGATTTTTATTAAATTTATTTCTACAATTTTTTCCAAGGATCAGTTATGAGCATTTGATGGTTTTAATCCAAGCCGAAATTCGTCAGCTGCATAGCGTATGAAATGCGGAATTGAAATGCAATTTATTTAATTATTTATCGGTATAACATCGCGAATAAATTTTTTTGCAGTTGATGTAGCGATCGGAGTTCGAGTTTGATGTACATGTAAAGTCGTGTATCGTGGCACATACATATCTACAAGGATTTGCTGCAGTAGGGAATTAGCGACTTTGACCAATACTGTAGCAGAACAGGACTGCGTAAGCGGATCATAGATCGTACGATACACGTTGTAAATCCGTTCGCCAGACGGGTAAACGCAATTTCTATACACCTCGTTGGTCAAAGCCAATCCGCCGAGCACTACCACAGCGAGATGTTACATTTCAACCATCGATTTTGACTTTGTGTCTTCAGGCTTGATTGTGTTTGTACACCGAGCTGATTGCAAACTTCATTCCAACGGCTTGAATCCAATCAAGATTTGATTAGCTGATCAAAAAAAACTCCGATACAGGTAGATTTTCATATTCCTTCTTTTACTACGTTAAATTAGATTCACTATAAGCCACATGCTTGAGATTATCAATCATCAATTACTTTGTGCAATAGTGTAAACCGGGGTGCGTCGATCCTCGCATTGAGGCCACGTGGCTGTTCAGGAATTGAAAACTACGGAAGAGAAACCAGGTGGCAAAATCATCCCCTGTTTCCGAGTGCATCGGAATGTTTAGAGGGTTTCCAAGGGTAGGGGGAGACAGTAAAGTTTGAATAATCCATGTGAGGGGTAGAGAAAATAGGGACCCTAATAATTTTGGGTCTTATAGAAGAGGAGGGGTTGGTTCTATCGGAATTCGAAAGGGAGCATATACCGGGTCCAGGTGGGGTACCTCTTATTGCGGTCCCCTTATTTTTGGGCCTTACTTTTAGTGGGGAAAGTTATATTAAATGCATTGATTGCGTCACCCTCCGTGCACATGTGACCAGGTGTTCTTCTGCAAAGGCCATGAAGCAATGAGCAAAGGAATTTTAGCGACCTAGATCACGATTATTCGCGAAACAATTCATGGGGAGGATATCACCTGGTGAAAACGTCCCCTGCGGTTCATTCTCTATGCTACGTTATGTACATATAGGTACGCGTCACTTTGGATACGTGTATCAAAGATCAAGAGACCACCGAAGGTTACCTTACACCCGACACGCGACGGAATGAACATCTGCAAATTCCGGTACACGTGGCGGCGCAAAAAATAAAGTAATAAACATAACAAAACTACAAAAAAAAGACAATTTACATACAGCAGGCGCCTGGATAATCCTACTTGAATTTAAAAAGGTTGTTATTACGCAATTTGAGAACGACTTTAGCGAGGCTAAGCGAAGTATAGCTAATGATGGTAGGATGACTAGTACCCGTGCAGATAAATTTCAAATCGTTAAATAAATCGGCGATGATCGCTGCAGTAAACTACTGGCTAATTAATTTTTCGGACCAAGCATCTTTCCAGGTCTAATTTTGACGAGAAATTAATTTTTCATCGATGGGCACGATCGTTGCTAAGTCATGCTTTTTCGAAATTGATATTCTCCAGGTGCAGCGACGTGGTGAGTTGAATAATTTTCACTGCCCCCATGAAGGAGTATATTTGATAAAAAAAAAAATCAACTCAAGAAAATTAATTAATAGTGTGGAAAGAAACAGTTGTAACTTTTAGATGAAGGCAATTTTGCTACTGCAATTTCCATGACTTTTCTTAACGGATTAAAAAAGGGTAAAATTGTGACTTCACTACATCCTGGCAGCTGCAGCAGCGAGTAAATAAATATGCTTTAGGAATCAATACGCATATGGGGTATAGATACATACATATGTATACAAGTATGGTATATTCAGAGTAAAGGAATTGACGGAGTTTCATATACCTTTGAAAATCACCGGAACCTTAGGGCACCTGGACATCGGATATAGGTGCACGCGTGCACGTAGTTTACGGTACTCTGTTTCTGACGTATCACCTGGTGATCACATGCCGAAGGATTGTAGCAAGGGAGTTTCCATTTTTCAACCCCCTTTAGAGAAAAGAGGATCCTATTTGCAGGGAGGGGAGAGATCGGTGAAATCGTCACCTGGATATCAGCCTGCGAATCTTTTACAAAGAGTTCTCTCGAAGGGGGGTTGTGCTTTACGGTGGTCTCCAGACCCTCAAGGGTTGCTAAACATTCCCATATATTTACATACTGATGAAAAACAAATCCGAAAAATAAAATATCACAAATATTCCGATAAATTTGAGAAAAAAAAAATTAAAAAAAAAAGGGCTGCATTCGTTCTTGAGATCATTGCATCGCTGTTCAAAAGTATTATCGACTTTGTACAACGTAAAGGCTGAACCCTCTAAAGGGATGAAAAAGTGTAGAGATCATGGCAGTTGTTTCAGCTGTCTTTTACTTACTCGATCACCTCTTTCCCTGTAGTAAAGTACAAGTATAGCAGTAGCCTCCTAGGTTTGCATAGTAACTAAATAGGCGCGTGGCGGGCTGCAGGAAATGAGACTTTTTTTGCCACTTTTCGAGAATAGGAGAGCGAGAAATTTGATAGGACAACGGACGCTTCTACATTAACAGATATGATCGAATCTTTTGTTTGCTCTCGGTCTTGTCCAAACGAACTATGCATAAGTAGTACCGTGCGGCTGTATTATACAGGGGTAGGTGAATGTAGGTATTCTTAAGCTTGGCTATTGTGTTCGAGGGGTGAATTAGAGTAATAAGGCTTCGGCCTCGTCCTACGTGACCAAAGATATTTTTATTTTTATATTTTTGGTTAATGAGATATTTTCAAATCAGAATCAAGACCCGCGGGTCTTCGCTATATGTTGCATTGGTATTTAAGTTCGGACCCTGCGGTCTCGTGGACAAAGTTGTATGTATAACGGATCTAATTCATCTAGGGGAGATCCCAATCGGAATTAGAAAAAATATAACTCATTTTAAATATTCGAGTCACCGAGCATCTGTCCTCGAAAACCTCTCGTAATCATCTAATGAAAGATCTTACGGGTGCCTCCAACATACTGACCAGCAAAAGCAAGGGTATAAAAAACCTAACACGCTCAACTCATCCTCGACAAATGCGGACTGCTCAGAAGTCATTTAATTCGTTATCCAAACGATCACCCTGAAATTAAAGCGACTAACCATTCTTCAATTTCCGTGTAACAAGCTTTACTCCAAACTCAATAACGACGTGTAGAAAAAGAAAAAAAGAAAAAATTACTTTGCACTAAAAAACCTTACAAGTTAAAAGAATAATTATTCCAAGCTAATTATTCCAAGTCGAAGAATCAGTGAAATAAAAGAAGCTGATCAACTATAGCATTATTCTTGATAATTTATCCCGGTTCTAATAGAAATTCTATAAAATAATGAAAGAAATAATACTACTAAGGCTCATGCCTGCAGTCTGGAGACGACTGACCTATACAGCAGTGAGCAAAATGAATGAGATATGTTGTGAGTGGTTGCCGAGTTTAGTATTGTTTATGAAACAATAGCGTCTGGGCCGAGTTCAATTGCAGGGGTAAAGGAGGGCTGTGCTCCCGTATACATATAGGAACCAGGAGTTCCCTTATAGTTATAGGTACCTACGTCGGCGAGAACCTCCGCTTAGTAACACCGCAATCTGCATCCCCCATCTCTGACAGGATATCGCAATACGATGTAACCGCGCAGGGGTCCACGACACGACATCCATGTGCTGCCTCCTTGATTCAGAAGACCTGTAGGAGGGGTTGAGGGTTGGGGGTAGGGAAGCTGGAGGATTTCCTGAATTGAAATTCTCCAGACGGCGTGCGTTTAGTAAACGAGAATTTCATTGTGTTAGAAATTAAGCCAGCTATCCAGGACCCCTGCACCAACTCCTGAGCATCGGGTTTCACTCTGACCAACCTAGACGCGAAGGAATCCGTTCCGTTACGTCAGGTAATTTTTGTTATAGATCGATTCCTGGAGTTCGCTAAGGCACGTGCAGGTAAGGTAAGGTTTAGAAAAAAGAACGGTTCTTCTGTGTATCGTGTATTTTTTTTCTTTTTCTTTTCCTTCAAGAATTTTGTTACTACCTGACTTTCCTTACATTGAAAACTACGATTGAATCGAAGACGGTCCCTCCCTTGACAGAATAACCAAGAAAATTGAGAACTTTTAGTGCGATCCTGGTCCACAGAACTTTTTGACATTTTTTTAAACTTCTACTCCTAAAATCCCTTAGGGTCTATGAAACTGGCACGCGTACAAAATCTTACGCTACCTTCTCTAAACCGGTCCTAAAATTTTCGGAGAAAATAAACGCTCGCTTATAAGTCTTCCTGGGCAGGTAGAGTTTCATCTTTTATCTCGGTCTTTAGGGCGATTATAGCTCGTGAAGAATTCTTAAAAGTTCTAGAAGATCTCGTAACGCACTGCCATCATCATGCCGGTAATTTTGCCCTATTTTTAGTATTTTCAGTTTCGTTATTCTAATTTTCACCGAATTCAATTGTAAATTATAATCTTCAATGTCTTCAGAAAATGAAATATCATCGCTGCCTACACCGCGTCCATATCCAAAGTATCGAGTGGAGCTCTGCACGTGTGTTTTTCATCGCGGGAACAATTCTAATCATTGTTTTCACAATCGAACAGTTCGTCACTATTCTTTCCATTGTACAAAGTCGATGGGGTCAGTTCATCGAGGGAATTGACCACTGTTCGACTGGTCGAGAATATTTTCACATGTGTCATGGATATATTGTCAGACTGATCGAGACTATTGCTTTCCCCCCATCCCAACTATCTATCAGATATCGCTGCAGCAACCCTCTGACCACAACTGACCACAACTGACTGACTGACCATCAGCCATACGCAGTTGATACACCAAATTGTCGCATTTGTCCGAAAAATCGTAAACAACGAACAATCGACCCTTAACGATGACAGGCATTGTGTTATCTCGTATAGCTTGCAGGAAAAGCCAAAGAGATACGATTATTATTTGATCAATGTCCTGAATCTGATTGCGGAATAGATTGTGGAAGTGCGGATGATTTTCGGAGATTTCTTTACTTCTTCGATGAATGAGAGAGCGGTTCGAGAAGAGGACGCAGGAGTTATCAGATATCAATGTGCAGAGACGTGTCTGGAGATAAATTTACTGACGTTTACGTGTCCAGCACCGAAATTGTGGAATTCTTATTCCTGACAACAGCTGCACTGTGACACGAATATTCCAGAAGCTTTGACTGCGTTCAGAGTTCATACCATGATGGGAATCCCAGACTCCGACTGTGTGGATTCGATTGAACAAAATTGAACCTTTTTGTTTTTTTTTTTTGTTTTATTTTTTGAACGAAATTTAACGAAAACGTCAAGTCGATAAAACACGATTCTATAGTTTTTACACGATTCTGTTTTGTCCGGAGACTATTCTTTATTACTTCTGACAGCTTTATTCCTTGGATCTCAATAGCTCGTATGTCGTGGCTAGACGGGAACCATAAAATTTCAGACACCCCAGTGGTTTCCGTATAATTTGCGATTAAAAGCCAACCGCACAATTAATCTGGCCGATATCTTTTGATCTGAAATGGAAGCACCTGACGACGGACCTGACCTGGCGAGACCAGAAGGAATAGCTCTCGAAGAAATTGCTCAAAATAGAATCATCAATCGCTTTACGAAGGATGAAAAAACGAAACAGTAAAAAAGAGCTAAGCACGTAAGAAATGGAGTTTAAAAAAAAAAATATTAAAAAATGGCCACGTGCAGCAACATGGAGTGGTGTCAGCTGGTAAGGCTCGGAAAGAGGACCATAAGGCCCGATACGTTTAGCGGGTTTTTATCTAGAAAAAAATATCTTTCACGTTTCCAGTCGCTGCCGTTACTTGCGGTATCCCTATGTAACATAGTTTTTTTTTTATCTCGTAGGTAGGTACAGCTCACTTAGTATCGACAAGCGGTTTGATAAAAAAAAAAAAGAAAGATGGAAACCAAGGAGCCGAAGACTCCTATAATAAGAATAAAGCGAACTTCGAAGCATCTGCATTCGATCATGTCTTCGGCATGGGAAAAAAGAACTGGTTGAACTAAAAATCAAATTTGTCTCTGTAATTAATCGAGCAAATTTTTTTATTTTTTTATTCTTATTCAACCAAAATGTAAAAAGTTTAACGAACCACGGGATACGGCCTGCGCATTTGCGTGTGCGCGAGAAGCAGCGGGTTCTCTGACCCAAAGAGAGGCCCTTAAAGTCCCATAGTTACCCCCACCGAGCTACGGACAAGGGGCCCTAAGGCCCGAAGGCCCGAAGAGCCACGCGCCAGCAGCGTGCAGGCAGACTCATTGTCTTCTTGGTTCTATGTGGTTCCGTCTTCGTCGATCTCGAAATTCCCAACATCTGTCGGGCTCACTTCCGCGCTTAATACCTTCACTTGACAACAGCATCGCCATAGCGCGTCCCGCACCGTCAAGGCCCGCACAGGGCATCGCCCAACTATACTAATTGTCGGTTGTTTACAGACGGCCCTTCAGGACAGGCTAAAGCCCCGCGACCGTTACGTTTGAAAAATTCTAAAGAAACCGCAGACAAACGCGACGCCACGCGACGCCAGGTCGTATTTAGTTTATTCATTCGTACATCAATCATACCTAGTAATCACTTGTCACTATAGGTATATATATATCTGACTCAAGGCAATAGCAGATCCTTGATTTCAGAAATCATATCTTTTCTCTTGTTCTTGTGCCTTTTTTCAAACCAAGACAACCGGATTTTCATGAATTTTAAACCATCATGTATCTCGTATTGGAAAGCCTGAAAATTTCAATCGACTCGTTTACCTAATTATTTCTGTTAGTGAGAAGAAAAAAGAGACCGGATCAAAAATCATGACTTCCGAGATGTCGATTTCCTAATTAATTGACCAAAGAATGTTCGAATCAAGACACGCCTAAATCGCTTAATTCAAATCACGTTCAACCTGTCCAATTTTACCTGAAGACCTCATAGCATAAAATGCTCGTTAAGTTAATTACATGAAGAATCAAGGATGTATACTAGATCCCGCAGAGAATAATGATGCGGTGACAGTTAATTACCGAGAAAATTTTCGGTCTACTACATATCGACCAGGTGCAACAATAGGCGTGTTAAAATAGCTGTATTTGATCAAGGACCAAGTGTCTCAGGATCATGATATATAGATATAGGTACAATTGGTACAATTCCTGACTGAATATGTCGGTTTGATACCTGCAGATTTTTTTTTTTTTTTTAATCCCCCGAATATTTCATCCTCGTGAATTATCACCGCGCGTAGTATGGTAATTAAACAGCATCGATAAAAATTCGATCTCTCTTCGCGGGTGCGGGTCTCATTACTGTGACACCGCATCATTATACCGCTAGGACCCGGTCAATGTCCAACCAATTTCCTGCACAAATTTTAAGAGCGGAAGAACTACGCGTCTCAACTTCTTCTTCGGGCAGCGCCGGTAGCAGCGCAGAGCTGCTGCATCGGACCGACGCTGCGATGGACGGACGGACATCTGCCCGTGGTACGGCAGGTGGTGAACCTTTCTTCTCTTCTCTTCTCTTCTCTTCTCTTAACCTAAGAGAGCCACGCGACCGTCAGGATACGTCGCGTGGCCATATTATCTGACGATGAGTGAACGGTGGGGGAATTGGTTTTGCGAGAAATAAAATTAAACCTAATTACGCGCATTAAATTTATGTATCGCATGCGGCAATTAATTGAAACCAGTTTTATTGTAATTTTGTTGTTGTTTATTTTCTCGGTTATTTCGTTTTTTCAATTATCGATCATATTTTCAAAAATATCATTATGAATTATCTATCTATACCACCTACATGCATTTATTGTATAACATATGTATGTAAATTCAAATATAATTGTGGATAAATTTTTTTCTTATCTAGCAGCTATAAATACGCGTGGAAATAATAGGTATTGTGATCTCGTTACGGGGGAGAGGAAGGTGCATTCGTATGTACGTACGTACCAAGTTGAGCACCAGGTGCATGCTGCAGTTTGGTTCTTCTGCACCGTAGCTCACCTCTTATATTCGCGTTGAATTTCGCATTCAGTCGCAAATAATAAGCATTCAGAGAGATCTCGCGCGCGGCTCGAGGAAAAAGAGTTATAGAGTGGAATGGAATGGAATGGAACGGAACAGGAGCCAAAGAGTGAAGGAGAGCTAAGAGAGGAGTGAGGAATGATGAATGAGAAACGAAATAATGAAGAATATAATGCAGACTGCAGCACAAACGTATATAGCCACATCGGTAGCACATGCCGTATTCCCTTTCCAAAGAAATAATCACAAGACGTGATATAGCCAGTTTCTGCGAATGATCGTTGCAATTATTGATCAAAAATCCCAAGGAAATCAGATATTTTATTCAAACTGTCTAGATAAGTTTCATTTACTTCGTCAGCCTACGTATCACCCAAAAATAAAATTAATTATTGAAAAATTTGACACAATGCACGCCATACACTATATATTTTTTTTATTTTTTTCTATAGCGACAAGGGGCAGTAGCTGATTAGCCCTTTTACAATTTTTATTCATTTTTTTCATAATTTTTTTTCGTTTCAGAATTATTCGAACATTCATTAGGGAGAGATATATATTAGTCAAAAACATTACAGCCTAACAATAAATGATGACCCTATAGTCCATATATGTTTTACAATCGAACCGTATTTGTTTGGTCATTTTTTTTCTATCTGTGTTTTTTTTTTTTCTCTTGTCACCGGGGTGAAAACGAGTGCTTTGATTCCCAGTACAGTTGTACTAAGCTAGCGCATGAACCCCATAAGTTTTTACCAGGTTTTGTATTATAGCTGACGCAGTGCGGAGATATAGAAACGCCCGTAGGTACTCGTCAACCCTTTGCACAAAGAGGGGTCTCAATGCACATGATCGCGAGTCTGGAAAGAAAAAAAAGACCATAAAAAAAAGAAAAGAGGAAAAAAAAAAACCTATACAAGTGCCATGTAAGACCCTCTCTTCTCTTGCTTCCTCTCATAAACCGACTGTATATGTCACCCCACGGTGACATTTGTTTTGTGGTGTTTTTGCGGAAAAAAAAAAACTAGAAAAAAAAGGTATTTTTATTTTCATTTTTAGCCCTCTGCATATACATAGAACGTATAGTTTTTTTTTTTTTTTCTACCCCGTTCGTTTCAGACCCTGGGTGGAATTGGTGCGCACCAGAGAGAGGGTGGCTTCTTTAATTACATGCGATATACACGGTTTCACGGGGGTTATTTTTAACGAGTTAAAATGAAAATGGAAATGAAAATGAGAAAAAAAAAAAGAACAAAATTAAACGCAATATATCGCGGATCTCGTTCACCCGCAGACGTTTGTTTCAAATGAATGCTAACTGCACTGCTGCGCGATGTTACGCTATTTGTAATTACGAAGGGATGCTGTTTCATGCCCTGAACAACATTTCTTCAACCCCTTTACGTACACAAACGAATTCCCTTTAAATCACACATTTGTACGGATAGTCGCGTTTGGAAATACAGATCCGACAGGTTTTTCAACTCGGATTTGGAAGATTAATTATTCAACTTCGTATATATGAAGCATTCCCCACCAAACCAGACACTATTTTTTATCCTGACCCTCCCCGACATTTTTCGAAACTTTCCCAAAATAAAAATCTCAAAAAATATAAGTCACAGAAAGGAGAAAGAAAAAAAAATGCTTCAAGGTAAAAGTTATGGTTTTCCATCATCTCTTTATAGAAATGTATGTTCTAATTTTATCGACGTTTCGAAATTTTTGTGTAGGGTAACGAAAAAAAAGGTGGCTGGTTTGGTGGAGAATGTTTAATATGAGAAGCAAATTTTTTTGTTTTTTTTTTTCAAATTAGTCTGAATAATTTTTGGCCGTAACTTAATACAAGAAGGCGATACAATTATGGATCCCTTGGCTGGGCCAGACGTTAGCTAAACTCCTCGCTCGACACATGCAAGCTAACAGACGAGGAGGATCTAATCAGAGCCGGGGGGAGTCTGCGGAGGCTATTCCGGGTGCAGGGCGTTGCAATACGGCAACCTAAACTTACACCGTTCCGTAGTATTCTTGACTCTCGAAAGAGAGGTATATATACAAGTATATAGAGGAGGAGAAGGAGGAGATGAAGCCGACTGAGAAGACGTAGCGGCAGACAAGGAGGGAAAGAAGGGAGCGGTAAACTGAATAAAAAATAAAAAAAAAAAAAAAAAGAGCCCAAGAAAAAGAAGAAAAACTTGCGTGACGTCAATTGGAAAAGGTCCCACCGTGCCCCGCCTGGCACACGCGACCCATCCAGACTTACAACTTTAAATTAGCGAACCGAACACCTTGCCGACTCGGAATAGAGCTCCGATAGCTAGGCATAGGCATGGCAGAAGCCGAAGAACTCGACTTGGCCTGCTGTCAAAGGGGCTATTTGCACCCTCGATATAAATTTAAGCCAATCATTAACGCATCCACGAGGGTACTACTGCCAAAATATTAGCAAATAGGGCTCACACCCTATACTGATTTAGAATCGATAAGAATACTGCAGCCGATCAATTAAATCGCAATACGGTTCAGAAGATTTTTTTTTTCTTTTCTCACGTGACTTTGGAAATTTTCAAAATGTGCAGGATTTTTTGAAAATGAGCTACTCCGAAATATGTGCATTCATGATGATCACATTTATAATCCCATGGCATTTCATTCCGTTCAATAAGATATAAACTGAACAATGTTATAGAACAAAATATAATTTTTATCCTACTTTTAGTTAATATTCGACAATATCTTATTCTCTAAGAAAAGTCGCTTACTCAATTCAGAATTACCTGACATTACCAGGTTTCTACAAGATTCAAGAAATTTATTACCATACGTCTGCATTATTCAGTATAAAACTTTTACCCTCCCTCGTACTTATATCAGCATGAATATTTCATATGAAATTTCGATACGAACAAAATGCTGCGAATTTTTTTTTCTCCATGTCTACTGATAGTATAGAACACACTTATGAATTATTAAATAGAAAAGAAGAAGAAAAAAAAAAAAAAACCCAATTCTAATGAGATAAATAAATATCGAATTGAATTCTGCATTGTTTACAGTGGTCTGGCTCCTATGATCATTGTGAAAAAAAAATCTATAGATATCCCTAACGATAGTTAGCAGATAGGGTTAAAGTTAAGTGAGTAACCTAATTCGATATATATAGACGATTGACGTCTGTAGACGACTGGCTTAGCCAAAGATTGCATCGTTGACCCGGTGACGATGCCGTAAAACGACGCTCTGAGGAGGGTGTCCGTCCGTTCGTTCGTTCCTCGTTTCATATACACGTAGTGCAACAGCCGAGCTACTGAGTAGGCCGTTGACACATCGGTAGGTTCACCCATCAACACTAGTTCTTTTTCAACTGGCACAGCCTTGGACAATGCTGCTCGTTGTTTAAGTGACTCGCTTGTTAAACCAAGTTAAATTTTTATAATCTACTACTTTTTCAATCTACGTTTTATTTCGAACCATTTTTTTTTTTTCCATTTTTTCAAACTCACAGCTCACTTTTCAAAGACTTTACTCTGATTTATTGAAACGATTGATTGACGTCAATTTGACTTCATCAGGACACAAATTGTACCCAATTTTTTTTGTTCCTTTTTCTGTTCATTCCATTTTTCAACCCATAAATTTCCCGAAAGGGTTGTTGCCTTTTTTATTTCGTTCTTTTTTTTTCATACGGCGACGGACGCTTACGCGGAAATACATTATTTAACGAAGCGTGCGTGTATCTACTCTAAGCATCCCCTCATCCCGCACAGCTTCCTCGTAAACCTCCCCCGGTCCACGCATGTATGTATACGCGGGCGTATGCGATGCTGTAGGATATTTTTGGACCAGCAGTATACGATTTTCTAGCAACAAAGTTTACGAGATCAGTTAACTGTAAGGATTTACTAAAACTTCAATATTGAGTAGTTTAAGGCCGTAAAAAAAGGATTTTTCATTATGAGTAGATAAGTTTCTTCCCAGTTTATCGAAAGGTTTAGAATTATATAATAATCAACGAGATAAACGGCTGTTATCATTCTCCGAAAAATTTTCTTCATTCTCAAATTTAACCATAGTGTAAAATATTGAACTTTTAAGCAGTATATCTGCTCTTATCTCACATCCGAATTGGCATAAGAAAAACAAAATCGCGAGAGTAGAAAGGATCTTGACAGAAAAATTTTCCGATTAAAATATACATTTCAAGTTTTGATGTAGAGAAAAAAAAAAGAAACGTGTGTGCAATACACATCTAACACAAATTATCAATTCGGTTGCAAAGACGCGAGATTTAATGTTATTAAGAAAATGTTTACAGTCAAGTTTGCGTTGATGATCTAACGATAAGAATAATATTAGCTGACGCATTCGCGTTTGCGATTATAATATCATTCGGTGTTTAGTTATTTCTACGTCAGACGTTTCAACCTATGTTGCAGCAATGATCTCGTTCCTGTTTGTTTTATCAACTATGCGTATATAATTTCACGTGATTTTGTACATAGAGTCAATTTATACACCGTTAAGAAAATTCATAAAAAGCAATGACAAGCCTATGCGATTAACTTGTTCACATTTTGGGAACGCCTAGTGCTGTGGGAAGTGATTATTCCTTTATCTACGGTGAAATCAGTGATGTTAAATAAAGCACAGAAAGTAGTCGAGTGTTACTTCCGGTTTTCTATATATGGGAGAAGACTATGTGCACACGGTGAAATTCAAGCGATTTGAATCTTCGAAAATAAGCTTTTTTTTTCTAATCATTGGTTGGATTTACAGTGAAAGTCTTTGTGTAATTTTTGGCGGGAAAATTGTCGAGCACCGCAAAGCGAAAGATCAATAAATCTCCGAACGCGGTATAAGGTAGCAAAAATACTCCCACGATTTTCTCTCAGCTGATTCGGGGCCACCGTCCCAAATTCAAACAACGATTTTTGTACCTGTAAACCTTTGAACTTTAAACCTTAGGCTTTAAACGATCTACCTTTGTGTAAACCTAGCGTGGAAAAACACCCCCGCTAAGTCTTGGAAGATTTAAAGAGCTGCCTAGCCGGTTTTTTTTTTTTTTTTGACTGACTGGTAGGTATTACGAAGCCGTTGCATTTGGTTGCACAAGAAAAAAAAAAAAAAGATTGCATTGTAAGTTTTCCATCTCTCTAGACTACGACGTATAACAACAACGAAAAATTTTTGGGCCCTACGTCCTAGGTCAACGAAAATTCTTTGTCAAAGAATCTTTTTATAAACTCGAGGTCGGATAGGCCTACGGAATTATAAACGATCTTTAACTTGATCGATGAAACTTGGCACCAAAAATACGATCAGCTGAGATATATCCAACGAACGTACGTATTATGCAAATTACTCAATGGTCTATTCACTGTAGAATCCAGTAGCAGAGGTTCAAACACCTACTGCACGTGTGGCATTGAGTAGATATATCTAGGCATTTAAATTCCACGCTCTATTTTTTTATTTTCGCCGTTTAAATGAATCATCGGTTGCGTGGAAAAATAATTTCGAATTGAAAACAAAATTTTATTTTATTAAGAGAAAAGAATATATAATCGTAAGTTTAGATAACTAAAATACGTGAAATACATCTCCAAATTGTAATAAACAAGAATCTATATCAGATCTTTCGAAGTTCGCCATCGTAAATTGTAATGGTTGATATATTAATCGCAAATTTCAGATAGACGGGGAATTATATATGGGTTATTGCTAGAACCAAGATTACTGGTTCTCCTCATCAAGTTTCGGAGCAAACCGACTCGCCGTCTGTTCGAAGAAGAGTGGAGTAGTTATGGACCGGTATAAATACATATAGGAAGTGGGTCGCTGCCCTGTGGTAGTTGGAGGATGTTGAGCCGGCGACATTCGCTCAAAATTTAGCTTTGACTGAACGATGCAATAAACCGTCAAATCCTGAACAATAAATAACCAATTCGTTATGAATAATGTCTCTCTGTGTATAAGTATATATCTAAAGGAATAAATTCGATTGCGTGTGGTTAAACTGGGTACCCATAAACCAATATTATGCAAAATCGGTATAATCAATACTCTACTTGTTTTCATATTCCAGATATATCTTATAGCTATAGATATAGTCGCTTGCACATTTTCAAATCGCGCATTTAGACGATTAAATATAATTTTATGATTACAGAAACATACATCAAAGATGAGATGATGTTTCTTCAGACTCTGTTCCTCGATAGAAAGGTACTAGTACCTGGACGGTATAATAAAATGTGACGAAAATTCTCTGCGTATGAATACTTGTAAAGTAATTTAGCACGTTTCTTCTTCGTGCAATTGCATATAATGAAAAGTGCACATTTTTGGACAGTAAATGCTTCTTCAACTTGCCATATCCCTTTATGACCCTCGAGCATACCTTGTCTATACGGAGGTAGATGCACTACTGCGGCTATCGAGTTTAGGCTTATTTCAGGATTTTAGGTCCGGTGTGTCTGCCATATGACAATAACATCTGTGGCACAGGCTATGCCACCTCAAGGGCTACACCTATATAACTACTGTCTATACGCACGAAGCTTCAAGTCACGGCTAACCACCTACAGGTATGGCTTGTAGAGGTTTCTGGTCGGTTTTTGGGGGTGGGAACTCGGATGCGGATGGGCCATCTTGCAAGCCGACCACCGAAAATTTCGTTGCGATGTAAAGTACAGGTGTTCTCAAGCTGGTAACTAGCTGGACAACATCACACTCATTATTACTTAAATCAATATAAAATCATAGCAAATAGAGAAGAAGAAGAAAAAAAAAAAAAGAATTGGTCAAGTATTATAAACCGATTCAAGATTACTCTCTTTTTATTTTAATCAATTGCGATTAATTATTGGTCAGACACGAGGACTGGTTTTAAGCAATTCAATGCAAAATCGTTTCCTGTAAATTCTAATAGAAATACATAAAGAGAAATGAGAACCTTGGAACATTGAGAAACAGATGTGGATATAACCATTTTTGGAATAGCCCTAATAGCCTCACAGATATCCCCTCCTTACAAAACTCACGCCACTCTTTGGCAATAAATTTAAAAAGACCAGGTAAATTTGCAAGTCCAAGGGAGCGCAGAAAGCGGCTAAAGAAAACAAGTGTTGAACATATGTGCGGGATTAAGGCGGTTATTATATTGTCTAAAATTTGACGATAAAGGTGATGGTTGTTATTTGTCAAAAAGCATAATGCAATACCGAGGGTAAAATAATCCATAGAATATCAGGTAAACAATAAATCAATAAATATTTCAAACACGTGTTACCTCGAAGTTTTAAACAGATTTTCGAACACATAAAATATGCCTTAATATACTTTTGGCATATAATCATAAATTTGTATAAAATAAAAAAGTTTACGTGATACCTGGTCCAGAAATCGATCTTGCCGACACAACAGGGTTGATAATAAATCTGTGATCAAGTTACCTTGTGCAGATAGCGCTGGTTTACTAGTAAAGATGATAAAGCAGTATACTGCAGTACTAAGTTCAAGGTTTATATGTATAATATAAATGATGTTTTATTACGAAAACTAAAAGTCCGCGTAGCATACCTAAACGAAGATAGAAAAACTGACTTGATATGAGCGATGGATTTGATTCCGTTAACGGTACTCGGGTTGTATCATAACCTAAAAATGCACATCGATAACTAAAAATTCTAGGTTATGTCTCGGGTTTTTCACTGAGATATCTACAAACGAGACTGGTTTTATTATACGTAATAACCAGCCGGTACTTGGGTACAAAGTTCATGGCATTATTATTGCAATAAGGGCGTAGAACTTCTAGTTAATGACAAATGTCAAATGAAAATTGAACGTTATTAAGAAAAGCAAGAAAAGAAAAAAGAAAAGAAAATGAAAAAGACAAATTTTTAACAACTAAAATCTGAATGAATAAACGCTAGTTTTACTCACCGCTGTGACCGGTGTTACTTGATGATTGACCCATAGTCATAAGCATACGCAGGCACCAAATAACAACGACACCCCGCACTCAATAATCGTCCATTTAAATAAAATAACGGCATAAGAGAGTAAAATAATGACACATTTTAACTAAATATCACATCGTTCCGCAGAGCAGCTATGGACGGCTGCGACGAGCCTCGCTATTGGATGACCTCGTCGCATACGCTCGCGCACGATTGTTTCACATTTTTGCGGGACCGTTCGAATCAGGTATTTTATAGGACGATTACGAGGCTGCAATTAATACACGACACGTTAAAACGGCTGATTTTTATTATAAAGAAGCGCAGAGGTCTGGGTTTTTACGTCAAACGGATGAATAATCATTCATTATTCATTTGTATGAGTAATAAGCTGTGGATACAAGGTTTTAAATAGATTTTAGGGCAGAGTTCCACCTCGTGCAATTCAAATTTTATCAAATTTTTGCACAGTAATTTGATCTCTCGGTATTTTCATACACTCTTATCATCATGGTTCGTTTTATGATTATTAATATTCACGGTTTTAATACAGGGAGGAAATTGAATGCGATTTAACTGTTCGATGGAACATCACTAATCAGAGCGAAGTTAGTAGTTCGTTTTTTAAATATTTCGAAACGAAGAGGATGAGATTTGACCTGAAATATTGGAAAACATTAATTGATTAATATGATAAGCGTGAATTATGGTTCGCTTGATTTATAAACTTATTCAATAGTAATTTCATAAGTCTGCATAGAAATGTTAATAGTGTTGAAATATCATCAAGTATTGTGCTTTTCTGGATGTAAAAAAAAAATAGTATTTGTATATTGTAGATAATTGATCACGACTGGATCAAATTTAATAGATATTTACTAACAATTTTATACCCATACAATTTATGAACTACCCTGTTAAACACGAAACGAACACACCCACAAGTTGCGTGTGGGACACATTCATTACTAGTAGGTACATTGCTCACGCCAAACCCATGAACTTGGAATATGAGCTAAGTACTCATTACTTTGTGCTTGTACTTTTCCCTTCTGAGTTTTGACGTAGAGTGGCAAGTGTAAATTCAAGTTTTCGTATATCGACCACTAATCTAATCCTTCTTTGAGAAAATCGAATTTCAAAACGACATAGATTTGTATAAACTGTAAATTATTTCACCTAATCAATGAAGTGGAAGAGAGGAACATGAATTTTGTGAAATGTCATCCGCATCTTGAGTGATGGTGTATTTCTAAAATTGAAAAGCAATTGGAGTAAGTATTTCAAAAACTGAAAAAACTTCAATAATTAAATATTATAATTCATATAGCGTTATTCAGCAGTGGTTATTTATTGGTATTCGTAGTAACCATGGTGACGGCGAACCACAACACACACGTGCACACGCCTTGACGTTTTGACGTCGAGACGTCAGGCGTCGCGGGCTGGACAGCGTACAGGTTCGGTTCCGTCACTGCCATCAGGTCCTTCGTTGAGATCAGCAACGACAGTGACGATAGTGAGGAAATTTCTACAAGGCATTATCGAGTTAACAACGCGTCAATAATACCACAGTGTGTTTCTCGCGTGTGTTTAACATGGGACTAAAACGTGGGTCCCTTTCGATTTGGTTAACGAAATACGAAAGAAGTTGACGTCCAAACTTTTCATTAACTTAGTTCATAATCGAAATTAACGCTTAACTATGAAAATCAAAATTTCATATATTCGTTGTCAGTTTTCATCGTTGTTACTCCTTTTCGTCACTTTACAAACCGGTAAGTATAATGTATAACGCAATACGCATCAATATGCGGATCAACATGTTTTTAAAACTTTGTAGGTACTATATACTTACGAATCCTCGTTGTATATCGATAGAATTCGCATTAACATGTAAATTTTCAATGATTGAATATGGGGATGCATTTTGGCGCATTTTTACCGTAAATATTACTTCCGCGCGTATTTTGGTATTCCATTCTGGCCACAGGAAGTGTGGAAATGTAGTTCAGCAGCACCAACGATATTTGCTAATAATTAAGCGAGAAACTAATTTGTAATTTATGAGTGAGGATGGAGGTGAGTTGGTGTTGCCTTTTAAGATATCGATCAGTAGTTCTTTTTTCTTTTCACAGTACGAAAGATAACACCGATTTGTTAGGTTTAAGCGAAATATTTTGTTCAACGGCTTTCTAACACGCGCAATTGATTTTTCAACCATGGATTTATTTGCGATCTGAAAATAGATGGATAAAAACAAACCGCGTAAGTAATATTACAAAACTGCTCGAACGAAGCTGTTATCCGATCGCAATCAGGTATAGGTGAGGAACTTTCAAAGACTTTGGAGATTACACCATATAAAGACGTCATTATAGTCACAGGATCCAAGTTTCCTTCGGCTGGACCACATTGGACCAGTTCGGGCGGCATAACTTTAAGAAAACATAGTACGCCGAAGCCTACCAAAGTTATAATTACGGATTAATTTTTTATTGCCCCATCATCGTCAGAACCAAGGTACTCAACAAAGTCATATAATGGAATGGGAATTGTCTTTGAGGTCGATCAATAATCGAAACTATATTTCGAAATGCACCATTGTATACTGACAAAAATTATAAGACGTTTGTGAGGAGATAATTATACAGCCGTAAGCCGAAAAAAAAACATAAGAAAATGTTCACAGGGGAGTTTAAAGTTATTTTCTCCTCATACGAGGTATAATCATTCGATGAAATGGGACCAATTTATCACAACTGCTACTCGAAATAAATTTCGCAAAAAAATCTGGACAACGAACCCGAGCAACCTCGTGAATTCGCAAGACATCCCTAAGGGCAGATTCGGTCCTTCCTTAGCTCGAGTTATGAGTATGTTTCATCCTCCAAGATGGATTGCACCTGCGCCTAAGTAACACGCAATAAACTATGCGAACATAGTAATTTTGCAATACATTTCTGATGATTATATAACGCAAGCTTTCATTACTGTTGATTATAATGACTACGAAAGTAGTGCATCGATAATCACGACGATAATGTGGTTTATCCGTTCAGTCAATCCGCAGTTAAACCTGCGCATTCGCGTATTTACATTGTCACTGATCTATAATCGATGTAATTACAACACAGAACAAGAGAAATGAGGTTTTCCCTTGTTTCTTGTATTCTCCGAACTGTGTTCACAGGGAGTGCCATTGATTGCTTCAAATGCGTTTCCGTTGGTGGTAACAACAAGGCTTGTGACGATCCTTTTCACAACAATGGGAGCCTTAATTTCCTGGAGACACCTTGCCTCGGAGGACGCAAAGGGCGTGACGGTTTATTCCCAGCTACAGCGTGCATAAAAATTGCTGGAATTTACGGTGGGTCTAGCAGGAATATCATTTTTTCTTCTTTATAATGGTTCACCCTGTTCATTGTTACCATGAATCCCATACCCTCAATATCTATCCCTCTCTCTTCCCTTCACTAGCTATCAGGAGCGTACCAGTTTCCATGTGTCACGAGAATCCTCAATCTGTTTGCAGTCTGATTAAAAGCACACTTCAAAGAGTTGCTAGTTCGCGATCCGCATCATTTTTTATCTTATCAGTTTCACGCAATCTCATATAAACCCTAAGCGCCCATGGACAGATACGTACATTAGGGTGGTTATTATTTAGGGCTTGGTGGAATTTAAATCGTCGCGCCCTCCTATCGATCATTGATGATTTTTAAAAAATCCCACCAAGGTCTTTCTTTTTTAAAAAATTAACATTTTCCACCCTAATGTACATATTTACATGTTTGCATACGTATAACACAGAATTAATAAATGCGTTCATGATCATCGCCACAGACGAGTCAGGGACTTCAATCACTGTGAGAAGCTGCGCCTTGGACAGTGGAACGCTGACAACAGATACGGAGATTATACGGATGTCTCATTGCGGGGGATTCTACTTCGATGAGAAGTGAGTGTATAGGATTTTTTTTTGTGTGATAATGTAATACGAGTGCCAGAATGAACGAAGGTGCAGTCCTGATATCGTATCCCTAAAACCGCACTGTAACATTTCGAAAAAAAATCTTCTCCCTTCAAAATTGCCATGAAACTTCATGCAATAGCATTCACATTGATTTGAACCCAATTTTCCTGAAAATATATTTTTTTGGTACCTTTACCTTTGGCTAGTCAAATAAATACCTAATACTTCAAATTTCTTTAACGTTTAACAATTCAAATAACAAATTCCAGGTATGTACGTGGATGTGTTCAGTCCTGCAGCGACGCGGACGCCTGCAACAGCTCCGAAAGACATTCAGTATCCATACTAATCTTTCTGGGAATTATCACGTTCCTTGGACAACCTTGATCAGCGATGTGCAATGGTCGATAAGCGTCATTGAGGACCAATAAATCGAGCACTACGACAAACAACGAAAACCGTATCTCCAAATACCTGTGTAGAATTCTAGAGGGAAATTTACCCGATGAGAGTAATTGCGTAACCGCTGATACGTAATCGAGGAAAGATCGCGTAACTTGTAGCGTAACATGTGTCGGACGAAGTTGAACTATCCTCTGAGACACTAACTTTCAATAACTTGATTTCAATTAATCAGATTAGGAATTAATTTAGGCGAAAGACACTATAGGACCTCGCGTGAGCTTCTCTATGAATTATACAGGCAGACCTTTAGATTTAACTTCATCTCTTAGCCGATACAATAAATATTGCGATATGCCTCAATCAATGCCGTGAAAGCTTTCTTACTTCTCAGTCCCCTCTGGGATAATTTATTGAAGAAATCTAGCCTATATAATTTGGCTGTGAGCATAAGACGTACAGATTAAAGGAAGAAACATCTAAGTTGTGGATAAGGGACTCAAATCAGTTACAATTTTACAAGATCCACGTAATTTGTTTCATTCTGAGCACTTTCATTTAGAATTTTTACGTCTTTCATCCCCGTATATTCAAGGATGAAGAATAAGATTTGTTTGAATTAAAAATAAGTAAATTCATTCGGTGGAGTGCTTAAGCCGTCAGAGAAGCTCATTATCAAAAGACAACACTAAATCATCAAACTGCCTTACAATTTACATAGATATACCTACATTAGGGTGCTTTTTTTGGAACGACTATTTTTTTTTTCAACTCCCCATTGAAAATCTTGTAGTAGACGTCGAATAAGGAATCCTGTCCAATTTTTAGCTCTTAATTCCAATTCTAAGTACTCGCACTCCTCTTCTTAAGTTTTTCCATTCTAAAAGCATGTAAATATTACTACTTTTTCTTTAGCCGCGCACAACTCAGCCGCATTTCAATGGATTGTTCTCATCCAAGACTCATTTGACAGAGAATTTAATGTTCTTCAAAAGTGCCCATGAAAGTTTGATTGATTTGAAAATATCGAACTTGACATTTTGTAGGCATTTTAAATTTAAAAATATCAAAGTCCTTATATCTTTTGAAATACTGGTTTGAGAGACTTTATTTACTGGACTTTTTTGTAGAGAAATAAATTTACTACAAAATTGTCAAAAAGTTTTTTTCTTCAAGTCCAACTGTTCATTCTCCCACGGTGAGAAAGAAGAATTATGCATAAAATCGACTTTGAAGGCTCACACAGGTGCAGCGGTTGAAACCACAGCCAAACTACCTGAGGCACTTTTGAAGAACACCAAATTCTATGTAAAATGAGTCTTGGATAAGAACAATCCATCGAAATGCAGCTGAGTTGTGCACGGCGAAAGAAAAAGTCGTAATGTTTACATGTTTTTAACATGAGAAAATTTAAAAAGAAGAGTGCGAGTACTTAGAATTGGAATTGAGAGCTAAAAATTGGACAGGATTCCTTTTCCGACGTCTACTAAAAGATTTTCAATGGGGAGTTGGAAAAAAAAAATAGTCGTCTCAAAAAAAGCACCCTCACCTACATATTACATAAATATATATTATTGCGAATATTCTAATTAATACTTATACACGCACGTGCAATGTATTTAATAATTAACTTAATACTGTATAATTCATAATATCACTCTCAAAACTTTATCCATAATGTCCAACACGTAATTTGTAGTAATGTTTTGACCACTTGGAAAAATGATCTCTTTGAATATAAACCCACAAGATAATGTCATATCTTTAATAAAATACTATTTAGTATGATTAAAGAATCCATTTAATTGAAGTCTGTTTGACTAATAAAAAATCATTTTTCTGGATGTACAATCAACTAATGTTTGCATGAAGACAAATCAATGTCAATTTTTTAAATCATTGTACTCAGTAACAATAGGAATCTCTCTGTATAGAAAGTGACGTGCTTCAAAACCCTGCGGAAAAGGTATAATTTTTGAGAATTTTCCAGTAATGTACGAGTATAATATTTAGTCTAGCGGATGACGACAAAGTATCATAAGCGCAATTCATTATCCGTTCTGGGACAGGCAGATATATGCGAGGCCCCTGGCAGGGTACCTCGTGAAATTTTATCAGCTCATAGAAACGAGCTCCTGTACCGGGATATTATATTTCGCATCCTTCATTCCATCTTTTCGATGGTATCTCGAGCTTTCTCTATCTTATTTCACGCCTTCGAATCTTTTCGCGATTACTCTACTGGCACATTTTTCTACTGCATAGATTACAAGGATCTGAAGCCCCTCTTTATAGGTTCCGTCACTGTCGTCATTGAATTGAGTCATCGTAAAAAATATAATTGTCGTGTACAGGATGATATTTCAGGGAGATCGCGGTACGGCAAGTCTGGGACCGTCAGGCGGCTGATAAACATGTGCGCAAAATTATCAGGTCCGCCGCTCGACTACCGGATGATTCCTAGATTACGTCCACATTACTGAGATGTAAGCGAGGAATCATACGGTATGTAACTAGCAAATCATTTTTCAAATCGTCATAAAAATAATGATTTTATCACAGCACAGACATATCAATTCGGAAAGGGGTCTAATAGTAAAACAATTAAAAAATATATCGCAATAACGCGGGTTTTATTTTCGACGCGATTTGTCTCCATGATAATATACATTGCTGCATAGATAGAATTGATATTTGACCCTCGACTAATTTGCATTCTTGATATTAAAATAGTATGCAAAACTTGGGAAAGGTGGAAACGATATCTATCAGCTTATTGTTGAGTCCTTTTAATAATATTAATCGTTTTTCATCGCATTGTGACTCGTAAGTTCGAATATAAATGCATTTAAAAAATGATGTATTATCATGTGGAAATAATCGGTGACGCTCTCTTTAGTTCCATAGTTTAACACCCGATGGCGCATCAAGCGTTAAACTGACCTACCCCAACAGCGTCATTGCCTATTGTTCCAGCCCGCATTCCGATCAAGGCCGGGTTATATAACCAGACCGGTCTAACCGGTTTCAGTTGCCTTCGTGGCGCCGCCGAGTGAAGGTCGGGTGTAGGGAAAGCTCCCACGACATACAGAAACCTTACGCGGCGAATTAAACAACGTGCGAGAAAATGCTTGACATTCGGTACGCTGCGTCGTTATGCGTTCGAGGAGATTTCCAATTCGATGAAACTGACATAAACGATAGCACGTCGGATATAGGTGAGCTTCAAATATTCCGATCACTATTTTACCATAACCATAAAGAATTATGAATTTTCAATGCTTCTTTGCGACAGTAAGAATCTTGCTGATTCGTTTCATACTGAAAATAGTATTCGATACTTTTCCAACATATTTTAACCTGTAGCGTATTTCGATTAACAGAGTAGGTAACAATTAGATTGTTACAAGCAGACTTTGATTATAATTGAAGTAATTGTTCATTTTCGACTATACTACTGTGTAAAAATCTACATTTCTTACGAACATAACCGCTCAGACCTATTTTAAACGTGAATATAATTGGCGAGGGAGTTTCATTTCATAACCTCGCAATAATTATCATCTTATTATAATAACAATCATATCATTTCAAGCTCCTCATACTTTTATTCATATTTTATTATACATTTTTTTATCCGAGTTTTTTTTTACTCATACTTTGCGACTTCGAGGATAAACTAATTTCTAGTCTTATTTTAGGTATACAAATATTTTCCGGGAGAATACTCGTTTCCTGATTTATTCTTTTATTAGATTTGACAGCATTAGCGGGCGACGGAACGCAGAATGACCATCGCTGATACTTGAACTGCGTAGATCCCACGTGCCATTTGGTCGGAGATGGACGCCAACCAACACTGCCTGGCTAGTCCTGGATCAACAGTCAACCAAAATACTGGTGAGCTTTGTATTGTATTAGCCAAAGACCCAATCTAACTATAAATGTATATTCGCATAACAATTATTGCTGAAACGCACTTTGCGATCCGATACAGGTTTCGGACAGATTACTTTTCCAAGTCTATGTACCACAACACTCCTCGGCCAAGTAACCGTGACGCTCACCCTGTATCTTTGATTCGATACTGGGGCCTCCGGGTTGCCTCTGTCTCCTCCTATACGCCAGAAACTTGTGCGACAACTCGGCTTCACTCAGCTGCAAGGGATGCGATACCGATGCGTAATAATATACCCAGAGGTAACATATTGTCCATCTCGTTATAGGGTAAGCCTAGGAGAGGAAGCACACTTAATTCTTGGAAATAGCAATAAATTCTCTCTTTTCAATTACAAACCTGGAATATAATTGATAGATCTCGAGAGAATATGTTTACCTTGGTTGAATATAGTAGATTCATTTCATAGTAGAGAAATATTTGAATAACGAGGATCAAAATTTAAAGTTTTGGAAATAAATACAAGGATAGATTGCTGTAGGCATGACATTTATTTTTTAAACATGGAACATAATTCAATATTGGTGATAAATTACTTCAGAATCTCAAGTACCAGTCATAGCAATTGAAAGATTGAAAAATCTATTCATGCATGCCCCAGTCATACTAGCTTATTGACATTCTTGATTCTGTTGAAAATAGTTACAAGTTTATATCACATTTGAAAATGGTTCGGGCAGGCTTACAAAATCAATCATAAGAAATATATTATAATAAATTTCATACAGATGTATAATCACAATTAGAAATTCTTTGGTACTTAGTTGAGAATGTTTGCTTGAAAAACACATAAACTTAATCTATACAATCTACCCTATGCTTATCTAGTTTTTATCTTCACAGGCGTTGTTCACCGAGGAAAACTATAGCTCCTGCCTATCCTCAACAAAACCTCTTCAATATTCATCAGGACAGGGGATTCACACCTGGGAGTGAAGCAGTCCAAGCACCGGGGGAATGACCGCAAGACAACTCTGCACCGCGGAGTATTAATAAAGTAGCATCAGCGAATGGTTCGTAATTACAGTTCCTTTTGAATCAGTTTTGATAAAATCTCGCATTATTTTAAATTACTTTACTTTATAATTACTTTTACTAATTAAATCGAGTTCAATTACACATTACCAAACTATTTTGATTGAATAAGTAATTTCATTAAAAATGTAATCAGTGACTCGTAACACTGCAAATATCCATGTAATAATAAGATCGTTTGTGCAATAAACATGTATTATTATAGTAAATTAACGAATTCTTGAATAAATATCTCTTGAAATTGTAAATAATCGATCGTTGAATCATTTTCCCCTGTCCTTTCCTTGCCTATAAGTCGAAAATCATGAAAATCGCATGATTTTATAAAGCCAAGAACTATTTTTGCAAATATATTAATATATTATATATTAATAAATATATTAATATTTTTAATATTAAGCTGCCTTACCATATGCAACCCGCATGCCACTCGTGTAAACGACAGGGCCCATGTTAATTTTTGTTGCCTATTTGGTGTTTTCCGATTGCCTATATTCAGGCGTATTGAAAAAAGGTCGAAAAAAGGGTTCTGGCAGTTGATACCTCGATTTTAGTCGCTTTACGATGAAATATCTACTGCCGGAAAATCGACCAATCAGGAGGCTGCTTGAGCCAATTTAGGCTCAATTTCTCGAAAAGGAGCCTCCTGATTGGTCGATTTTGAAATTAAATCAAGTTACGGCGCTACAGAGGCTAGCCATCAGCAAAATTCTGGATTTCTGGCAGTTGATACCTTTTTCGTCTGGTAGCTGATACCTCATTCAGGTACCAACTGCCAGAAATCGGACTCCTTAAAAACGTATCAACTGCCAGACGAAAAAGGTATCAACTGCCAGAAATCCAGAATTTTGCTGATGGCTAGCCTCTGTAGCGCCGTAACTTGATTTAATTTCAAAATCGACCAATCAGGAGGCTCCTTTTCGAGAAATTGAGCCTAAATTGGCTCAAGCAGCCTCCTGATTGGTCGATTTTCCGGCAGTAGATATTTCATCGTAAAGCGACTAAAATCGAGGTATCAACTGCCAGAAATCCGACTCCTTAAATAAGGTATCAACTGCCAGAAGTTATTTGAATGGATTTTTTTTGCCGTTTTTTTCGAGTTGTTTCAGAGTGTTTCTCATACCTTTTTTTCGAGCTGAATTCCAAGAATTCTGGCTTTTTTTCCTCGAGTTCAATACGCCTGAATATAGGCAATCGGAAAACACCAAATAGGCAACAAAAATTAACATGAGCCCTGTCGTTTACACGAATGGCATGCGGGTTGCATATGGTAAGGCAGCTTAATATTAAAAATATTAATATATTAATATTAATATATTAATATATTTGCAAAAATAGTTCTTGGCTTTATGAAATCATGCGATTTTCATGATTTTCGACTTTTAGGCAAGGAAAGGACAGGGGAAAATGATTCAACGATCGATTATTTACAATTTCAAAAGATATTTATTCAAGAATTCGTTAATTTACTATAATAATACATGTTTATTGCACAAACGATCTTATTATTATATGGATATTTGCAGTGTTACGAGTCACTGATTACATTTTTAATGAAATTACTTATTCAATCAAAATAGTTTGGTAATGTGTAATTGAACTCGATTTAATTAGTAAAAGTAATTATAAAGTAAAGTAATTTAAAATAATTATAGACCAGACCAGATGCGAGATTTTATCAAAACTGATTCAAAAGGTACTGTAATTACGAACCATTCGCTGATGCTACTTTATTAATACTCCGCGGTGCAGAGTTGTCTTGCGGTCATTCCCCCGCTGCTTGGACTGCTTCACTCCCAGGTGTGAATCCCCTGTCCTGATGAATATTGAAGAAGTTTTGTTGAGGATAGGCAGGAACTGGCTTCCCTCGATGAACAGCGCCTGTGAAGATAAAAACTAGATAAACATAGGGCACATTGGATGGATGAAGTTTGTGTGTTTTTCAAGTAAACATTCTAAACTAAGGGAGCGTTCAAATATCAGGTAATGTTTTTTTTTTGGCCATTTTTGGCACCCTCTTCCACCTTAAAACAGGCCGTAAGTCAACCCCTCCCCTCCGCCCCTCCCACGGTTTTTTTTTACCGACAATTTTATTTTGGAACTTTAATTATCCATCAATCATGCTGATAGGAATATGATTATAGAGTTTATATTAAAGCTCAGAATTATATTTAAATCGTTGTGATCGCGGAGCCTGAAAGACTGCAACCCAAAATACGTCTACGTATGCGCGGTGCACTTGTACCGCAGAGCGCGAAACAAGTTTTATAATAAGAATTAGTGAATAATTGAATAATATCCTGTATTTCAGTAAATAATAATTCTAATCAGTAACAAAATGTTTTCTACCACGATTAATTATCATTAAATGTCTTGAAGGACTGTTGAAAAAACAAGAAGAGTCTTTTTAGTACCAGCGTTACACATACTTTCAGCTACAATTCACTTTCATTCATTGAGTAGTGAGTTGAATAAGTTCGCGAAACGATAGAAGTAAATATTTCACATAGTTGCAAAAAACAATAGGAAATAAGAAAAATGTGAATTATTCAAATATCTTGTTGCTCATGGTAAAGTCAAATCAGCACTGAAACTTACCGATAGTTTACCATGTAGTGTGCGCCATGCACCGCACGATGGTGCTCTATCAAATCATCAGCCAATCAAATCATTCGGTATTCTGCCTTGCAGCGTGTCCGTACAGCCTGCTCCAGGGATCCCTGTGGCGCGCGGTCGATGTTCGACGAGCTAGTCGACATAGAATTGAACCAAAAATAATACCCTAGGGAGCCTGCAAATATTACGTAACGTTTCTTTTTGGTCATTTTTGACACCCCCTTCCCCCTTATAACAGCGCCTGTGAATATGAAAACTAGATAAACATAGGGTACATTGGATAGATTAAGTTTATATGTTTTTCAAGCAAACATTCTCAACTAAGTACCGAAGAATTTCTAATTGTGATTATACGTCAGTATGAAATTTATTATAATATATTTCTTATAATTGATTTTGTAAGCCTGCCTGGACCATCTTTAAGTGTGATATAAACTTTCAACTATTTTCAACAGAATCAAGAATGTCAATAAGCTAGTATCACCAGTGCAGGCATGAATAGATTTTTCAATCTTTCAATTGTTATGACTGGTACTTAAGACTCTGGAGTAATTTATCACCAATATTTAATTATGTTCTATGTTTGAAAAATAAATGCGATGCCTAATTAGGCCTACAGCAATCTACCCTTGTATTTATTTTCAAACCTTTAAATTTTGATCCTCGTTATGCAAATATTTCTCTACTACTAGGTGAGTCTACTATATTCAACCAAGGTAAACATATTCTATCGAGATCTATCGATCACATTCCAGGTTTGTCAATTAAAAGAGGCTTACCCTATTCCCCGCGTCGGTATCGTATCCCTTGCAGCTGAGTGAAACCGAGTTGTCGTTAAATTTTCTGGCGTATACGGGGAGACAGAGGCAAGCCGAAGGCCCCAGTATCGAGTCAAAGATACAGGGTGAGCGTCACGGTTACTTGGCCGATGATTGTTGTGGTACATAGACTTGGAAAAATAATCTGTCCGAGATCGGTATCGGGTCACGAAGTATGTTTCAGCAATGATTGTTTTGCGGACATACATTTATAGTTAAATCGGGTCTTCGGCTAATATAATACAAAGCTTACCATTATCTTGGTCGACCGTTAATCCAGAAGTAGCCGGGCAGTGTTGCTTGGCGTCCATCTCCGACCAAGTGGCACGCAGGATCTATGCAGTTCAAGTATCAGCGATGCTCATTCTCATCTCCGTCGACCGATAATGCTGTCAAAGAATCGGATAAACGGGGAATAAATCGGGGAACGAGTATCCTCCCGAAAAATACTTGTCTATTTTCGCACATTTATTCGCTGGTATGAATAGAATGTACTTGAAAGTGAACAATATCTGCAATTATAATGAAAGTCTGACAGGTAGCAATTCAACGATTACTTAGTTCGCCGATCAAAATACGAGACGCGTGAAATTTTTCGGAAAAGTATTGAGTACAATTTCACTTGTTTTCAACGAGCTTGGAAAATTGTCGATTATTTATTCCCGTCGTAAAATATTGATCCAAATATTCCAAACTCACTCATGTCCAACGTTCCTCCGTTGATGTCAGCCTTCCGGAGCCGCAAATCTCCTCGACACGTGTCAACCATGTTCCCTCGAGGATGCCGCGCAGCTTACTGAAGTCTGCTAAACGCGCACGTCGTTCTTGAGCTACTTTTCCGAGGCCCGGCGTGGGAGACGCCATTGTCGTAGGTCAGTTATGCCGGTCGCGCCATTGGTTAGGCAACTATAGAACTAAAAATGCACGAAAGATCTGCGGTTTGTGCAGATGTAAATTTATTTCAACTGCTTTATTTCTATTCGTTCAGATATACCTGTAATAAAAACATAAATGCAATAAAATATCAGTAATTCTTTTCAACTTCTTTGCATTATTTCCACGCGCCACTATCTTTCTTTGTATCACTGAATCTAATAAAGAGTTAGTAGTTCTTTCTACTGCTATTCAGAATTTATCAATGAGCTATTTGCCACGCCTCCAAGAATATGAAGAAAGGGTCGTAGTTTTTTTTGTCCGCATATTTGTGCAGCACCACTATCTTTTCATTCTTGACGTGCGCTTCTCAGAAAACGTAGTAATTTTTTTATCCGCATATTTGTGCAGCACCACTATCTTGCCTTTCATTCATGCATACGCGACCAGCGCTCTCTATGTATCAATCGAGTAGCTTCTGTGGGAGGGGCTATCAAAACTAGCGATGTGTACAAACGAACGAACAATTCAAAGAACAACTCAACTAAGAATTATTAAGCGTTATTCAGTTAGGAAAATATTTATTCGAAAATCCACCTGTTATGAGGACAACATCTGACCCGAGGAGGTGTGCTGCAATTTTGAATTGGCTGAAAATGCATTAATTCCAATTCCTCACTCATTTGGTAGATCAAACAGAGCACTGTAAAGAATTAGTGTCGTTCGTCTTGAGGGATGGTGAAGACTGTTGTTTGATAATTCATCGTTAACTATTAATTACTACTGCCTAAATCACACCATAAAATGTTTTTAACAAACATATTGCTTAAACGTACTAAAAGCAAGTAAGTGAATAGATGAGTAACAGATTTTTCACTGTTGCCAAAGCGGCTAATTAAATCATTTTTAGGTTAGATTTTGTTTCTACTTGAAAGGCTTTTTATTGCGAGTAATTTGAAATTGGCAATATCGCTATGTATTGCAACAACAAAGACTTATTGATGCAATGCAACATTTCGTTATGTATCATCCATTCTGACCTGATTCGTATCAAATTCCAACTGTGTTATTAATTGTCGCCAGACATAACACGGTATTAATCGTATTAATTCCTCTCTGTTTTCATCCAGACTCATCATGGTACAAATGCAAAGCGCAGTGAGCGGTCATACCTTTAATAAAATACGGGAAAGACTTGCTGACAAAATAGAGATGATGAGGTTTGATCCACATAGTAAGTAATGTTATTGTTATTCCAGCAAAATATTGAATAATTTAAATTTCAGATAATCCTTTTGTAAAATGCTTCGATTTATGAATATTTGAATGAAAGAACAAATCTTCAAAATTATTCAATAATTAAATTAAATTTTAGTTTTCTTTTAAACATTTGAGTCTAACTAATTGTTCATTTCAGTTCAACAGATGTCCTTATATCGAGAGAAGAAGAAGATTCGCAGTATGTGAACATGCTTCAGACAATGTAATATCTACACTGTATGATAAGACCATAAACTAGAATCTTAAATAGAATTTATTATCAAAAATTGGGCAGATTCTATTATTTCAGATTAAAGTTAAACACCCTTTTCTCCTATTCCCAAAAATGTAAACTTCTTAGAAGTATTAATTCTGTGGAACTAGTTTATTTCATTGAAATGTACATATTACCGAATAATCTATCTAAGTATACAATATATCATTACTTTATATATATATATATATTTTTTTAATTTTTATTTACATACATATTATTTTTTGGCTTTCAACTTTCAATAGAGCTATAATTTTACTATGAAACAATTTGATTACACATAAATGGGACATGATATTATAAAGGAAAAAAAAACTTGGTAGAAAAAAAAGAAAAAAAAAAGGTTGACATAATTAATATAACACAGATAACTTATAACATGATATGTATTAAACTTAGATAAATTACAGACTGATTGTGCGATATATCGTGCGCTATATTTAATAGTTATAAATAAAGATATTGAAATGAAAATAATTCGAGTGCCAGAATGTTGAAAGTTTAGTTTCGTACTTAAATATTATTCAAATCATTCTGCATATGGGAAAATAAATTAGGTCGTTTCATCCATCAAGTAATAAGAAAAAGTCAGCTATTTTTAATTTTATAGTTTCAGAAATAAACTCTCTGAAATTATTCAAATTTCATTAAATACGATGACTGTTTGTCCCAAGCACCTTTGCAACAATAGTATTCACATACTTTCCATTGTATTGAGAAAAAAAAATATTATACGTTTTCTCAATAACGTATTTGATTTTGTTTTTGTAACGAGGCACAGTATTACAACAGTTCTTGACTCTACAATGTTCGTTTATGTAACATATTCAAATTCTGGCATTTACAGTTACTTTTTGTATCTAAAATTGTCAGTTAATTCATGCATTCAAAACTGATAAATGAATAGTAGTAGAATCGTTCAGAATTGTTTAAAATTTGACTAGATTATACATTATCATATATCATGATATATGTGGTAAATGTATTTCTTAAACTATATGATTGATAAAAGACGTACATTTCACACGGTACATATACATTTATTGAAGAAATTAACAAGTAATGATGAAACTTTGCACCACAAGCTGAGATCTTTTATTTAAGAAAATAGTAACAGATTCATCATCAGCTTAATTCGCAGTGCCTAGTCACGACATAATCATCTGATGAAATAATTTCTATGAGATTTTGTAACGTCCAACTGTCGTATACAAAGAATTTGATCCCAATTCCAATAGTGAATATTATATTTATAAGAAACTTGAATATACTTAACGAATAGAATCAGTGCATCACATGTTGGCTGGTTATTTCGGCGAGTTTATGCGTAGAATTCAGTTTTTGGACCAAGCTCATACTCGATCTCTTCATTTTTGTACATTTCCAGTATCTGTAATATCCCAACATCATTAATTTCAACTTTGAAATTCTCTTCTTCGAAAAGTAATAAAAACTATCTAACTTAAAACCATTTAGATTCTCTTACCGCGTTTACATCCTTCTGTAGATCCTCAAGTTGTTTGTCATGAATGAGTTTCAGTTTATCTTTTTCCCTGCTCTGAACAATTTGGGCAATTTTCCTCTCTTCCATGAACTTCTTAGTATTATTTTGTTGCTTTTCCCTTAATCTACCTTCCTTGATACCTCTTGTTTTCAGCGTTTTGTCATTCATTACTTCGCGCATACTTTCAACAGAAAGTCTTGCTTGTCTTACGTTCATTTCTTTAAGCTCACGCTCATGCCTTGCAGTTAATTGTTTAGATTGTGCAAGCTGTGCTGCTACACACATCTTACGTAATTGGGTACGACGCTCTTCGAGCTGTGCTCGCTGCAGTTCCTTTTCCTCTCGACGTTGTCTCTCTGCCAATCTTGACCATTGAGCAGTCTGTTCAGATACTGCTCTCCGAACGCTTGGATCTCTTGATAATTCCAATTTGCTATAATTGAATATAAAACGTCAATATTATCACTGATCTACTTGATTAAACATTTTTCAATGATTGCATATCGTTTTCCTTTCAGCTAAACGATTTTTTGAAACATTTTCAACCACTAGATATCCTCTCTTACTTCTTTCCTTTGATGATTTTCTCGATAGCTCCGCACTGTTGTTTTTGTACAGTGATCTTCTCCTTTTGATGTCTTTTCTTAAGAGATTCCAATTCCTTTTGCTGCTTTCTAGATACTTTTTGAAATCCTTTTTCTTGCCTCAAAGATTCGGCGGTAATAGGTTCGAACATCATCTCCTCTGAGGAGTAGACAGCGTAATTTATAAACTATGCTAATTCTATTTATTTTAAAAATAAGATTTACACACCTCTGGGCTTCGCTACTTCATGGTGATGTAAAGGAGCTTCGATATTGGTTTTATTATCACTTTCCTCAATTCCAAGCCCCCGCATCTTCGTCTGGGCAGCAGCTTCAGCCTTCCGATCAACTCTTGGTGCAGTCAATGCTTCCATGAAGTCTTAAGACACATAAAAAAGGTCATTTAAAAATCGTTGCTTTACTGAGAAATGCTAAGAATCTACCAATTATCTACTAGTTCTTATTTACTATTTCTAAGCAACCGTTATCAATCATTATTCTATAACACACCCTGAAAACCATCAGGAACATAAATCTTGAGTTCTATATTACAGAACAGCATAGGAAGAGACATAGGAAAGTTGGCTTCTGTGCGTAGGGCGACATGGCGATATCCCGACTGTAGTCCATCCAGAGGAACAATTCTTTGTCCCAAAAGTCTGCCATTTGATTCATCATAAACAGCAAATCGCAAGGCAGCCAAATCTGGTAGCACAACTTTACGGAAGAGGAAAGGCTCCTCGTTATAGACAGGGTTGAGTCCATTAGCTTGAACAACTCTGGTGCGAAACTCTTTCCTTATCGTGTCTGTTGGTAAGCCGTACATTTCGACTTCTACATACGTGCCAACTTTTTTATCAGAGAGAAATTGTCCGGCAATGACCTGTTAGGATTGAATAAAACAGACTTTAGATGATGAAATCTGAGTCAAAAGTATCAGAGATGAAAATTCGAAGCAATTTTGTCAATAGGTTTTCTCTCCATGTTTTGAATTCACAGATTGTTTAATACATGCCTGTACGCTGCACTGTGTAGCGATCACACCATCCACAGGACTTTCGGCAAAAGGATCAAAGCTCCTATCAGCACGGCGCATAAAGTCTGGCTTTAGTAAATACCCAGATGAACCATTGTATTCAAACTTTCCCTGGTTCAATTGCATTGGAAGATCCGCTGTTTGGAAATTCAACGAGACCATTTGGCAACCAGCATTCCAAAACACCTGTGCATATATATTCAGTCTATGATTAAACAGTTGTGTAACTAGGTGCCAACTGTACTTTATGCTCAATTTGAACTTGTCTCTCGATATTATTAGCAAGCAATTACTTGATATTGAATTTGAGATAGAATTATTGGCAACGATCTTCACCTGTGGCATGTAATTTGAAGAGTCAGCTCTCGTACCCTTTGGATAAATCCTACTCATTTGTCGTTTATTATAATTCACAAATTCGATTGCTGAAGTTTTTAGATAATTCAATCCTGCAGTCTCAGCAAAAGACGACATGTTGTGATGAATATTTTTTTCTGTACATGTAAAATCGCTCATTATAATTAAAATAATGAACAACAGGGAACAAGCAGATCATTCATCGTTTCTCCAGCAATGATACGTGTTCAATAAAAATTCTTATCATTAAAATTCTATCAAAGAAACGAACTCACGCTCTGCGATATTGAATCCTTGGAATTTTATCGGCTGTGCATAGTTGACCATTGACGATAGCCAAGGATGTACATTGGTTGTGCTGCCGGTATAGGGAGGAACATTTGCTAATTCAAAGCTATCTCCAACTCCAACACTTCCACTACCTTGTGATTGCGAAACCACACCTACGGGTACAACAGCTTCTACGGGCACGACTATTTCTTCCTGTAGATAAACATCAATTCATTACGATTTATGAACTAACGAAGTCTCGTGTATTACTTGGATTATTTTGGTCAAAGCAAAGTACTTTGGCTGGCTGTTGGTCAACACTAGATGCAGTGGCGGGTAGAGCACTGGCATCTTCTTTAACTTCATCTTCGATGACGAATTGGCCTTGTTTGAAAAGCTCTAGTTCTTGCTTCTCAACTTCAGGCTTTAGTCTCTTATTTTTGATGAGGATTTTCCGCTTCAGCATATTCGGTGGCGGTAGACTGACGCCTGGTTCCAGCTGATGATTAGTTATTGAACATAATTGAATTAGAACGATTAAACGAGGGAGAGATTTCGCATTGATTCCATCAACTTACAGGATATTCTTTCAAAGGTTCCTTCAACAACAAATCTCCCAATATTTCATCGCAGTATTTTGCTAATTTATACTGTTGCTTTTTTGTACAGTGATTTTCGAAGCTAAGAATAACCGGGAATTCAGAGGTGACAAAGGCCGTATCTCTCACTGCGTATATAACATCTTTAAACAAGATATCTGTACACATTGCTTTTCCATGAGTTATAATTGGTTCCTCGTCTTCACCTTTGCCATCCCAACAATCCAGTTCTACGCACCTTTAACAGAGATTATTATCAACATCTATTTATATTTCTGAAAAAAATTTGACTCTTTTGAATAATCCCACCTGCAACCAGCTAGTAAAACTTGTCGGTACATTTCTACGCTACTTCTACCACCGAATTGTCTCCCGCTTAGGTAAGTATTGTGACTTGAATTTATGTAATAATGGGATAACGGCTGATCCATGTCCATATAAATGTCTAATCTATCAAGAAATACAGGTGCGTTTTCGTCCGACATTAAATACCGTATGAAACCATCCTTGGTCATAGTTTCTGGAAGTAATATTTCATTTGAATATACAAGCCTGAGAATATATGGGTTTACCAATATGTATGTTTCGATCAGAGGCAAACATACTCTGAATTCTCGCCTCTTCGTTCTTTTCATAGTCTTTGATTATTTCCATTGCTCTTTTCTCGTCATATAAAGGACACAGTATCTCATTCAATGTTGGATCTCTTTGCTTTTCATTTAAAAACATAATTAGCTGTTCCATATTTATAGTATCAGCCTTTCCCTGAGTACTGCGATAACAGAATAAAGTAAGAAACGTCAGTGAAACAGGGTTTCAGAAATTTATAGAAAATAATAAAATTTTCTTTCACATTTAAATCATTTTGAGTAATGACTTTATTCATTATGCCCTAAATGAGGAAGATACTCACATAGATTGGAATAATTCTTCTATATCATTTCTAGGACATATCTTGTGATAGAGGTCATAAAATGCATCGAATGTAAAATCATCCGGTTCTATAACGTCGTTCTGGAATATAATACCCATCGTTTAATGAAAGGTAGATTATCTCAAGTGTAGAATAATGTGATAAGCCCGATATCTACCCAGGATGATAGCGTACCTTTCCGCAGGGTAAATCTAACTCTGCCAAACATTGATATACCAATTTTTCAGTCTTTCCAGAGGCAAATGTTCTCGCAACTACTTTAACTGGAACTTTTCCCACTGGATCTACAAGCATTCGAAGTCTCATCCAACTATAATAATAAATAATTTTGATTATTATGTTATAGGATGTAAAAACAGACATCTTAGCTAGCTTGTGTATTTTGAATAGAGTTTTTCTCAGAAATAGTTTGAAATTCGCAATATCAAGTGATAATTTACACTTTCGGTAAACCAATCTCTATAATTACTTCTTCTACCAAGTCCTAATGTTATATTAACTGATAGCAAAGTAGAACGTACTGTTTCTTAAGACAAGTTAATGGACAAACGTTGTTGGCTTTAACATTGTGCGTTATAATTCGTATCCCATCGAGCCATATCTGTAAAATAATTCATTAATAAAATTGCGCTATTAATTTCCTGTATTTGTTAATATTTTCTAGAAATCTATCTCTTTCAGATAGCAGTGAGAGTTTCTTATCGCATTACGGAAATTCTTCATAAAGAAAAATAGAACGTTATCATTCAAAGCTTGACCTGACCAGTGATCTACATCATCTGCATATAAAATCTGTTGAAAATCTGGAAACTGAACTTATTAACATCAGACCCATGTTATACCTTTGCAGTTGCTGCATCTGGGCATACGATGTGTTGATAATTAATATTTGTATAATCAACACCGGAACAAATGGTCAGGCTTCTTTCTTCCAACTGATCTCCATGGTTTCCTCCTAGTTTATCATATAACTTTTGATCCTGTTTAAAACACGATTGATCATTCCATTCATTATCAAGCTTATGAAACTTAGGAAATTATCGTTACAATTAATCTAGCAATAATATTCACCTTTGGAACACCACCTGCTCTAACATCGCTTACTTGACAAAGTTCAATCACATCCCCATCCTAAAATAACGTGATTTATATGAATTTACAGAAAATTATGATACGAGTATGAGAAGAAGGCTCCCGGCTCTTGCAATTCATTGTTTGAATATAAATCAACATGTGTTTTTAAGAGAGTCTCACCTTTCCCTCACTTTTCCAATAAATGAAGAAGCCGTACTGATCGACTTTGAACAAACAGTTCAACTCTATTTCAGTATTATCCTTTTCTTCTGACCATCTATCAAATACGCAACCAGTCAGCAAGGGTTCGGGCACTTCGATTTGCCAGTTAAATTCAAACCGTTTAGTCATTTTATATATAGATATTATTAGGCCCGGTTTGCTTGGTGTTTTATCCTAAAAACATATACGTGAATAGTGATTAGGAATGGATATCATTTTTGAAGATAATTTATTGTGCACTTAATGGCATGATGTAAACAATAAAGATAAGATTTTTTTATAAATAAAATGAAAGCAATTAATTACGATATTTTTTTTTTTTTCACTACATATACATATGCATAAGCTGTTTTCTTTATATTTCTAACATAAAATATTAATCATAATATTTACACCAGTTTTGTATACCACAGAAATCAAGGTCCAAAGTTATATTTAGAATCTGAATTCTATTTCGCTATGCTAGAAATGTAAATCTGAAAGTTCTTTTGATCATTGAAGCTTTGAAAAAGTGTGGAAAGAATGTAATTTGAAACTAAAGAAACAGATTTATTTTTTATTCTTTTTCCATCTCTTGACTGAAAGGGCTGATTCGGATTGAGTAATAAAAAATAATCAAACTATACACGTCTCAATTAGATATTATATATCCCAAAGTTAAAAGAAGTCTAATTATTGGAGACAACAATTGCTTCGGTATTATTAGGTGCAATGATGAGATTATGCCGGAATTTATATTGAACAATTTCAACTCGTGATCATTCTTCATTCCAGCAAATATTAAACTGTTAAATAATAAGTGTTGAGTCTATTTTAGTTCGAGAGTTAAGTGTTTGTTATACCTATAGATTCTAGTTTGAAATACATGGATATATAATCGTGAAACTAGTGTCTCATCTTTTGCTTTATAAAGACGTGAATAAATTTTTTTTTCTCTTTTTTAACGATAATTATCTACGGATACTTGAATGCTGTATATATGTAATAGTTAATGGACAAATTCTTCAACTCTTCCGACTGTGTTGAAGATCTAATTACAAATGATTTCTTGAACCAAGGTATTTGTGGTACAAAATAAGATCCTGTTATTGTTTACTCTTTGAGCATTCTGTTTTTTTTTTTTTTCCTTTCTCCGAGCTGTCAGATTCATAAGTTGAAGACGACATGATAAACTCGTTTACATTTATTGTTTAATAATAACAATATAAAGATCGATCGTTAAATTAATGAAGAATTTAATTGATTCGTTAATTATAAGATTCGTTTATATTTTTATATTCCGATATGTTTGTTGAATTTGAAAGAATATAATGTATACCTACACCTTTAAAATTGAATGATATAAATTATTTTTTCTTAATAAATAAATAAATTGCGAGAAAAAAATAATTAACTGGTTTATTATACTAGCGAACAAGTAGAGGAAACGTTCTATTGTCGTTTGACGTTGGTTATGACAACAGGAGACAATTGAGGAAATATATTTATGAATTATAATTGCAAATTAATAAATACATTGTAAAGTTATACGTATATGTATTATATAGATGGGTTAATTGTGTAGAGGATGTAGTTTTAACGGTCTAAAACACTTACTGGTTTGTGTACAGTTTATGCTATTGACGTTCACAGCGATTCGGATCGAATCATTTCGAACTTTGAATCGAAAATAAAAAACAACTAATATATATTAATATAATGACAGGTAAAAACTACCGCTTTTTAACACTAAATTAGGAATCAAGAAAACGACGTTTCTTCTGCATCAAATCACTATGGCAAGCCACAAGCAGCCCGTGTGGCTGTTTCCGACGAATTACGTATCTGTATTCTGTAATCTGTATAATACTGTCGTATGTACAGCTCGATATCGACTGCTTAGCTGCCGTAACATACGCATGTGCAGTTGGCTTCCATCTATACAAAGCCATCCTACTTGCCGACTAATTCATCATTTCGTCTCGGTGGTTTCGATAAGAAGTGTCGATAAGAAAGGAAAACACGTCTATTACCATGTGTCGTTACATGCTTCGCGGAGCAGTCTAGAATGATCAATTATTGGTAATGTAGTGACGCTCTATAACGATCCAATAGCGCCTAAAATTCGAAATAGATGTTTTCGAATATTGAAAATAAAGATAAATCAATACGAAACACACGATGCTATACTTTATAACTAGGCTAGTCCTATCGTTGATAATAAACTTATGTTACAATATTATTTCCATGTCTATATAATAAGTGAAATGAACCCTATTCCATTTCCCATCACATTCCGGTAAAAATAATTATGAATCTCACACCTGAACTTGTAACATTTGTTGAAATTCTTTGAACAAATTGTATGATGAAATTATATGACTGAAATGACCCATTTACACCCGTACTGAGTTCATAATTATTCTAAAATCAAGTCTCATTGATGACGCACGTAATTTGATAGAGCGTGATGCAATTAAAACGTAATCTAGAGTACATACATACACCCCTAACTTTATTAAGCCAATATTTATTTCAATGATATTCTTACGATCAATTTCATCGAAAATATATTCGGTTATTTATCCGCTGTGGATGACCGACCGTTATGCATGGCCTCCGGGACTATTAGATTAATTGGCAAATTAGTATAGGTACACAATGTGTGTGTAATTAGGTGAGACGGACGAATTGTAACTTAATGTCTCATCAGCAAGAGTGCTGTTTTGGCATATACCCGTAGGTATATAACGATCTGCAGGTAGAGAATAGTTAATTAAATATTTATTTATATATATATCTCTATATATACGTTGGAGGTAAAATAAAGTATGATATTCGGTGGGATTAACACATCTGCAGGCAAATACGAACCGCGCTCTTTGCATAACACGTTTATATAGGTATAGGTATATGACACTTTTACGGTACGTGCATCGCGCCTCCGTAAATTTGACCTAAATTTACATCGAGGAAATATATGTAATTAATATTAGTAGGGAAGTTTGAAAAGGGTTTGTGATCCGCCCATGTCCCCACAGCTTCGTTCTACGTCCCTCTTTCCTCACCCATTGTTATATTAACACCGCTGGTAAGCCTATACATAGCTTACAAGGATAATGAAGATACAGCAATCTGAGCTGTTGTACGAGAACATGTAACATGAACCTGTGACACATCGCATATATATGTATTAACGAATATATACTCAATCTGTAGAAAATTGTAACGATTTTTAATAGGCGGGAGGGTGAGAGATTGGATTCTCTCTTTTGAAATATTTTATACAGAGGTATGAATTATTTTAACCATATAGATACTGTATATAGTCCTGACACGGGTTGAATTAGCGGGAAATGAAATAACGTTGTTTAATCACGCATTGATAAAGTATAAAAGCGTCGAGAGTTTAGAGTTGCCTTTATCGTACTGACTTTGTCGTATTTGGTCGACATAAATGGCCAAAAACTTTTCATTAATTAAATGAAAGGCAGTTGAGTTTGTGGAGATCTAATTTTACAATCCGATCTCAAAGCTTTTTGGGTTTATAATAAATCTGCTAACCAGAGAATGGAAGAAATCATCCCCGTATATAGTGAATGGGTTATTATATAGAGTATTTGGTTATTGGAAAGTTATTTCAGTTTTACGTTCAGCTTCAAGTATATAATCACCACCAATTATTGTAACAGCTGGCGGTCTATAATTATAATCGCGAAAAAATTGGGATCATAATATAAAGCAGGTATAGCTATACGATATACAGCTTTGTGATATCACGTGCCAAACCATAATATATCCACCGTTATTCATGTATCGAGACTTTATAACGTATTATAGAAATTGATGACTATAATAAAGTGTCGGAGAGAATTTTGCATCAGTTTAATTCGATTATGACTCAATGTCTCAGCTGTGGGTTTAATCTAGATTCCAGGCAAACGCTTTATACCCATATAATTATAACCACAGGTATATTAGCGCACGGAAGCAACGTTGAGCGCTGTCATTCTGAGGATAGATATCTGCCGAGAAATTGCACGAAGCTATTGTGCTATGTTGCTCAGGTAGGTATGCATATAGATACACTATATAAATGATAGAAGACGTATTCAACCCTATGAAAATCTGATTATGCATATGATAATAGAAGTGGGAAATACGGAAGTTATTTTAAACGCGGGACAGCTACAGAAATTGAGGAAAATTCAAGCCAAAATTAACAAGTATAGTAATTAACACGTAATGAGAGTTTCCAGAGGAGTGATGATGGGTCGACGTGGCGTGATGACAAGATGGGAGCATCAGGAAGATGGATCAGCGCCCTAGAATCTCTCGCCAAGTGTTAATTACTAATTGTTATCTTAAGCAAGAATCCACCAGTCTTTACAAATCGGGACCCCCTTCAACTCTCTGTGAATCAGAGGCTTAGGCACATTTGTACAGGCTCATGCACACAAGGTGAGTTAGTTAAAAGTATCATCATAATTCAGCAGTAGAACTTCGTTATTCAACAGTTGTTGAATCGTATTTGAGAATTGGGGTAAGCATAAGCTTGGCAATGTTCAAGAAAGTGTTCAACTTCGTTGAATATCAACCATACCTTTGAATCTTGATGACAACTTTTTTACTCCGATTATTACGATAATTATCATCAGAAGATCTGATATGCTTTTCATTATATTTAAGAATCGCATATATTTGTCCCCCTCTTTCAACTTTTCTTTCAACTATGAAAAGTTTGAAGGATTCTTCGGTTAAGAATAAATTTCTAATTACTTCTACGCTGCCCTACCTCAAATACCAGTTCGCACAAAAATATAAGTGCGCGGTTTAGAGTTTGATCTTTTTCATCAATGACTCGTCAGGTATTCTTATAATTGAAGCTTTGACCAACCCATGCAGCAAAAGTAGAAATCCTAATTAAGTTATCATGAATATGTATGCGAGGCCTTCGTTTTTTCTTTTTACTTCATTTTTTATTAATGTTCCAACGCACGAAAATCCCCCAGCCAAATTACCTTACATTTCAGGTGAGCTTTGATGTCTCCTCCAGGAACGTTACAGGCTCTGCACTCTCTCGGTTCGCAATGTGGTTCGTTCTGATATAGTCATATATATGTATGTACACCACGTAGCACATACGTAGTTCATGGTCCCGCGGTGGTAGTTTCTCCTTTCGGAGAGTATCACTCCTTGAAAAAAATTCATACATATACACGCATACGCTGTATATGGCTGGAGAAAAAAAAATTATTAATTTTTTTTTTTTTTCTCTTGTTTCCTTGTTTTCCAGCGAAATTCTACAGAGGCAACAAATTTCTCAGTCAAAAAAATGACGCGTAATCCATTGGGAATGAATACCAAAATTCGGGTTCTATGAACTTTACTGTTGGTTTGAACATTTTCGGAATAAAAAAGAGATAGCAGCTCAACCAGGGTTCGGCATTGGTAAATCAGCAATGCGGTATGTCTGCGGAGAAAAAGGTTTCCGGCTGTCATCACTGCGAGATAAGATCGTATCCACCCTTACCATGTATACGATGAACCCCACTTGAATTAAAAATGTATTATATGAGATCGACTTTCGTTATGATCTCTACGTTATTTATTAAAGGCTGTAGAGTTCTTTCGTTATTTCCTCGGAGTTATCACGCAGCTTGTAACACGAGGTATACATCGGTTAGATATTCTCAATAAGCGAAAAACCATTTTTCTGCAAGTCTGAGGAACGATATTCCTTTTCAAGACTTTTCGTCGTACGTGGTGTACGAATATCAGTCTGGAAAATCGTTTGCTTTTTTCCCAGAGTTACGAATCGCTTTTTTCGCACTACGTTCTCCAAGTAATAACGCGCTGTATGATCCTATACACGAATATTATACCTCTATCCTCGATCATTGAGGTCCTTAAAAATATTTATCACTATCACGTTATGTGATTTCAAATATTTCCATCGATTTCAAGACACTGCTGCTTCCCCCGTCTCATTATTTATACATAATCACTGATGAAGGAAGAAAGGAAGAGAGAAAAAATAAAAAGGATAAAATAGATACCCGAATCTAAGCGCAGCAGGTTGTATTGTTACCCCGAGACGCCACTGAGGCTTTGAAGGCTTATTTAAATAAGCCCGGGTTAACGTTTAAAGGGAGTTTTTCTCAATATCTTTGGTAATCCCACGGCACCATTTGTTTGATACCTTGTGGATCTGGGGATTCGGTCATCCGGGCTTTAGGTAAAATGATTTTTCAGCCTCCACGTGATGTTTTACGGTATTTCTGGCAGTTGATTGACTGACAGACAAGCGGATCTCAGTAATCCTGCGGGATTCCTTTTTTTTTTTTTAACGATGAAGACTGGTTTATAACTCAACCGTATCAGCTGTCCATGTAATTACTGTTACCAGTAAATAGATGAATCACCAAACCGCTAGAGCCAACATTTGTGAGAAAGAAAGAAAAAAAAACAAGTTTCAACATTTGCAACCCCATCAAGCTATAAGGCTATATGTGGGAATTTTCCTGCATCGATGCGGATATTTCCACGCGAATTTTATCGCATCACTACCACTGCAGTGATTGCAAAATTTCACGGTTCAATGGGTAAAAAGTCGATTCCACGGACCTAGGGCCTCGTCATAGGAGGCAATGAAGGAACTGTGTTATACCAAAAACTGGCAACTTCCTTCAAACAAGGAAACAATAGCTCTATAATACGCACAAATATACTAAAATATAATAAATTTTCACGCCGTACAATCTCGTATAACCAGAAATCTGTATAACTCGACAAACGCGGAAGTATAAATCGCGATCGCGTATAAATCAAGGAACCAGATCGGTATATCTTATTCGCTTACTACCTCTATGTTTGAGTTTTCCATTATTTTTTGTCTCGGATAGAGGAATTTCTATACAGCTTCATATATCAGGTATAGCTAGGTGGTCTACTTAATTACAATGTGGAACAAGCTACATGGTAGGTATAAGTGAACTCAGACGACCATAAGATTACCTGAACGCATTTAAGTGAGTTGGATTTTATGCGGTTACACTTGGCAATCGGCTCGACATTGGATCTTGAAATTGCCTTACAAGAAACCGGACCCCGGGAAACTGGATAAGTCGGACTGGATAACCGTACAAGACAAATAGTATTACTTTTTCACCCTTGTTGACGACCCCTTCCTTGCTGACTCGGTCGAATATATAGCAAGATATAAACGTACACATGGATATTATACACACGTGTATAAGGACGGGGTGTGTCGTCCCCGTCGTAGACTGCGGCCCGTCAACGTCAAGGCCATAAAGCTTTAGTGAAACCGTGTGTCTCCACAAATTCAGTCCTTCGAATCGAGAATAGCAAGAATTCCTCTTTTTATCCGAGAAAACGGTAAGGCCGGTTCCGTTTGCAGAAATTTTTCTACACTTGGCCTTTTTCGCCATTCTCTATTGAGCTGATGAAGACGGTCGACTTCCCATGATACGATCCGTCATCAGCTGTCATTCTTTTGGATGATGGAAAAAGAGAAAGAAAAAAAAAAAAAAAGGAAAAGGAAAACAAAATCCATACAGAACAAACAAAAAACGAATCATTGCTTCCGAAGCAATTAATTTTTTTTCTTTTCTTCATCGTTCATCATCAGAAAATCTTTTAACTAGAGTAGCGAAGTATCATAACTTCTCTTCAAGCTCGAATCTCCGAATGTCATCATGCCATTATACCACAGATATACTATATGCGATCACTCGGAATTTTATGCAGACATTAATACAAACACATAATCATTTTTCCTACCAATTTCCTTATCCCACTTGTTGCTCAGAATTATAACAAGCTATAAGTTCGCTCGAATTAGCATCGACTGAAATATATAACATGTATACATATATATATATAATATATATTTTCTTTAGGTAAAACTTGACACGTGGTCATATACGATATACATATCGGGGCAAAGTGCTTGGTTAGACCTTCGCCTGGGTTCCTTGGAAGGGTTACGTTCCTTCTATAGTTCTATCACAGGCATGTCCAACCTAGCCAAACCCTGACTTACCTTACCTTACCTTACCTTACCTTACCTAAAATAAGCCAAGCTGAGCCTAGCTAAGCCAAGTCAACCCTACCTACGTAGTATGCCGTTTCAAGCGTTGCGCTTAAATTAGCTAAATCGACGAAAGCGAACTGAATGCGTATGTACACGTTTCGTATATGATATGTATAAACATATATGTGTGTCTATGATATTTTACAGTAGGTATAGACTGACACGGTAGACAGGGGGGAGGTCTAATCCAAAAGTTCAATTAACTGCTGATAAATCAGCCCCCTCATAAGCTCGCGGTAGCGCGGACCTTTACGTGAAAATTTGCATGTATTTTGATATTTAAATGGAAGAGTGAGTGGCTAGGATTGGATGGTTGGTTGTAGGTAAAGAGAAAGAGAGAGTAAGAGATATTCGAGGATGTGAGTTTCTGTTTTGAACTCACATACAGGTTCATAGGGGGTGCCTAAACTTCCACAGGCTTAGTTAAATTCTAATTGAAGGGCTCAACCGTCGGGAATAATCTCGAGAGACGACCAACATTCGGACAGACTGTTAGCCACGTCGTTCCGACCTTTCTCGCTCACGTTTTTCATCACTTTTTCTTTTCCCTCCAGTCGTATTTTTTCTCCCTATGTGTGTATAGGCTACGTATATATGTATGTTTGTATGTATGTATGTATGTATATATGTATGTACATAACACCACCGTTGACACCGGAAGTTCGAGGCTGGAAAGTTGGAGCGATGGACTTTTGGTGTCCAGCTGCGACGCGTAAACTTTCTGTACGGGACTAAGGGACGTGCGGAACCGGAGAAGCAAGGGAAGATTTGTGTCCACCTTGCAACCCTATACCGCGTACCGCGAATTTCTGCGTTACTTTTAGAGGTACGCAATATATCTCTACCAAAGGAGGGTGTATATATACCTTATAGTATATGTTACTACATACCTATATATATATACGAATGTACGGAGTGTTCGTAAATTTGCCTTGGCAAAAGCACGGGGGCGAAAGTATGAGAGGTATAGCGTATAGCGTCACGAAAGATGGGTTGGTGGTTCGCGGTATACGTCTTGGATGTTTTCACCTATAACCGAAAACGTATGGTTACTTTAAGAGAATTTCAAATCCCTTGAATTCCCCGTTTCAACAATCTGTCAAAGATCACGCTTCAGACAGAATTTCATCCTCTTACATTCCTCTCTTTCTCTTTCTCTCTCTCTCTTACCATCTTACTCTCATATTCTCTGCATCCACTCATGTCAGAATAACGTCTTCATTCTCTATACCAAATACCGAAAATTATATACCATTCAAAATCTGCTCACTAAATATAATAATTATGATAATTTCAACACGTAATTAAAATTTGGTCTTTGAGTTTGAATCAACTCACTCAGGTTTTGGGTAAACCCAACTCGCGGCGAAAAAAGGTGTACCGCGGTTCCGACAGACGCATATGTCCATAAATATACGAAATGTATGTATAACGTAGGTGGTTAAAAAAAAAGGAAAAGAAGAAAAAAAAATCTTGGTGAATAGGGTCCGACGAGGTTAATGAGAGTAAGCTACCTGTAAAAATATTAAATTTCCTGAACTACCGGACGAAAGAAAAAGAAAACAGGATGATTTAACCGGTTGCATTTTCATCTCGTTACCTACCTCAGGCTTTCAGGAAGCTTTGATTTGTCTTTACTATAGTAGCAAATGCTGCAGTTACAGTTCTTGAAGAGCGGGGAAATTGAAAGGAATTAAACGTGTCGCGGATGGCGGTGGTACTTCGTGGTTTACCGGCTATATAAAGGTGAATATTTTCTTGGTTTGCGGTAGATAGTAATTGACACTCAAGTTGACCGAGGTAATTCTCGGCTCTAAGTTATTTAAAACTTGGGGAACTCCCACGACCGGAAGTACCACGACGACTCAAGAAATGAAGATTGTAGTAAGTCCTGTAGATAGTATATATTTATATATAAATATGTATATGTAGATATACTTATGTACATATAGTATAAATTTATATATAGTTATATATATATAGAAGTTATAACGTCCAATCACAGAACTTTTCTTATCGCTTGAAACGGATGCTCCTGGTGTTTGCCCTCTTCTTCTTTTCTTATTAGTTTCGTTTCTTTCTTCATTTCTCACAGCTCCGGAGTTCCCATCTCTTAGAACATCTAATACATATATATATATATATATATATATATATCATATTTTCATTTCAGACAATCTTAATTGCAATGGCCTTAGCCTGCACTTTAACGGAGGGAAAGGTCCTGAGATATCGACGCGGTACGAACGACTTGAAGCACTCGTACATTGTGCACTTCAACAAGAAGGGTGAAGCTCTCAGTGTAGCAGGATTCGACGAATTCGTTCGTGGTTAGTTGAAAAAAGTTGAAAAACTTCAACGAGAAGAGTGAAATAAAAAAATAACAAAAAAAAATATATATAGTAGAAAAATATCTAACCTGGGTACTTCCTGGGTAAAGTCTTGAAATTCTCACTTGTCGACTCGAAAGTACGTTAAGCTGTGTGTGTTGTAAATCACCATAATTGATCAAATCAATTTTTTATCTGTCAGTAAGGGAGTTCTAATTTCAAATTTGGGCTGAAGCCAAGTTATCCGTTTACTCTTCACCGTCAATCATACGTGAGAATGTTGGTTTTCCTTCTGAAAGTGAAAGTGGATTAGACTGGCTGAGACAGTGAGGAATTTTTGATCAAAAAATAATTTTCTTAGCTGTAGTATCAGGCGTCGTTATTCTCTTATATGGGTGGTTATTCTCATATAAGCATCCTCTGTAATTGCTCATTTCGCGAAAATAATAATCTACTCAACGTTGCCTATCAAAACGAAGCTTTGAGAAATAATTCATTGGCTCATAATCACGAATATAGGAAACCCTCAAATATACATACGATCATTTATTAATTCAAATGGAATTATAACAAGCGTTGAAATACATGCTGAATCTGTACAGCTTGTTAATCATCAAACACTTCGTGTTTAAATTCGTGTTACGAGGCGTGATAAAGAGCAGGCTGAAGCTTTTAATCTGATTTTAGTTAATTATGAAGTCGAACTTGCCTGTAGCTATCATACCTGAAATGTAAAGATGATAAAATAAATTTATATCGGATTACTTTTACCCTCGAGAAGCTGAAGGGTACTGTATTCATTATTGAGGTTTTTTTTGTTTGTTTTTTTTTTATTATATGTTACGTGAATTGGTACAGGGGTGCAATATCTGTACGAATAAAGAACCCTGGTTCGGCACTCTTTTATAGTCTATAGAAGAAAATAGAGAAACATTTTTGGTAAAAGTTTTCATTCTTTGCGGTACCCGGTCAATATCATCGTCACAACCGTCTTTATTCGACTTTGGTTGGACTTGGATCGCGTATCCCTTAAACCGTGAAACTTTTACGCTATTTCTTGGCGCCGTTCGAAACTATAATACACTTATTGTTCGCCTTGAAGTCTTCGACTTCATCTTGTAGCACAGAACAATCACGTTTCTTATGACTGTATGTGTACGTACTTAAAAAAAAAACAAAAAAAGTCATCGAAAATTGTAAAATATAAAAATAAATTACTCAAGACTTCACCGGCAATATAACGACGTCGTTGAATTATTTTTCCAGTACTTAATAGCCAACAAGCTATACCTGATCTGAAGGCATCATCCTATGCTGAAATCCCGGAATACTCAATTCTACAAGCAGCCCCAACGACGGTGTCAGAGTTGATGACGACCACTGAATCTACGACTCCCCATCAACCGAAGCCGTTAGCTACAGGAACTTCGAAAACTCCGGGTTCCATAGACATCGGTATGGCATTCCCCAAGTCTACATACGTCAGTATGGGATCCACTGCGTCTCCGTTAAAGGTACCCTAGCCAAATCGCGAAAAAAACTTTATGTGTGCCAAACGAGAAAAAGAGTATTTGCTTCGGCTTGGCTCGACAGAGTGCAAAGTATGCGTATTTGCGTTGAGAACTAAATTTCACGAGGCTGTTTGAAGAAGGTGGGATGTCATCGCCGCCTTGGGACTATTAGGGGTTGAGAATAAAGGAGTGACTGAGGCTGAGCGTAGGTGATGGTGAAGGTGGAGGTGGTGGTAGTGCCTGAAGTTGGAGGTGCAGAGCGAGCGAGTGATGAAGAATTGAATGTCAATTCCACTTGTTCGGTTGTTTTTTCTTCACCGGAATTTCAAACTATATGTATATCTGGAGCAGAGATTCTTTGAGAATGAAAGAAAACAGTAAGAAAGAAGAAAGAAATCGAAAGTTTACAAATAACATTTTTTGATACACCTTGGCAAAGTCGAAAGTATAATAACATGAGTTCACTAATTCGATTAGATCAATTTGTACGCGTGGTGATCGTGGGTGAATTAATTGAACCTCGAACTAAGTCCCACTCAAAGAAAATCGAATCCTGACTAAATTTTCTCTGGGATCGAATTTGCTTACGGATAGTCGTCGTCCGACGAGTGTTTGTACTAATCAAGACCGCAGGATACTAACGATCGTATAAATCTAATCAATCCACGGAAAAATACACCCCTTACAATCTTTGGTCAGTAGATAACAGTAGGTGACGCTTATCGGGTACTCCATAATGAAACTGCATGCATATTTAGATCAGAGTCCCTTCGATTGCATCCCGTTTAGAATAAACCATAGAAAAATTTTTATTTCATTTATTTTTTTCGCAACGAGAAAAAGAATGGTGTGAATTGATTCATTAACATAATATGTGAGCAACTGACAAACTATTGTATTTAATGCGAATGGGAGCAATCGAATTGTTGAATTGATTATTCGTACTAAATTCAGCGATTTATGTTCGACCATCATTGAATGAAATTGCATTTCTATGAAGGCTGATAAATGAGAGATGGTTCTGCTTTATTTTTTATTTTTTATATTTTTTTTTCAATCGCTTTTTTATTCCAACAAATGGACGTGATATCGCTTCGGATAATTAATTGGTCCCGCGAGAGAGGATTCAAAGGCTTTGCAGTTTGGGGATCACTGCAAACATGCAACGACATCATGCAGGACCAGCTATGGACGATGGTCGACGCCCGGTGTCCCTGTACTTTGGCATCGACCGCCCCAACTGACAGCTGAATATATATAGGTATATCTCTTTGCACGTTGCAGTTACCTCATGAAATGTCCGGTACGTCGCCCATCGCCGAAGCTTCCGTATCAACGAACAAGCCTACGTTGAACATTGGACTAGGACACGAGGTAGCAACGACGTCGGTTACCCCAGAAGAAAAGTCTCTCTCTGATGTGTCAAAGTGCGTATTTCCAATTACCCAAGATACCTTGATTCATCCATTTTTATCGACATTTTTTATTTTATTTTATTTCTTTATCTTTTTGCTCCAATTAGCCAATTTTAATGAGTAAGAAGAAATACACAAGTTGAAAGCACGATCGTCAAACGTTGAGACGAGGCGAGAAATTATTGTGACAGAAGTTTGATACCTTGTTAAAAAAAAAAAATTTTACACGCGTATTCCAGGTATTCATTAATTTTTACCCGAGTTTATTTCACATCAACTAAAATTTAATATCATTTAAAGGGAGTCGAGTAATTTAGTGAGCATTAATTAGCGATTTTTAATACATCCGCACGCAGGTACATACTACATACTTGAATTGGTAAATTTACGAATAAATCTCGATGTCGATTTCCCATTCTGTATTTTTAACGGTTCAAAAATTGCCTGGCAAAATTTATGTATACCCGAACAACATGAATATTGAAGTCAAAATTCGGCCAATTTTTTGACTCGACATTATTTCGATTGGTGAAAAATATCTCGCAGAATAACGATTAGCTTTTCGAAGCTTAACGACCATAAAATAAAAGAAAAGAAAAGAAAAGAATAGAAAATTTCTTTACGAGTTAGTATCTGCGATGGATGTCATAAAAACTATCTCTCGTTAACGCGGGTATATACAGGTACGACGTAATTAAAGTATTCGAGATTTAATTGCTTTTAAGGTAACCTGATTTACAGTCGTTCGTTTTTTAAGTACCTAAAAGCAAAAGAAAAAATGTCAAAGCCCGTTCCAACTTCAATATTTACCACAGCTTGCTTTTACGCGTGGAGAAAGAGGAACCATTAGAGATACAAACGTAATGGTACGTAAATATGTAAACAGCGTTTTTCAGCGGTAGATGTAGAAAAAAAAAAGAAACAAAAAAGAAAAACGTAAAAAAAAAAGCAGCCGCAATTCCGGGTAATTTCGCCAAATATTTGATCTGTAAAATTCACACATCGAATATACGTACAAAAAATTAACCACGGTGTGTTATATCAGCTCTGCTATCTAATCACTGCCTCAGAAAATGAAAACTGCTCTTTTATATATAAAAGTACCATTTCAGTTTCGCTGTTTATTTCACTCACATTAAAGCACTTGAAGTTTTATCGCGGTCACAAGTAGAGAAGAGAACCCGGTCGTTTGACTAGCAAAGTTGACCTCCCTCAGTCTCTATGCTATGTACTACGTACTACCATATAGCGATGTATTGATTTCAGTCTGGTTACACCCGGCGAGAATTCACCGTCCAAGATGACGGTTTCAGGCCTAGGATTTTCCCAAGGGACGGGATTCATTTCTAAGGCGATTTCCCTGCAGCCAGGAGTACAGACGGTTCTGAATTATGCACTTCCACAAGTAGCTATCCAAAGTTACGCCCCAGCTCCGCAGACCTCATACGTTCAGAACTTACCACCAATATTTCAAAAATCTTACGCTCCTCCAACACGACCAGACATTTTTAACTACGCTTCGTATCCGAACCAGAATCCCGTCATTGGCAAGTCTTGGCTTTTATCATAAAAAATGAAATAGTACACGTATGAAGACCTAAAATCGCACGAATGGTGTAGGTGATGGTCAGCAAAGTAGCAAGGGACTTCATTCCGTCTTGTGTCGATCGATTATTACGAGTGCAGCAACTATTATGTTATTTTAAGCCATATGATGTAGTTTCTTACCATTAAATTAAACAACCCTCTGACTGACCTGTGCTTTTTATTTACAGACGGTAACGCTCCCTTGCAGATCGTTCGCCAGTCAGCACCCCTCATTGACATAGGCCAGGGTCTGGGTCAGGGCTACAGATCGGCTCCACAAGGTAGGAATTATTATGAGAATATGCAAAGGTAGATTTACATAGTCCAAGATGCTTATCAGGGACCGAACAAGACTACGAAAGTGGCGTTCCTTCGAAACCCGGGTTTACCGAGGTGAAATGATCACTCCTCGTCATTAATTCGAGGCCATGTGTACCATGTTGTACAAACAAAACGTTCAGAAAATCAATGTTTTGTTTAATTACTTAAAAACAATGAAATTACTATTCTAGAATAAATTTTGGATCAGTTGAGCTGTGATTTCTTTTCAACTGAAAAACGCTTCTAATCTTTCTGTAGTTTCTTGTTGTTTTACGTGTCGTCGGAAAACCTTAGGTAAAAGTAACGTTTAACACGTTGTTTAAATCTCGGTTTAGCTGGCCAACCCAAGGTCCGGTATTATTACTAAAGTCCAGAATTGTAGGGTACGTATAAGTGAGCACCGAGGCTCGAGGGAATTTACTGTCAGCGGTTAATTCCTTTGAGAAAACACTGTAATTTCCACTATTTCACGAGCCAAAACAGCGCTGAAAATACAACTTGTTTTTCTGGCAGTAAATAAATATCGACGATTTTTCTTCAATTGTGAAGGAAAAATAATTGGGCCAAATCGGTAGAGAATACGAATAGATCTGAGTAATTTCGCTGTGATTTACGAACGACGTTTGATGGTCACTCATTCTTTCTTACAGCTAGAAGAAAAACATTGATTCCAAATGACCAATTGGTACCTTATCTCTAGAAAATGAGAAATGAACAAATCTCAGGAGTAAATACGTGAAATTTATCTTTCTAGAATTACCTTTAAGCTTGGGTAAATGGGGTCGCATTCACCATGGTGGTCATCGCTCGATTCGACTAGCTAAACCAGTCTTTGACATTGCCAATATAAGATACGGTGTACCTGCTTCTTCTCCTGGCCTTTCGAAGGTTTGTATTTCAATATTTTCCTTTCATTTTCTCTATTCTCACGTACTATTTCCCGGAGAAAGTGGGTACAGCTACTTACATGTGTACATACATATTTCCCCGAGTATATCTATAGCCGATCAATCGCTTCGCAAACGAGTTCTCAAACCACTTTCAATAAGGTGGTAACTTGGTAGATAGAGAAAAACAAGTTTCTTTCTCCGGAAATCACCTCCGGAGTTGGTCTCAGCTCTGCGATGCTAATTTCATTTTCTGAAAGAATAGGGCTTTTCTTACAGGATGAGGGTCCGTGTTCACTATCGCTTTAAACCAACATCCGCGTACTCCGGTATTCTACGAAATCAGCAAATTAATTGCGTCATAGATCGGTATCGGTAAACATACAGATTTCGAACCAGAAATCGCCCGCCTCGGTGGGATAACAAACAGTTTCCTATACGTGTATTCGTTCTATCAATCGCCCTACCGCAAGAGACAAAACGTGGGCAAATATAGAGCTGACAATCAGAAAAATCTCGAGATATTTTGGGATAAATAAAAATGATACCGAGCCAAACAGATTGATCGATAGAGACGCGATATAAGTCTTACGATTCATTTTCTTACCACTACGACAACGTCTACTATACATTTCAATATGATATATTTACCGAATGAATAGACTAGAAATTTTTTTCATTTTGAGTAAACATCAATTTTATACAGAATTCTATAAAGTATAGAATGCTTCATGTCTATTAATTTGGAATTACGTGGCTAATACAGAGGAAAATATTGCGTATGAAATTTTTGAAAAACAATACAAATTTGGTGATAAAAATGAAGGGGGAAAACGTTGTTAACCAACGATATTATACAGACGAGAAATGTAAGCGAGTTATTTTTTGTTCATTTTTTATCATCGTAGTTATCTTCGTAAGGTTGAATACTGATGGGGTGGGTTTTAGAAGAATTTTATAGCCGTGGATGTAGCAGTAAACGAAAAATTTGGGGAAAGTTATTCTTTCTTTATTTATTTTTTTTTGTTTCTGAAGTAATGTTTAGCTACCTCGTTCGAGTTGATTAATAAAAACATAAAGATTTTACATCTTTTTTTTTACACCCACTAGCCTCTATTGAATTTCAGATTACGTGTCGAATCAATATAGGAATCCAGACGTATTAACGACCGAACGAAACGAACGTACCGAACGAACCCCCGCACTAAACAAATTCCTGTAAAGTGACAAAAATAAAATTGAACAACTTTACGAGGCCATATACATATAGCTGTCCTGTGTTATGTATGTGTGTGTGTGTGTGTGTATGATACAATGAAAGAGAACAAATAAATACATTGAAAAAAATAAAAAAATAATCTACGCTATTACATGCTCGCAGTTTCGTAAAATCTGGCAGTGATTGAGCCACTTTTCAAACAATTTTATATGTCACGGCGCAAATTGCTAAATGAATATTTGTTCAAGCTGAATTCATGTCCTTCTGCATTAGTAGGGTTTGACAGAGGGTGAGGTAAATTAAAAAAAAAAAAAAATGTCTTTGGATCTCATGCTTTTATCTTGAAACTGAACAAATTTCACTCGCAATATTCTCACGTAATTTTAGAACAAACTCAGAGCTACTCTGTTAATTATAATGTTTATGGTATTTATATATTCCGATAAGAATATAAATAATAAAAAAATATATCAGGAAAAAAATAAAAAAATACCTCAATATCTCGGGCAGAATTCTTGAAATTGTATTCTTGTCTGCTCAGTCTGCTCATCGTTAGCCATCTTCCACATTCGGTGAAATCTTTTATTCAGCTGGGGATACGCAGCCGATGCTGCCAGGTGTACGTATTTCTTTCTTTTATCTATATTTTTGCTTCGATTATTCTGTGTCGAAGAAGCAGGATATCAAGAAGAAAGTTGAATACATCTAGTCGGCCATAAAAATTTCTGCAGTAATGAAATACGAACAACAGCTGCAGGCACTTAGAGAAAAATATTGCTCAGATATTAACGATGAAATTAAAAGCTTACACGATGACCTACTGCATAACGAACAGGCGAAATAAAAATTTCACCTAATTTTTAATGTTCTTATCCATCCGTAAAACGTACAGAAATTTCCGATAGCCGTTTCATATTGCGAGAGATCGACAAGGGGACTTCCGTTGTTGAATTGTAAGTACAGGGTTTTCTGAAAAATTGATGAAATCAAAAATGACAACGAAAATAGAGAAACGAACCGCGCACTATCCATCTGACGTTTTCTTATTCCACTTCACGAGCATCATGAACGAAAGAATAGGAAAAGCTGAAGAGAATACAGGAAAGAACAATATCATCGTTCGTTTCTTATGTCTTATCTGTCCCCGGGAGCGGATTCGTCTTTAGACGTAACGTCGGAAAAACTTCCCTTACGCTCGAGCAGCTTGAATCCTTTTGTTTAATGACTTCCATACTTTTTTCTTCCAACAGATTGGCTTCGGTCCTGGTTCTTGGTAGCCCGCAGATGCATTTTACTCTTCAAGGAATCGACGACGCGATGCGACGCGACGCCCTCGTTATCTCTTTGAGTCGCTATAGATCCGTCGTTCTTTTCGGTACGGCTTTTCGCCGTTATAGATAAAACTAAATGATTAATTGTTATTAATTATATAGAATGAAATATTGTTGTTATATTGTTGTTATTGTTAATAACTATCGGTAAGATAAAATAAATATTGTTATTTTTTTTTTAAGAAAACTAATAGGGGTTGTCGAGGTCTTATTAAACCGTGATTCATCTTCCCTTAGACATTACTCCTATAGATATTCCCCAGTGAACTTAAAGAGTATATTTTTATACTTTTTTGTTTTTTTTTCGCCGCTGTTTAATCCGGTATTTGGGCCTATTTATCATCAACTTTCTTTATACTTTGGGTGTATTTTATCGAGGGTAATTTGTCGACAAAATATAATAAGACATAAAGCATAAAGTTCTTATCGAGGGAGGTATGAAGATTTTTTGAACTCACATCGCTTCATCGAACAAGTTCTGTACTTGTATCGTGCGAAATGAAGCTTCAGACACCTAATTAGGGGGTGAAGTAAAAAATAATCTTATACCTTTGAAGCCAGGTGACAAGTACACTTGATGCGATGAATTCTGTCACATCTGAAGTTGCGAGTCTTCCATCTTTTCATTTTCTTTATGGCTTCTATAAAGGAAATAATACTTAAAAATAATACTTAAGGGCTTATTATACGCCGATATACCTTCAACTGGAATTTCGAAGAGCTCTTTTCACGAAGGGTATACAAGGTGTATGTATTCATGCATTATGCTACCATAATATGAAGAATATTTTTGATCAACGTTTTCTCTACAAGCTCGTCGAACCAAAAAATTTTTATTTCATCGATCCAACAGATTTTCGGCCAAATCGCCAACAACTTGTTGTTCATGCCTGGTGCAGAATTGTGTAGCAGAGGCAATAATCTGAAGAGAACGACATTCTACGAGAATCTTTTTGTAATCCTTGTAATCTCACAATCTCACTAATTGAGTATCTAAGATCTGGCTAAAAGACGGGGTAATTTGTTAAATAAAAAATGTTCAATACATGGTTTTATAAACTAAACCTTGATCAAGATCATACCATATTTTGGTACAATTCATCGTTTCATATATATAGTTTTCCTAAATACGTGAGGCTTTTGAAAATTCCAGTCAACCCTTATAAAACTCAAGTTCACCTTGTCGTGTTTGATTTTTTTTATTTTTTTTTCACCTATAGGTATATCGAGGTATTCTTTCTTCATTACTTTTTCTCTTTCGACGTGCAGAGGTCTGGATATATTGGATAAATTACTTTTTGACGAGCTTCGGCAACTGGCAGGGCTGTAAAGACGGAGCGCGAGTAAGGGCGAGAATATTGGACAGGGGTAATTGGGTAATTGGATAACTGAACGGGCGGGTGGTAGCGGGCGTTAAACGAAATACTTTTGTGTCATTAAGAAAGTGTGTGTGTCCGTTTTATTATTATTATTATTATTATTTTTTTCTCGTTTTCTGTCAAGCTGCAGTCTCCGTCGAGGGTGAGTATATATAGTATATAAGTATACAGTTTTAGGTATATTTTCTTTTTCTTTTCTTCTTCCTTTTTTTTTTTTGTTCTTAAATTAATTAATACTACGATTCATTAATGCTAACATAAGTTTATATATACATATATTTATATATCAATTATGTATGTATTGCCTTTAATACATTCAGCTTGTATTTTATATATAATTATATATTATAGTTATTATTTTTCTTCGAGTTTTCAGCAAATTAATTTCGACGTGCTTACATAACTATGCCCTGTATAGACCATTACGTAGAACAATATAATAATATTCAATGAAGTCGCATGTACACATACACATTATATGAACATATTTTTTTTTCTTTTTCTTCTTTCTTCTCTTTTCTTTTCTTTTTTGTCAACTCTTTTTGTTTAAACGAAAAATTTCGAAAATTCGGGCTCAGTTAAGAATTTTCAGAAATTTTTTTGCGTCTTACATGGTCTTTTTTTTTTTTTCTTTCGTTTTTCTGTTTTCAATTCTTCTTCTTATATACCTTGTATATTCATATATTATTATTTTAATTCAAATTTAATATAATATGTAATTATAATAGATGATAAATCGCACGTGAATTATAATATATCGTATTATATATTTACAGAAGGGAACGCATTGGGTTAGAAAAATACAGCGATCTTACGAAAGATTGTAAGAAAATTTCCTAAATATATCGAGACGATATATATATTATACTATATATAATATATATGCGAAAAAATAAGCATGTCGCTGCTCGTAAGCATTTTGGCTAGACTCGTCGTTTTTTATTTTTATTTTTATTTTTATTCATTTTTTTTGGTTTTTTTTTTTTTTTTTTTTTTTCTTCATTTATTCCGACTATAGAAATTATCTTTAATACTTATATACTTCGATACTACATACTATTTGTCGAACTTTTGTTACCTAATTCATTTACTACGTGTAATCAATATTCTATCATTTTTTTCTTTCATTTTTTTCTCTCTTTTTTTTCCTCCTCTCTTCTTCTCAAGATATATGTATCATACTATATTTATATTATATATCACTATACTATAGATCGAAACGATCGTTAACTTTATACAATAATCTAAGTAAATAATTAATACCTATATATAAATAAAGAAAACAAAAAAAAAAATAATTAAAAACTGTATATATTATATAGTTCACCTTCAAGAACACGATAGGTACATTCGAGCTATATGAATAATTCTCTTTACAGATTTTCAATTCATTTTATTTAATTTTTTTACTTTTTTTGTTATTAATTTCTTTGTTTGTATGTTTATTTTTATATTTTTGTATTTTTTTTTTTCATATTTGCCTGTATAACATCCAACACCGAAAGCATAAAGCATAGAACAAAGTTAAAGAGATACTTTGATTTCTCTCAATTTTTTTTTTTTTCTTTTCTTTTCCAACCACCTTTATATTCAACTAGCCAATTTTTTAATTCGAAAATTATATAACAAATGAGGAAGAAGTAAGTATCCTCCCTATTAGTACCCAGATCTGGTTCATTGAACTGGTATATTAGTACATAATGAGGAACCAAAAATATATCATATTTACAAATATACATTGCTTTATAGCTCTACGATCTGTAATTAATTCTATAGTTAAAAATCAGCGAGTGAAAAGCTTCGATTGTTAACATTATTGCGACAGCTTTCATTTGGTTTTTTTTATTCAACGATTGGAAGTTATTATAGCTAGTTGCGTCTTAAGATTCGGAATATATTTTTGCCATATTTTTTTATTTATTTTTTATTCTTATTAATCATGATTAATTATTTTTTTTCATTTTTATTCCTTCATTATATATATTTATTTATCATATACTTTCGCGTTGAAGCGCCTTATGGAACGGTGATGGTAAAAGTGGTGAAAAATTCTTGATATGTTTAGAAATTCGGAATTCGGTTTTGAGAATTTCTTTCGTTTTTATACATACAAAAGAAATTTTGTGCTTTGAAAAATTTTCTATAACATCGGAAATTACCCCTTTTAAGTAATTCTTACGTTCCGCATATAGATATATATACTCATATGTAGATAGGTATACATATATACCTAGTATATGTCGGGAAACGTATCATAGATATAAAATATCAGTTTACTTTGGGTAAGTAAATAGGTACTCTGAAAGTAGGTATATATCCGAAATGGTATTTGAGCGAAAAAATATTGCTATTTTTATCTATATACGTATAATATCTATATATGTGTATATATATACGCACGTATCTATACATATATTATATTCTTACCGTCTAAGTTAATACTGCATTGGTATTTATATATACATATATATTTATATATAATATATATATATTTAAATATATTATATGCTTTTATCATATTACATATATTCTAACAATTTTTAAATATTTTTCATTAATGTTTTAACATTGGACTGACGCGTTATTATACATATATATATATTATATGTATATATATATATAAATAGATATATATCTATATGTAATCAACTATTCTTACCTTAACGAAGTAATTTTTCAAGCTGGATACTTGGTATCTTACTTGGCTTATTAATAATATTATTATTATGCACATATTTTCATATACTGAAAAGCTATAACATCGAATAGCAATTGAATCGATGAATGTATAATAAATAATAAATAACAATAAAAAAAATGTAGAAACAAGGTAATCAGATATGATAATACAAAATCATTTGATACCCTAAGACGTCTAATAATTTGAAGGTAAATATATATATATAAGGACAGGAAATTTTCTAAGGAAAACAAAAGTCTAAAAGCGTTTTGAGTAAGGGCTCAAACGTTGATTAGCTTCTTGAAGGCTTTTCGAAACTCGGGATTAAATACTGTGTAAATAACCGGATTCACAAAGCTGTTCATGTAGCCAAGCCATGATGTTACGATGAAGGCAGTGACTCCAGGCTCGCAGGAAAGGGCGAGCTTCACGCAAAGAGCATCCATCACGTTGCAAGTGAAGAAAGGAACCCAGCAGATCAGGAAGACCCCTGTGGTCAATAAAAATAGGTGAAGCGTAACGAGGAAAAATAAATAAATCACTCCGAAACGTTTGACCACCGTATAAGAAAACCTTTATCCAATATCGCAACGATGTAAATTAAAGATACCCTTAGCTGATGACGATATTAGAGCAGGGATTTGACTTGATTTCATAATTGGCTTTTCATACAATCATAACGACGTGTTACGTGATTTGCATCGTTAGTTTTGGGTCAACGTTTGAATAATTATAAAGCAATTCTGAGGATGCATGGGGATATGTGTAAAGTGACGCGACCTGGTATATGATGAAAATTAATAAATGATAATGAAATTTTTCTTACCGAGAACAATTGCCAAGGTTTTGGTCGCCTTTCGTTCTTTTTTAGCCGAACTTTTTTCTCGTTTTTTCTTGCTCGCTTTGTTGGCCTTGTATATAGTGAACCTTGAACCTGCTGAAGCATTTTTTCTATCCTTTTTGGCGGCCATACCTCCCAGGACACTCTGAGTTCGTCCTAGTTGAAGTGGCAGTAGAGATCCCGTACTTCTTAGCCTCTTCAATTCCTGTTTGTTACTGCCATTTTTTCTTGCCAACGAGGCGGACATTGTCCTAGGTGGTGGTGGCGACGAAGAGGACGAGGATGCTGATGCTCCTTTCAAGTTTGGGCTCGAATTTGTCTCCCGACCTTCGTGGAGTACACTGCTTACCGGGTCGTACGATGAATCTGTTGCCCTGGTTCCATTGGGTCCACTGCTCAGTTGGGTCTGGGCTATCACGCTGAACCGAGAACTGTCAAAAGTTTAAAGAAACGAGCTAAAAACTTTGTGTTTCGCAATTTGTTACATGTGGTTATAAAGTCAGAAATTTATTACAAAGGGGAACCACCGAAATTGTTGTAAAGTATTCTCGTCAAGGGGGGCCTTTATGCCTTATACAACTGTTTCGACCAAAATCGCAAAATAATCTTTACTATAAGAAAAAAAATCATCCAATTTTGAAAAACAAAAGAAATTTGCTTCAATTTCTTCTAATCACGCCCACGAATCAGCCAGAAAAATTTGATCAAAGCTTGATTTCAAAATTAGACTATTATCTCTGGTTTTTCAGAATTATTTTGCCATTTTATCCAAATCATTGATCGCATCTAGGCTGAAAATAGGTTTGACTTCGTCCTGCTGGATGGTTTCATCACTAGCCGAATTCGCTAGTCATTTCAAGCGTCTGAATTACGGTCGAAAATTAGGTTGATTTGAAGGGACGCAGTGTTATCTATTGACGGAACAGCTGGCTCGGTCACAATCCTTCGAAATGAATGGTCGATCGTTTACCTACTCTTCCCCTACGAATGAGTTAAACCCAAATTAATATTTCCGGGTATATCGCATACAACGAATGATTTTCGTGGTACTAGTTTAAAAAAATATACGATCCGGGTATGAAAAACAGCGAAAGCATCACAAGAGCATAAACCTTCGGGTTGAACTCGAGTTAGTAAAGCACCTAGCTGCATTTTTGCATACCTATATCCGTATGTATACCTATACTAGAGAGATATACAGAAATTCATGTGTTTACAATCCCGTACGTACATACGTGTATATCTAGATAGATAAATATACATATAATACAATACATGCATGCCTGAGTTTATTGTACTACTCCACGTCAGCTCATAGTACAGTAGAACATACAGAGCTGGTCAGCCATCGATGCACGCAGCCTGACTGCAGTAGTGCGAGTCAATATATTACGAGGCAGTATAGTGCGCGGTGGCAGTAGGTAATTCTAGTAGTAGTGGAAGTAGTGTTAGTATCAGCAGCAGCTGCATTGTCCGTATAGTTCATTGTTCGATTGTCAAGTAAACGATATGCTTTGGTTACGATTCGGGAAATTGTCATTTCTGTAGGTTTGATTGAGATTACCGATTCTAAGTAGAGTAATACTCCGCAGGCATAAGTCGTTAAACTTAATTATACCATACTGTTTAAAGTTGCCATTAGACGGACCGATCCAACTCTCTACGAGCTTTGAAATAACAAATAAAGATTTTCCAGAAAGTACCTGAGCTTTTCTTGGCAATGGACTCTGCACTTTGTGTACTTCATGGTTATTAGGGCGTGGTTTACGATCCTGAAGTAGGTATGGTTGTGGGCTCCTGGTGCGGTTAGCTGCACCAAGAGTTGGGAAAAAAGGAATAACCTGGTAAAAAGCGATGCTTTAAATTGGCGAGATAAAAACTGCTAAGAGTCTACCGGAAATTTAGTAACACGCTACTGTTTGTTTTTACACCTTATTTCTCAGCTCATTTATTCCTCGGTTAGGTTTAACGCCTCAGTTATCTGCAAACATCTATTACCATACCACAAAAGAATTAACTCTGCTTAAGTTTCACGTTTTTCTTTATTTTTGATTTTTATTATTTCATGAATATATCAGGATGGCTCTCGATTCATACGTCACAAAAAAATCCTATAAAATTCAAATATTATTTACGATTCGCAATTAGTTGCGATAGTATGACAGATTTGACGAAGTGAGCTTGAATGTTGATCAAAATTCGCGAATCCACGTACCAATACGCAGGATTCAATCAACGCGAGTTATTTGCCTAGTGAATATCACAAATATACATATTTTAATGTCACATATAGCTAATATCATCCGTTGTATAAAACTCTCATATATTTTGTTCGCAAGTCAAAGGTATAGGGGATGTTTTGCATTTCTGTCAGAGATGAATAACAGAGAAGATTATTATACGCGGAAGAATCCAGCTCCGATACAGCCGGCTTCGTCAGTTTTATGTATGTTTTCTTTTTTTCTTCTCTCTCTTTATCTTTCTCTTTCTCTCCCTTTTTTATGTTTTAATACATAATTCTCGAATAGAAATTCGCGAAATGGGCGGATCGAGAAGCACGTCGTATAACTCCGAGATACTATAACACAGGGGAAGCAGGCAATCGGTTGTTGTTGATTATCTTGAAATAAGTTAATATGGATGAGGCGTGTTTTGCATTTGATAGAGTCATTTGAAACGACTACGCCCTTCCGCCCTTCCGCCTTTTCGCCCTTACATACCAACCCTGAAACTCTGTCGCTTGAGATCTTACGGTGAATATCTTTTCCGAGACCTCGGCGCAGCCCTGTACCCCTAAATAGGTAATAACGAGTCACGCCACCTCACTCAGGCTTTCAACGGCTCTCGGAAGTGGAACCCTGGCGAAAAAGAAGAGATGAAAAAAGAAAGAGAGTTAAGACTTTTTTGGGAAAATATTCAATAGGAACTTAGTCAATTAACCTCATTTCAACGACAATTGCGTCTGTGGTGATTACGAACCTAGTGCAAGACCTTCTTCAAATCGTTACCATTAAATGATCAATTTCGCCAAAGTGCCAATTCCGCAACAGAGAAAACTTTGTGTTCTTTATCTTTCTTTCTTTTTTATCTTTTTTTTTTTTTTTTTCTTTGTTTTGTTTCTTCCGTTTCGTAATTTAAATTCTCTGTCTTAGAAGTTAATTCATTTTTTTTTTTTCTTTCTTCTAATTCGAAAAATCTCCGAACATTCACCTTTGGGATGAACAAACGAGTGGTTAAAATTGAATAAAAGAATATCGTACGAGAATTAAGATAGAAAATATATAGGTGAGAATGCAATAACCTCGGAATTGCACTTAAGCTTAAAAAGGTATGGCTTGTTGCCACGATAGTACGTAGTAGCTTACGCGAAAGAACAAACTGCAATTAAACTCTAGAACTGCAATATTACACGATGCACCACCAACCTTAGTAAATTCAACGGCACGAAACTGCGGTTGAATTTTGATAAAAAAATAAAAATGAACAAAGTGCTTTTACAGTCTGCTGGTTGAAAGAGATAAAAAAGAAAGAAAAAAGAAGAATAAAAAAAGAAAAAATTCTTCAAGTTTTAGCACGACGCGACGTTATCAAACCTTGTCCACGTACTTCAGTTACACTCGACAACTGTGGAGTAAAGAAAAGGTCTTACCTCCTTTTTTGTCCGTTAGAAATGCTTCGATTTAGTAATTAGACTGTAATGTTAAATAATTTTCAAAACTTTAATTCGCTAGTAATAGTTTTCGCTCTAGTTGAACTGCATCTACCATTCGCAGGAGATAAGACTAAGCCGAGGTCTGTTCGTGGCACGAAACGTCTTTCACGTTAAATCCGTAAGTAGAATTATGCAGTGCCGGGCGCTTAATTAGGAAAACTCGCGAATTAACAAGGCAACTTTAAACCATAACATTGCGAGCGCGTTCTGAAACTTCAAGCGATCGCAATGTTATAAAAAATGATCCAAGCAGATGAGAAACTCGGAAAAAACAAAGTTCGGTCTTCGATAATAAGGATACAGATTCTCGGCATATTAAGAGCTTTCGTATAATAACAGGAGATGCGAATTTTTATTGCAAATATTTACCTGTTTATCCGTTATTACGAAGTTTTCAATATCACAGCTATATATCATCATGCGATGACAAGTACACGGCGGGCGTAAAATATAAGAAGTTACGATGCAGCTCAAGTAACAACGCTTCACGTAGGTAGTAGACATGTGAAATTCAATGTGAAATTTGAAATTCAACCTCAGTTGAAATTGCTTTTCCAATAGGTAGTGAAATATTCTGCAGACCGATCAGCCCCCGTCTTTCTTGGCGAGATTCAAAGATTCAAAGGATGCAGAGTGATGGAATAAAATAAAAGGTGAAAATATACTTCGATTCATTCATTCATTCCATCTGACAATATGAATTATTCCTGAGTTAATAAAATCTTGACTAATAGCTGCGGGTGTATGTAACATCTTCAAAGACATATTTCAAATCTCTTTCAATATGACTTACGCAGCTTCCTCTACCACTGTCGCTAGGATGAACTCCGTGCTTTTGTCGTTTGAGATAACGACCACCGGATCCATAGGTGTCTCATTTTCATCCTCGTCTTCGTTACTGCCTGAAGCTGTGTTCGTTGCTTCCTCTAAACCCGGTGCAACTAAAGCTGCAGCTCCTAATGCTGTCTCCGCAAATCTTGCAACAGAATAAACACTGCATGATCTTAGTTAGAACCGTGCTAATGACAGTTTCGCCTGCAGGGTTGTAAAGCTATATGGTCATTGTGAAATCGAAAAATAAAAAGACGTAATGCATAAGGTTAACAAGCTATGGAGTTAACTGAAAATCAAAGTCAAAATCAAGAGAGAGAGAGAGAGAGAGAGAGAAAAAGAAACTGATTAACTCCATCAATTATAGGTAAATCCGTTGTGAGTAGCCGCCGTTTAACAGTTGGTGAAGGGAAGTTTTATTGAAGCTGAAAGTTGATGATAATTATGCATTGTGTAGCTTAGGGAATAACAATAAGTGATAGGTACGTGTGTAAGCTTCGGAGTTTTTCTTTTTTGTGTTTTGAGTAGGGAAAACATGATTATATACGATGAGTATAAAGTCGAATAATTTCGAGTCAGGATACTATATGCAAGATTTTTGTCCGCAGTAGATAAGTCTTATTGTAAGCGAAGGAAACGTGGTATAAATAATTAGTTCGTTGTAATAAGGTAAAAAAAAGATCGCGAGGGAATTCTAGCGGAATTTGGCCTCGTAAAAAATGCAGCTTCGTGTAATTTAGTGAGGTGGAACGTGGATGGTTTAAAAATGTGTGGAACATTCCGTTATAATTATTGACGATAATTTCATGAGCATTCACTAAAGTAACTTAGAATTTACCCGCGTATTTATGAACAAAATATTTCCCAATTATTTAGGTAAATACGCTCTCAGCAGGATTGTCCGGAATGCAATCCAACGAATTTTCTAATTCTGGATACATACAAATGAAAATTTGTAAAATACCGAAATAAATACCTTCCATTACATTGACTAAGTTATTTTCGAATAAAAAATTGCAAATAAGTCAATACCCTTAGCAGATGAACAGAAAAAAAAAAGCATTAATTTTCGAAGAATTATTTACTCTCTGCTGTTCATCTCGTGGTATTTTCTTTTTTCATAATTTTCTTATTTTTCTGTAATTCAAATGATTTAGAACAGCTCTGTTGATGCCCCTGGGTACGCGGAGTTTTCCCAATTTTTTTGGCCAGCTGTCACTGCCACGGGGGTCAATTGATCGGATGAACGATTTTTCTTTTTCTTTTATTTTTTCATATTTGAATTTTTCTCAATCTTCTTCGTGACGTTTCTCACCTCCCATCAATTTTATCTGCATTCGAATTGATATCCTCGTCAATATTGACCACCGGAACAAAGCCCGATATCGTTATATATAGGACTATCGCGTCAACGTCGATCGTTTTGAGTAAAAAACAAAAAAAAAAAAAAAAAATCCACTAAATTTATACGATGGCGAGATCGAATTCCTGCCATTGTACCACGCAACCGTAAATCTTCCGGTCTTTGTTAAATGAAAAATCTCCCAATATAATTAAAGAGTGTTTTGGGATGAGAAAAGGAGATTCTTAACCCACGAAGGAGCTTGAAAAACATAAATATCCGCTTCTTCCAGGCTTTAATTTGATATTTTTTGTTCTTTTTTTCCAACGAAATGCCCACCTTCTCATATTCGGTTACTTTGAACAAACTTTGGCGCAATTTTACTCTCAACAGTTAATTGAATTAAAAGACTCGCAGCCAACGGTTGTTGTCATTATTATTATTATTTTTATCATTATTATAATATTATATAATAAATCTTACGGGTTTCTTCATCACCGTTTGCTATGGATAGAAGCGTACGCAAGATACTTAGAGAAGCTGACATTTTCCAAGGACAAAGATAACTTTTCGCGGCAACAACGTGCCAAGTTTAAGTTTTCACCCCCTTTCATTCCTCCCTTCTTGCCTTCTCGAAGCCAAGTATAGCAATTAATCGGGGGCGAAGCGGCTTAGTTACCTATCGGATCTTCCTCCTTTCCCATCCCTTACCATTTTCGATCCCCCCGGCAGCAGCTTCTTACCTCCTTACCCCAACCAGCCCCCGTCAATGCCGCCGTCTCGCCTGCCAGCATCACTATCTTGGAAGAACCAGGGCGGTTCGCACCAGGCTGAGATAATGAGATAAACGAGAATTTCGCCACCGCTCAGGCGCCAAACGCACAAACTATTTCGGTATCATTTGCTTAAGCACAAACAAGGGGGATAAGGGGGATATGAGGATATATACTATATACTATGCAATAGACAAATATTTGTAAACGTGAGAAAAAAATATGGATTGCTTTTAGAAATTGAATTCAACTTTAGGGTGAAGAATTCTTGATGTTATTTCTGATATTATTGCAGCATTGTCACACGGAAAATAAATTGCTGTCATTGCAACAACAAATGGAGTTAAGTTAACTACAGAATGGAGTGATAAAATGACAACACCAAGTTGAGGTTAAATTAGCATCATTGGAGTAAATCCAACTTATCAATGCAGTAACATTCGCGGCATATGGAATAATTTTTACTATTTTTGGAGTATTTTTAACGACAGTAAATTTAACCCAATCTTGGAGTAAATAGCGTCGCAATTTATTTTCCGTGCATGTTATAATGTTTTTCCAATTCATGATATAGGACGATATATATATATATATATATATATATATATGTATATATATATTTTGAATAACTCAAACGGATGTTGGAATACAGTAATCAGGATAGAATATACCTACATCGTCAAAAAGAATTTAAACGTGAAATTTGAACAAATGGAGTAACGGGACTAGAAAAGCCCCAAACGCTAATTTACACTTCGTTAATGAAACGTGGGATTGCTTATGGCTCAATCAACATTTCTTTTTCATACTAAACATCAAAATTCCGACACATTTCATTGTATAAAATGATGTGGAAAATAAATATGAAAATTGGGATACTCAGGTGTTTTGCTTTATCACATTTACCTATAGCCACCTGTTTTCGTGGTATGAGTCTATCTGTTTCGAAGTACTACGTATAGATATATGTATAAATGTATTTCTATATGCTTCACATGTGTACGTATGGGGTACGTTGGTTGGTAGGCATTAGGTATAGGCCTCACGTATGGCAAAAAATAAAATTATTTGAATTGAGATATCGTTTGCGATTTCCATGCAAACTGTACGGCGAATTCCCCGCCTACGGTCTACTGGAGATGCTTTTTTCGCACAATAAGTAACCTTTATCGTGCGTGATATAGAAACCGATTGAAGAACGGGTGTAAAAAAAGAAAAAAAGCATCACATGAACAGTGTGATAACATTAATATACAAAGAATGAGATATCCCTTTCGTGCGGAAGGAATTTATTTTTCATTGTAGGTGTGAATAAAACAAACCAAGTTTATGAAGCGGATGAAATTTTTTTTTTTTGGATTTATCCTACAAAGACGATAAGAGAAACTGGAGATGAAATAAAAATTATTTCAAAATAAATAAACGTATCGATTGAAAGAATATTAGAAAAAAAAAAAAAAAAACTCACCTTCTTGTGTGAGCTATGTTCTCTATGATGCTCCCTGGCTTAATGTCTCCCAAATTTGACTTCCGAGCTGCTCTAGCCTTTTTCGCTCTATTTCTAAGCGCCTGAAACATACACGACAGATGTTGAGATGCTGATCAATTGAAAGTTTATTAATTCCTCTTCCTCTGTCTAACCAGGAAAAAGTTGAAGCCTTTCTGAGATTACGGATTACCATTGCACTGAAGAGATCCGAAACGAAAACAGAAAGAAGCGAGGTAAAAACCGTCGAAACTTCGCACTTTCTTAAGCTCTTCCAACGTGGAAACTTTATTCAAGTAGTCAATGACCGACGAAGACAGACAGCGATGTATCGATCGTGAGAAAAGCCCATTAACCAAGATCGTTTATCAAACATTCTCTCGCATATTCCGGTATACAAGAAGGTATGTGGTGGTACATACCTAAAGCTAGGCATGTTGCCCTAAGGAGTCCAAGTTTATCGGCACTTGTACACAGCCGCGAACTTTGTTTCGGTCGTTCTTAGCCCGTTTATCCGTTTGTCTGTCGGTCCGCGACCCCATAACTGTATAGTGTGTCGTACCCACGTCGTATAACTTTCTTCCAAACTTGTACAAGGCTGTGGATGTGTAATGGCGAATGTGATACGTCTAAGACTCGAGTTGTAAATGGCTAAAGTTCCGACGTGTAATTCCAAGTTAACCGGCTCAGTAATAATGGCTAGTTAATCTATCTGTATTCACCTTTTACCGGCAAGAACTAATATGAGAGATAATTAACGCAGCAAAGCGTAGCGTGTGTGTGACGTGGAGGGAGCTAAACCAGGGACTCGGACGGAGTAATTATTGCGTAATTAGCCTCCCACCGTGGCCGTGGTCCAGGAGATCCGCGAATAGCGAAAAGCCACTGGCACGTCGGGTGGCTTTCTAGTCCGAAAACTTTCGGGTCTATGGTTTTGTTTGCGGGCGGAACACCCTCTGACCCTTTAATTTTCGCTGACCTTGAATATGTTGTAGTAGAGAAAGACCATGATGATGCAGGGTATGTAGAAACTCGAAAGACTCGAGTAAATTATGAAGTCAGTATTGTAGAAAAGACATAGGTCCGGGATCCTGTCCGGCGTATTGTTGAGTCCCAAAACGATGGGGCTTCCTATGGCGGCCGAAATCGCCCATACCAATAATATGGTCAGCCATACTCTTCTGTTGTTCTTATGCTTAGCGTATTTTATGGGCTGCGTCACTGCGATGTACCTGTAGCAAGTGAGAAAAGACAGATTCAAGTCTACCTTACGTTTTACAAACTCCTAGATAGGGCTGAAATCACGACGGAGGATTCATCCTCGAAAGGATATGCCGTCAGGGAGCAAGTTCGTGAGACTCGGTGATGGGGCCAGTCCCTGACTTAAAGGACGCTTTTACCGCTAAAAGCAACCCAACGTTCAGGGACCACGAGTATTTTTTTTGTTTATTTTTTTATTTTTTCTCCTCGTTCGTTTTCCGGGATGAGGTAAACCCATCCTACTATACCACACGTGTACATACAGATGTATATAGGTATTTGCAAAGCGTATATGATAGTAGGACTTTCCGGATGTTTTTTTAGGACTCTGATATTAAGCTACGAGAAATACGAGGCTGTATAATTGTTGCCATGGATCTAATGTAAAATGATAAATTACACGGAGAGGTTGTTCGATGTGGTTTGTATAATATTTGTTACATGATTCTAGGGAGACACTGAGAGCAATAGATCGTTATTTCGGATCTCAGTACGTGCTTTGATTTCATGGAGTCTTATTTTCTGGTTGTAATTCCCGACTTTGAAAACGTTTGTTTATTCATCGAAATCCGGGATGTGAAAAGAGCGGCGCATCACCTGAACGGTGATGATACCTAGCATCCTTAAAATCATGAGGATATACCCCGGAAAGATCGTGAGAAGGACACGCGGCTTTCAGCGAGGAGATAATTTATTCAAAGACAAAAGTATAAAAAAAAAAGGAAAATGAATGAAGAGAGAGAGAGAGAGAGAGAAAAGGAAGGGACCCATGGAAAAGTAAATAACGTTCATAAAAGTATGCGAGCGGTAGCTATAATAATATATCCGATATATGAATGGAGTGTGCAAAGTTTCCGGTAGCATAATAAAGTAGCTATATGAAAAATCTTACAAGGCGCGGTACGATGTGCTGGGTAACTTCATATTTTCTTCTATCCCAGCGTTAACATTGTTATTATCACCGAGGTTCTAGCTATTATTATTTTTCCACGAACGGTAAATTTTATTTTCACGCCAACTACGGTGTCATCAAAACTATTCCTGTCACGTTCGTAGAAAATCAGCAAAGTCTCTTCTTCTTCCACCGGTACGATCTACCCGAGAGTCCGCACGACGGTGCACCCTCCGCATATATAGTCTGAAGAATTCACAAGCTGTCTCCGAGCCCATATAGCTCGTAGTACAGTCACAGGAGGAAGAAGAAAAGAGAGAAGAAGAAGAAGAAAAAAGAAGAAAAAAAATTGGAAATAAAAAAGAAAAAATCATTTCACTCAATTCCGTTTCGTGTAGACGGAATAAAAATCACAGCGGAAATGGATATATACATATAAGGACTCACCTGTCTATGGAAATAGCGACTAGATTAAAGATCGAACTTGTGCTGCAGGTGACGTCCATCGCTATGTAAAAGTCACACACGAAACCAGGGAGGGACCAGGCACCGTTTACCTGTAACAAATCAAAGGGTGAGAGCTGCGTTAGAGGGTGTTTTCCATCGCGGTACAATTGACATTGTAAAATTTATGCGCCTGGAGCCTTCCAATTAGCTACTACACCGGAAATACGGGTACAGGGTTCAGTTGCCTTGGGGTCGGTAGCGCACAACTCCTCTAGTAATCAAGGAAGGCTTGGTCATAGCTGAATCACTGCGGCAAGCCATCCGGCAGCTAGTTGACAAATTATCGAGGTGGTTTATTAATTAAAGAGAATCTACATCCCTAGTACTAAACATGATTCCGGATAGCGGCCAGCTAGAATTTAGAATCGAAATATTTCCACCTCGTTGATTTTCGAGGTGGAACTCAGCACACCACAGAGTTGTCCAGCGTGTCCTTGACAAGGGAATTTCACGTTTACTCTGACGGACGAATAGCTGCGGTTCGCGGTTCTTCAAGCTCTGACAAGCCCCGCTTGACGTTGCACGAAACAAACGTTATTTTAAATTGCAAGAAAATTCCATACCTGCATATTTTCTGGACTGAACTTTCAAGTTTTACAGTTTATCATTTTTATACGAGTTTAGGATGAGAATATTCTCAGACTACGAGAGCTACGGATGAAACTGTTCTCAGTCCTTTGAATTGAAAAGAGTGCCGAATCGATCGGTTCACCAGGAAACGGATTGTATTTTGTAATTTTATTGGGAATTGGTAAGTTAAGTAAACGTATTGTAAACAAAGGACGTAGATCTAATTACCAATCGATTAATTGCCTCTTCGTTTAACTACACATCTATGCGGGATATTCAATCTATGATAACACGGATCTATCGGCGATCAAATGTTACGAGATACATAGGTACGTCATGAAATTAACTAGCTCTCTCTATAGGAGCTTACTTCGGTGCCATAGTACATAGATTCTTTTTTTCATTCTTTTTATTTTTTTTTTATAGATATTGGAAAAGTCTGGAAAGTCTCGTGGGCATAACGACACTACTACGGCCCCGTTTGCTTTTGACAGAGTTTCGATTTAGGTGGAACAGGAGTTTCCTAGCTCCACTATCCTTCTGGCCCCCCTGTACATACCGCTGGTCTGTAAATAATGTATTTTAGATACACGTAGCACACAGATATATGAAGACGGGTTGTGTCTCGTGTGCACCGATTTATATTTAAAGTTTCCTACCAGAGAATACATAAATATTCACATCATGGAACTAGCGATCTTATATATCTAACGAAACTGCAACCGGTGACCAAGAACATTGTGAAATGGAGCGGATGAGCTTCTAGCAGCTGTGGTTCGCGTTGCAGTACTATGCAGTTCCTGTAGCGTGTGCTACAGGAAGCAATTATTACCACTCCAAATTTCAAGGTATGGTAACCACTTCCTGTTTTAGTAGCGCGATAATTAGAACTGGAGATGCTTATGGTGAGAAATATGAGAACTTTTGGAATTGCATGAAAGGAAAGCGTGAGGCTTGTCGTCGGGGATGAGAAGGGTGAAAGGGTGAAGAAGCTCGTGCGTTTTAGTGGAGTAAAAAGAACCGAAGTACAGTGGATTGTCATTACTGTAAGAAAGTTTGAGACGTGTTTCGCAAAGAATGTCTATTTCCACGTTCAGCAATGCGAAATTGTGCATTACGTGACAATTTTAAGAAAGGAAAACTGCCGATGAACGATATACTTATTCAGGGAGAAACTAATAAGTTGTAACTGTGCTTATAAAGTGTGGATCTTGGGACTGGTTATCTTGTGAAACTGCGACCGAGAAGATGGTAGAGCGAAGCGGATGGCTCGAGTTCATGGTACCTAGTTCGTTCTTCACGTAGCATAGTGCCGTTCATCCCAGGAAACAATTATTGCTGACACGAATTTCGTGAGCTGCGTTCCAAGGAACTTGACGACCTTCCGCTTCGCCGCGTGCGTCGTCGGCTTAAGCGATGTAATTTGGATAAAGGAAAATCGTGGCTTTCCAGTCCCCTAGTTCACCCCGTCATTTATAGATATCGAATCAGAATTATCTCCAGAGCACAAAACCTGGGATTTTTTTTATGACCGCAAAGTGTATCGCGTGAAGCGAATGATCCTCTGACATGAAAGATCAAAAAATCTTCGGTAACAGAGCGGATATTCATGCGGGGGTAGAATCCTTTTGTACGTATCTAATGTGCCAGAGTTTGCCTCGGGAGACAATTATCATTGACAAAATTTTGCCAAAGGTGGAAACGAGAATTGCAACGTTCTAAGGAATGACTTTATGGCTCTTCCTTTTTTTTGTTTTTTGCAGTGTCAGCTCAAATCGGAGTAATTTCAACAAAGGAAGATCTTGGGGCTTCTTTTTTCTACCCCTTTACCCTTTCATTTCTCGATATTTAATAAAAGGCATTAACGCGAGATGCGGAATTTTGGGGCTCGTTTAAATTTCAAAGACTTGTATGTAATTTAATAACCATCCAGCTGTTACTAAAATCAATGTTAAAGTTAGACGGTGACCAAAGTTCTAGTTGTACTTTAGATGGTACTGGGGATAGGACGATAGAACTAGATGGTAAGGGTGGATACTTGTTACGCGAGAAAGCAAACAGCTTGTCAAAGTCAAAGAGGTCAAAGCAAGGGGATTTCTGTATCGCTTTGTGAGACTCGAACTATTGTCAAGTATATGAAAAGAAGTTCTAGTCAAGCTCTATGCTCTATAGTACAAAAGCGGAGAATTTCAATTCTGGGAAAGTAATCAATTTGGTAGGCTCTTTTTTTACGAAAGCAATCAATTCTGTTTTGAAACGTGAATTTTCATACAAGTACGTACAATAACACTCATCCAAGTTTAGGGGAAAAGTAAGGACTTCCGGTGCTTCTGTCACAGATAGAAGAAATAACAACGTCTAAGGCAGCTAATCTCATCGGTTATTGGAATCTGCACCTTCGTAATCATTCTGGTGGAATAATATAAAAATAATTTCGAACTCTAGCGTAATATTTGAGCCGCTTGAGGTTTGGCTGATATTGGCTCGATATCAACAAGGGAAAATTGAGCGAACCAGTCAGGCGCCAAACGACGATCAAACAAACGGATATCGGGTGAAAGTTTTGCACCAAGTTCTTAGTCTACTCGATAGACAGTTATAATAGTAGTAGTTAGTTGATGCTATACAGTCGATAGTCGTTACTGCATAGTTTAAATTGTCAGCTTTGCGTTCGTATTTGCTTCCTATAAACATGTACATGTATAGATCAAAGTTCGAAACTTGGAAATTGAAGGAATACTTCATTCCACTTTAGAATTGCAAACAGATTTTGCGGTTAAACAAGAATAAGAAATATAAAATATGCTGTGAAGTTTATCGAACAAGAGTAAGTTACTCGAATGAGAACTGAATAAATATCACCCACAACTCAGCCCGTATTTGGAGGGTCCGTAGAGAAGTTGCGTTTAGTTGGCGGGTCTGCGGTAAGCTCCCAAACAGTTTGGTAATTATCGACGGGCTGGTATTATAGCAAAGAAGTTCTTAGCCTGACCCGCCGTCTTGATGATTTAATCGTCTGGACCTTTTGCACTAAAACGTTTCGGGTATTATGGAACTAGACGAGGGAATACCAAATGACTAAGACAAATGGGAATGCAGACGAAGTAGCCGAGGGAAGGTGGGTATAACTTTTTCCTGCTGCGAATACGAAATACGGGCAAAAGTAAAACGGAACTGTTTTTAGCCTGGGTTTCCCGCAAGGACATATCTCCCAGAATACTTTGTCTACTTCGTCTGAAACTCCCCAAGTCCTTTGAGAGAAGTTTTCAGGCTAGCGGCTCGCATATTTCACTCAATAAATATTAAACATTATAACAATTTGCCATCCATTATTTACCTTTGCCATATTATAGCCGCAAGATAGAAGAGCCTTGTGAATCTTTCTGGTTTCTAGAAATTGGAAGGAGTAAATGGTTGGATTAAGAGAAATCTGAATCGATAAGAGCAGGATAGAAGGAGTCATGTCAGAGAGATCGATGAATAGAACGTTGAAAAAAGCTTTAATGTATAGCTTCATAGACAAGAACGAGAATATGTATAACAGAGAGCTTTTATCCGGCGTCATATATATTACATATACGTCGGAGTTGGACTATCAAATCTCCGGCAGACACAACTAGATCAGTACAGGATGATCCAGGCGACTGGAAGAAGCCGTATCTTAGATGGAACTGGAATTTGATGAAAATGCGGGAAAGGGATATGAATGGCTTTGATGAAATTCCAATTTGACATAATAATATACGAATAGGAATAGGATGGGTTCGTACATCAGTGCCCTTTAATTTCATGGAAGAGATTCGCGTTTACCTCTACTGCATTTTTATTCAATTCATAAAGTACCGAATTTGAGACTCGTTACCATTTCATGGACCAGCTCCGGAACGTCCGTTCATATTTTATGTAACAAGTATTTCTATTACTGTTTACTTGCGTAGCTCAACTCAAGATTTCTCCATAACGTACTTCAATTTCTCCCGGATCTAGATGCATCGAATTCCATTATCCCAAGGCTTGGCTTGTGGTTAAGAACACTCGGTTGCTATCCCGTATGGAAAAACCATATATGGCTAAAATATATGGCACAATATATGGTAATAGGTGGTGTTATATTATGGCCGAAATTATGTATATGTATAAATATATTGTCAAAATATATGGAATCATATATGGCAACAATATATGGCAGAATATATGGCAGAATATATGGCAGAATATATGGTGATTGTATTTCAATATATGGAATCATATATGGCAACAATATATGGCAGAATATATGGCAGAATATATGGTAGAATATATGGCAGAATATATGGCAACAATATATGGAATCATATATGGCAGAATATATGGCACAATATATGGTGATTGTATTTCAATATATGGAATCATATATGGCAACAATATATGGCAGAATATATGGTAGAATATATGGCAGAATATATGGCAACAATATATGGCAGAATAGATAAGTAAAGTCAAATTAATAGCTTATTTATATTTACTGTTATTTTATAATAAATGACTAAAAAATATTTGGGATAGATATTTAAGCATTATAAATCGTTGTATGATTATTGATATATTTTTTAATTTTGCTTAAGTCCCGAATGAATTTCGTTAACAGTTAGTACTCTTTTGACTCTAGCGTAGCGCATGAACGTCCAGACTATACACTTCATCTGACTATTTAGAACATGTCATTAGCATTGCTTGGTCTACCATCTTTGTTCTTCTAATTTTTGAATCACTTCCCGTCGTCGCGTCGCACGTATAACATCTCATGCGTTGAGGAATGTCCGTTCAGGTAATTAATAACTCTTTTGCTCTTACATTATGCAATCACTGATAATATGTCTTTTAACTGGTTACTATATTTCTTTTGCATTTTGTATATTCTTTCATCTTCAAAAGAATTCTTCTCGAATACTTTCGGTTACCTTGCGCCACGTGCAAACCTAACCTAGTTCAGAGCCGCATGTTAATTTACTTTTTATAAGCTCAGTCGCTAATTAATTCTTCTGTAATCTGATTCTTGATTGATTATCCTATTATATAAGTTATTGTTTTTCAACTGGTTAGTATATTTCTTTTGGATTTCGTATATTCTTTCATCATCAAAAGAATTCTTTTCGAATACTTTCGGTTACCTTGCGCCACGTGCAAACCTAACCTAGTTCAGAGCCGCATGTTAATTTACTTTTTAAGCTCTTAATTCTTCTGTAATCTTATTCTTAATTGATTATCCTATTATATGACTTATTTATAACCACACGTTCCCAAGACTCGCTTGTTTTTACAGTCTAAGAATGGCCAGCCGTTCGCTAGCCGAAACGTCACTACGTTAATCGACGTTTTATTCAACAAGAAAAATTAAAATCAAATCCACAATAAGATCGGAGTAAAAAAAAAAAAATGAAGATCAAAGTGATGGTGGATGCCGTTGAAAGATCAATAACTGGGCCCTTTACCCTATATATAAAATGTTAAACGTATTCTGTGTGAGTAGTTGAAATAAACGAAAAAAAAGAATGCAAAAAAATGTAATTTTTACACATGTAATACACTATTTTATGTATGCTTGAATCATCAATATTTTCTAAGATCTGTTTCGACAACCTGTTAAGTAAATATTGTGAATATTGTGAATATTGTCGATGTCACTGATTACATATGTGAATAAATAATTTAAAATATTAAAATTTTTACAAATGATATATAAAATGTTAAACGTATTCTGTGTGAGTAGTTGAAATGAACGAAAAAAAAGAATGCAAAAAAATGTAATTTTTACACATGTAATGAACTATTTTATATGTATATGCTTGAATCATCAATATTTTCTAAGATCTGTTTCGACAACCTGTTAAGTAAATATTGTAAATATTATCGATGTCACTGATTACATATGTGAATAAATATTTTAAAATATTAAAATCAACAAATTTACATTCAACAATATTCGTGAATAAACTTTTAACCGTCTTCAAATTTTTTATTGAAATGAATACCATATTTTACAAAATTATTATATATTCCGCCATACATTCCGCCATATATTCTGCCATATATTCTGCCATATATGATTCCATATATTCTGCCATATATGATTCCATATATTGTTGCCATATATTCTGCCATATATTCTACCATATATTCTGCCATATATGATTCCATATATTGTTGCCATATATTCTGCCATATATTCTACCATATATTCTGCCATATATTCTGCCATATATTGTTGCCATATATGATTCCATATATTGAAATACAATTACCATATATTCTGCCATATATTGTTGCCATATATGATTCCATATATTGAAATACAATTACCATATATTCTGCCATATATTGTTGCCATATATGATTCCATATAATTTATTGTCCGAATATTTGTATATGATTCCATATATTCTGCCATATATGATTCCATATATCAAAATACAATTACCATATATTGTGCCATATATTTTAGCCATATATGGTTTTTTCATACGGGATAGTATCATCCTAAAACTAAACTGTGAGAGTAGTCGACAGGACGTGTAAGGTCCTTGGTTAATTCGCCATATGAGTTTAACCAGACGAATTCGGTTGAGTAGTTAGGACTTGGTACCAGCTGAGATTAAATCTACCTGGTGGACATCTGGGACAACTTCGGACCTGCATCAAGTAAAAGCTAACTTAGAGGAAATTTGGACCTCGTTATCTCGACGAAACAGTTCGACAGCGAATTAATCCCAATGTTCGCATACGGGACAGAGTTTAGTCGCGTAGGTTTAGTCGAAGGATAGGAGTAGCTGACTTGGTGTTTAGTATGGGTATAGGAATAGGGTACAGTCATTCATTCCCTGGGGAACACGCACCGGGAAAACCCCGACAAGAACGACATAGTCGGGTCGTTCAACTCTAACCTCCAGCCTAGCCAGTGCCATTCTCGTAACTCCTTGGTAAGGTAGGCTGGACACGTGTATGGCTAAGGACTTTAACGATCACGGAGACCTTCGTCAGGGCGATTGACAAGTCAGAGGACCTTATTTGTTCCGCTCAAACCCCGCGGTTACTTCACTCCTGGACCTCAGCTGTCCAACGGACGAAGATCTAGCAGTTGTGAAGTTTGAAAAAGTGTAAAATTACCTAAGAAGAAGAGCGGGACCTGTTTTCTGATTACACCATATAGAGTGTATTAAGCTTTGAGTATATCAACTATTCTCTGCTTTCCCACATCGCATTAGTATACCGTTAGATAAGCATGTACATATATACAGATGAAACGTCAAGGTATTCATGAACCGTGGAATCCTGTCAGTTGGATGAGTCGGGTAATGTGTGAAGGAGAATTTGCACATGTGAGGCTGGGTAAATTTTGGATTTCGACAGATCGTTTAACCCCCCTATATCGGAATATTCAAGATTCTCTTCGCACGTTTCGTACATACGTATTCAGCGCGAATAAATAAGATGAGATACGCAGTTAAGGAGGCAATAAGGGAAGGCTGTACCAAAAAATGGTCGCTGAAATCTCACGTAGACGAGGCCCTTATGCGGTTATAAATTTGATTTACACCTTACACTCGTTCGGCATAGCCACTCGAAATACAGTAAAGTTGAATTTTTCCTTTTCTCTTGCTGCCCTCCCTCCTACTATCGCAAGTTATTATTCGAGATATTTGAAATACGAGCAAGAAGCCCGAGGTGTAATCAAGTCAGGTGAAACATCAGTACTTTTATTAGCGTACGATTTTACCAAAATTCTGTTCATGGTACGTTCACAAGATGGTGTGAGCACAAGAATTGCAAGACTGAATGAAATCAGGTTATCGCTTGACGTAGCGTAGAAAACTTTTCTCATACGTTGAAAACCCGGTTGAATACCTACTCGGTTGGTTCTTGAAAACTGGCTCAGATGAAGGTGGCGAACCTGTCAGAGAGAATGAAACCTCTGAGATGGCAGAAACGGGAACGCTTGACCTACCGCTTGTCTCTTGCCATTTATTAACTTGCATAGTCGACAAGTTTGGATCTTCGTATCTGAGAAGTGTTCCACGAGAAGGAGAGGAGGTCTGATGGATTGGATGAAATTTAAGAAAAAAAAAGAAAAATATACATCAAACTATTCGATGATAAAATCGGCTAGATATCATTTTGATTTTCAGGAGGCAAAACTTTCGCATACCTATTTTCAAATAACGCGATAAACCACCGACTCTTCCAGCATATATCTTGTAGTGCTACAGGATCAAAGCTCATGCAAATCGTATAATATCTGTACATACATATATACGCGGATACGAAAGACACAGCATTCGATTTTCTTGGATATAGAGTCGCGGCACAATAATGGAGTGAGGTAAATAGTATACGCGCGATGTTAGGTATACACGGCCATCTTCTCAGATTGATGGATGGCACTTCGCGTCGGGACTGCTATCTCGTTTGTCTAATGTAGCGAGAAGGACGGGGTGGTGAAGGGGTGAGAAAAGGGTAGAGGAGGATGAGATGGGGTGGGTTACGAGTGACACTTTACCCACTGAAGACTGAAGATTCTTGTCGAGGTCTTGGGCTGTTCTACAATAATTAATAGACGATGATACGGGGGGGTGTAGGGGGGAGGGGGGAGGGGGGAGGGGGGGGAGAAAATGGGGCCCTTAGAGCGGGGGTTGAAAGAGTCGCACTTCTTGCCGTCGCGTCGAGAGATTCAACTTCCTTGGCACGACCCGGAAGATTCTCACCAAGATCTGGGCACTCCTGAGATAATTAATAGAAGGTAATTAATACAGTGGACGGGCAGATAAGGGTGGTGTCTAGAAAAGTGTAATTTTCCTCTTCAAGAAATCAGAGTAAAAAACAACTAGCTATGGAAAATTTATCGCTTTCGAAGTGTCTAATTGCGAGTGAAAATTCATTCAATATTATTATTCTTAGCATGTACTATATAATAACTAATATCTGGAATATATATATTGATAAATGATCGTTAACGGAACTAGGCGACACGAAAGGGTGGAAAAAAAAAAAAAAAAAAGTCTCGATGGAAGTTGAAGAAAAGTATAATTTCCTGGGTTGAGAAATTGAGGTAGACGATGTTTTAGAGAAACGTCGCCGCGACGTCTATCGGAATACATTGGTGCGAAGACAAAGGATATCTTCTCACCGTGAATGATTCAGAATTCAAGGGGGTGTACGATCACGGTGGTAGGTCAGTCGCGTCAAATATATCATTTCCGGAGGTACGGGGATTTTCCTTGGATGAGGAATTCTTTGCCGTAAGAAGAGGTTAAGCCGTAATGCAATACGTCAGACGTCAGAGTGAAGATAGCCGTCATTTGTAACCGCGTCGCGACGTCTCCGAATCGATTCTCTCGGCTTTTCCGTTCGTTTGAGAGTTCTTAGAAATTTTCAAACAGAATTGACTGCTTTACGCCTCCGGAATTACCCGCCGCCCCCCTCCCCCCATTTCCGGGCCACAATCTTCTCATTGGTTTTTCTCAAGCCCTCAAAAACCCTGCGCGCCGACAAAAAGAAAGAAGAAAAAAAAAAAAAAAATGAAAAAGAGGAAGAAGAAGTAAAGAAAAAAAAAAAAAAGCTTGTAAAAACATCCCAATGGAATTTTACGCTCCTCTCACCCGGCAAAGGATTCCAGATCTTCAGAATCCTGCAACAGTGTTACTTTATTCCAAGATAAAACCACCTTACTCGGCGAGAGTAACGGCTGATCGTGAGGCGTTAAATTTACATACCTATAATCTTGAGTGAAATAAAAATACAACAAGAATAAAAAATAAAAAATAAAATAAAGTAAAAAAAAAAAAATCGTTTGATTTGGACCGATCGACTGGAATTTCCTATCTCTAGCTACGGAGATATTTCACTAGACTACAACGAGCTACGTGCTACTAGAGACAGACGCTGACAAATTGGTCTGTTTTCCTTTGAGGCAGCTAGTAAAACATTGATTTTTACGAGCGAAGAAAACTGCTCGAAGCTTTATCGTCGACGCTAATCCATGTCGTCGGGATTCGATCGTAGCGGAAATCTTTCCCTATTTTTTTTTTGCACTCGACCGCTTCAATAGACACAATTTATACAGCTGTACGCCCGTTTCTGATAATCTCGTAAAATCATGACACAGATAAATTTTCTGAATAAATTATTTTCAAGCTGGGGGACTTTTGTTCTATAAAACGTTTAAAACAATCACGTTTGTGTTTATTTTCTATCTATTTTTTTGTGAGCTTCAAGTATTCGCGGTTAGTGCACGACCGCCAGTGGCTTAATGAAGTGTGATTTATTCACATAGCTTCTTCGATGTTTTTCCTTCCTTTTTTTCCATTTTATTTTTTTTATGTATTATTTTTTTGCGGTTCCTAATGACGCATGACGCTCGATTCTCGATTATTTACTCAAGGCTTGACGTCGTTCGCGTCAACGATCCAAATTTTTGCTACGTCGATCTAAAACCACGAGTGTAGGAGAAAAAAAAAAAAAAGTTTCATTTGATGGAACGATGTGGCGGATATTTTCATTCCATTTCATTACTTCCAACGACGATAAAATCACATTTTCCATTACTTATACAAAATTCATATATCCATAATACTCCTAATATAATAAATGTTAGATTTGTTCTTCAAGCGTGTTAATAATATTATTTCCAAAGCATATATACATACATATAGTACAAATATATTTATTTATATATATTTTTATACCTACGTATATAAAATACCTATACCTATACCTATCGTCGATTTGTAGGTACCGGATTAAGTAGATCGTATATTTATAGATATGGCAACAACCGGATATAAAAAGGGTTACGATATGTTATCGAGCTATCGTATTACAAGCTATCGTTATTGTGCGTAATGTTATCAATCTTCTTTTTCATTCGTGAAATAAAAATAAATATTAACTCTGGTATTTTTATTTCGCTGATTTTATATACCTACCCGAAGTTATCGGGATTTTGAATCACTACCTTTTCTACCAAATGACTGGTTTTTGAAATAAAATTCAACTGTGAAGTAATGTATAAGAATAATAATGTGGGAATACATTTTTTAAAGATTAAAATTTATCAATTAAAATCATTAATTATACACCCGCGATTAAATCCTTGGCGAGTTTCAATAGCTCTATATTTTAATTACTGACTCCCCGATGTACTGTATCATCAAAGTAATTTTGTGAAGATGAGTAGTGTACGTTTGGGGAGCACGAATATAAAGATACCAATTTCATTAATGTCAAGTACCTATTGGCAAACTTTTCGAAATCATCCTGCGAAGCAGGGGATGAAATGCTCAGAATCTCAATATTTTGAAAACTAACATCCTGATCGTAAAATGTTTCAAACAAAAGTTATTCCAAATAAAAAAATACACAAAAAGTTATGACTTCGTATTTCTACAAATAAGGGCATTAAACCGATATAAAGAATCGGGATGGACACATGCGGAGAACATTAGGGAAAGTGTATAAGTGAGTGCGGGGGTGCAGTATGTAGCTTTATCTCTCTCTTCCAGTGGTTAACCCAGAATCTTTACATCGGTTTAACGCTTTTATTTGTAGAAATACAGGGTTGAACTTGATACAACTTTTGCTGTATTTTTTTTATTCGAAACAACTTTTGTGTGAAAAATTTTGCCATCAGGAAGTTACTTTTCGAAATATTGAGATTCTGAGCATTTCATCCCCCGCTTCTCAGGGTTGCCGAGGGCTGGGGGCATAAATTTCATTGTGGTATCCTTCAGTATCAATTCACCTACCTTTAGTTAAAAAAGCGAGTTATCCCCCTCAGAAAGTCTTTACTTCCGGGCATTTTTACTGTACTATGAGCCACGAAGTAAAATCACCCTTGCTAATTTTCACCAATTATAATTTATGCATACAATACGAGCAAAGCTCTGTAGGGAATTCCGGCAGTGGGTAACAAAAAAGGCGAAAAAAAAGGGGTTTAGTTTTTGTGATCGGCTAGCTTCTACCCTCTAACCAACCCTCGACTTACTAATTTATAAGGATGTAGCTACCACTACGGCGCGACGGGACGATATATAACTCTCGTGTACGAGGCTGCGAAGCTAGAAGGCTCGCTGGGTCGCCACTACTACACTACATGTCGCATTAATGTTCCGGCTTGGTAAATCGGTATGTATTACATGCCAAGTTATGTGCTCATTTATATACCCCACAACGTACCTGTACCAGCCAACCCTGTACCTGGTGTATCCTTTATTATCGCAGGCACAGGGCGGACTATTAATAACCTTTTAAATTAGAAGTATTAAAATTTATTGGGTAGTACGTGAACCACAAAGAATCTCCAATATATAAAGAAGGTCTCTTAATTGGATTTCAGTACAAAGTGGTCCCGCCGGCTATCTGCCAGTTATTACCAGATCCCAGGAGAAGTTATTATTACGACAAACCACCGATATGGCCACGTACTCGAGATGGTTTTGCGCTTTGCTCACTGGAATCCTCATTGATAATTTTTTTTTTCCTCTTTTTCTTCCCCTTCCTTTTCTCTTCTTTTATTCTTTTTCTTTAAAATAAATCCAATTCTATCGCATACCGTGTTCCATCTTAAACGAATTGACGAGAAATGAGGATGAATCTGCTTAAACATCTATATGCGTATAGGTATAATGTATATGTATATAATATATACGCCGCCAATAAGCCGTACCGAGAAAAGTAATCAGACCAGAAGTAATCTCGTTAACTTTATAATACTTACGCGTGGGTTTTCCGATCTTACGTTTAATCTGGTTGAAATTTCTTTCCAACATTTAATTATCAGATACATTGAGAAAAAAATAAAGATCATTTCTCAGGATACTACTTATATGGAAAATCTGAAGGGTAGAAAATAATGGGATGAAAATATCTGGCCGATAGATAGACGATAAGAAGAACTTCTCTTCCGTTAATTTCATATGTTCTTCGTGGATGTGACGATAAGATTACGTGCCTTTTGATTTTTGGGGCGAAGAAAATCGTTGCTTTATTGTACCACGTTGAGTCAGAGTCGTGGATAGATAGACGTTTCGGACAAATATTTCAGTCCTTGGTGACAAAAACAATGTGCTTTCTATTTCTTTGAGAATGTAGGTAGGTATCTTCGCCCTGCACAACTGACTGAGACTATCCTATAAAGGTGAATGATTTATAAAGGAAACGAATACCCGAGGAAAGAAAACTGAGAGTAAGGTCGCTGTCCTTATAAAAGAAATTTATCCCCGACATTTAGACGACGTGCTTTTCCTTTTTTCTTTCAGCTTCTTATTTTTTATTTTATTTCTTTTCCATTCTTTGAATCTAACATAAGAGGAAATAGAAACGTGGTCAGACAATTTCATGTAATGTTAAGTTAACCCTTACTAAACTCACCGGTTTTTAATTTTTTTGTATCAATTATTCAACCGAACCATTTACTTTACAAAAGTGAGGTTCCTACCCCACCAGCAAGGGTTTAAAATAAGCCGACCTAAAAAGCCTGAAGTCAAAGACTCGTGGAACCAGACTCTGCTGACCAGACTCAACTCTGTATGTAGAGAAGTTTCGAGTCGATTGTATGTATGAACGCTATAGCTCGGTATAGTAGTTCGGTACTGATTATTGTTCCATTTCCTAACATTCAGGAGTTTGCTGAAAGGTGGTTAGTATAGAATTCAGCTTTGTTCTCTTGGGTTTCCATGGGTTGTTATAGAATTCGAGAGGGCTCAAGAGGGTTGTCGAGGTTAAATGGCAAAGAACACGAAGTGGAAGGTCAGCGGCGTTGTTGGCATGAAAAAAAAAAACAAGAAAAAAAAAATAAAAACGGAGTAAACAATTCATAATTAATGTTGCGTGTCGTAGAGACGATTTACCATTTTTTATGCGCACCGCCAGCAGAGCGTGACTAAGATCGTTCGATAGAAAAAGGAGTGATCATCTAGGGGTGAATTTATTACTCCACAAAGTAAGGATAAAAATAAGAAATTTTTCTCAAGCATTGATGTTTTTCTACTTTACACATTCGTGAAGCATCGATTGAAAACCATTTTTGAAACACGGAATTCCAATTTTATTTCAAAGTTCGAAACACGTAACAGGTTTTAGGGTAACTTCCAAACTTTTTCAGTAGATACTCGTAGTATTTTGAAAATTATTGCTATACCTTATATATAGCTATTGAATATATGGATCGGAGATTGTAGCTTTAGATTAGATACTTTGATGGAAAAAAGTGTTCGCTTGGGAATTGTTTGGTCTCGAGTTCATTTAGTTTCAAATTGAAACACGACGAGGCCAAAGCGATATGGAGGCCAGGTCGAGTCCTTGGTAAATTTTCTGCAAGGTATAAAAGTTCGCGATCAGATCGTGGCTCAAAACTAGTAAAATAATTAAACTACGATGAAATTGATTGAAATTTATAACTAGAACTAAATTGCTCGGTCTAATACGATCCTGGCAAATGATGAATAATTTTCAAAAGGCACGCGACGTAATAATAAACCCGACAATTTTAAAATTGCGATTTATAATTAGTGAAACGCGTATTCCTCAAGGACAATAATTGACCCAGATTACGGAATTATAGTTCCATAATCGATACTCCCTGTCTTAGCCAGCCCTTGCCATGAACATCTTATGGTCCCGAATCGGTTGATCCGCAATTTCATGGGAACCATTGACTGCAAGCGAATACGGCTTCAATAGCAAATATTATGTTAAATCCCCCATGAATAGGACAATAGTTAAGTCCTATTATAATGGACTTAAATACGAAGGTATAAGATATGATATTAAAGCCTTATTGTTAGACTTCACGAAGGCTTCTATACAAGCAGCAACTCCCACAGGAAATATACATTACTCATTGTATTTTATCGCATGAAAAATGTATTGCCTGTGCCCGCGATTTCATTTCGCTTTACTGCTGTAAATCAAAGTAGGTAGGTGTAGTAAACTTATCAGCTACCTGATAAATTCGTTCGGCTGTTTAAAATCAATTTACGAATGATTAAACACCATTCAGTTATCATCTGCACTTTATGCAATACATCCATATTTTTATTTCACTCATAGATGAAATACGTAGTTAGCTAATTTAAATTATAACTTCCGGGCATTCGTCTCATTTGCATTAATTCACTAATTCATTTGTTTAAAGAAATTGAAGAGTAGCTAAGGCAGTTTAAACTATACCGCATAAGTTTAGGGTTCGTATTAACCCAAATTTTGGGACAATTCAAGTTTTCCGAGTTAATCAACGCAAGATATTATATCCCCCATTACCAAAGGCACGTGTCAAAAACTATTTACGTTTGATGTAAAACACGGATAAAAGTTATATTAGATATTATACATTTCATATTAAATATATACCAGAGTTTAATGTGCAAAATTGCTGACAATATTTCAAAGGAGTAGGTGGGTAAATTTTTTTTTGCTGAGTCCCGTGGTTTGGCGATAAAAAATATTACTCCTAGACATACAACAAATATTTACGTGTGGAATATTCGATACAATTTTATTAGCATCTCGAGTGTGGTCAGTTTCATCGTTCAGACGGTTTTTTTGCCGGATTGTAAACCTACTCGAGAAACAGTAGGTACCGTTCAAATAAAGAGCGATGGAATATTTAAGAGATATTCTTCGCATATAGAGACTGAGTAAGCAAACCATGAAATTAGAAAGAAAAGGCTGTTCTCTATGTTTCAACATATCTTTTTCTTTTTTTTTTCCAAAGTTTTTCCACGATTTTTACCCGCCGGAATATCGCTGACAAATTTCAAATGTGATAACGAATGTTTTTAACCGTACTGTACAACCGCATTGCGTTATATTTACTCCGATTACCGAGGGCACTTTAAACCGCGCAACCCTCAATTTCGAGGGTGTCTCAAATTAAGTGCCGAGTGTTGATTTACTTCCTAAATAACGGCGATATTGAAAAAATTTCGAAACAAAAGCCGTTTTTCATAAAAGGTGACAGTACCCGGTATACAGTACTCGATAATTAACAAAGGCATTAATTTTTCAAAAAAATGACAAACCGTATTAGCATTTTCATCTCTTAATTGGACTAGTAATTGATATTCTCTTCCGTAAGTCAGAATTCGAATCGTATGAACTTATGTCGACAAAAACAAAAACGAAAAAAAAAAATAATAATCCATCGATTCAAGCCTGTCGAATTTCAAACCTTTGGCGCTAAATTTGGTACACTAAATTCTGCAAGGTGGATATATATGTAGGTATACAGATAAATATCTAATACAGTAGAAGCATATACGCAAATGGTACGGGGCCTAGGCCAAAGCGATTGTGGCGGTCGGTAGTTGAACACAGCAAGCTACGTCCAGGCTATTGTACAGGGTAAATGTGTAGTAAACCGTTCTCTATTACAATAAACCTTTCGTAATAAAATTGGCCAATGCAAGTGGCAAGGTTCGCGCTTTGGGTTCGCATAGAAATGGGAAAACGGTTGAAAGGGATGTTTGAATTTGAATAAACCGTTCCACCTTGAATTGTTTGTACAATATATATAACATATATTGTTCTTCTTTCCCTTATTATTATTATTATTTTTATTACGTAATTCTATACTAGGTCTAGATAAATTATTATCCGTATAAAGCTGTTTGCGTAAAGGTTGCCCTACCAGCCAAGATGTCGTCTGTCGGACTCGGTAATCAGTCTGTCTAAGCTGACGTTAACGACGTCACGTGACGCGTATAGATGCCTTTCGGTTATATCAGAGATTTTGCGTTTGTGCGTTTGTGCGATGGGTAACAAGGTTGTTTCCATGATTACATCCCGCTTATAATCAACATTTATCTATAGATTTTATGAGATAATTATTTCGATTATGGACGACGAAGGAATATGAATGTGAAAGTTTATGACATTTGTAAAACAAGCCAATTCCTAATTAATTGAATAATTTTTTTAATTGCAATTAAAGAACAAATTCATATTTGCAAAAGTAATTTCAAGATCAATGATACTTTGGCATTTTATTTTATCATTTTGCAATTATACAACCAGTATTCTAATTGGTTTATACCATAAGATGACGTCAAGAGTATACGGGTATATTTTTTCATTAATTATATTATCAATTTTCACAAGACTTCTGGACTTTCGTAATGTATAGGAAAACTCAGTCTGCGAAGGAGTACTTCAATGTGATCCTCGTCTCTGGTTATATTTGTCAAACATTTGAATGAACGGGTGTGAAGAGCGATATTCTGTGAAAAGCTTTTAGTTCTCAACGTTTGTAGGTAATACGTGATGAATAATATCATTCAGTTTCTATCTAATACCGAAATTCCCATCTCGAAAAACTAGCCATTGATCGATAAGTGAGGAGATATGGGTGGAATAACAGAGTATACTCTATCTCCAATAATAACGTAGTAGGTACTACACATATGAGATTATTCCATAACCCTTCGTAACATACAATTTTTCCACTTATATAATATAATAGTCATTCAATAAGTAGATTTAACAATAAATAAATTTTCTAGTTGTCAAATACGTTAAGGAAGTTTTGAGAAAAATAAACCTTGTGTAAAAATTCGAGATTCGAGTATAGAGACGTACTCACCTCGTATAGCTAAGCGTACGATGTATTATAAGGCTTTACTGTCAGGTCTGACTGTTTACTGACTTGCACTACTGACTGAGTCGTCTTCTCGAGAACCGCTACCGCCCAGAGCGTATAGGGATCTCTAACTGCTGTTAACAGGACTCTAGTAGGCGTAAATACTTGTATTATATTTGCGTCCAAAGGATGTTGGAACTCTCGACGGCTTGTGAAGGTTAATAACATTCCGGAAACTTAGAAACCGGAGGCAGAATGGAAATCTTGTGGTACACTGAGCTTTTGGCTAGCCGTCGTAATCTCACTGAGTTATGGAATTGTCATATTCTTCATTCAATTATTACAGGATAACCAGATTTTAATATCGTAGCTGCAGGACTGGGGAGAAACTTTATTAACCTTTCGTACTTTGTTCAAATTACGACTTGAAGAAAAGGATAAAAAAATAAGAAATAAAAATCTCTGCTAAATAAAACGCTAAAAATTTTTGTAAAAATTCTCTAAACCCCGTAGGGAGTTACACGTTGAAAAATAATAATGGGAATAATTTCTCTGGGGAGGGTGACGAGATATGATATTTGAATTACGATCAGTAAAGGTCGTTTGACTCGCATATTTGATTTGATCAGATTAGCTTGATTTTCGTTTAGCATTGAGTGAAGTTGAGGAAAGATAAAAAGGAGGAAAGTATTTTGTAGCCAGTTTTCATCGAATTTTCTGCCTCTATCTACCGAAGTAATAGAACTCCTGTAAATATGGACTCTGCACTTGTACTTGTAGCATTTTTCGCAAACATCCTCAACGAAAGCTTTAGTTGAACGTTCACGGTATTCCCGGATGGGGTACATACATAGATGCAAGCCACGTAAACCGGAACACCGAATGAGACGAAGGAACACGGAGTGAAATTGGTTTTCGATGACGGACGTGTACGTCGTGTCTGCAGTCTCGTAACAGCTGAGTGAAAATAAAAATAAAAATATAAATACAAATAAAAGTAAAAATAAAAATAAAAGATGAACTGAGATAAAACAGACGGACAAAGGATACGAGAAAAGGCGACATACAGAAGCCCGTGGCTGCGAGCTTGAGAGGGATGAAAAGAATTGCCAAGTATTGGCCATAGGAAAAGGTCTTCCTTGGGGATTTGGTTAAGTTCAGGTTCTTCGAGTGCAGCTGCAATACAGAGTGCATGGCATACAGCGAGTGGTGCATAATTTCCTTTTCTCCTTATTTCCAACAACGTTTTCATCGCAAATAATCTACACTATTATATTTATTTTCGTATTTATGCTATAGTTTTGTTTTAACATCTTCTTCGAATATCTCGTTCAAGAGATTTTGATATGAGCAGCTATTATATTTCTAGCAGAATTCACTTCCAACGTAGATATTACAGGTAGATTGAAAACTTGGACTTTCTTTTTGCCACGATTACTTTATTTTCAAAATACTTTCCCAATAGGTTTATAAAAATGTATATATCATCTGTTGAGCTTTTAATTTCAAGTTCAGTTAGTAAACGATACCCGAAAAATATTTTCATCAATATATCTATGAACTACGATTTATTACCTGACCCTTTTACTAACGGTGCATTGATTTCCGAAGCATTACTCACGTCGAAAGCTTTTCACTCTCTTAAGTATATTATCAATTCATTCCGGCCACGAAGTTAAGGAAAAAGTATTATTGAGGGTGTGAAGTATAAAGAACGGTGAACAAATCCTGGCCAATTGCCTCTTGTAAGTCAATATTCGGCCTAGTGTCACCGTGAATGGTTTGAGCCTGCCTTACTTTTCGGGCTCTGAAGAAAAGCTGTTCTTTTCATTCCCTCCGATCGTGAGTTCTACCTTTCATATAATCGAAGAAAAAAGGACCTTTAGACAAACGGAGAAATATATTTGTATACGCGAAAATATAAAAAGCACAAATTTTTTAATTTCAAATAATATCTAAGTACGAATGTTTATTAATATTTAGCTAATTGTCAGTCTAACGTAAGAATATATTATACGGTAAATACCAGGAGAATTTAAATAAGTTTTATGAAGAACTATTCAGGCAAGAGCTGTTCTTGTGTAATTGAATTACTTCGTCTAGATCGTAGTTGGTATGCGTATTTATTTATTACCTTCGTGTAATTTTCAAGCATAAGGTAATTTAGAAAACTGTTGCAGTTACGACTTGAAACTGCAACGAAGCTGTTTAATTAATCGACTTTTTCGCCCAAGTTTATAGTGAAGTTTAAAATTGGCTGGTTATTCTAATTAACGACATGTACGACAATAAAATATGTACATAGTAGATGTAGACAGTACCGTCAGAATGCTTGTACCAAACTTTGTAAGGCTTAAAATTTCAAGCTCTAGTGAAGTTATGTTTATTATATGTATATAGCTTATGTACAGTATAGTATATACGTAATACCCACCGCTACACACTTCAGTCACTTAGAGGTAAATTATGCTAATTTCAGTTACGCTTCCAAATGCCGTACAACCTTGATGATATAAATGTAAAAGCATTTGCCAGCTCGCGTTCTACCTACACCTGATAATCCCGCAATGAGGAAAAGAATATATATACTCAGGTAGGTAGGTAGGTATGTAACGTATATGCATCTTATAACTCTCGAATAATATTTCTGACATTTATAATAGTAATTAAATCAGATAATAATAAGTGGCGAAGGGAACAATTATACGATAGAGAAATTCTCCTATTAATTATAACGTATATTTATAAGAGCATTAGCCGCATCTATCTAGCTAGAAAGACAAGTTTAATCAATTAGCTAGTAATGGCGGCTGCAAAGTTATGCAACTTAGTGACATCGTTCTCAGCTACTTGGCAATCAATTAGCTTATAATTAACGCCAAGGATATAATATAACTATATTTCTATAGTTAATAATATATAACTATATATTTGATATTAGAAAGTTTTGCGTTTAATGGAGATTAAGGTGAACAATTATTACCACGTGTTCAACAACGCGTATAAACTCAGATTTCACAAGACTATTCAGACTGTTGGTTAAAACTTTGTATATATTGAACGGAGTTGAGGTATAAATTATATAAACGACTACTAAATAAAGTTTGATCGATAAATTCACCATATTCTTTGCATGTTTTTCAGCTCGTACATCAATCTTAAAAAATAAAAAATAAAAATAAAAAAATACCTCACGTTATTACTCTTACACCCAGCTCAAACTCTCGAAACTGTATTTTACGCTAAGTGTATCATGACAGGATTGAATTTTAAGGCTCTTTGATCCTCTCTACACTTCCTCGTCCGAATGTGCAATCTACTTTTTTCCGTACTCCTTTCTGCTTACCCGCTTACCCTTTGTCTCTGACATTTGCTTTGCTCTTTCAGTCTTTCAACCAGAGTTGCACGGATGCCATGTGCGTTTGACGCCTTCATATGACCACAGGAAATTAACTGACCGAAGCATAGCTGGTACCTATACAAACAGACGTATACACATATATATATATGTATATGTATATGGTGTCAGAGGCCACAGAGGTCCGAGAATGCAAACCACCTCGACAAACCTCTACACCCAGATCTATTCCAGAGGCTGGATCCGCTATAGCAGTCCGGCAAATCCTCCCCTTCCAGGTAAATTAATCACTTGCAGCTCGGTTTCTCGATTGCTACGGCCTCCCCCTAAATCTAGGCAAGGCCGTTACCCGCAGGTATCTCCCTTAGTTATCTTTGCGGTTGGGTGAATGGTAACATACGGTGAATTTGGCGATAGTGGCTACCTCGGTGAACAAGACAATACATCGAGGCGTTCGCATCGTGCGTTGTTACTGGAATAGGCATTGCTGAGCTTGAGATAGACTTCGCAAGACTTGCAGCTGTTAAATGCTTCGGTGATTTTGAAATGGTGTAAATTGCGGAAGATCGATACTCCCCGCTGTAGAATTGCACGAAGATTTGTTACCTCTTTGGATTCCTGACCGTATATAAGTCTAAGTTCCATTAACGAAGATAATTAAGCAAATTGCTCCGCTTCGCACCGCTGGCTAGAACTTCCGCACGTGATCTGAAAGCGTAACGACGTCGAAGGGTAGAAAAAAATGTTCAAAAATATATTTTTCTTCAACAATAAAACGTGTGAACGATATCTGTGTCAATATATTATCACACCGTTTTCGAATAATTGTAAAATCACTATTTAAAAAGCTTTTAGTATCCCTGGTAGAAATTTCCTGGTTGTTTCCTCGATAATAGAAAGGCCCCGACCGGGCTGAGTCGAGGCGTGCCCGGTGAGGAAAGCCTAGCTAGTGCCTAGCTAGTGCCTAGCTTGGCGCGTACGGGTACGCAAAACTACTGTAATGCTACTTTCCACTTACGGCAAGGCCCTAGCGCGGACCGAACGTGGCGCGCTCTCGTATTTCATTACGTCACTCGCTAGCACTACCAGTTCAGGGCCCCGCAATGTACTGGGCAGGTTATGTTGATACGTTCGTAAAGCGTTTTAATCTCGTCGCTAACGACTTATGGCGCGGTTTGACTGTGCAATAGTGAAAATTTATGCAAAATTAGTGGAAATATCTTGTGTCAGTATCAGTGCTCTGTGTATTTTATATTTTTCATTCAATCATGAACCGTAAAAGAATTCGGGAACAGACGCGTGCAAGACAGCAGAAGTTCAGAGCTATCAAAAAACTTGAGAGGAATGTTATAGCATGTCATGAAAATAGCGATAATGAAAGTGAGGAAAAAGATATGAGTAAAATGAAATCAAATTTTGTAATTTGAAGGCAGCATCACGTATTTGATACTAAATTCTTGGAACCGAGTATAACGTAGAATCAGTAGAGTATAGTTCCAAGGATTTTGTAGAAAATAACTCATGATCAGTTCCGAATAATTCTAAAAGTAGATTAACAATTATCAAAGCTCACCATATATATGTATATACAGGATGTCCCAGAATTCGCGACGAGGAATTCACAGGGTACGTAAATCTTGAGCGAAAACGGGATCGAAATTTCTTGAACCGTTTTTTCCGGAAATGCTTAGATTTCTCGTTATAATTATTTCAATTCAGTCAATAAGGTGCGATGTAAGAACGGGCGCTTGTCGGTGTGCTCGCCGCTTGGTTGTGTGCACTTTGTTTCGCGGCGACAATAGGCTGGGAGACGCGCATACAACCGAGCGGTAATCACATCGACGAACGTCCGTTTATAAGCCGTGCGTCATTGGCTGGATTTGAAATAATTATAACAAGAAATCTAAGCCTTTCCGGAAAAAACGGCTAAGGAGATTTCGATCTCGTTTCTGATAACGATTTACTCTGTTAATTCCTCGTCGAGAATTCTGGGACATGCTGTATAGCGTTTTCCGAAATAGTATTTTTATTTGTTAAAATGTAGCTGGAAATGAAGGATCTGTAAGCTCAAATGAGCATGGCAATCACGAGTCTTGCTCTGAAGAACATATTGACCAGGCAAATAGTGATACAGCAAACAGTGAATCGAATGAAGAATCTCAAGGTGAATCCAACCAAAGTTCAATCAGCGTTGGAATAATAGAGACACATGCGAGCTCTGAAGCTACTGATGAGAGTGAAACAAGTTCTACCACCGAAGATAATTTTTCAAATTTGGACGATGACGATGATGATAATATAGCCAATTCCAGTGACAATCAAGATGATGAAGCTGTGGAAGTTGATGAGATTCGGGAACTGCGCAAGTGGGCAACCGAGTCAAAAATTCCACACGTCCATGTCGATAAACTTTTGCATATTTTACGACGAAGATTGCTTCCAGATTTACCATCTTCCTCATCTACCTTCTTTCGTACATCGTCTGCAGAGTATTGTATAGAAAAAATGAAAGATTCAAGCGGCAATTCTTTTGGTGAATTTGTTTATTTTGGAATTGGTAAAGGTTTGCAGTCATGCATTAATACTGCAGCTCACATACAAAATAACATTATTGAATTGCAAATAAATATCGATGGACTACCTCTATTTAAGTCAAGCGCAAAGAATTTTTGGCCAATTTTGTGCAAAATTCAGAACGATCCAGACATTTATCAGCCCTTTGTAGTGGCCATGTATTCCGGTGATTCAAAGCCGAAACATGTAGAGGATTTCTTACGAAAATTCATAGACGAGCTCAATCAGCTTCAACAGGAAGGTATCCAAATAACTGGAAGACACTTTGTTGTCCGACTCAAGTGTTTTATATGTGACACACCTGCACGCGCATTCATAAAGTGCGTCAAAGGGCATGGAGGATACAATGCGTGTGAACGGTGCGAGGTTCATGGCCAAAGAGTCGATAGAACGACAGTATATCCATTTGATGGCGCTAAAAAAAGAACAGATATTTCATTCAGGAGCTATTCCCAACCAGAACACCATAACGGTGCGTGAACGTGTGACTTACTCTTTGTATCATTTCAGTGTTTTTATATACAGTGCAATTCTGTGGAAAATCACGCATCTACGAATAGGCTAACGGGCAACGCCTGAATTGAGTAGATCAAACATTGACGATTGGTTTTATAGAATGAATTAGACCCAACCGTCGATGTTTGATCTGCTCAATTCAGGCGTTTCCCATTAGCCCACCTGTTAGGTGCGTGATTCTCCACAGAATCGCACTGTATATTAAGATTCCTATCGTAAAATTTATGTGACATGTTTTTGGACGTAATGCCAAGAGCTTCTGATTGGTGAGATCATGTTCTGGAATTTACTTGCGGTCTGAAATCAGCATAGCTGCTGGTTTTGTGTCCAACTTTACCATCTTATGTTACACTGCGGCTGATTTACTTGTCTCTTTTATATTTCTTGAAGGTGACCTCACTTATAACTAAATCAATTGTAGGTGCAACGCCGCTGTTACGAATTGAACCACCGATAGATACAATAAGATGCATCCTGTTAGACTTTTTACACCTGGGATGTCATGGTGCAATGAAAAAATTAATAGAAAGTTGGCATAGTGGAGATCTTAATGTGAAGATGGGACCAAGGGAAAGAGAAGAACTGTCAAGACGTATGGAAAGTTTATCAACCCAAGTACCTTCTGACTTTCCTAGAAAGCCAAGATCCACACGCTTTCTGGCAAAGTTTAAAGCAACTGAATATAGATTCCTGTTACTATACTGTGGGCCAATTGTGTTCAAAGATATCTTGAAGAAAGATCTGTACGATCACTTCTTGCTGCTACATGTTGCATTCAGAATCTTAAACTGCGAAGAACTTCTGCGGAAGTATAAAAATCAAGCCAAAGAGTACCTCAAGACCTTTTGTTTGACACTGACAGATCTGTACGGGCCAAAAGCTCTGGTGATTAACATGCACAACTTGATTCACATCGTTGACGATGTAGACTTCATGGATTGTAACCTGAGTAGAATGACTGCGTTTCCTTTTGAAAATTATCTGGGAACTATGAAAAAACTTATACGCAGTGGGAATCGTCCATTAGCACAATTCTGCAGACGATACCATGAAATTAATTTACAAAACAATCGCCGAGCTGTCATACCACCTATGATTCAAATCATTCGTCAGGATGCTGAGCAGAATATTTCAAAATTGAAATGGAAAGATTTAATTCTGAGCAATCAAGCTCCAGACAACGTCGTGGTGATGCGTGATAAGACTGTTCTGGAAATAAAACAAATGTTTTTTGATAACAGATTACTAGTAATCCAGGGGTGTAAATGGTATATGAAAGAATCTCTTTACGAATATCCGTGCAATTCAAATTCTTTGAAAATGTGGCAGCTACGAGACGAACCCTCACTGGGTATTGTAAGGTATTATTCAGATGATATCCTGCATAAGCTAGTCAAACTTTGCTTATCGTTTAAGCCAGAAGGAATTAAAAAAGTGTTCGTCATCCCTATTCTACACTATTAATAGGTAAGAAACTTTATGCTTCACCCTGCCATGTACAAATACGGCAGATTGAAAAAAAAAAAAAAACAATCCAAACCGATATTGACAATTCTTGTACAGAGGGATCATACAAAAATTTGATTTGGCAGTTCATATTTTTTTTAACTTCGCATTTTGGTCCGCTCTCGAAATTTCAGAATCGACAATATTATGGAAAAGTTATACCTCTTTTTTTCAATTTTGTGTAATGACTTCGTGACCTCATATAATGGTATTTGAACTTGAAATTCAAATTATATAGTAATCCTCGTAATTTTCGTTCTTCGTACAAAGGCAATCCAACCTTGGGAAGACCCACAAATCGAATAAAAATCAATTTTCTGAGTGCGACATAATTTTTTATTACAATCGATTATCTGTAAATCCTGGTATTCATCGAGCTGAAAATGGGTTAACTTGACTCAGTGGAATTATTCATCAAATTTCCCGGTAATTGTACATTTATACATTTTTTCACAAACTTCTTGTATATTATATGAGTCTTGAACGATTCCGAACACGACGAACCTATAGAGACCGTGCGTGAATCGATGTCAGCGCCAAATCAGACACTATCGACGAAATTTGTCCCAAGCGGTAGGAAAGATCAGCCTATCAAATGCTTGGCGCGAAAAAATGAACCAATCGTTTTAAAGCACTCCTGCCGGTAGGGACAATTTGGCGGCGCTAGTTGTATACGCGCACGGTCTCTATAGCTCTACCAACACCCGCTTACATCGTGTATGTGTGTACATACGTGAGCCATACGCGAAGCTCACGTACATACCAATGTGAGTGTGGCGTGGTACAGCTACAGGTCCGTCAGCGGTCGACTTCGTTAGAAAATCGCATTAATAAGAGTAAGTGCTTCTTTGGTCGAATTAATCTACATGACCCAACATCATTATATCTACCTCAAATAAACAATCTTATTTGAAAAGTAAACTGATGTTTATTCGATGGCTTACAATTTGGAATTTTTAGACTGACGCCACTCATAGACATAACCTATATTCTGACTTCTGTAACAGTCGCAGCGTGGTTGCAACGTGGATACGCACCGAATAAATAACCTCGCCGTACGCAATTAACGTAATTTGTACGAAAAAGAAGACATTGAGTCGAAGGTGAATATCATTCTCTGTTTAAATTATAAAAAAGTGCTTATCTATTTCATGATCGGCTGCATTGCCGGTATATAAGCACATTTATACAACGCAAGCATGTTTTCCTTGCTTTTTGATCCCTGTATAGGACCTAAAGTAGTACTTTCAAGTTCTGGGACTTAAATGTGCTGTATACTAGGACTTAAATTTGTTAATTAATTTTTTTTTTCTATTTTCTTTTTTTTTTTTTCAATTCGTTTTTTTTTTTTTTTAGTTTGATTTTTTTTTTTTTTTTCCATGTCGTGTTACCAAAAATAAAATAAAGTATTCATCCTTTCAAAGCTCATATTGAACTATTATTTCTTTCTTATAAATTGAAAAAAATTCTAAACAATAAGATTAAATACATGTCGTCACAATCATTGTCAGGTGTGGTTTTGTACTTTCTAACTTGTGAAATACGGGCGATAAATAATTGAAATATGCATATGAAAAAACTGCGTTTATTGTCTTTGGGAGGGGCTTTGCCCCCTGGACGTCGGTAGCAAACAGCTTACGCGTGCATGGCAGCTTTCCAATCAAAAAGCTCGGAAAACATGGCTTTGTTATATAAAGTATCCTGCCGCTCTCTGCTTGGCCAGATCCGAATGCTACAAATAATCTTTTGAATGCCACTCGACCTTAAAATGAATTGGTTATTTTCCTCATGTTTTGATCCTGCGTAGAAACGAATGAGCCAAGTTTTGCACAAGAATCCCTTGCGCTGCGCGCTCTTCATTTTTGATCTGCAAAACTTGGTCCTCTCGATGCTACGTAGCAAAACAATCGAAAAATGACTGATAATTTTGAAGGTCTTGTGATATTACTACTGAAAATTTCACTGAGGTCTCCTCTGAAAATCTTGCAAATACTGTTGTAGACTGTGTATAGAATATCACAGTTTTTCTTTACATTAACATTTACCCAAATTCTTTTGCTTCGCGCATATATCTAAAACAACATAATATCTTGTTGATACTACGTTAACTACACAAAAAAAACTATTATAGCCTCATATTAGATGTTGAGCCGATCATTGAAATTAAATCATCTCATTCAGGATGGATTGTTTTTTTTCTGTAGGATGAGTGACCCTAAGGTCACAGGTATACATCCATATCAATTATTAGAATTTGTTGGACGTGGACGGCCAAGAAAGTTAAAGCAGATCGACTGCGTTCCATCGTCATGGGTATCCTATGATCCAAAAATTGGAAAATGTATCTGTAAATTTATGGCACCGCCATATAATGAAGAAGATACTAATCTACTTAATTCTTTCATTGAAAGTGGGGCTGATGCTCCAGAAAGTTGGCCATCTTACCCAGTCGAATTAAAAGGACAAGCCAGTGAGTAATGGAGAATATAATTTCAATTGGTTATGGAGCTCCAGTACTTCTGGCATAAAATGCTGACGTGCTGCAATGAATAATATTCTGTATAATTTGTGACATGAATGATGCTCATGCAATACTCAACCCACCTAAAGAAGAAATGTTTTGTTGACTTTAGCTAAATCATTGATAATCTACGATTTCCTTTTCATGCATAATTATATCTTCTGGATATTGTGGTCATTTTTAAATCAAATGTTGGTATACCATATCATATGCAGTTCAACTATAAGGTTCGATATTATTATAGAAACGTATTCTGAGGGTACCGAGAAATTAGAAGTTTTAAAAACGAAAAAATTCGTATTCACAAGTGAATCGGAAGTGGCACCTGAAAAAAAAGCGGAGCTACTTGTTAAATCTATAAGGACACAAAAATTTAAGAAAGATGAAGCACGTTTCTCATCGCTCATGAAAGTGCCAACTCTTCCGGACTCAGAAAATGAAATTGAAATTGAAGTTTCATCACCCGCTTCTAATGATGAATGCAAGTGTACTTTCATTCTTGTTTCTTTAATGCCCAATCTAAAACTCTACAAACTGATTCTTTATATGAATGAGAAATTATTTCTTAGTATAGTTCGATGAATCCGATTTCAGAAGTACCCATCATTTGTCATCTTTGTTTTATTCATCGCACTAGAAAATTGATTCAAATCATAAGTATGCAGACTAGCTGTAGAACATTCAGTAATATGAAAAACAAAATTTTGGAATTATGTTTCACAGCAGTCGTTGGTTATTAAGATCGCGAGATTTCTATTTTTTTTCATAATCCATTCCACAGGGTCAGGAACAGATAGTAGCGACACATATGTGAAAATTAAGAAAAAACGGAAGGCGACAAAAATTTACAACGGGATTACCAAATCTAAATGCGGAACAAACAGAACAGTTGTGCACAAAAAACAAACCAAGCCATCCAAGCCGTCCAACCAGAAGAATCGACTAAGTCTGCAAGGTATCAACTGAAATACCATTTTTAGCTGAAATATCTTGTATATATGTATGGCAAATCCGTTGAGTGTGTCAGTTCTGATAATGCACTATATATCATATATTTGGTGGGATATTCTAGAAAATACAAATCCTATACATATTGATGTTCAACTGCCAAAAGAAAGAACTTCTAATAAAGCATCATCTTCATCGGGTGCTGTACAAAATGATGTTCAGCTACAAACAAAAATTTTGTTGAATGAAGGATCATCTCAATCAGTAAAATGCATGACACAAGATATAGCCACTGCACCAAGTAATGTGAAAGCATCGAAAGATATTACTGAAATAAACAATAATAGATCCCAAGTAATGAAACCTAGATATGAAGGTAAATGAACCCATGATTCATTCCAAGGATTGATTTTATGAAATTGAATTCGATGGTTCATTATACCTTTGTTTTTTTCAACAGACTCGTTCGAGACAAATAATAAGTTTCCTTCTCGTTCTTTGTCGACTGAATATAGTCAAAAGAGTTTAGGATCAGACTCTACGGAGACAGAAAGTATGATCGATTCACGAAAGGAGGTGAAAATTCAGAAGAAAATCAATAAGACTGCTAACATAAATATCATCACAAATAGTGGTGGGTGTATATCGAATACTATTTGTTGTCTTTATAGTATAAATTATGGAGACAATAAAAATGTTGTATTTTTAAAACACCTGCTTGATCTGTGTGAATAATGTAGACGAATCTTATTGAATATGAATATGCACATTTTATATTACTACTATAATGCAGCTTCTACTTGCTTATAGTGTGTAACTTCTTTTTCGTCACTCATGCCCAATTGACAGCCTTTTCCAGTTCGATTCGGTGCCGATAAGTGGCACTTTCTAGTATTAGTCATGAAGAGGCGACGTGCGACAGCCTAGACAGTGAAAACCACCTTTTCCTGCCTAGGCATTGAAAAATCCGGACCGGAAGGCTGCCAATTGGGCGTTTGTCACGAAAAATCGTATATATCATTCGACTTCGACCTCAGATTTTCAGCCTAATGACATAATGTACTATTTCATGTTCACTCAGATCTGAATCCTCTGACAAAAGCTTTGGTAGCTCTCCAAATGGAGGTCAAAGATCTGTCTCATAATGTACGTCGCGTCCAGACAATACTTGAGACTTCTGGTCTTCTCAATCAAGGTGATGGCTTACGCCAATGGTGCTGGTCTGAGGAATATGGCTTCGAAATTCCAATTACCAATTATGAGACATTTGTGGAGTTCGATAACAAAATTGAAACTGATAAGAAGTTTCGTGCCAATTTGGTAAGATTAAGGTTTTTTCCTTGAATGAGATTCAAATATCTTATTTTTAGCATCATTTCAATTGTAGTTACTTATTTCTATTCTGAGAATTTTACTTTCAGATGTCTACTTTCCACTGCTGCTTGGATCAGAATAACATTGTTTCCAGAAGTATCACAAATATTTTGAAAAAATTTATTTCCAGAGATATTGCCTTAAATTTTACTGCTGTGAAGCAATTTAAGGAAAAAATAGTTTTCAAAGAGACGAAGTTTTTCGCCTGCATAATGAGTAAGGAATTTGATAAAGTAAAAGAACCAACATTTTTTGGTCAATATATTCAATGGGATCATGTGGGGGTTTTTTTTTCCATCATACTCGTATTTTTTAGGTATCATGACAGCTAAACACCACGACCAAAAAACAGGAGATCCAGTGACTGAAAAAGTCGTATGCAATGCGCTTGGAGCGGTACTCACGAATGCTAAAGACTGGGATGGGCATAGGACTTTGCGTAAAAAATAGTTCCTATCACACCCATGTCTACAGGCAGTACCGAGCTGTGATTTGAATACTCATCTGTGATACATTTTCAATGATCTTAATATTTTTTTATTTCTGAGTTAATAAGTAACGTTTTATAAAGACTAATTTTTATTTTGGAATTCTATCACGCCCATGCCTACAGGCAGTACCGAGCTATGATTTGGATACTCCCTATTTGTGACACATTTCTAATGAACTAAGTATTTTTTATTTGAAACTTAATAATAGTAACGTTCGAAGAAGAATTTTTATTTTGGAATTCTATCATGCCCATGCCTACAGGCAGTACCGAGCTATGATTTGAATACTCCCTATTTGTGACACATTTCTAATGAACTAAGTATTTTTTATTTGAAACTTAATAATAGTAACGTTCGAAGAAGAATTTTTATTTTGGAATTCTATCATGCCCATGCCTACAGGCAGTACCGAGCTATGACTTGAATACTCATTTCGAGATACATTTTTAATGTATCTTAATATATTTTTCATTTTTAATTTGATAAGTAATGTTCAAAGACTAATTTTGATTTTGGAATTTTATATAATTATATATAATATAAACTGAATATATAAACTTATGATATACATGGGGCATTCCACGCCAACTCGACCAGTGTTAAACCCCGACCATCTCACAATCACTTCATGTTTTTTACTAACAAATTCAGGTCGCGTTTTTTACCGAGTAGAATGTTAGACAAAAACATGATATGATTTTGAGATGGTCGGGGTTTAACACTGGTCGAGTTGGCGTGGAATGCCCCGTATATAATTGTTTCGATTTTTTTATTTCACTGACCCATACATCCTATTGTGAAAACTACCGTTATAATCGCCCAATTCGGTCCCCTTATATTGACCATGCCCAGCTATTCAATTTGGGGTTCTGGTGGGGAAAACTGACCAGGGCCAGGTCGGTTTAACACGACTAGTGACTAGACGGGGCGAGCGTTACGACCCCGGCTGGGTACTAGACAGTTTTCCTAACTAGTGCCTAGATGAAAATAGGAAATACTGGCGTGTGCCCGGCTACCGCCCGGTCGCAATTTCTACCAGGGATAGAGTAGAAAAATATTTACTATATGAGTCGACCCCCCTAGTTGATTAAGAAAGTATTTTCCGTATTGTGTATCACAATATGGACTTAATCTTATTTTATTTATTGTTATTTACGTCACTTTTATTAAGTTAGAATCTCGTCTTGTACTATAACTAGTTCAACTTGTATGCTACGTACACGGGAAATTTTTTTTTATAGCTTTGTTTGTCTCAATATTACAGATGTGATACTTAAATGTCTAAGTGCACAGTTTTTATAGACGTAAACGGATCGACTCTATGTCGGTACTCAATTTATTTCTCACCTAAGTCATTTCTATCTAAAATCGTATAGAATTTCGTTGTCTTAGAAATTGACATGGGGAGGTTGATCGTCGATTCAAAACACGTAGTGAATTAGCCAACGCGCAACACCACAGTACAATGAGCATAGGGATGCTATTGGTATACATGAAACGTTCCGTTTCAGAATATATGTAAATTCGAATTACTTCTCGTAAATTGTTATTATATAAATGCGGAAAAATCATCGGGTGATTAAAAACTATTGAATTTCATGAAGATCCGAAGCTGATAACAGGATTTTCCGAAGCTACTATTATTTTCCAATATAGAAATCGTTCAATAAATTTAGGAACATAAATTTCTGTTGTAAGAAACGTAGGCGAAATCTATCCGAATCAAATACTAACTAATGAAGCATATCATTCGAACAAATAAATCAATAATCAATCATTATTATCGCCAATTGAAAACGTCTGTTTGAGAAATTTCTTGTTTCGAATATTAATTGCTTCGATTAAAGGTTTCGAGTGGATATTGTATGACATAAAATCAGTTTGTTTTGTTTTAAATAAAGTTTATCGATTGCTTTTTGATTTTAATTTTAAATAACCAACAATTATTTTAATCAAACGGTAATTGCTTCGGTATCAATTCATTATCGAGGATTCCGTCTCAATTTCATGTTTAACGTGAATGAACCACATTATGCCTGATTCATGAATGCAATAAATGAAAGAAACGAGAACCGTACATCGTACCGAACTCATGTCAGTCTGTTTAATATTCATTCTTTCTTTATAAAGCCACGTATATTCAACTTATATTTCAGTCAATCCGCAATATCGTCGGAGTCGATTTAATCTTTAAATCGAAGGTATAATATACTATATAAATATACGTGCACGAAAGGTATGTACCTATCTACGATGGTCCTCGCGGTATATGTATATCTATATATTTGTCTGTATGGAATCGCGGGTATCGCATTCGGGAAATCCCTCTGGAGTAGAAACGTGCCAGGTTGAGAAGACCAGAGCAGATGTGTCCCTCTGGTTCAGCTCTCAGCTCTCAGCTCTCAGCTCTCAGATCCCAGGACCAAAGATATCTGACCTAACTCCTGCAGGGCAGAACCAGGAGTAGGGAATAAGAGCCAGGGTCACCATGAACCAGCTGTCTGCGGTTATCGAACGAACCTCGAGTATTAAACATAGCTTTATACATATACCTATATTTCACATACAAAATTCAGAGATAAAAGTGGAGAATATAGGTATAATGAGTTTCACAGCTTTCCGAAACCAAAGAGACCAATTAAACTCGTACCTTTGATTCAGGAGTTTAGAGAACCGTATAGGGAAAGATTTGGTGATAGATGAACTGAATTTAACAGACGTTTTATTTTCTCGATAGAAATAACTTACCAGCTATCAAGTCGGTGTTTCTCTGAAAAGTGAATCGAGAGTAAATTTATTTAAATTCATGGTCTCAGTTTTTTTCAAAAGACTAGTGCTGAACCAGAACTTTTGTTGAAATGAGGAACGTCAAGGGATGAGATATATTCTCGACCCAGGGGGTATCTCTCCCTAAGAGCCGAGAGTGTAGGTCTTTTTCTTTTTTTTTTCTTTCATTTTTCATTTTTTTTTTTGTTTAATCTTTTCCGGAAAACGTAGCATTCGCCCATTCTCCTGTGGTCTAATCGGCTTTAGCGCTAGTTCTCGTGGGGTAACTGCACGTACCTATATAGATAATCGTTAATTGCAAATTGCGAATTGCGGAACTGCATTGTTTGGTAAATTAGCGTAGAGCGTGTTTCTACGTATAACTTGTTTTTGCAGTGATAAATTTAGCCAAAGCCAATCGCTACGTATGTATCAGCGAGCATAAATCGTCTATTCGTGAATCTGCGATGGCTAATCGACGTTCTATTATCTAATAGCTTCGGGTTTTGGTAGCTGTACAAATTAGCAATGATATAATATATTAATATTTGGAAAGCTTAGACGTTCACTAGCTACCTGATTATTAAAAAAAAAATGGTACGCTGTACATCTTTACTGAATTTAGTTACGGTGAAAAAAAAAAAACGAAAAAAAGTTGTGATCTCGATCTGATATAAAATGTAATTCAATTCGGACAGTAAACCATTTACCCACGTTATCTTTGCTAAGCCAAGCCTGACCTAACATAATCTAACCCAACTCAACCCAACCGAAAAGGTACTCCGGGTTCTTACCTCGTTTTACACTCACCTTGCTACCGAGTTAAACTGCAGAGTAAGGCGAAAGAAATCAAAGTTAACTCGCAAATTGTTAGAGAAAAAGTAAAAAAACGAATGGCGAAATTTGTAGAGAACGAATTACTTAGTCCATTCAGTAAATTTGTTGACTATTCAAAACTTCTCATAATGTTAATTGATGGCATCTAATCGTTGAATCATCTAATCGTCTTGAATAAAGATTATACACTCATTAGCATTAATTGTGTTATAATTTACGTAGTAATATATTATTTTGTACCTAGGTATCTATATTATCGTGATCGGGAATCAAAATGATCGAAGATAATTCAAGGGTGAATAAAACAATTTGAAATAATGATAAATCGAAGTAGAGTTTACATGAAAATACTATACGGGGTTGATATTTTATTCGTTGTTTTTTTTTTTTTTTGTTATGAATGGATTTATTAACAACCCTCAAACCCCTTCATAGGATTGGAACATGCTGGTTGCGACGAAAGAATTTTTTCCTACGTTATTGTAGAAATAAAATAAAATGAAAATGGAATAGAAAATATAGGGGAAAAAAATGCAGCAGTAGGGTACAACCAGTAATCAATGTGGGTGCGGAAGAATGATATTAGCGATTCGTTCGAGAACGTGAAACGTGCCGTGAATGTGATCCAAATTGGATGGCAGGTTTTGAGGAAGGGGCTGGATTCGTGAAATCCTTCTATTCTTTTGTAATTTACGATTCGTAATTAGCGTAGACGCCAGTGAAATATTTCTGTGGAGAAATTTTTTCGAGTTTTTAACGAATCCCAGTTATTGGCAAAGTTTTCACTTTGTTCAAGTCGGCTAATAACTCTGATCACTCCAGCCTTCGTAATAATCAACGACCACTTATCAACGGCGAGTAATTATTATAATTAACCAAAGTCGTTTGCACGGTTGTATTTGAATTGTATTTAAACAACGTTTGAATACCGATGCTCCTTCCCTAACGTTTAAATTTACGAATGAATATTTATATACCTTAACATATTTTAATATGTATCGATTCACCCAGGAGCCAAGGAATCCTCGACTGCTACCTAATCTATGTACACTGAACATTTATTTTACAGGATTACGTACACTAAAAAACCGATTTTAACTGACCGATGCGATTTATCTGAAACTATCTACATGGAAAAAAAGAGAGAAAAATAATTGAAGAAAAGAAAAAAAAAATCTATACCGTTCGATACCGAGCAAGTCGTCTCTATGGTATAAAGTGTTTCGCAATAAGTCACGTATTTTTCTTCCCCATAAATCTGTGAGATACATTTTTCACACATGGATACTGTAATTTTTTTTATTTTATTTTTTTTCTATACATTTTCGTTTTAAAAAACGAAGATACAAACTGGCTGAACGAAAATATGATAAAATCACATTGTGGTTCACGAAGAGCTCATAAATGTGTAAGAAAAGAAGTAGAGATAGATGCGGTGATCAATTTGAACACGAATCTTATAAAGCGGATGGTCTGTACTGCTGGTTTGAAATTTGTTAAGATTGATTTTATCTAACATATTCGATCTTGACTCAATGGAATCTTCAATTTAAACGATAAGAAAAATATCACACTCTATTTTAAAGAAGATCATTTTGACAGATTGTACTAAAGAGAGAGAAAATAAAAATCTATATCTTTACCCGTACCTATATCACCAAAATGTATCTCCCTCTATATATCATAGAATTTTCATCCCAAAATTTTGTTCCTTTTCAACCCTTACCCTTCGTCATAATGTCGGACGAACCATCGGTCAATTCTTCAATCGATATAAATTTTGACAGATTCTCTAGTCGTAAGTCAAAATTTCGACACCATCAGCTGCAGCAGATGAGTTAGTCAGTCAGTTAGTTAGAGAAGTAGGAAAAAAAGCTCAAGGAGGAGATGAAGTAAGACAGACCTGACAAACACACGTAAATCTTGACGTATAATTAATAATCCGGAAAAGCCTAAAGAATTCAAGGGGCCCTGAGCCTGTTGTAAGCGTGCATCTTTTGAGAATAAGCTTTTGATGGGGAATACCCTAATGATATCATTAACGATACCTTCGGAATCACCTTTTAACACGGCAGGGATAGCGCAGAGCGCACCCTCTTCTATCTGTTTAGATATATTCGTGCCTGACTTCCGCTACCGGAAATTACCGCTTGCGGCGTTGGCCGGATATTCGCGAAACGAACCTCTGTAATAGTAATAAGCCGCGGCGGCGGAAGATGATGTCTATAGCATACCCTGACGGCCGTAGCAACGGAGGCGAGAAAATCTGAGTGATTAAAAATTCACGAGTAAGGGTACCTATGCATTCATACGGTCGAGTTATACGTAGAAACTTTGAATAGATCTACAAAATACATAGAAAATTGAAATTAAAAAGCTTTAGAAAAATTTTCTACAACGTAACGTTGCATACTCGACGCAGTTCTTAGACCAGAGCTTTAAGCAAATATTTTAGCAAAATTTTCAAGCATTGTTTTCTTAATTCCGTATTCCATTTCTTCCTTTATTTAACAAAGCTCGACACTTAATCCTACGTTTTGAGTATTTACTTTAAGATGTCTAGTACACGCTGCAGCCTGCCAACTCAGAGTAAGAACTGTATGGCCAACAGGTGCACTTGCCCGTCTGAGGCTATCAAGTCATCTCGTAAAACGCGCAAGTCCCGCGCTATCTTGCACTCGAGTAAGTGGCACCTTCAATTTTTACCAAGTAGAGAACCAGCTCGCCATTTTTGCTGCGAATAAATTTAAACTAAGTACTGCCTGCAGTCTGGATGTACAGAGGATGTTTTGTAACTTGTCTTCTATGATGCCCGTAAGTAAGAATGACTTGAAGCTTTTCAAACGATTCTCAAATATAAGTTGGAAAATTAAGTCTTGATTCAATTAAAAACCTCACAACTATGGCAATAAATTAACAGTGAATAATTACTGTGATTATTCACTTAGCTGAATATTCAATGAATTTTCTTTACATTATTTGGAAATTAATTTTCCAGATTAAAATTACACAACAGTTAAATTACAACATGTAAACGATTCCGGTTATGATTATTATTCAAATTGGATGCTAGGAATTTATAATCTACATATTCGAATTCGCAGTACGTAATTTTCAGAGCAGAACTTTGGTGTATTTTATACGCGTTCATAACTGTCCGACATATCCACATTTCTGATACTATGAGTTAAATAATGCTAAAGAGTATAACTGCATTATGCATATACCCGCGAATTTAAACGAGGAAGGCTTACGCGATTTGGTAACGACATAATTAACCACCAATTAGCTGCGGTTCATTGATATTACAAACGCTGATGTTCAACCTCGATTTAACGCTTTATGAAACATGAACGGTAAACTTTAGCGATAGCTTAATGCAGCAAATAGGAATCATGAAATGTTCACTATACCATAAAGGGAAACAAAAAAGAAAATTAGGGTCGATGTTTCTATGATGTCTAATGACATAATTTTAGCAGATTTCTGTAGATTGATTGCGTTTGCGGAGATATACGTAAATTGGAAGGGTAGAAACGTGATAAACCCGACGTGCTCTTCTCAGTTCTATTAAAATCTTCGCACTCAAATAGCTAGATGCCTAAATGCGATCTTCGACAAATGGTCGATCTAAGTTTTAACGTTGGTAAATCGACGCGATGTCTACCCTCAATCCGAAGTCGTTAGACACAAGCAAGTCGGGAAAATTGCTTTCTTTGGAACTGATAATGACTGGAGAAAGGCAGGGGGGGATTGAAACTCGGGGGTTTGAGAGCTTGGGGGCTTGAAGACTCTGAAGCTTAGAGCCACGACAATGCCACCCTGTCTTCCTTTTCGCCAATATATTTTACTCCTATTGTCTCCATCTTCGTTTTAATTAAATACCCAGATACTTGCACCAGTTTTCAAGCTACGGTAAACTATTTGTTTCAAGTATAATCAAGGATACCATATTTTTGAGGAAAAGAAAAACAATAAAAAAAAAACAATATCCGCACATACAATTTTTCATTCTCCCCTGTGTCTTTTGACATTACAGCTATATATTCCGATCTCTAAGTATTTTTCGTTTGGAAATCGATTAAGGAAAAGCAAAAAAAGGAAGCTTTTATATGGTGCATATAACGTTATAACATCTTAGCATAATCGTGGCATTAGTATAGGTAAAATAACGTGGTTTTCACACGTTTTCATTTGCATATTCGTACGAGATGTACGAGGTGATAAAAGTGTCAAGGATGTCAATCACTGTAAAGTAATCATCGGTATGACAAGGTCGAATAACTTTTCTATATCTTTGAACTGAGGGCAAGGGAAGATTTTTTCGGTAAGAAGTCAGCCAGACAGTTCTTTCTTCTTTCTAAACCATTGTCACGGCTCGTTTTTCAGCTTGAGGCTCTTAAGAGATCGTGTCGTTGGTTTTTTTTTTCACTCGCGGTATAAAGGACTCAAACTTAAACCGCAAAAATGACGATAAATAATAACAATAATAATTATTATTATTATAATAATAGTAGGAACAAATACTGTGTATAATATTTTAAAAGTGATTTCAATACGAGAGTAAAAAATAATGTATTTGAAAGAACCGATCAGCGTCGCCTCTCGAAGTTAAAAAGGGAAATGCTTTTTCTTGCGGACGCACAGTGCAGAAGAGTCGTCGTCTTTTATAAAATTTGAATTTTAAATTCCATTTGGTTTTTCATTTTTCTTTTTTCATTTTCTTTCCATCCTACGACTACGCCGATCGAGTACCTACCACTCGAGTGTCAATTCCAGTTAATTGTGAAACGAATGTCAGGTTCTTTTACAAACTGTCGATTTCAAGAGTTTTTCCATTGTTCTCCGTAGTCAGGATTTCGTCGCATAGAAAAACTATTATATATTTGTATATGCTACGTATGTTACCGAATTGAGGACCACCCTGATCTACGTACATTGATTTATGAACTTAGTATGCCTTATAAATATATTTATACCAAAAGTGCTGCAAGTGTATTAGCTTATAGCCTTGCAATAGCGTCCATTGCATTAGAACTCGTTTCTGTATAGAGAATAAGAATGAGAGTTGAAAATAGAGAATGGGGTGAAAAGGGGCGGCTTTCAACTCTGCTGGCGCGCGCTAAGCTCGAAAATTGTTTTCGTCGCGCGAAAATAATCCGACTATCTCTCTCTCTCTTTCTTTCCATTTTTTTTTTTTTTTTATCTTCTTCTATTCTACGATATAAAAGAGTGGAGAAGAAGAGAAGGAATGCAAAAAGTAGCGCGAATGCGAAGGCCAGGGGATGAATTTCTTTGTAAGATCCTCACGCTACCCTCGCAGCGTTAGACCGTATGAAGATCTGTAGCTCGAGCTGCAACAGGTAATAACGCTTTGAGCATCGAGAAATACCTACAGTATTCCATAGGCAATGGTATATGTACACACACATGTAAACATATTACGTAGGTATAGCTATGCCATGTATACAAGGTTTGGCACAGCTGTATCTGAACTCACCCTCATCGCAAACGGTAGGTCAGCCTCGAGGGACACCTGCGTTAACTGATTATCAATTTGTTCCGAACAATTATGACATTGATTAGCGTATACTTTTTTTTCTGTTTTTTTTTTTTCAACCTTTATTTGATTTCCAATATCGAATTACAATGTGCGAATAGAGAATTGGGAGGAAAAAATCAAATAAAATAAAATTATATCCCACGGGGTTGATTTTTGATCGTATAAACGATCGTTCCGTGGCAAATTTTAATAACCACTTTTTCTGTTTTACTTTTTCCTTTTATCTTCCCGGAGATTTCTGAGGTCAAACACCTCGGAACGATAAAGAAAGTCTGCGGAGGATATAGTGAGTTGTGGAGTTGTGTGGGCGAAATGGTCAAGCTGATAAAAGTTCGACCACGGACTTTAGTGGATCAAATTGGGAAATGTTGGTGAGGAGATCCCTCGGCTAAGCGACGATTCAATAATGTCTCAATTAACTTGACCTAATCTCACGCTAACGTTTCCTTTCGGTCTGACTTGACTAATGGGTTGCCACCTTTTCGGTTCTGGTGCGGGATAGTAAAGCACAGCACAGTACATAAACAAGCTTAGTTTAAGAAATTTCGGGGGATAGAAAAACCAGAAATTAAGATTAATCGCGCGTTCAAAATGAGAAAAAAAAAATATGAAGTTTTGAAAAATAAATTGTCTAATTATAATCTTGTTTTACTTCCAAGAACTTTTGACGAGAAATAAATGATGGAGGGTGAAAAATGAGTGAAAACTAACGTTCTGAAAAAAAAAAAAAAAGAAAAAGTAGAGGTCGCAGCTCTGGACTAACTTTTCTCTTATAATTATTTTTTTTTATTTTTTATTTTTTACACTACGAGTAGGTCCGTCGAAAGTTAATTAATTTTAGCACGGTCGTATACGTCGCGTCGCACACAGTTCAAGTATACCCTACATTGAGATTTTTCGTTCGAGGTTCTGCAACCTGGTGTGAAATTTTTGTCGATCGAACTCTGAAAATAATTACCGTCCCATAAATTATCGGACATATTACACTTTTTTAATATCATCCTGGTGGAATAAGCTGCAGCACCCCATAAAGCACGTATCCAACAAAAAATCTACTGTCATCTTCCTCCCTGGTTCTATATACCATCGCCATATTATCACCACCACCACCACCACCAACATCTCCGTCGACAATGTGAACAACTACCACCACTTTCAAGACGAGCTTTCTTAGACTCGATAAAATACGACGCGTCCGACTTAACCCAATTTTTTCACTACCCAAGCTATCTGCAGAATTTATCGGCGAGATAAAGAGGCGTGTAACATGGCCAAAATGTGCAGCAATATTCTCACACAGTTTTGCGAACGTATTGAGGTAGCTCACCAACAAGAGTTTGCGGGAAACTTTTCATCCCTTAGAAGTCTGACTCAATCTAGGGCTTGCCAAGAATGAGAGTTTCTTTCGGTTTTTCTAAGATTGGTCCATGTGATGTTCTTTGCGCCCGGATGTAGAGGCAAAGATCACGCGGGGACACGGAGGTTGAAAGAGTTAGATTAGGAGCGATTAGTTAGCCGACTGAAATAGAAGGGAAAATAAAAAGGAAAAAAAGAAAAGGAAAAAACCAGGTGAAGTCGTACAAGTAAGGAACTCAGAAAAGGAACGAATTGATCTCGTATAACCCTTGTGGGATTTAGCGGTCGTTCTTTGGGAAGAAAAAAAGGAGTAGAACCGAGGAAGAATTCGCTTAATAAAACAAATCACCTCTAACCAAGTTGGTTTTGACTTGGACTTGATCCTGTCCTCGATTTTTCTTACGACTTATTGGCGCCCGGAAACCCTTGGGTCAAGAAGAAGGAGAAGAAGAGATGAACCGGACCTTAAACTTCCTGCGGAACAACAGGATTGAATCTTTCTAAAGTCCATTAGAAAAGTAAAAACTGCTTACGCACGTGGAACGTGAAAGTCTTTACTTTGTGCTTTGGCGTATCTCGATGGGGTTGTGGATCGTTAAAAAGGGTTAAAGGCGTGAGAATCCTGAGCTTAACTAATTCGCAGGAAATTCAGAAGAACATTTTGGGAATTTCAAAGGATACCGGGGGTATATTTGCGTGGGACTTCTAAACGAGGACTTCGAATTACTGTCTGATGAGATACAGCCGTCTATAAATGTGTATAAAGGACAAGGAAGGGCTTGTATACAGAAGCAAAGGTACACACAGACGTGTTTTACACAGAAGTAAAGGATTTATCGTATTTTAAGGTGAAACCAAAAGATAAAAAAAAAAATGAAAAAAAAAAAAAAACAGATCATTCCAAGTGTGAAGATATTTCAAAGGGTTAGAGATGTACCGTTTCTTCATCTGTGAAATGAGTGGTAATATAAATAGCAAATTTCAAAGTAACGAAACAAATTACGTAGTTGATGTTTCTTTTCTTTTTTTCTGTTTACAGCAAACGTTGCCTAATTTTTTGTCTTTTGACTTTAAATCCCGAACGTAATTAACCTCCCTTGATTTTGACATTAACAGCGAATCGTTGATATAGTTCAAAATCCGACATAGGCTGAGCCAAAATGCCATTCGTAATGCCTTGAACGGATAAAAAGACGTGCTGAAATGCCATTGAAATATCCACTTGAGTCTTGATTCTGTGTGATTGATATTTCTCGCCTTCTTTACATCATCCGAAAAATCCTCCGGGTATGTCAGACCGTAGAAAAGTTAAGCCAGAGTCTCGAATTTTCTACTTTTCGCAATATTGTGGCTAGTAGTAAGTATCCCGTCTCGATTCTTCGCTTTTCTCACGGTTTGAACTACTTCGGTCTTTTATTTTCTTACACGCCACTTATAGAAAGCTTAGTCCAGGGACTGGCCTTAAACTACCCCCCATATAGTGACCCTCCTTTCCTTGACTTCGATTGCTTTTCCTCTTTCCGATCCCTGTTGTACATGTGCCGACCTCCGGACGGTTCCCCTTTTTTTTATCTTGTCGGTTTTTTACCCGACCAATACATACCCAACACCAAAATGATGTCATTCTTTTACCCTCGTAAGTTTTCACGTCGTGGACTACGTCCAATAAGAACCGTATGCAATACTAGTTGCTCAACGTCAAAGAGATTTAATCTAACGCTCGAGTGACATGTGAAGAGTATTGACAATGCGGGTAATTACAAAGGCGACACGGTACCTATACGACATGGTCCACCGTAATAAATTTCTTCTTTTTTTTTTATATAATTACCAGGGATACAAAAGTTCATGTAATAAATCTCCGACAAATTGGATTCCATTTCAGAACTCGCTTGTCATTAGATGAACAGAAATTTACCTTAGGTCATCCTAATCTCTGGAATAAACGAAGGTGTCGATTCTCTTCGGACAAAAGTTCAGGAGACAAGGTGGTGGGAAATATTTGTGAATGATTTTTTTCTCGTTATTTGATCATTTCGAAAGTCCTAGATTCCTGTAACCACATTTACAGACATTGTTCGATTGCCTGATCCCGGATATAGGAAAGATATTGGTACTAACAATCCTGTCAAGTGTCTTCACGTTTAAATCTTTGTGACTTAGTGTCCTTGGGACGTTTGAGGAATCGAAAAATAAATTTCTTCGTCTGGAGAACGATTGGTTCGAACAAACTGGACCAATGGCTATTCGCCGACCATTTTGTAAGCCGAACACTTTCAACGGTGGTCTGTTACTCTAAGCCCGTTCAAATGACCTGTCCGGCCGTAACGTTCGAGCTGAGAGTAACGACGTCATTTCGACGGGGATAAAATTGTCCCTCCCCTTACCTATCATCCACTTGAAATTGAATTAATTCTCTCTTTCTCTTTAGTAATCAGGATTATCTCGGGAAATTTTCAAGTCCTCAACCAAACCGTCAAATGCGAACCTTGCTTATTGTAAGTATACTAGCCGGTTAGTAGGGAAAGTAAAAATAAGGGATGGGAAGTGAGCTCTTTACAATATTCTTGATTAAATGTATATATTTAAAAGTTGAATAAACTCAAAAACGAGATTATTCCATGCCCCGTTTTACGACCTAGACTTTCAGAGATACAGAAACAGGCTGGGTTTATAAGTAGGAATAAAACCCCAGAGGATCGTTTCGAAGCTGAAAAGTATCGTACGGGTTGCACCTATATAGGTAGATAAAATGAATTGAATCGTTGGTCGAAATTTTCTTTAAACTGACATTTTATAGCGATGCGTTTTTTCTTTTTTTTCTTTTTACAGGGAATAGGAAAAGACCTTATCCCATTGATTATTGACGAGTAGTTAAATATAAAATTAACCGTAGACATGTTTGGTGTCGGGAAAATTCATGGAGCGTGCCTGAAGTGGGAATCGTTTGTGTGTTAAAAAATGATTGGAAAACTCCTCGACGCTCCGCTGCTCTACGGCTTGTAAGGACTATTTTTGGAATTTAAGAGCATTTCGTGGGTTGGGTGGAAGATTGTTGAGTTATCATGATTGGTGAATTTTCGTGAAACGAGTCTGGAAGGCTTCAGGACTTGGAACACCGTAGTCGACTGTCTAACGATAATTTAAAACTTTTCTAATAATCAGGAATTATATTCTAGCCGCGAGTTTTCATCTCTGACAACGAGAGATATTTGAAATTCAATTCAGCTGACGGATATAAAAAAAAAACACAATTGATATTTACAACTAAAAATTTTATACACTATAAGGCCATGAAAATCGCGTAAAAAATCGTTTAAGGGAACCGTGTCAATTTCTAATCCTTAGATCTCTCGGGTTTTCAAGTTTCCACGAAAAGTTTCATTACCTGCCAAAACTCTTCCGAAATTATCCCCTCGAAAAGGTATCTCATCCCGATTTCAGCCTATGACAAATTCGCAAGGTAGGATTCACGTTTTTCTCCCTCACGTGTGGAGTTAAGTATCTTCTCAATCCTCCTTTAGCTGTATCTACACCTGTCTCGAGAAGCTCAGGTGCAATTTTGCCAAACTTCACCCCTTCCATACTTAGTTTTATACGACCTTAGTGAAAAATGAGAATTCCATTCGGGTTGTCTAGCTCTTGAATAATTGCGTAACGGGCCGATTAACTGCCGCGGGAATCCTTGATCGGATTTTTGCATAATTGAACAAGTTTTCTGATAGGAATAAATTCAAACTATAGAGCCATCTCCAGCGGTGGAACTCGCTTTAATCTACTGGTATTTATTCTCAACAAGGTATATACACCTACAGGTTGTTTGTACAAAAAAGACCGAGGCCCCTAGGCCAAGCATGTCAAAGGCTAATAAAATTAGCAATTAATTCTTCGAAATACGAGAAGAACATTAATGGATAAAGAATAGGATGATAATTCATGCAATACAGATATTAAAAAATATCGTTTATTTTTAAGTGGCAAAGTTTTAAATTATTCTTCATAAGTTCCTTCAAGAAGATCAAGTCATAATTCCTATAAATTTGATGCATGAAAAATCTGTTTAATTCTCTCCAAAAGGTACGAAGTTGGACCCAACCCAGCGATGTGGTTGAGGCTTTTATTATTATTTATTTTTTTTATTCTCTTCTTTTCGTTTTCGAAATGAAATTAATTTTATTCATTGTTATCGACTTAATTCTTTCCCCGAAAAACGAAAGCACCCCTGTTCTAACGCGAGTTTTAAATTATCCTACGGTACGTGTATAAGTGATGTTTATGGGAATCCCAAATGCAAACTCAATTTACACGTAACAGAGAAGCAGTAGGTATATTCGAATGGGGAGAAGGGAGGATGAACATTGTGGATTCGACGTCGAGGCTTATTGTTGTTAAGTGAAAAGTAGCTATATGAACAATGAATGAACGAATTTTGATAATGTTTTACTGGGCTGAATGGATTGAATTGAGGTGAATTGTTTCAAACCCGATTGTGCGAAGGAGAAAAAAAAAGAAAAAAAACGAGATTAATAATTCGTATCCGCAATCCTGTTTATCCTGGTTATTTCCAATTTGAAACTTCTGTGATTGAGATCGTAAAAATTTAGCCAGGCGTTCTTGCGATTAGCAAAAATTTTCTCATTGGCAAAAGTGAGAAGAAGCGAGATAAAGAGAGGGAAGAAAATTCCCTGATGTAATTATGCTAAACCGTAACCTAACTTTGGAAATTTCATTTCTTTATTTTTTTCTTTTTTCTTTTTTTTTCTTCACTTCAGTCCTCTTAGATTCTAACGGGAATAATGCTGCTGTAGGTAGTAAAGTTGCCCGCTTGCTCGAACAGTTTTCTTCCTGACTTCCACGTTCTCGTTTGTATAAACTTTCCACCAACTTTCTGCACAGAGTTCCTTTGTGTACATATACAACGTATAATATGTACATATACCAAGGCGTATTTCGAAATTCAGGCATCACGTGCACGTGTGATGTGGTCAATAGGGTGCTCCTTAATTCGGTCATATGCAAATTTCGATTCTCCCATGGGCCAGAACGTCTCCAGATATATATACAAAAAGATGTCGTCAAAACTGCTTTTTTCGGCCTGTCCAAAAGCGTCAAGAAGTAGTATGAAAAAATAGTCCCAGAGAGAGAGAAAAGACTTTCATTAACTTTGAATTTTTCATTCATATTCACTTCTAAACCTGCTCATACCTATGTGTGTGAAAATTCTATAGAAAAAACATTCGTGCACTGCGGCGCTTTTGAATTAGATCTGTACAACAACTATGCATTGGGAGCCGTACAACTTAAGCTGCAAAAGTGAAGAAAGCGATTTCGAAATAGCTATAGAAAGTAAAGCTATAGAATGTGGCATGATCAAGGAAGCTTGGATCTTGACGCTTTTACTACTCACCTACTTTCCGAGCTTTTTACGATTTTTTTCTTTCTTTTCTTGCAAGGTGGAAGCCCCCGCTTTATACCTAGGTAGTAATTCTTTCCGGGGCCGTGGTCGTGGGTGGTTCACAGTAGGAGGGAAAGAGCCACCCTTTTATTGCAATTAACAGTTCCACTCTTTGTCAGTGCTCAATAATTTCGATTCGATTTTACCCCTCGTCTGTCTTTCTGCTTGACGTCCTCATCATCCAAGGCTAGTAAAATCGTATGCCACACCTTGAAATCTATACGCGAAGTAAGGATGTATTACCTAATTGCAAGTAACGGGCAGTGGAGGTTCTTGCCATGTGAACAGCAGTCGAAGATTTATAGCACCGGGGTTTTAAATGCAGGCGCATCGCGTGATCCAATAGCAAAGTGAGTAATTCTACTGATTCGTGTTTCTCGTGGTTTGTTAATAAATGTTTCATTTAAAGTCCGATTTGTACGCGCGAAGTACGCTATCACTCACAAGCCGTTACTCGTACTTAGCAGGAGTGAAAAATATTACGGTGACTAAAAAGAGGGGCGAGAGGCGAGTAAAAAATATTGGCAACGTTTAGTTAGTTATTTTTTGTTTGTATATCGCATAAATCTGTTCGGGGACATTTTTTTTTTTCCATTTAAATTTCGGGCTCGTTAATCATTTAGTGGTAATCGAGTGAATTTATCCTCTTTCTTCAAATTGACCATTTTTGAGTGCAGTACAAAAGGGCTCGTAACATTTTTTCTACCTTTCGATCTTTCCGCTGCAATATATCTATATCGAACGTAGGTATTGTGTCGAGAATGGTTTTTTCTTTCAGAATATTGGACTAGCCCGTTTTTTTGAGGCCAGACGTTACTCCATTATAAGAAAGTCAAGGTTCGGGTACTACAGCACCCTATACCAACGCCAGTGAACGTGGCTCAAGAGTCCTCGAAAGCGCAATTGAAACAGAGTGGAGTCCAGCAAGCTCCAAAGTGAACCGACTAATTGAGAATATAACGTTCGTAAACTTAACTCGTTGAGAGACTGCAAGTAAGGGAGAATTTCCAACGTTCGTCACTCCTATGTGTGAGTTAATGAAACGAAACAGGCTCTTTAATTTATAACTAATTTTGAAAGTGCACGTCGAGGGGCGAAAGAATAACTAAAAGTTAAATACTCGAGAGATTATATACCTAGAGACTTGTATCTAAATGAGACTGATAAAACTTTGAATTTACGTATGCATAATGTACCTACCTACACAGCACAAACGTGCGTTGAATAACGATCAGTTTTCTTGAAGAACCCTAGTCACGTGTAAAAGTTCAAAAAACCAGTCGATAACCGAGTAGAATCGAGTTTAAGAAGTTTATCAAAAAAATACTGTGTTGAGTTCGAAAGAACTGAAATGTAGCGATCAAAAATTGAAAGGTTCCATTACCCTGCACAAAGGAACTATTTGAAGTCAAAAATGCAGGAGCGAACAAAGCTGTCTCTCTATATCTTCGTATACATACATATAAGTATATGTGATATGTGATATGTGATATGTGATATGAAATAAGTTATGCGTTTCACATACGTTGGCTAAACAACATTTTTTCTCCTTTCAAATATTCCATGCCCATAGGGCATTTGGGTAAATAAGTTAATATCTAGAAAGCAATATTTGACAAGACAACTTTATCAAAAGGTCCGGGTCAATTTACATCGGAGAATAAGAGCACCCATATTTTTGTGTGAGACAAAGAAAATCATGAAATATTCTCTGTATCCTCCTAGTAAATTTTGCATTCTCTCTTGCAAAGGCCTGGGCTGGAGTACTTTTGAGTCAAGCGCTCTTTATTGGAGCTTCACGTTCTCTTTTGATGGAAATGTACACACAAAGGGAAAACCCTTTTCTAAAGTGCCGGTCTCTCTCGTTTTCTGCTCGTTAATTAATTCCTAATTGTTCACACTATCTAGGGCCAACTTTATATAGCTCACTTCGCGTTTTCATAAATTCTAGCCGCCTATAACAGTCCTCGAGTTTAGCTGCGGCTCAAGGAGAGAACAAAAATACATAAATAAACTTGCTTCACTTTGTGGCGATAAGCGAAAGGACTCCCACAGTAGTTATTGTCCTTCCAAGTAGCTAACCATATAGTGGTCCAGGCCGGCCCTTTTTTTGTCACAAACCTCCATTAGACCCAACTTCAGTTAGCCACGTAGCACACCTCAGAAGATCTTCAACAGAAAATTCTCCTCTCCCGGAAAAGCTTAGTTTCGAAATGGCAAGCTTATTTCTTCAACCGAAATAAGTCCTAAGAGATTTTTAATAATGTATTTTTCTCATTTTTTTGTTTTTCTTTTCTATTATCAAATTCGACAAGCTGTAATCGCTCATCGTTTCATATAAGTGGGGATAGAAATGATGAAAATTTAAAAAATTCATCATCATTTTCCATCAATCATTTTGACAATATTCGTTGAGAATTACTTTATTTGAATGGATATTACGCTTTCACGATAAGTCTTCATAATCTGAATGAAATTTGGAAATTGCGGCTACGTGAGACCGGATCAAAGATTTTTTTTTCGTGATATTCTGTCATTTATCACAGCTGCGTTATGATGAACGATAGAATTTGCATCCTGGGTTTTTGAAATCAATTTAAACTTTGATCTGTAATGAGTTCATTTGAAAAACGCATTCGGAATATAATGGTAATGAGAACTGACTACGTGGACAACGCAAGGACCGGTAGATTTTTAAAAAACTTTACTGAAAAATGGAAACGAGCTGCATATTTGCAGAGAAAAATTACCATATGTATATCTAGAATTTCCTACGGTCGGACGATGGTCATTCAATTACACAGAAATCGTGTTGAGTGTAAGGAGGCAAAGCGAGAAATAAAATAGGGATGAAAACGCGAGAGAGAGAGAGAGAGAGAAAAAAGAAACAAAAATTGAAGAAATAATATAACCACTACCGAATAAAAGTCCTTTGTGTTATTTCAACGGACTTGCAAATTTTACGCAAACACACGTTCACTTCTGCGAGATCAGGAAGAACAACGCCACCTGCTAGCTACTCTAACACTCGCTATATTTTCTACTCGAATTAGTTTTGACTTCGCATACCTGTTCTCACATGCTAATATTATTTCGTCATACGTCTCGCGAAATAATTTATCGATAAAATTACATCGCGATGAAGTTTAATTTTTTTTACAAAGTTCTGTGAAGTTGGAAAGTTGGTGAAAAATTCTGGAATTGTACACATCATATAAATTTTGGTATCATTTTCCTGATTCTCCTAGACATTTGAAACCAGCGTTATAGCTGGCTCTTTTCGTGGATTTGAGAAGTTTTGAAATTTCGATTAAACTGGCGAAAACATTTTTCGCCAAGACCATTCAGAAATAACGGCCCAGGTTCATCTGTATCGCTTCTTTGACCTCGAAGATGTGGCACATTTTGTAGGAACTCTTTCTTGCAAAATTTCAACCAACTGGTAATTTGATTCTTGAAATTTTGTTCTATTGCAAATTAGGTGCTATTTTCTTTCTGTAAAAAGACCTCGATGTGAAAAAATCCCATTTACTCATCTCATAGTTCGGAGCTAAGAAATACTATAAAATAATGTTTGAAACTCAGTGATACATCTTCGTATGTACTTAATTGTACATCTTTTCACTATATGTATATGGGAATAAAATAAAGCAATTTCAGATGATAAAATTCGCTAAAATTCTTGAAACACTTGTAATTCGTATGTCATTCCAGACAGATTGACTATAACAGTCATTAACGTACGTAATACATCAAGTCTGTCCTCGGGCGCAAGTGATTGACGGTACCTCATCGATTGATTGAGCAAATTATCACGTTCGAAATAGCAGCGGACGACAACTCGGTATATTAGCTTCTATAACCACACATAGCGAATAGCGATATCTGCGTGACCCTATAACGTTTTCGCATCAAAGATCTAAGAACAAAAATGACATCCTAGCTGGGTCCCAAGAGGACCCTCGAATTTCACCTTCGCCCCGTAGTAACGATGGAATTTAAGATCGTGATATCCTGGTTAACGACAGACCGAGTGAACGAGTCTCCATCTCAGAGACGACCCCTTATATTCTATACCTTCCGGATCTGAAATATGCGAATATATGGGTGAGGGAGTTATACGACGCTGCGAATACATACCCATACGTCTACGTATACAAAGAGGGATGAAAGGCTGCATATAGTGATAAAATCCACGTATCTTCCTCTTTTTCTGATAATGTTTTGTACCATTCACTGCTTTGGTAGTATACAAGTTGAATTTAATCCACTGATATCATTTATAATCTATACCCGAGTAGTAGCCATCGGAAAAATGAAATTCAGATAAATATACGAAAGATAAGGACTTCTTTAGAATAATAACTAACTGCACTGTTCTGATTCTTGCGACTATAATATGTCATCGAGTATAAATATGAAAAGGTTTTATACCCAGTCCTGTCACATTACAAATCCTGTATCCATCGAGCGTATATTTCTGTCTATCCCGCTGCACTTATGAATCATATATTGGTAGACACGAATGGCCCACCATTGCAGTATCTGGACTATAAAAATTCACACCTGTACGAAAGATAGAGTCATTCGAAGAGATATATCACGTTCTTTGAGACGTTTTTCTCCAGCTGTATAAAACTTGTTCAATAACTTTATACCAGTGAGGTGTCTTAGTCGTAAATCAAAAGACTCTCAAAGAGGCAATGCCATCTTTTTCTGTGAATCCTCTACTTCGCCTGAAGGAACACTGAAAGAGAAAGAAGAGGGAATAACCTGGGAAAATAAAACAAGGAGGGAAAAAAATCCGGGAGTATAATGCAACTGGAGTTGAAACTGACATCAAGTTTCCTTACTGCGTATGTCAGGGTGAAAAAGAAGTTATGTTAGTCCGTTAGGGTAACTTCGAAACATTGAGTAAAAAAAAAGAACGTATAAAGAATTGTAACGAAAATAGAATCGAAGTATCGTTAAACTTATCGGATTATTTTCGCGCAAGAGTTAGCAAGAAGTTGACAGTAGTCCTTCAAGAAGGTGTCTTGCCAATTTGCATAGTATTACACCGAAAACTTTATCAACGGCGAAGGGGTAGGTAAACTTATAGCTTCAGGCTTTGCGTTCAATTAGTCTTCTTAAACGATTTACTCACACGAAACTCTATTTATAAAACGCACGGTCTTCGATCGATGTTTCGCAAATTCCGACACTAAATTTACCGAAAAATAGTCAGATATTAAATTCCATAAATTTGGAAGAGAAAAACAAAAAAAAAACAGAGAAAAATTACAGGAACTAAACTATAAAAGGTAGAATAATCATTGAAGACATATTTCTTTCTTTTACTAGGATCGAGAATTGTTGAAAATGACAATTTTCAATTCAACTGAAACACCTCACGTCTAGGGTGAGACTTTTTTGATTCACTAATAGCACATGATGGATAATTGGATGCGTGAAGGGATAAGGGTCATCCGAGACCTCGGAGTCCCTGATCTTGAATTGTAAAGTCATGCTTACTAGGCGTATGATCAAAGGCACAATTAGGTACAAGATCAAAGTCTGTAGCATATCTAACAAGATGAGAAGCAGGTGCAATCAAAACATATGTTATATTCAATACAAAATTTAGTTAAGAGAATGCCGTGAAAGTTTTAGCTCACGCCAACCTGCGTGCAACTTTCTGACCTTGTTCCTATCACGTTACTTCGACTATACAAACACACACATACATAATGCCACGTTTACAAATTTGTGTAACAGAGATAACGTGCTTCGGAACCGGTGTTAAACACATACAAACATAATTGTCCACTAGATATTATTGCAAGATATGCAAAATTTAATTGCCACATGATTTAGATCATTGATGTTCAAAATTATCGATATAACAATATGGAAATGACTCGAGGTTGGTTCAGGCAATTTATACAGATTTCTAATGTCCGTGATACGTATGCTATTGTTAAAGGATAAAGGAAGAAACTGGTAACAAGTCGTGTTCGTACATACATATATCCACGTATGTATAATAAATGGATTACCTACTACCAGATACCCTTCGTTATATCCAAGGCAAGCTTACAGCAGTCGATTTCCGGTGGTCAAAGAAAAATCGGAGATCCTTTATTCACTGACTTTGACGTTAGCGTAACTTTAATAACGCTAAAGTCGTTGCGTTGTGAAAGTCCTGCGGAGACGATCGAAGATATAGGAAAAGCCCGAGTAGGTGAGGAGGTTAAAAGGGACAATAGGAGTAGACGAAAAAGGACAGTTACTGATTTTAACAAAGGAACAACTGAACCAAAGACTCGCCCTTAAAAGGACTTCGATCATCGATAAGGATAACGATTTTCTGGCATTCTTCAATAATAAGTTTGAGTCGACGCAGGAGTCATTAAACTAACATATATCAAGTTCTGATCCTTTAATTCATGTTCCTCAAAGTGCTTTTCCTCCGTATAAGATGGTTTTGGAGAAGCTCTAATATCATTGTCTGTTTCGTCTGTTGACTAAAATTGTGGAAAGGTGAACCAACAACGTTTTACCATTCTCCGAATGCAGAGGGGGGAGGATTCGCAAGGTTACAGCTTTTAGCAAACGAAGCTCCGACGCGGACGGGTCGCAGAATTCAAACATGCAAAGCTTTTACCACAATTTAGCGGCCGTTAGGGATTCGAAGCTGGCAGCTAACCAACGTAGGATTTGTAGGTAACGGCAAGGAGTAGGTAGCTGTATGTAGTTTTGTCCTCCGGGAAAATCTTACGTTGCCAGGTTCATTTTGCTCAAATAATTATATTAGTTGTATATAAAGTTTCGAGAAATAGGAACGTATGTAGGTTGTGAGATGAGAAATATAACGCGTCTCTTATAATTAAATAATTTTCATAAATAATTATTCAACTAGTCAAACATGCGAGGTGAATTTTCTTTATACATAGACATATGAGTATAACTATATACTCATTGTCAAACATGAATTCAAAAACCTAGTTTTGACCTGCCTTATGTAAGTTATAAATTATAACAGTATAACGATAAAACGTATCCTGTCGAACATCCCTCATACGACAAATCGCGTTTTATACTTTTACAACACGATCTGTACCGCGTAAGTTCCGTTTGCGATTTCATCGCACGTAACACCGTCACTGCGACGTAACTCTATATTGTATATGATACATTCGTTGCATCTGCATTCCACACGTTGTCCATTTCGCAGTACATATCGTGCATAGATGCACAGGTGACTTTGCAACTTTTACGAGCTTGAAACCTCGCCTTCCGTAACTAACTTGAGGATTTATAACCCGTTGCCGGGATGACTAAAACCGTTTATATGTATGTGGTAGATAGGTAGATACGTTTTCATGAGTATAAAATAGCGATAAAATTATCGGGAGCGATAACGAGTGATTTGGTATAATATTTGTTGCACGTTTTATTTAACTATAGTTTTTTAAATAAATAGAAAACATCCAGCTAATGTTGTTTGATTGTGAATGAACGGATTTAATAATTGGCCAAAGCCGGATAAAACAGTAAAGCCTTTATCAAAATTGTAGCAAAAAATAAAAAAAAAATAAACATTTTATAATAAAACGTGACCGTTGACTACAGCTTTAACCCAATTTGATTCGGTGAATGTAAACTATTCAATTAATGGAAACAAATTTTGAGGAAGTTAGTGCCGTCCAACTCCAACTGGGAAAATGAAATCGGTACGTAGATTGAAATATTATTCTAATCCGGTATTTACTTCCATGTCATAGTCAGAGAGAAACATTTTCACATTTGGTAAAAATATTGAAGAGCATTTGCTATGAAATAGATAAATGTTCATGTATTAGGTAGAACATCAATCCCTCTTGATCGTTCGAAATAAAAGTAGTAGTTTCTTTTATCTTCAAACTATCCCTATTGGCTCTCTTTTCAGTACCGGAAATGGCAAGGGTAGCCTACCTCCTACCTCGTGGAATCACTCCGTCTATATCCTACTTATAGAAGCATTGAAAGTACTCGGTGAAGCAAAGAGGTCCTTTCGGGAATATCTGTCTGTCTCAGTTGCAAAGCGCCCGGTTAGGTACCCAACAGAAGCCCGGGGAATCCCCGATTCCTTTTGGTCCATAGGGAGCGCGGGCGACTAGGACTCTGAGAGAGAAAAGCGCAAAGCGCAAAGCGTTTCGGTCGAGCCGTGGGGATCGCTTTTATGACGTAAGTTTGCCTATGAATAAAATATTGGAAAAGTTTTAACGTAGGAGGGAGGAAAACTAGCTTATAAGAACAAAACACTGAGAAATCGAGCTTACGCAAGAGCGGATATGGGCCCGAAAATATTGGTGGGCTACGACTCGGTCCTCGGGGTTTCTAAGCTTCGGAAAAAAAGCAAAAGTCGAATGTGGCGGTTGTGAAAGAAAATAAAATAAATAAAAAAAGTGTGAAGAAAGAAGAAAGGAGGAAACGTAGGAGAATTTTAACCGACTTTCGTCGACGCGACGCAACGCTGCAGGAAACTAAAAGCTCGAAGCTGGAAGTTCGAAGTTGAAATAGCTGTGAGGGATGGGGAAGGTTGAAAACGAGAGAGCTATGGACACGGGACACAGAACCACGGGAGGCAGCTGTGCGTGACAAGTGATTGATTGAGAATGTGTCAACTTCCCACTACAGTACAACACATTAGCACCCAAGCTATGGCTCAGCGGCAAAATTACGTTGGAAGAAGAAATAAAATAAATAAAAAATAAAAAATAAACATAGAAAAATAATAGCGAGTAACTCACATCCTCTTTTATATCAATAAATTTCTTTTCATAGATATCAAACCAGTTATAGAAACCCGATGACTCGCCACTCCGCAACTCAGCTAACAATGAGTGCCTCCCACGCAAGTACAAATGACAATGATCTAGCCACTTCTTTAGTTTTCATTTTTTGCCTCTTTTGCAGGATAGGTGATTATCTATATGGAGGAAAGTGACCGATGGGAACTAAACTCGAATGAGTTAATGGTTATCTCGTAAGACCTGAACCGCTAGATAGGACTTCATGAAACTTGCCAGGAGTATTGTACTCGTGTCTAATTTTTTTAAAGACTTCTTTAAAAAACCATAAATCATCGATTACTGAGTTGGCATGGAACGCCCTGTACGTGATCGTGTGATAAGAAGAGGAATCTGAAAATCGGAGATAAGAAGTACGGAGTTTTTTCTACGATAAACTATAAATCGACGCCTGCATCGTGTGTCGCGATGCGAAAGAACTTTTCGTGAACTTATTGGCCGACAAAAAAGTTCGGCGAGAAAGTTTGAGGAGAGAAGAACCTTGGGGTAAATATAAAACGGAAGAAGGATATACCTATGTGCATATTATCAGTTTGGTGGAAGTTCGTTGGCTGGTTTTTTCCCTTAAAATATAGACCAGATCTACCCCGCTTTATAGCTGTACGTCATAAAAAAAAAAAAAAAACGGTCTACTATTCATTAAGCTACGTAATTAATTAAGTTATCCCTTTTGAATCAAGCTGCTTTATGTTTGCCCATCTCAACGCCTTGAATAAGTATAAAAAAAACTTGTAATAATCTTCGGTCTTCCGGCTGACGCGTTCGATTTTTATACAAAATTAACCAAACTGTGAATAACTTTTCATTAGAAAAAAAAAAAAAACAGTTTCTTTTACTTTTCAAAATTCTTAGTCATCTTTGCTTACCGGTCAGATAATTAACTATTAAAATATATCTCGATTTAGCGTAAAAATTGAATAAATTTAAAACTCGCAAGCGGTCTGAAAAAGTTTTTGTGAAAGAGGCATGATGAGGGGGTACCAGGTTTTCTGATAATTAGAAGCCTAGACGTAAAGGAAATAAGAATAATTACGAAGGATCTATCGTTCGAGGTAAGTCGTTTGTTCAAGGCAAGTAGAAGTTAATATCGCTTGGCAAAGACGGTGTCTGATGAAATTTGTACCAATTTTCCACTGCATTGTTCTCCCTAATCAGAAAAGAACACGGCTAAATTTCCAACCGAGTGAACAAGGCGCGAGGGTAGGTAGGGATGGTGAGAATTAGTATGAAATGTGCGAAAGGTGTGAAAGGTGAATAGAAACAGGAGGCAGAGAAGTGAGAAGCGTACGTGACTCATAATTCAATTTGCCGACTAGAAACAGTTCGTAATTGTGTCCAATATCCGAGCGAATGGATGATATTAAGAGACAAACTAAAATACAACATATAATATTGCGCTAGCCAGCTAACTACGACTTTATAGTTTCTATACAACGTTTACACTAATATTCCAATTAAGCTTTAGCGCAATAAACTTTCTTAATTAACCTGATAACGCCTCAGTTAAAGATTAAACCAGTTTTGAACGTCGTACAACCTCATGCCTAAGGCTTAAGTACGTTCTATATAACATTCGTTGGTGTTATCCTAATTGTAAATTAAAACGAGTATGAAATTATGCAAATTTAGAAAATCATTAAACATGTGATATAACATTGGGGGATTAACTGATCCATGATAATTCATTTACTATACTGAACATAGGTACATAGATACGTGTATAGTTTTGGCCTTCTTGTTCAACATGCAGTTATTTTACGCGATATAATTTACACAGTTAATTGGATTCTAATTGGGAATGAACTCAACGCACGAGCAGATATCGATGATATAGAGGGGATGGAAATCGTTGTTAAAATCAGCTGCCTATTTTGCGGGCTTACAATTAGTTATAGAGTAAAGGCAGTGACCGCGTTATACGGCGCGGGCGTTACAGTGAATTCCAGTAGATCGTTTTTATTGGAAATGGTTTTCGATGGTTCGATAATTGTTAGGCAATTTAGGGCATTTTAAATGAAACGATTATACAATGTTTAATTTTTGAGGCGACCCGCACGGCTTAGGGGACGTTAAAATTATTCAAAAAAATTCCGCTCACATATTCCCCGATAATGAACGTTATTTTTTTTTTTTTCGTAACCCTTTCGCCCTTTTTTTTAATTTTTTTTTTATTGGCATTTGCATTTTACAGCTGATGGAAGTTCGTGCTAATGAACTATCAGAGCTACCTAAAATTGGAACAGGCATTATAGTTATATTGTAGAAAGATAGCTCCAGCTAATCTCTAATTGAAAATCTGTAGCATCTGCCCCATGCATCTTTAATATTTACTATTATAAATTCTGTTTGTCGTTTGTGCCATTATTTTTCTTTTTTCTTTCTTTTCTTGATATCCATGTGTAAAATGAGTTCCCGTTTTCTCTGAAACGTTTTCCATTTAATATAAATGTAATTATTTCCAAAAGTGGGGAGTATCAGGTGTATAATTTTCTTCATTTCGACTTTCGTATAAATTATAATTCACGAGAAAAGATTAAAGAAAAAATAAACTTTGTATAAAAAAAAAAAGAAAGAATTGAAAAAAGAAAAGTTCACTCACAGTGAGATTAAAGAAGCCCATACTTTTACAATAAAAACGACCGTGCGAACACAAATACGATTCGGTATAATCTTTTTAATCTTTTCAGTGGTTGTTTTTTCGTTCAAAATGGTAATCGAATTTTTGTTTTTTTCTTCAAATAATCGGAATTATACAGACTAAACCGAAGCAAGCGAGAATATTTCAGTTACTATACTGGTATAACAGTACCTGTACTGATGCCAGAACCAGCAAATGCGTTTTAAATTATTAGAGAATTTCGAAAAAGATAAAAAAAATGAAAAGAAACGTTTCGTTACCAAAAATATTTAAATGAAAATGACTAAATCGTGAAAATATAGTACAACGTGAATAACGCTTTTGATATTCTGAATCGTTGAAATACCGTTGGTACATCTTCAAATAAGCCAATAAATCATTTGACTATTAAAAAGTTAACCCTTCGATATAATATACGGGGCAAATCGTGTTTTTGACTGGTATTATATTTCAGTATTTTTCACCGTACGCGGCGGTGTGAATATGGTATAGTCTGCGTGGGTGGCCAAGGTTGAATTACGAATCGTACCTACATATCGGTTCGATGCCGAAAAGCAATTTGCCCTCCTGTCATTAATTAAATCAATTACTGGAAACAAGGCCGCGTCAGAAATCTCCCTTATACGAAGATAGGAATGGTATATATGTAGGTATATATAGACGAATATGTATACGTGCGATTCATTGCCTGGCAGTCAATACGAGTGGGATAACATTTTCAGGAATTACCAGAGGGAGAGAAAGAGAGTAGATTTTTTTTTTTTTTTTTCATTTTTTTTTTTTTTTTTCACCGGTACGTGGGGAGATCCGTGACGTACTGAGCGTATTTTATTGTCCAAAGAAAAGCTTCGAATTCACGTACACGCGAGAGAAAAAATATATGGCGTACGTTATACCGCAAGCGCGTGCTCGGTAAGCTTTTCACCATGGATCGGATACCGATATGTTTTATGGTGCAATTATTTTTATAATAGCATTAAAGAACTACTATCACGGCGATGAGATCAAGGAAGAAAAAAAACTTTTTCAAACAACCGCATTGACTTTATTTATTTTCAGACATTTTCATTTTCAGATGTTGCGTAGAAACACATTTTACAAATCATTTATTCATTTATATATCCGCCAGCGTCAAACATCCGTTTATTTGTTGAATTATTGAATGTTCACAAAGCGTAGAATAGCGCATAAACTCATTCGAATATATCAATATTAAATCGCCGGATGAATTAAATTTACAATATTGCATGATCGTTGATATCATGTTTTTATTTCTATACCCAACCGGATCAAGGTGGTGGAAATTGGGTGATAGGTAATCAACGTTTTCCGGTATTAGATTTTTCGTCAATATAACCAAATAACGTAACGGTAATAAAATATCGTTTAATAAATCACAACGATCAATTCGACTACATCGTTTTGAAATAATTCATCAACTATTCGATAAAGGAAAAGAAAATATTACAACAATAACCACCATAAAAGTTTCAGGGATGATAAACCAATAATTGGCATTTTTACAGCTTGTATACCCGTTCCTAAAAATTACAAGACGAAGCTGGGGTTGCTATAAAAGTACGAGATGAAGGGTGGAGAAATTTGTCTTACGCAAGACTGTATAAGCGTATTGCAGGAGCCTAGGGTTACACAATTCTCCATAAATTCAGCGACGAAATTTCGCACCCTTGACAAGACTGAACTGTCATTGGACAGGCATGGGTCTAAGGGAAGGGAAAGTCGACCAATGAGAAGGCTACGAGCTGGCAGCCGGAAATTGGGCTGCAATGGTATGCCCGCTATGTTTGTACGAGCATTGCTTAAGCCGACACCAACCCCCGCTTGGCTTCTTTAGAGATGCCATACTCTCTTGTATATGTACGAAATAGCTCTTACTATATATATCTCCCTTGTTTCTATCATATACACATGCATAGGGTGTCCCTAAAAAAATGATTCATCTCGCAAAAGTATCACAAATGTTGCTCAAAATGAAACTCAGTCATAAATCCTTGATCATCTTTGATCTTTCTATAATGTCAATAATGTCTCTCTTCAAATCGACGAAAGGGTGAAAAAAATGTGGAGACCAGTAAGTCGAAACGAGACACCAAGTACGTATCATAGTTCGACAAGCATTCCTGAATCTTGGGTGATGTAGTTGAGCTGTACCTCTGTTTAGGAGACAAGAAAGGGTGAAGTGGGTTAGTCCAGGGTGCTCTAGGGTGAGTCTGGCGTCGTGGCCTACGGGGATTATCTATGGCTAGTTCGATCTGTTGGAATAGCTCATTTGCAGTCCTTCGCCCGCTAGCCATCAGACCATTATTGGTTTCGAGGTCGAGTCCTTGCTTATTATATTACCGTCACAACGGTTGATACTAGCCAGGTATTCGACAGGCCATGCAGCTAATGGATAAGCCTGCAAGCTCGGATTCCGACGCTCTGGTAATCCAAGATCTGCTAGCTATAATTTGATGAGAACAAGACGCAGTAAAAGACTATAGCCCTTTCCAATTAACGAGAGTACGTAATCCTGCAACCTTTTTCTATCCCTCTCTTCATCCTTTTTTCATCTCCGTATTTCTCTCTTATTTTTAATCATTTTAACATAATTTTCGGGTCATTCTCATTACAACCTGTACAGAGAATCTTAAACTGTCATACATCCTTAAAAAAGATCGATGAACTTATATTCTATCTTATTCCATTCCATTTTTCGAATGTGTGAAAAAAATCTGTCCTTAGCTTTCGTCCCGGTTGAAAAAAAATGTTCGTTTAATGATGAAAATCGAGTGGCTTAAAGAAGTGAGAATTTCCTGAGAAATTAGGCAGGACTCTCGTCCTCACCGCTGTTGATTGTGCGTGCCAAGCTGAGCCTGGCTCAACTTGGCTCAACCAAGAGAGTAGGAGAGGCTTTCATTATACCCCGGCTCCTTATCGTCGCCTCGTATTTCTTACTGCATCTCTCTTGCTTTCTTTCTTTCTATTTTTATCTATATATATATATATCTCCCTCTTTCTCTTTCCGCCCTATGTAACGCCAGCGAACTTATATCTCCCGAAATATTAAAAAAAATAAGTGAACGATGGGGTGCCCGATGGGGATGAGGGTGAGGATTGAGAGAAAATTGCGAATATTCAAAGAACCATGGCCAGCAAATGGAAAATAATAATTGGCATTGGGGGTTATTGATCTCAGGGAGAAAGCTGTACGTCTATTTCTTCGACTTTTTTTTTATTTTTTTATTTCATTATTATATACCTAATATAACAGAAGTAGGTATGATGTATGTACCGTATAAGGATGAATAATGAAACCACTCAGCTTTCATAGTGCTTTTCTTCTGTATAATCTTGGCGATTCTGCAAATATACTTTTCCAAAAAAACAACAAAAAAAAAAAACGAAAAAAAATAAATATATATATATTCTGCGATGAGAAGGAACGCTCGTTTCGTTTTTCATTTGCCCTTTCGCCACACGGTCCCAATGTTCGTATCAATTCTGGAAAAATTCTTCAGAAATTGTATGGGGTTGGTCTCGATTCTGATACTCGACGATCCAATAAACGTACTATCCACCGGTGTAGTATAAGTTTCGCGAAACTCAGCTGGGCCAGGAATTCGGTTGCTTTGTCCACTGAGGCCGAGGGACTCGCCCATTCGTGGTGAGCGGATATATAACCCGCGACTATAACGGTAATAATTCTATATCAGCCTAATGAAACCAGACTCCCCTTATCCATCCGCTTATCTTCCTCTCTGTTTCAGATCTCTTTCTCAATTTTGTTCAATGCCAGATGATTTCTCATCAAATTTTTTACCCGAAGTGTAATTTTATCGTCCGTTTATAGCAGCCTCTTCTAATCTTTTATTCATCTAATGGTCAAAAAGTCGTAGATTACAACAAAATACAGTTTTAAATATATGGATAAATTCGAAATCAACTAATAGCTGTAAATGAATTTCTATCGTTAAATTTCGTTCAATCTTACAGTTAGTTAATTATTTGAGTGAATTTATTTGCCGACGAGAATATTAATTAAATTATTTATTCATCCAATTAATCTCTGTAGTGATACGAGCGTTTGAACCGTAACTTGAACAATTGGTTTGAGCTTTTTTCGTTCATTTTTTTTTATTGTAGACTGGCTGGCTGACCTACTTGACTGACGTGACTAAAAAGAAAAGTGCTGGATCGATTTTTCTAGGGGTTGAAAAAAAAAATTGGCGGAATCTTCTGAATTTCTTCTTTTTTTTTTGTATTTTTTCTTTTTTCGTAGTCTGTGCGTAGGCGAAGTTTTCGTTGTGAAATAAAAACCCGTGTATAAATAATTCCTCAAAGACAAACGTTAATTAGAAAAGTCTTTCTCGATATTAAAGAGTCGGTGCTTTGTATCGTGCAACTTTCGGACTAAGCTTCGCTTTGTATCCTTCTTAGGCTTCGAGATTAAATTGCGGTAGATACGTCATCGGGCGAAAGCCTTATAGATCGTTAGCTGTCAGCCATTGTTTTATGAAATTTGTCACAGGTCTTAATAAAACTAAAAAAAAAGAAAAAAAAATTAAACGAAAAAATGACAACACCGGTGGTATTCTATCTACCAGCTGGTTGAGATTAACGATTTTCTGTAACGTTAAATGTTGCGGTGAACTAATAGTAATCTAGGAAAATTTACATAGTACATATTCACACGCGAATATCTAGATACCTGCAGCATCGCGGTGCTGTTAGTATCATTGAGCGTTTATCGTCGTATCATGTTTGCTGAGACGTGATCTTATCTTCGTGAAGATGCTTAAGCGACGTCTAAAGCTTATCCCGAGGGAACACCAGGTTCCAGTACTTCCAGCCACGGTTCCTTAGTGACTACGTTACTATATCCATATACAATGCAGATTTACACATTGCTCGCTCTAAGGCTGTACCAAGATTGCCTCCCGAGTCCATAATCTCAATGGTTCAAATCAGTGATAGATTGATAAATTTTTTTTCAAACGTTATAGGAAAAAATTACCAATTGCTATATCCGTGTTGATAAGTAGGTAGAACCTGCAAAATGCATAAAAGTGCCGAATTTCACTGCTCTGTGGATTTCACACCCCTAATATTTGTCGTTGGAAATCAAAGTTTAGTATTTTTACGTTGAAACATGATCATAATTATCATTGTAGCCCAAAATGACGAAGTAAATTCGGTGCTGACAGTATGTCGTGCCTTTAGATTTAGCATTTAAATTGCTCATGCGAATTGCGTTTATCGTTGTTGTAGATAGACTGAGAGATAAGCGGTAGTCAAGATCTGCGACACCGTAGTCGTAAGCCTTGCGAGCCGCCCAATCGAGTCGTTGACGAGGGGATTTTCCTCGATCTGTCGCAAAACGGCTTTGTCTAGACACAGGGATTCTTTAAACGTTTTCAAACATTCAGTTAAATGATTTTAGACATCCCAAGATTTATTTCCACGGTTCAGTTGAACTTTTGGACATGTTTCGTTCTCCCATTCACTACGTTATGTATCTTGTTGTAATAAATTATTTGTTATGTTTGATTGCTTCGAAAAACACTTTCTGGATCCAATAATTGAACTCGTTTTTTTTTTCTAATCCTCTTTTTCTCTTATCGCAAGTCTTTCTGTGCATAAAATTTACTTCATTTCAGCACATTTCAAGCTCTGTATTCATCCAACGATTTGAATTGATTCATTTCATATTTATCAATAAGTTGGAATTACAATCAGTGCAATATATATACTGTTGGGCTGAGATTTCCAATGAATGAATAAATGAATAGGAAATAAATACGCAGTTTTCACATTTTACTCTCGCTCATCCTCTTTCCCTCACCTCCCCCCCCCCCCCCCCCCCCATCGGTCTGGACTCAAACTTTTCATCAGAGTATCAGACTATCCGAACCCCTGAATCCCGGAATCCCCAAGGTCCCTGGACGCCATGCTGGACCTAAATTTATAATTCGTTGAAAAATTGATTTTCCACGAGTACATGAGAGGTGGTATAACATACGCATGTACGTACATATACGCATACCTACGTGTATGTCATGTAGTGTCTACCCGTTCGTCTGTCCAGTATGTGGACAGATATGCGAGTCCGATATCCGCGTATGTAAAACACATGGATATATATGTATACGTACAGGTGACACATGCCAGGAGATCTCGCATTTAAATTGGTCCATGCGGACTAGACTGTGGCATGAGTAGGTGAGATTATCCAGTTGGTTTCGTTTAAAATCTAGTGAAAAGAAGCCCTCGAGCTGTGGAGAAGAGGATTTCAAAAATTGTTGAATGTAGGAATCTCGGGGTGGTTTGAAATTCGGAGAGTTTAAAAGTTTTGGGAAGATAATAAATAAGAGGTTTAAAATAATAGGAGAAAAAATACCGATGGGAGGGAACGGGGACAAATTGACAGGTTCAAAGTTTTTCTTCGCCTCTTTTCTTCTTATTCTTAGTCTTCTTTTTATTTTTTTTATTTTTTCTCTCAACTCCAAGGCCGGATGTGGAAAATTCCCATCCGTAAGCGTTTGAGTTGAGCTTTTTTTCTTCTCAAGTCGAGAAGCTGTACTTGAGAAAGTCTTAGGCCTGGGGAGTTTACAAATCTTCAACAAAGTACCTCAGAATGGCTCACGTATGAAACGTGGCTATATAATGTTGGGCGAGTAGAGATACATATGTACATACGTGTTTTAAAAAAAAATTCCAAAAATTTTGGCTAAAATTTTGTTAAACGATCCTTATGAAACCCAACTTGAGTTTCTACAACTGATTTGTTCTTTTTTTTTTAATTGTCACGGACAACTCGATTTCAGAAGTAAAATGACGAAAATAGAAAAATACCTGTTCCAGATCTTCTTCCTCCTTCTTCCCTCTTTTCATAAAATATTCAACTCATCTTTCACATTTTTTCTAATAAATTTCAGTGGCCGTTTTGCGTTCGGCGATAAAGTACGTATACGCGCAGCTAATATCCACCTCATTTTTCTACTTAATATCACTTTTTGCGCCCTGCTCGGCTGTGCAGCAATTTTGATAATTCAATTCGCTTTTTTTTTTTTTCTCTCTTTCTTCTCGTTTGCTTCCGCTCAATTTCTTTTACGCCAAAGGTGTTCTAGTGTATAACCAACTTTCCTAGAACGTTCACAACTACAGAAATCCCACAAGACAACTTTGGAAGTTTTATTAGTATCATTCCCATGAAATCCTGTTGCAGTTTCTCTGTTGTATGAGTATCCATAGAAAAGCGTCCTTTGTGGAACGCTTGAAAAAAAAAAAAAGTCACGAAAAACTGACAACACGTATACTATATGAAATAAACTACGTGCCAGATACATTATTATTGTACTATACTTTTTTTTTTTTTTTTTATTGAATTTTTAACATCGATATAAAGTTACCTCTTCACATATTTTGCTGTTCATAAATTTTCGGCTAACGTTTAATCGTATCGTCGCCCACGCTGTCGTTGAAATAAGAGATCTTCCATTAGAAAGAGTCACTTGTGAAGGGACACTTCGCCGAAATAATGACCATGGGATAAAGCTCATAAATCGATTATCACTTTTTCATACCTTGAACATTGCTGGTACTTCGTACCACCTCGCTGGATCAATGTTCGCGGTCACGTTTAGACTGGGAAAAATGTATTATTTTCTTCTGTCTGGCGATGGGCAAAAACTCAATGAAACTCTCTGCTTTTCGTGGAGGTCTGGGAGATAGTGGTTGGTGTAATATCATGTTTTTATTTCCACGGATGCATGAGATTTCGCAATTTAGTCCGGGCGTTTCCTTAACGAGACAATATAGGCCAGACGCGTTGAGCAACAGTGATGATCGGTGGTTGTTGCGAACCATAAAAAAATAACAGGAAGTTTATATTAGACAAAGAAAAATGATTAGTCCCGGACCCCTTCGTCCTAGTATATCCTATATCAGTGTATTTCATAACTGCCCTCTTTTATTTACGCTTGTATACATCGCGAACAATACTCGTATTCAGATAGGCTGACAGAGGTTGAATTTGAATAAAATCGACATCCGCGAATTTGAAATGCTTTATGTAGCGAGACGATAGCGACCGAATTCTGTCTCCTCTTCTCCTCTTCATTCTATCGATTTCTTTCAAGTCGCACTTAAATGCTTTCGGATTTCGATTTGATTCGGTCGAGTTGGAGCCGCGAGGGGTTTTGATATGATGAGAAAAAAGCGGAATGGAACCAGCCACGGCAAGCTGGATAAAGCCTTGTGCAACTTCCGATATCCAGTCAAACATTTATAACTTTTGGAATACAATTATGGATGCGGTGTTAATCCAGCTGTACACCTTGGTCTGCTTGTCAAACTTTGTAAACTGAATTAGGAGAAATTTATGAACCGAAAAATGATGGAGAATAATCGAATTCGGTTTTCCTTCAGCTCATTTCAGCCTCTCTAACACGGATGGATCGATAATTGTAAACTGATGGGTGATATTGTGGAAGATTTTATAGCAATCGGTTGTAGTTAATCCAACAAAAAGCTTAACAAATCAGATAAAAATAAAAGGCAAAAAGGATACGAAAACGAAAAACCGAGATCGTTACAGAGCTCCGTTGCGAAGCCAGACAGAGTGGCTGGCTTTGTTCGATATATTCGTCTCCGCTCTGACCAGCCCTTGCGAAATCTTTCATTCATGAAAAAGAAAAAAGATATTCTTGCCGCACAGTCGCTCTGCAGAGTCCCGGCTTGATTCGTTCCGACGTAGACCCATGGGTTGGGAGGGTTGGTTTCACCAAGATAACTTTGGGGCTGTGCGTTAACAGGCGGAGAAAATCTAGCCTCAATTTCTCGTCACGTTCCTCTTAGAATAAGATCTAAAAGTGGGTTGGACATGGACAGAAGAGACTGTGGCATAAAAGTGGTACTGGGTCGTGAGATTGATTGATTATAGGGAAAATCGACGGGGTGTGAATTGGACAGTGGGATAAATAATGGAATGACATAAAAATAACAAAAATTCGTACATCACAGTATTCGGAAACTTTATAGGATATTTAGGTTTGGGTGTAAGAAATATACGAAATAACAGCTGGTACGATTGAATTAAATTTCATTCCCTAATGTATAAGAGGCAGGTTTTTATTCCACCCCTTTTTTTCTTGCGATACAAATTACCCCACTTTACAAGACGTTATTTTTATTTAATAGCCTGGGAGTACCAAGACGTTGATCTTGGTGGGTCGACGGTGTCAACCCCTGCCTCCCAGGGACTTTCACAAGAATAGATCCGTGCAAAAACCTTCATGTCAGAGTAATAAAAAAAAAATTTGTAAATATCTCTGCTAAAATGTTGTTACAGCTTTCCCGATTCACTCAGCGTCTCACCCTCAGGCAGATTATGAATTTTCATTGAAAAAAAAATGTGTCGTCTACATACGTTGACGAAAATATAACAATAATATGCTTCGAACGTACTTTTTTTTTGTTGAAAAAAGCTCCGGCTGGTATAATCCAGTAGATTAAACTACCAGAATGTACGTAGAACCTCGTAGAAAATTGTGAGCCATATAATAAGAGGGACTACGAAGCGTTATCTCAAAAGTTTCTGACTAGGCAGCTTTGCAGCTCGAATTGTTTCAAAGAGACGAAGTTAGTCCAGAACGTCAGAGTATAGGCCAGAGGCCAGAGACTTGCCAACCTCGAGGTATTTGACAGGCCGTTTTCAGTCTTATCTGGACAACTTGCCCGGGTGTTCAGCCCTCCCAACTAGGGCAATTGCCGTTATAGTAATAACGTCTCTCTGCTCACTCCCCTTCACGTATAGTTAATATAGGTTCGAGTCCTGCCTTGGCAGTCCCCTTATTGTAAATAGGAAATTCCTTTAATGGTCGGCTGAAGTGAGGCACGAGGTACAAGGTACAAGGCACCTATCTGATCGAGGACTCACGCACCCTCCACGGCCTAGGCCACACGTACTTGGAGTCAAGACTAAGATAGTTTCTTGGTCAAAGTCACCCAATGCTAAAGAGCAGCCGCTCTATTTCGCGACCATCAAAGGTTGGTATCACAAGGTTTGCGGTTTGAAAGGTACGCCGAATGTTAATTGTCTAGATTCGCAATTTCATATATCCTAGAAAGAAGATCTACAATGGCAAGAGAAGAAAAAAAAAAAAAAGAACTGCTGATCCTGCAGCAAAATGAAACGTCGATGTATAAAGAACAACGAGAATTTTTATTTCATTTTTTTTTCTGCGGCAAAAAAAAAGAGCAGAACGCAGAAAATGCACCAGGATTTATTACTATCCAAGCGCACAGGCTTGCTATTTTAGCAAACCCGTTCTACTCCATTTGCTGCATTTTCGCTACCGCAGCAAAACATTCTACGGTCTCGTATATCCAGACATTTTGTTTATTATTTTTTGTGGTATATGGTGGCTTCTCGATATCTAGATACACGTACAGAATTCATACGGTCGTATCGCTGTAATACAGGTAAATATACGTAGCTTTGCGGGACGCTTCTAATTTCTCGAAATGTTGAAACTTTTGTCTCGAGTTTCGTCGTCGTCGTCGTCGTCGGTCTCGCGTTATGGAGAGCGATAACGGCTTTTGTGGCCATAAATCCTCTCCACGCGTCAACTTCTAAAGCTCAAACGCGTCACGAAAGATCGCGTAATTATAATCAACAAGAGTTGCTTTTCCCCCCACCCTCGTCACCTACCCCTAGTGTAGTAGTACCGCAATCCCGCGGGCGTAGGTAACGAAGAGCAATTTGATCTCGTAGAATCAATATAATAATACCACCCCGGCCAAATAGAGCGTTTAGAATCACGAGGGAACCGGAAGGTACGCTACGTTACAAAGGATTTCAATAAATTCCTCTGTGCAACTCTGATGCCATTTATCTGAACCCTGTATTTTCATTCGTTGATGTTGGACTGCGCATTAAACTTATCCACCAATCGGGAGGCTGGCAAGTGTCAGTCGGTTGTTTCAAGCATCCCTTGTTTTATAGACGATGGGTTAGCGCTGGGACGAGTTTTATGGTTTCCCGCCACATTTGCCATGGAACTGTTCACGGCATAAACGTAAAACGGAATGCTGTTCTCGCTCATTTTCTACAGTTTTTCTAGTTTTTTTTTTTTTTTCCCTGCTTTTTTTCGAACGCTTTGTGCAAAATCCCCTATACAATCCCGTAACTGCGATTCACAGGTCAACGCATTTGCATACAGGTGAGATTATGGACTTTTGTTTGCATAGGCGTTTACGTTTGCCTTAATTAAACGTCGTAATTATCGTGAAAATAATGAAAATGATAATTGGCAAATTTTAAAGAACGTCCAGAAATGTTAGTTTTTTTTTTTTCTATTTTTCCGTAACTTCGGAAGCATCGATTGACGCGTTATGAGATAAAGGTAGTGTTTCAGTAACAGGAATTCGCGCTAGTGCTAAGGGAAGTCATATGTTTGTCAAACACAAACGTCAGGTGCAAAACGCAAACAGAGTGAGACGCCAAGGCGTGTTACCGTCTCTGGTAACTCAGAAAACCCACTATGTCGAACGATCTAGTCTCATTCTCTTTGTTCCACACCCTCGACTTCCGAGTCAACGATTTCCTGTTTCGCTTCCTTGCCGCGAAAATCCTAACGCCACGTCACGGAAGGGGTTACTTTTTCCGTATTCCTCACGGTTCACCGCAGACGCCGTTTGTTCTTTGAAGAAAAGAACGCGCCGTTTCGTTCCATGGCATAAATATAGACATTTAAGTACGTGGGATGAATTTAAGGAGAAAGTAAACTTCCCTCAATATATTCACGGACTTTAATGCATACATGATCCCCTAAAGAGTCCTAAATAAAGAACAGAGAGAAAAAAGAAAAAAGGAAAGGTAAGAAAAATTCTGCCACCTTTTTACCTCTTTCGCCAATTCTTTCTGATATAAACTATAAACTATACTATACCTACCTCATACCTAGAGAAAACAAAAAAATAAAACTATACCCACTTATTCTTTCTATTTGCTGATTTATCTATTACTAAATCCAAGGTAGGTAATCGATAACGTTAGGAGTTAACCAGAAACTATACCGTCTGCTAGTAGGTTTATAAAAATGTCAACTTGGCCAAGAAACTTTGGCTTTATTTTTCTCGAGGCCGAATACCTCGACCGAGAAGATAAAAGGTCATGTATCCCTAAAAACTAAGTTTATATCGTTGATTAAAAAACTTTGAATTCGTTCTCATCGTCAGTCAAGTGTTTTCCGAAAGCCTGAATTTTGCAGAAAGATTAAAATTCGCTGGCACGAACAATCAGTTGTAACAAACACCGAAACAAATTATAATTTTAGTGCTTCAAGTCCTTGACTCGTCCCTACAAAATCAATGTTAATTAGTGGGCTTCCTCGTTTGAAGCATTTATATTAATTGGAAACCTATATAGAACCCATATTATGACCGAACGCGGGCACAAGCGCAGTAGTAGTGGGCGATTATGGTCAGACACACCGTGCAATACGAAACGAATAGTCGAGACCAAAAACTGTAGGGAATTGTTCATTTTATTGGTTATTTCCGTCGCTAAAAAGTCACGATCAATTGACTTGAATATATTTAAATAAAAGATTGATATTTTCCCGAAGATACGGGAAGAATTTCTGAAGGTTTTTTTTACCTCTTACATAGATAGATACATTGATGGTTTTTCCAATAGTCGTAAATCCGACAATAAGCTCATAAATTATTAACTCTCGAGTGTGGGAACGGCTCCTTCTTGTATTCTTGCGATAAATATAGTACTAGAAATATTTGGCTGTCACGTGATACTGTTGACATTTGCAATTCATTCCTTTTTTGCTTTTTTTTCTATCCCGAAATAATAGATAGAACGTAAAAGATACCACGATTCTTCAGCCGGTCTGACGGTGTATTGACTCTTACTACTGTGTGACGATTCAGCTTATTCATGATCGAACTTTTTCTTAATGGAATAAGTAATTCCATTTAAATCACCAGCTGGCTGGTCACGGGTAATATACCGAGCATTAGTATCCATAGATTCGTAAAAATTAATAAAGAAAAAAAAGGTTTATTTGCATAGCAAACAGCTTTTTTAGAATCTCTTTCCTTTCGACATTATCCTCGGCACACGGATCGGTGCGTTCAAGATGAAACGGTAAAATTGGATCGATACAAGAAACTGTGCTGTATTTTAGCCGGTATTACGAACCGATGGTAAAACTGTTAACCATCTTGCCTTAGCTTACCAACTTTCATGGAAATGGATTTGAATGATATCTAGAGTAGTAAAATCCTGAAATCTCGCGTTTCACGAACGGAGGAAGGCTCGTAAATTTCAACACAAGTGAGTTATTTGACTTCTTCGCGTGAGTTTTATGTTTCACCTTACTAAATTTGGATACAGATACGTACCACCCACACATACACCTAGAAAGTACCATACTTTTACTAGAAGTGTTTTCATTCACGTGAGTGGATTTATTATCCCAAAAAGATCCGGCTTGCCTAGACTATAATTTCAACACCATTAAACAATGCGGAAAAAAATAATTATTTACACTGCTGTACCCAGATTCCGTAGATTTTAATTGCGGTATATAAAAAATGTGAAACAAAAACAACAACAAAAAAAAAAACTGCAACACCTCACTTCATTTTAAGTCTGACAATATATATATACTTTCAGTTTGAATAACAGCTATAAAGTGAAATAACGGCGGGCCGGATATATCTCATCGTTTTCAAGGGGAAACCCCCGTCCCCTGACGGTTGGAAAAGAAGGTAATAAATTATAAACAGTGTTTTGTCTTTTTTTTTTTTCTTTTTCTCCCCACACCAGGGTTATCTTGTTGAAAACGGCAGGAAAGGTGGGGTTAAAAAACAAAGAACCAACAAAGTGCAGGCTCTTTTGTCGCTGCAAATGGATATTCTCGTTCACCTCTTCGCTGGCGGGTTTGAATGTTTCTTGTAAAGTACCTACCACACCATGGCGAGATGACAAACAAAGAAAAAGATGAGCTGGTAATAGAAATGGAAGGAGAAAAAGAACGGAGAAGTAAAGTAGTAAATATATAAAAGATCAGACCGGACAATGGCATCCGATGGCATCCGAGAGCTGTCGCACCTGCAGTACAAAATATTTATCCGCGTAATTCAAAGTGCAGAATCTAAGCCAGGGAAAATAATCCAACCTATGTATAATTTCTCTATGGCATGGCACTTTAGCCATCAACTATATTTCACGGCCTTTTCACGTGAGACTTTTCAATAAAACTTTACCGTTAAGAGATTATTTCCATGAATATTTGAGCGGCGGTTTAGGGATTCCGCGCATGCATCGATCTCGTGAAAAGGTAGCCGAAGAAAAAGTCGAAATTCACGTCGAGTAACGTTACACCTTACCATCGTCGACCCTGTTTCATTCCGTTTAACAGACCAGCGTGTTTATCCTTAAATTTTTTAGCCCTTGCTAGAACAGCACCATTGTACCAAGGAGTACCTGACACATACGCATCCCAGGACTTTAGGGATCATCTGATTTACGTCAAGAGGCTTAGAAATCGACTTAATCTTTCATCAAACGGAATATCTTTGGCCATATTTACTTCGAAACGATATATCAAGCAGGATAAAATTACTCGCGTAACACAAGCTGCATTTGACAGTTGTACCCCGAAGCGTATGTTCAGGTCAACTCGCCAGAGACGTTAACAATATTTTTCGTTAAATCTAGATCAACTGATTGTGAGTTGGTTGAAAATCCTATCGTGTAAAAAGTTATCGTTGGTTTCTCCCGAGTGAGACTGAAATTTATTCTCGTCTACAGTCGACGATTGACTCTCGCGAGATCGTTCGAGCTGATTATACAGCTTTTCAGATTTCCTCCAGCCATTCAGACTTGGGTAAAGTTTCTGTATTATAAACTTACTTTCCGACAACGATTGAAATTGCTTTCAACTCGTCGATACGAAACGCATAGAGAATAGGTGCCACTCGATCTGAATGATATGCAATAAGGTGCAACCAAAAATAGCGTAAATGAAATTTATAAGACATATGGGAAGAATAGAGAATAATGCCTTCGACGTTCTTGCTCTACATTTTTTTTCAATTTTTTTTTTTTTTCAATTTCTGTCTCGCTCTGAAATCGCTTCGTTTACCTCGCCAAAATTGTGTGGCACAGACTTATATCCTGTTTGGAGTGAATCACCTTGAAAGCCTATCGAAAACTTTCTCGTTCAGAGTACAACGCAAACGTAGTACTACAGCGATAAGCCTAAAGTTGTGGGATGGCGTCGAGACGTCGACGTCGCGCTTAGTCAAGATCGAAGCGAAAACGAAGCTCAGTTTCTCAGTGTTACGGCTTGGCCATGGTTGTATTCACTTATTCGTTGATGGAGGGAAAAAGAACCTTCAATATTTTACTCCCCTCATAACGACGCCTCTTCCACGCCTTGCCGTCCGGGTCAAAGTTCGCGAAAATGTTGAGGGCGTAGGTGGGTTTCTATTAACTTAGAAATAAACCAGCTATGAGCGTTGTTCGCCCCAAGTGGCAATAAACATGAAAATTTCACGATCCCTAAATGATTTTAATGCAGAAAAAGTGAATTGAGTAAAGAAGGGGTTTATAAATGTGCAATAAATTAGCTTAATCGAACGCATATCATCATATTTGCATCATGATTTGATATATGATCGATCGTCAGCTGTCTCGGTAGACTCAAAACCCCCGAAAATGATCCACCTCTGTTTAATATGCCCGCAAATATCTGCTCGCCCCTAGAATTACGCTTATACCTATTCTGCAAAGTACAAACCGGCGTGGCAAGGGCGGCAATCATCAACGGGGCGTTTCTAAATTGCACAAACTGTTAAAGAGCCGAGCTTTCGCGTGGAAGTTCCTGTTGGCCGTGAAGAGGGTGGACCAGGGTTGGGGACGCGGTGCAAATTGGTGTAATATCTCGACTAACAAGCGTGTAATCAGGCTCCCCGAGTGAGTGGCTTCGTTACGAGACCGGCCGGCATTTTACGGTGACCGGGACCAGACGAACCTATAGCTATCTGGAAAGAACAGAAACTTCCATCACCGCATCTTCTACTCGAGCTAATCCGAAATCCCAAGTGTTGTTCTTGTATTATACCTACTTTGGTTGCAGGGTACCATTACTTAGGAGCACATCTAGGTATACAAATCCTAAGTTATACCTGGATGTTGTTATGCGAAGATATAGTGTATTGCCACGATGTCACGTGAATTCGCAAACTCATGGTGTCAATCTTGCTTGACGTGACTTTACCCAGTTTATATCACGCAGTCAATTTGGAGAAACTCGGTTAGGCCTCAACTCGCAGGATCTGCAGCCGCAGTTCGGTTCAGATATGGTTGTTAGCTCTCGCTTTTAAAACCGCATTTGCAGTTCAAACAGCATTCGGTGAGTAGAAGGCAAGAGGTTGCGGATAAGCGAAATTCTTCTAATGGTTTACATCTGCTCGAATTCTACAGAAAATTAAGCACAGCTCAGTTTATTCATTTCTTTTTACAGCCGTTTGTGGTTTAAGGGAAAAATTCTAAACTAACAATAATTTTAGCGCGACATCTGTACGATATTTCTCACGAAAAGTGAGAAATAGGTAGAATAGTCATAACAAATTTCGCCGTAACCGGAGGCGTAAAAGCTTTTTGTTGGTAACCAGGCAATAACGTTTTAGTTATCCCTGAAAACAGGTCGCCAACCCGTTACTTGATGTGGGTCGTACCCGGACCCATCTGGAGCGTCTTGAAATATGGAAAAAAATTGATTCGATTGATGTCAGAAATTCACCTCAAAGTGTTATCCTGGGGGGTACAGGCGAAGATATAAATAAATATTCAGATTCTCTCTCATTACACTTGGAAAGGATTGAGAAACGCGGTACGAGACACGGGGAACAGGTGTTGTTCGGCTCAACTCATTTCCAAGCAAGACCTGTTTGTTAAAGCTTCTTCAAAATTCCTTTTTCTGCAATATTGGCTCGAATAAAATACCAGGCGTAACCAAGGGGCTGTATAATATACACGGTGTCGCATTGTGTTCTTCGGACGAAGTCGAGAAAACTTGACAATAAAAACGAATTAGACTTGAAGGAAATCTGTTCTACTTGTCTGATGTGCCACAAAAAATGCTTTAGACTTTTAGAAAGAACATATTTCCAGATATTAACAGTAAAAAAAGGCTTTTCTTTCGTCGGAGATTAAAATGGGACACCTTATGTAAGCGCAAAGCCATTTCTCCGTACGATCCTTGGCTCGTAAAAGATCCTCATTCGCAGCTGAATGCCGTAAAACCTGTCCCTCAGGAATGTCCGTGTCTTTAGTCAATTTTGCGTGTCAACCGACCGTAAGATATTTAATACAATTCCTGAATGAAAACCGCGGGATAGAGAAATTCCACATGTAGGTATACAGGGTGGGTTCATAAACGTTACTAGAAATAACAATCGTGGTTTAACCGTGTTTGCTCTTTTATCAGTAGACTTAAAAACACCGTTACAAAGTGACCCTTGACTGAAATAACACCATCGTCAAGACGTAGGGTCTCGTAGTTGACCGTTCATCTCAGTGGGGTAACTGTCAGCAAAAAAAAGCATTAAAATCCAGACACGTCCCTTCGGAGAGATTCTTAGATCTAGTTTCCCTTCTCATTCTTCACTTAAAGATCAGCAGAATTATTTACTGCTGATAAATGCAGATCTTTAATTAGTGCATTATCATTATAACGACTTCTGATCACAATTTAAGTACAGATTGACAATTATTCCTCCTCAATGGTATAACTGGATAATTCGCATGCATTGAATTGCAGGAAATTGCAGTAGTACACGATGTTCCAAGACGTTTCTTTAGATTTCGTTGAAGTTCGCTTAATGATAAGGTACCTTAGTCGTTAAAGAATGTGAATTGAATTAGGTGGATCTTTGTTCGTCTTTGAGGGTAGAAGCTGGATGAAAATCAAGGAGAACTTTGGTTGGAAGTTAACAAAGGCTGGGGCATCGGAGTAGCTTGTTCGATCGAACTCGTTAGGGCGACACCGACACTTTGGACAAACGAGGCTCCGAGTACGTCGGCACCGACGCAACGGCATGACTCGGTCCTCGAAGCAATCATTAAGAGAGTTAGTGATCCGTGCGAAAGCCTCTTCGCTTCTGTACAATGGGGTTTGGGAAGGACACTGACCCTCCTCGTTTCCTCAAAAATCTCATATCTTCTACAATGTTTTCATTGAGAAATAAAATTCCCACCCCCCACATCCCTTTCGCGTTGTTTCTATCATTTTGACCGAAGAAAAACCACCCCGGAAAAATGTTGAAAATGAATTGTGAAAATTGGGCGAGAAATTTAGATGTTTTTGCACAATTCTTGTTGCTGTTTGTTTAATACAACGTCTTACTAGTTTAGCATTCTGTCGCATAGGGTTAAACAATTCAATGTAATTCTCTGCAGTTAAGGTGCAATTCACGACTCCGTACCATCTGTTCTTCTCTTTTAACGTACCACTCACGTTCCTCTTGTGGTATCAGGGTTTTGTTCATGTTTCGGATAGCTGTTTCTGAAGAATAATATCCAGCAGGCTCGTATCGTGAACATATATGTGTGTAGTATGTACCTACCACCGAGTTTCGAGTGAACCTTGACAGTAAATTTCTAGCACAATGTAAAACCTCTGAAAAATTCCACAAATACTTGAATATGAAAGATGATTTGAAAGCTCGTGAAAGAAATTCCTTCGTGAATAAAAAATGCTTCGAAAGTTCAGAGAATATCCTGGTATTCGGAGTTTTATTAAAAATAGAGAATAGGATTAATGTATTAGATGTCGATCTCCGTCGACGTGAATAGTTTAATACGAGAATATAAGTACGTATATTAAAAAAATGAAGGATCGTTGATAAAATCACGGTTATAATGTTTTCCTTGAGTTCTAACTTTTCTTCATTTTTTAATTTTTATTTTTTTCATACTTTTCGTTTCTACTTTTATATTTTTTTTTCGTTACCATAAGCATTAGAGTTATATATTTTCCGTTCGCAGTCCCGAGCTTAATTCCACTCGACTTGCCAAACCGCTTTGTTACGCGCAACTCAAAGTTATTCGCGGGTGACCGAGTCTTTGGTGTTGTTTGTCTGTCTGTGACAGACATTACGAAAACTGGCACCAAAAAATTTATTTATTTACGATTCGATCGTTTGCACATTTTTTTTTTCTGCACATTTCTTTTACTCCAGAATTTTTCTTTCAAAATTCAATACCACTGTTTAAAATTCTTGATCGACAACCAAGCGTCAAACAAAGCCAACTAAATGATCGGTAAAAATATAATAATTAAACCTAAAAATCTTCAATGTTACCCAAATATCAGAAGACCAGAAAAATGTCTTTATTTCTTGACTCATTTTTCCGGAGGAAAGCTCCGAGCTTTTCTTTTTTTTTTTTTTTGATACCGTAAGTCTTGGGTCACCGTCTCTACATTCAACCTACATACGTTATACAATGGTAGGAATAATGCTTAGCAGGGTAGAAAAGGGGTAGAGTGGGTAGGCGAGTAGCTTTTTACACCTCCAAAGCGCTAGTCTTGTCATCTTTATTCTTAATGCCATTAGCGCGAGATGTGTCAGCAGCTCTTTGGTAAGGATGATAATCAAATCAGCCGGTGCTCTCTGTGCTTTGCACATACAGTATATAATGGGTATGTGGGTGGGTATACGTGGTTCTATATAGATATAGGTATGTTCAGGAATCTTGTGTGTACGCAGGAAGCCACCAGCTTTAGGAGGATCTCTCCAAGTAGTTGAATATAATATGTACATGAATACATACATGCATTTATATCCTATGTATAATATGCCACGTAAAATTCACGTATGCGTATATTTATATATCAACATAGAGATGGATATGTACATAAATTTATACGTTTGACGTGAATAACGTGCGAGCATAATACAGTAGACGAAGTAACATCAAAGGGGATGATAAATAATTAATGCAATATTTCATCGCTTTCTAACATGATTTATGATATCGAGTTTAAGGTTCTGAAATTTCCAACTCTGTATCTAAATGGGGATATAATAACGACCGTCGAAGACATAAAACGATCAAATCCACGAAGAAGTCACTCGGCTGCTGGGTCTATCATTGGAATAAGGATTCGTGGATAAATTTACACGCAGGGATAGACAGGCGACAGTATAACGGAGTGAATTAGGTGGAAAAAAAGAAAGGGTGGCTTAAGCCACCCTTTAATCTTCGTTAAGCGTCGAATCACGTACTATACTAACACCATGCATTCTGATTTCGGGTTTGAATTGGAAGACTGTGATCAATAATCTGTCGTTTGGTTGACGGACGATAAGGGAGATATTTTTGAGTTAAAAAAGTTATCGGAATTGATATTTTTGTCAGTATTACGGTTATAACTTGTACTGTATCTGTATAATGTAACTTTTGAATAAGTCATTTTCGAAGTTTACATGGGGCGACAAAACGGGGCTCCGAACTTGCCTTGGGGAGGGGGAGGGGGGACACCAATCTTACAAGTGTAGCCTAAGGGTGGTGAAAAGCCGAAAAGGTGAATTTGCCTCTGCCTGTGGTGGGTATTGGATGATGAAGTCAGCCTGTGCGCCCGACTAATTTCAGTAAAGAAAGAACGGAGACTTTCCCTCGCTGTACATAAAATAAAAGAACTTCGAAGGTTCAGGGTTGAAGATTAAAGGTGGGTCCACAAGTTTGTCGAGTTAACAACGTTGATACGTGCCGTGACTCGAGTCGTGCATACCATCTGAGTTTGTCTACATTTCAGAGAAAATATCATCAGCCTTTAAGTTTGTCTCTTTTTCTGGGCTCAAAATTTTATTTTCTCTTTGTATCATTTTACATCCACGTTGAAACGCATTATTTTTTTATGCAGACATCCCGTCACAAAGACCTTTGAGGCAGTCTAACTACCGTCAGCTTCACCTGCACACTGTGCATCAGTACATAGTATATTGCATACGAACAATTTGCATAACTATGACGTGCGCAAACTGAACCAGCTGAAGAATAACCATACAATTTCCTGGCACACGAAGTAAGAGAACATGGGTCAAGAGAGGAGAGTTGAGAGTCGAGGGTCAAGGGTCCATAGTGACCCAGAAGATGATTGGTTGGCGGATAAAAAAAATGTATAGGGTATATATATAAGGGAAGAAATCGTGGAGGCTTAGCTTTAATGTAAGAAAATAAAGAAAAAGACAAAAAAGGAAGAAAGAAAAATACATATATATGTATATCCTTTCGACGCCATTTTGTCTGTTGAAGAAATTACTCGTTGTTTCACGGGGCGGCGAAACGGGACAAAGCGTGAGTTACGGAGAGAAAAAAAAGAGTAATTAAAGCGAACTAATTACTCGGGCGCGTAACCATCTGAGGTAAAGGTTGAGAATACGAAGATATACCTAACTACAATGGGGGGTGGTTGCTTATTTTGAAAAATAAACTACCCATAAAAATGTGAACCGCGTACAACGGTGTTTCTCTTTTTTGAATTCTATCGACGTTGGCTAAGGTCACGTCAACCTAGAAACGTGACACGATGGAGACCCTTTACTGTGACTTTGAAATTTCATGGTCACCATTTCGCTATAAGTTAAGCTCGCGTGGTTACAAGACGAAAATCTGTTCTGTTTGATTATACCAATTTCTACGAGAGTAGCATCGGAGACTTTTGTATACTCAGTGGTCGCCGACCTAATTAAGTACACCCCTTGACAACGACCCGCCTTAATTAAGGGCAGACTGTATATATGCATACTCATACCTGCGTATTGCGGCGGGAGATTCATTCTCGCAATTAAACGTATTTCGGAGCTTTTGCTGCAGCAGATTGTTTTTGGATCAATTATTCATTTTATCATTGGCTCAATAAGGATTTAAAAGAGATGACGAATTTTCTAACACTATATTAAAATAGATATCTATTATGTCACAAAATATTGTATTTTATTGTGGAACAGAGAAATATATAGCCACCCTCTTTTGACGTACGAAAAAATGTAAATATGAAAAAAAATTAAAAAACGAAAATCGGTATTCCCAGCGTTTTCGAGATAGCGTGAAATTAAAAATTTTTGCATGGGTCATGGCTCGTCCCTCTCCAAGCTTCATAACTTTCACGTAACACATTTTCCCCTCTGTTTCTTTTTTCCAAGGGAGATTCTGCGATGAAAGCTTTCAATGGGACACCCAGCTCGCATGATTTATTTGTTTATTTGATGATAAACATTTTTTTTTTTTTTTCGCTACCTACAGTTCGCCCCAAATTAATTTTGACTACCAAGTATCACGACGAGAGACGAAATCCACACAATATGTTATACAAATACGGTGACAAGTTCAAAAGCTGCCAATATAGAGGCGTGAAGTAAAATATCAGTTAACCAATATAAGGGTGAACGAAAGCTTTTTAAGAGAGGCATATATAATACATAGATTAGATTGCAGTGATTGTATTTCTTTTGTATAAATTGTCGGTGACGAAACCATTCAATCATCTTTCTTCTCATTTTTCATCAAATTTTCATTTTTCTCTTTTGCATAGTATCTGCAGGATTCAATTCGCGAAACCACGAAATCATGGAACTTAGCCATTTCTATAATGAGAGAAGATTTCAACGATTAACGTTTCACAGCCATTAATTTTCATTCCTTAGCCGAGACGCTGAAAAGTTTCTCGTCCTTGGGCGAAATTAAACGCCTGAATCCCTTCCCCTGCCCTTATTTTCGCCTTTGACTAGGAGGCAGGGAGTAAAAGAGAGAAATACGTCGGTTAGAATAAACATAAAAGAGAAAGAGAGAGGATCATCTCGTTGACAAACTCCACCGCAAAAGTCTCTTTACTATATTCAATCGAGTCCACCGCATTGGTAGACAGAGCTTTCAGCCCTTAGCTTTCAGGTTCAGTGACAGAAATGTAATATAAAAAGCTAGTTTTGAAGAGATTTTCCGAGCAGAGTCCAACATCTAATAAAAAGTATGAATATATATATAGACAGAAATTCACGAGTATAGCTCCTGCGAATCAACTTTACTCCAAGGTCCGAGGTCCGAGGTCTGAGGTCTGAGGTTCGAGATTCGTGGTTCGTGAAGCCCAAAAGGAAGGAAGAAAAGAAAGAAGAGAATAGAAGGGAAGCGGAATGTCTGAACCCAAACACCCTTTGCCCACTGCCTCGCCTCATCTTCCCCTTTCTTTCCTTCCCTTACCATCCCTTTGATCCACATCAACAACACTTCTATCAACAGGTGAACGAACGAAGATCAACTTTTAGAGAGTTAATGTAACTCGCTTCGTTTGATGGGATTTCGGAAGGTGCAGCAAAAAAAATACGTATAGGGGTTGTATATTGGGATTGATTCAAATATTTGTTAATTAAATATCAGAATAACAATAATGACATTTGAATACATCCATAAATAATAATTGTTATGAATTTATAACATCGTACATTATTGATGTTTTGAGGAAAAATAAAAAAAAAAAGAGGGGTAGGTGCGTGGGCGCGTTTTCGCGGCGGTAGGACATTAACGACATTTGCATCTTGGGCGCGGAAGATGCCCCTGGGACAAAGATGGGGAGGTAGAAGGGAATGAAGGGAGAGAAGGGTGACTGCGAAATCCTTTCCCTGGCAGCCAAGGCCGGGGTACAAGGTTCACGGAATCGCTCCAGAATTTATGAAACTCGAACGATTTCGTCTAAAACGTTTCGAGACGTGACTTGCCTACGCTTTCGCCAAACCCAAATCGATATCTATCCTCTTGCCCCTCGGACGGTTTCGACCACCACGTTGTGACGCCCTCAGCGAGAGGTCTGCCTCTCCCTATCTCTCTATATCTTTTACCTTTACCTCACTCTTTTTTTTTTTTCTTTTTCTATTCAGCTCTTACCTTATACTCGTATACGTACTTACTTTTACTCCCTTGGCGAGGCTCTTTTTCCTTCATCATTTTTATTTGATACAATTTTTGTTTCATTTTCATTTTATTCTAGTTTTTGTTTTTATTTTTCTTCATAATTCATATATTTTTATCACCAAGTATTCCAGACCTATAATTTATTTCCAATTCCTTTAAACGTCAAAGAAATTCGATGAAATTATTCGGGGCCCAACCCCTTTCCGCAGAAGTTTTACTTCCGTCAACCGGTGATCAGGTATTAGATATAGGTATATATATATATATTCCTGTAGACGTAAGAACTGCAAGTTTTTCTTTTTTTTTTCCCTCTTTTTCTTTTTTCTTAATGAAATTATATTTATGCTTTAGGAAAAATAATTTCATCACAAACTAAGCGAGAAGCGAGAATCAAGAGGAGAAAGATATATGCAAGTGGGGTGCGAAAGCTTGGACGTTAACGTTGTACTTTTAAGCTAAAACGCTCATGGATTATTAGTTGCGAACTTTTATCACAATTATAGCCACCTTGACGCTGTAGCTTGGAGTGATAAAAAAAAAAAATACGAAGGAAACTGTCGGGATTAAACTTTCAATTTTTTCCTTTTTTTTTTTTTTTTCTAGTCTCTTCTTTCTTACAGTCTAAGAATAAAAAGTTCTATGCGATCGTATTTCACAACCAGCTTATCTTAATAGAATATCTTAGCTATACGAATATCTTTCGACGGGTTCTACGGATCCTGAACAAAAGTAAACGACATTTCTAATAGATAAGTGAAAAATCAATAATTCGATTTCAAGCTCACAGGGGCCAATCTTGGTCTGCAGTCTTTTAAATCTTAGGAGATTTGACGGATTTTGTTGGCATTTTTGTTATTATTATAACTATTATTGGAATACGGATGGGAAATGGATGTTATTGGATTTAATAAATTAATTGATATTTTAGGTATATCTAGTCCATTAACTTCACAGGTATTAAACATAAATCGATAATAGAAGGGTATACGATAACGATAGGGCGCGGGTCGTGATTAGAGAGTGAGCCTTATTCGTTGATCCTCTTACTTACGCCGAGGAACTGGTTCTATTGATTTGGAAGCCGATATATAACCGCGAGGAAGACTTAACTCTCGAGTTGCGTTCCTTACTACTCCCCCGCGTTTCTTTTAACGGTTCTCTCCACTTTTATCGACTACGAAGTCCTTAGAAAATAAGAGCGTGACTTTCGGACAAAAGATTAGCTCGGAAGGCACTTCCGTGCACCAGTAATTTTTATGACGAGTTAGTAGACCAAACTCGAGTTAAAAAAGCCTGCAGGAAATATTAAATGAAAATACGATATCATCCCTTTAACTTATCTCGAAACTTTATTACCTACTTCACGCTGCATTACATTTTTCAACCGAAAAAAAAAAAAAAAAACTTTCTTACGTTGTCCAAAAATGTATATTCAATAGTTTAGAAAAATTTGTTCAATGATCCTCAACATTTTCAAATTCTTGTTTTTATATTCATTATTTTGTTGAAATTTTTTTCTTTTTTGAAACGTCTTAGCCTAAGGTGTGTTAATAAAAAATAATTTCTACAAACTATAGAATTTCTGTTGAAATTCTTGACAAGTAAGTGTAACTTATCTACAAAGAAAAAGCTCGAGTGCAGTACGACCCATCTTATCTCTGCAAAGTGACTTTCACTCTCTACCTTACGAGCTTCGTTACCTTTATAATAAATACTTTAACTATTCAAGCACGTAATATATGCCTTTGTAGTTTTGAAGAGCGTTAAGTATACAAGCTCAAAGCTCGGCGACTAAAGACGCGAACAATTTGTTCGTAGGGGAGATGAAGCGTCGAAAAATTTGTGAGAAAAGGTGCTTTAAACGTGTCCCATGACGCCAGGAGGTTCTCACTTTCCTAAAATCCTCATCGTAAGTATTCTTCGATCGTCGTCGTCGGTCTCTCCGTTTAAACGTGGCAAAGTGAGTTTCTCTTGGCGCGTCTGACCATCGAGCCGCTCTACTACTTGCAGAGGGAATTCTACCAGGACCATTTCTAAGCCTGCGAGATCCAAGAGAAGTAAGGAAGGAAGGAAGGAAGAAAAAATAAAAAAATAAAAAAATAAAAAAATATTCTACCGCGGGGGCGACTTTTCCCTTTTCTAGAGGCATTTGTATATAACCTACATTATACATATATACATATACAGGTATATCCTATTGCGGAGTCCGTTTGTACGGGTATATCCAGCGGTCTGCTGTTAACTGTATTTTTCGAGTATCCTACGTTTACATAGGCGCATCGATGTCCTTCCTTCGATTTCCATAAGCAGATTTCGGAGGTGAAGTGATGCTGTGTATATCTACCCTCCTTTTCAAGCCCTCCTTTCGGCTATGTATGCATATATGCATTTATTTACGTATATATATTTATAAATATATACGTTACCAGGTATATATCCTGTATCTATGTACCGGATTGAGTAAACGAGAAAATTATACTGTTGATTAACACCTGTCATTCACGGGGGATGGAACGCTCTTCATTTCTTTCTATTCCTCTCCCTCTCTCTCTCTCTCTCTTTCGCTCTTTTTTACAGAGAGTGACTATATTTCAAAAAATACGTGGGTTAAAATATGCAGGTAATCTGCAGCCGCAGAATTGTCACTTTGAAATACCAGTTTAACCAAATTGAACTCTTCTCTTTATTAGCTCGCCAACCATTTCTATCACATGAATAAAAATAACACATCTGAATCATTCTATAAATTGACTATAATATCATATATGGTCAAACTACGTCATCGCTCGATTTCAAATATCAAAACCCCGTCTTTTAACAGTAAAATCAATCATACTTTTACTTCACCGTGGGAATACTGAGAACAGTCACTCAAAGGAAAACGATGAAACTAAAAAGACCATTCGTCTACAGACTGCTTAAAAAAAACACCAAAAAAAAACAGACGTGTGCGAAATAAATAATTCTGTAAATTTGTAGAATTTTTATTAACTTTTTTCTGCACCCTCGCACATCAAACTATATGAATAATTACAGATTCAAGTGATTTCTTTTACACGATACCAGATGTTCAATAAATAACAGGATTATATCAACCCCCTAAAAAAGTATCGGGATTTAGAAAATTATTAAAGGAATCGGATATTTTATATGGGAATGCTGATTGTACGGGTCCGTTAGTCGTTTATGAGTTGAAATATGAAAATCGTCTCTAAGGCTAGTAGAATTCAGAAATACTTTTTCTCGGTGTATGTTGGGCATGTGGGCGAATAGTAGGTCGTAACTCAATCTGATGAGGGAAAAAAAGGAAGTGGGAATGAAAAACTGGTGCGATTGAAGAGTTTGGGGATTCCCTGGCCCTTTATATCCATCCTTAAATGTATCGCCTGAAACAATTGAGCCCGACGAAATCGGCGACCGTCGTTCTTATAAGGCTAGCAGCAGACCTTTAACCGGGAACAATTCAGAAAATGACCCACGCTTAATCCCCAAGTGTCAAGATAAAGTCTTTCGCGTTGATTCTGACGCAGATTCACTAATCCCAGATTCTCTGCACCTCGTCCATTTCGATTCACCCAAAAAAACGATACGATGAAACTTATTTACCAAAAGCCAACTTTATGATTAGAAAAATGGCATCTATCGTTGTACCTTGATTCTACTTATCTTCTATAAGTGATACTCAATATTCTTTGAAGAATTTCCAATTTCAGGTGTGTAGTGTTTACACGTGCCGCAACTTTGCGTGTTAAACGAGCTCGCTTACTCACGTTACCGCCACCTTCTTCCGCTGTCTGACTTTCTTATTTTCGTTTTCTCCGAAGAGGTGAAGCGTCGCGAATAGGGGAACACCGAGCGATTCCATGGGTTCGGGTTTCGTAATGAGATTTTTCGCAAAACTCTAGAATGTGGGACGAAGGAGAGCGCGAGGAAACTCCGCGAGCGAGTAAAATAGCGAGGGTGGAAAAACAAAAAAAAAAAATAACTTCAGCCATGTCTACCGGTCGACGTGTCTACCCCGTGTATTTGACAAATAGCTAAGTCTCGGCCAAAACTCTTTCCGTTAGCCGCACGCTGCCTATTAACGAGGACCGGGGACTTTTCTTTTAATTAAAGAAATCAGGCCAGCTGTTGCTACCACCGCGCTGCTCCTACCCTCGGGTAAAACTTTTTCTTCCACCGGCGTGTCTCCTTGTCTATAAGAATATGAAGACTCTGAAATGTTTCCGGATTTTTATTAACATTCTATATTATTGTTAATTGTTTATTTTTTAATTTAATTTTTTTTATTTTTATGACAGTTGGCGTTTGAGTGTACATCAATCTATTTATGTATACATGGATAAATACAGACTGGCCATTCCCCGAACTAACCCCATAGAATTTATAAGCCTTTCCAATTAAGTCTTACGTGCTTGGAAGACAAACGCTTCTCCGGAGTCGTTAATTGTTAACTTTACCAGCGAGAGCACTCTTAGAGTGACGAGGGGCAAGTCAGTGGCAGTAAAGTTTACGCAGAGGTTTTCCAGGAAAATTCAAATAAGATACGCGTATTCTAAAATCGAGCAAGAGCCACGAGCTTCAGAGCAGGCCTTTTTTATTCGTCATGGTACTAGTTGATGGAATGAAAATAATTCAAAGAAACAACAAGAGTATAGATGAGCGAAATTATTTATCAAAATTGCACGTTGCATAGTTTTGTTATCATTTACGCAAAATTATCAGTATATCCCGAGAATTGTATAGTATTAGCAAAGTGCTTTCCGTTCCCATGATAGAAAAAAATTTCCCTTGTTTCTGACGACGCACTCCCTTTTTATACGTCGTTGTTTTATCTCGACCGATTAATCGGGGGTAAGAAAATAATTATAAGCTGTTGTACTCGGTAGTCAGTGATTAGTGAATGTCGAACACTCCCTGTTTTATCTGAAAGCTGGTATTTCAAGTTATTTGATGTTTAGAGGATCATTTCGTTATCTGATACCAGTAGGATATTCGATATCTTCGTAATACCAATAATGCGAGGGATCTAGCGGAGTTATTTTTATTCTAGAAGCTAATTCAAAGGCTCAAACACGTTATAGAGAAGTCTTATGAAAGTGAGGAATTAAAGAGATTGAAAAATCGTGCACGCATAAAAGCTGTATTTAATTTGCATTCCCTTCTCAGAATAGAACGAACAATAAGGGTAGATTTCGGTGAGGGAAAATAAAAATCAGATTTTCATTCTGGTTGATAATTTTCAACCGCTTCTATCCTCGGCAGCGTATAAATATGACCAGCAATTACGATTCCATGACCTTTTCGTTTTACCTCGTTATCGCATCGCCTCGTTATCGATAAATTGAAGCTCGTAAAAAAATAGTATAGATGCTAGCTGCGTCGACGTCACGTGTCTATTGTTTCACTCTTTCAAAGTTCGAATAGTCTAGTTATAGTTTATGACTCTCGTTACATCAACCCATTCATAACGGATAACCCAAAGAATAAAAGAAAAATCTTCCCTCAGCGGGAAGGAGTAAGAAAAAAAAAAAAAAGACTAAAATAACAGAGAATAAAAACGCTGGGTATAGAATGACACAACTGGAGCCGATAATGATCCATGGAGTAGGTGGTGCCTAGGGGGTTGAAAAAATGAACGAGAAAGGTAAGATTATTTCAGCAAGAAATCGTGGGATACATTTGATTTTAATAAAATGCGTGGTTATTATATCTTTTTCTTTCATCTCAAGGATCAGACATTTGACACGTGAAAAGTTGCGTCGGGGGACACATGAAGCTGTCACCATGAGAAGAAAATCTTGACGTTGATTTGCGTTAGTCGATTGTATAACGTGTACATATATATACACAAACACACACACACACACACAACTGTGAATACATTATACACGGATGAACAAGACAATGGATAAATAAAGAAACTTTTTCTCATCACGTCATTGATATTTCGAAGAAGCTTCTAATATGGGGGTGAAAAAGGATTTTTTTTTTTTTTCCAAAACCTGCATGAAAGCAAGGGTTGATAGAAAATTCTTATACCTTCGTTAACCGACATGATGAAGAAGAGATAAGGTCATTATCGACCACCCGCATACCCGTTCCTTTTTTTTCTTCTCTCTTATTTTTTATTTTATTTTTTTTTCACAATTCCTTCTCCCCCTTCGGTACTTTTTCTTTTTCCTCCTAATTTACGAACCTTGAATTCTCACGCGATGTTACTACACTCTTTACTACTACATTTAAAAATTTACACTGATGCAATCTACCTCTTATATACGATATCATACACTTCGTTGATTAACATTTTATCGAATAAATACAGATCTGTGTGTACGTATATATATACCTACCTACCCAACTTTCTACCCAAGAGCGAGAGAGGCAATTTTTCGAAAGAGCAGAAGAACGAATCGAGGCGAGAAATAACGGTAGAATCATAATACGTATGTATGTGTTCGGTTATTTCGGAGGCAATACGAGGCATGCTGGGAATATTTTGGGGAAATATTTAACCGGAAGTCGATATTTTCTTTGTGTGGGAGCTAAACGATAAATATTTTAACGTCCCGTACCCATACGTTCTCGATGGTATCCACCGCTTGAAAATTGGGGGTTGAATCGAAATTAACGGTTATATGCGTAGGGGTTTAAAAATGTGTGAATTGTCAACCGTGAAAACACCCTACTATCTGCACAAATTACCCTCCCATATACATACGCACATACGTATCGTACCTCAAACCTTCATACATATAAATACTTCGCATCATTTGAATAGTAAATGAAGAAAAAAAGTGAAATACACTAAAGGTAGGTATAGCATTGCTTTATACCTAGACTCTGATTAACTCCGGTGGCAGATATCCCATATATCTCTGAAGCTGTTTCGCGGTTTAATAGCATCCAATTTAAAAATGTCCTGAGCGTATCCTTCCTTCCGTCCAGCGCGACGGAGCGTATAACTTTCCGTATGTGGAGTAGCTACGAGCGCGGAAGAAGTCGTTAAAAAGACTCTGGTAAGGCACGTTTGAGATGTTTCAGACTTTTGAGAGTTAAAACTTCGGATACAAAATGTCTGAAGAAATTTGTGATAAGAGGTTTTGAAAGAATCCTATACACTCCATACGGTGTATAACCGAAATGTAATAATCATACCACAGTTCACGTTCCAGTAACCTTTTCGAGACGAGTATAACACATCCCGGATTTACGACCCCCATCATTCTCAAAGATAGGCTCTGTGTTTTACGAGAATTTGCCTCTGTCTCATGCTTCGCATTTAATCTGACCGAATTAACTGCCATATCTCTAGAATTGTTCTATTTTGCTTAGGTACACATATAGTTTAATGTCTCTACGAGGGTAATGGTATAATATAATATATACGTTCATAGATAAATGTGATTGAATGATCTACAAAAAAAAAAAAAGAAAAAAAAATGTACATGATTGAACTCGAAAAAAAAAAAGTTTACCTCATCTTGAGTTGAAGCGAAAAACGAAGTAGGGTCGTAAATTTGAGGTAAATAAATGAAATAGAACGGCAATTTCAACGCGGCGTCACGACGATAGAAATGGTTATTTAAATGTCGTCGGTAACCGCGGCGGTTAACCGTCACGTGGGCAACGTCGACGGAAAATTTTTCCGTCAGAACTTTTACCAAAAGTATAAGTGGTAGAAAAAGTTTTTTTCCTTATGTACTGCCAGTGACATAATTCATCTCGTTCAATTAGATTCGAATATTATTCTGAGAGAAGAAAGTCGAAACTAGGTCGGTTTCAAATGATTTCATCCCCTACCTACGTATATATTCACTGGCGCTAAAAAACACCGCGGAATCTTTCTGGTGACCGAAAAAACTTTTTTTCTCCCCCAGTCTCTATTATACAAATCTCGATTAAAAAGTAAAAGAAAAAAAAGAAAATATAATAAAAGAAGATGCATTTTTCATAAGTACGAATATCGCGTGGTTGAATAAATATCGTCATCGATACTCTCAGCTCGCTTGATCTTTGATTTTATCAATTCTTTAAACCTGTAATGAAATTGTAACACAAATATCGGGATAGAAAAACGAAAAAGATTCGACAAAAATATAAAAATTTCGCACCCTCTGCAACGAGGTAAATGGTAATGCTGCGTGATTCTATTCTGCCCGTATAGTAGATTACTACGTCGTGTTCCGAAATCATGTGTTACGGTTATTTGGATTTACCGTATAGTTTCGCAAACGTTAAATAATTAGCATCGCCAAGGGGATTCTCCCAGTTTCCTGTAGTGCCTATGTGCCTGGTATGTCGTTTCGCAGTTGAGAGAGTGAGCTACTCCGCACCCCGTAGCTAATCTACGATTATACGAGGATGAGGTAAAGTTGCTTTTTATTAGCCGGAGAGTCGCGTGCTTTTATCTATTTTATTCCGCTGACAGGGATATGCGATATACACAGACATTATATGCCTGGTGATAATATAGATAAATGTATGTTAAATGCAAGCGAACTAACGACTGTAATTAAAAATACTTAAATCACAGTATAGTTGAGAACTATACGTTCGAGTTGAAAACTACCCTTCTGATTTATGAGAAATTTGACCAATTATATGAAATACAGAAAATATCTAACGACTTGAGAATCGATTGTCAAAAGTCACGCAAAGTATATTCCATGACCAAAAAACAATGGGCGTGAAGCTTAAACCGTAATAGTTTACCCGCAGTTCGAGCAAATATATAATTTTGCACTGATGGGTCGCAACTAAACTCGCAAAACAATTTTCTTTTATTTTTATTTTTTCGACAAGTTTACCGCGCGTTAACTTCATCGGTAAATATGTATAGGCGGTACGGTTTTCCACGTACTTGCGTTAAACACGTATAAATACGTTATAGCCGCATTCGTAACTCATTAAAACGTTTCGCAAAAACGATTTGCTAACACATACTCACATGATCACGTACCAAATTCACATAGCATGTTTCGCGAATATTTTTTTATATTTTTCACATTGATGCGGGGGGGTAGGTATGTACAAATGACAGGTGTATACGTAGATTCTTGTTTCACCCTCGGGTAGACGAGGGAAAAAAGAAAAAAAAAAAAATGAGGAGAAAAAGATCGCGAGAGAAAAATTTGTGTAAAAAGAATGATTTCGAGCAATAAAAGAATAATAATGATAAATAATAACAATAATAACATGAATATGAAAAGAAATAACAAAAAATATTTTTCTCCCTCGCCTCGGAGTGAACGAGCTTTTCGAATTCATCAGGCAGAACATGCGATTGCCGAGCCGTAGGCACGTGCTTGGATATATCCACCAGCTAGTGCACGCGTGGAAGAGGGTGCGTCGCAAAAAGAGACGAGGGGATGAATAAGAAATGTGATAGACGTCGCGATGTCCTGCTCTCTTCCACTATCTTTAATACATGTTTTTTTATGTATTAAATTTTTGTGAAACGAGCCGGAGCGTTTCGTCCTATATTTTATTTCGAGTGGTTAGTTTCGTCCTGTTTATAATAATAAAGTCCGATTTGAATTCGGGTAGCAGTTTTGAAATTTATTATAATATGAATTCAAAGTCATAAGCATAAAGGTGAAGCGAGAAAAGGAGGGCAATGAAATTATACGTGCTTTTTACACTTACGACTCTAGACCCAGCCAGGATCTCGATAGCTCATAATACGACAGATGCCTGGTACCTCGAGCTCGCAATCAGGCAAAGAACCTCACATATCGTGCCCCTTAAACGGGATGAAATTTTTACTTCCAAGGGTAGGGATCATGGTTGAAAAATGATGCCTCTTCACTCCTGCAGGATTATCTTGTATTTATCGTATTAACTATGTGTGTGTGTGTGTGTCATATACATATATTTAACAATTTTCGTTCATATCTAGGAGACTGATATTGATCGATAAAAGTGTCAATATGTCATTCTACGAAAAAAATATAACGTGTATGTACAACTTTTCCGATTGAATAATAAGGCTCATTTATTTACGGATTCAAAAATTGAAACAAAAACAGAAAAGAAATAACATTTTCTAATGAACGGAGTCCTTCCTTTGAGCCCGATCAATCCTACGGATGAAATTTCGTTCAAAATGACAATTGAACAAAGGATGCCAATACCGTTCCACGACTGGGAGGGGGGATACTTTTTTTAAAAAACCCAAATGGTTTTCGCTCGCGTAAACATCCGTGGATTAAGCTGATAAATTGCAGGGTAGATTCGTTCCTGCAGGAGATCGGAATATATTTCAACGCTTTTCAAACGTGTACTGTAAATTTTAAATTGTATTTACTTCAAACTGATGTTATCTCTGTGCTAGGGGTTGCTTAACAAAATTAACGATATCAATTTTATTTATTTATTTTTTCTATTTTTTTCGGAAATTTAAAATACGACTTAGAACTTGATATTGGCTAAGAGTTTATCTTAGATCCAGTTATTCTTTCTTGCTACGATCATCAGTCGCTGATGACTGAAGTTGAATGTATTGTACAGCATGTATACCAAGATGATTCCTTGAAAGTTCACAGTCAGTCACAGCCAATTCGACACTACCCGAGTTTTTCGTCTGTTTTTCGCAGGCTGGCCATCCCCTTTTTAATTTGAATTGTGAAAGGCCGTCAAATGATTTAAAATGAAAAAATAAATAAATAATCAAATAAATGTATGAGTAAATGAATGGATGGTTGGATGGATGGATGGGTGGGTGGATAGATGGGTGGGTGGATAGATGGATGGGTGGATGGATGGATGGTTGGATGAATGGATGGCTGGATGGATAACAGAATGAATGAATGAATGAATGAATGAATGAATGAATGAAAGGATGGCCAGCCTGCGAAAAACAGACGAAAAACTCGGGTAGTGTCGAATTGGCTGTGACTGACTGTGAACTTTCAAGGAATCATCTCGGTATAATACTAGTATGTACAGATTTTGACGTTGATTTATACATAGTTGAATAAGTTTGGAGAGTTGGGGATTCTTAGAAAATTTCGCGAATGTTCTGAGCAATGTTTGATCATCATTATAATGTTAATCAATATTGTTATTAAACCTGGAGGCAATCTTAAGCAATCGGGGAATTTAGGTGGTAATGACGTTACAAAGTCGCACCCCGCGCTGTACTCCTTGACGGGGAAACTGTCGTCACGTCCAATTACGTGCCCCACGGGTATACTTGTCCTTGTCGACCGCGTGCAGTCGACGTCAAAATAGCGCAAACGCCTCCCTTGAGAACTCGGAAGGATTCGTTCCTCGGTGTGAAGTTAGCCTCAGGCATTGCTAACATAAGACTTTGGATAAAGCCACCCTGCAGGCTCCCTCTCGCTGATTTTGACGCCTTGTTATAATTTATTGTAACAGGGATTTCATCTCACGTCGCGTCTTGGTTGTGTCAAAGATTTTACGATCCAGGAGATTTCGGTTGTCCCGCAAGCACCAGATTACGGGGCTTTCAAATGATATCAACTATCGACACCGAATTCTTAAGGGTTGGTAAATCTTTTCACAAATCCGTTGCATCGATTGACTAAGGGTGGATCAGATTATACCGCGAAGCGAGGCCATAGTGCGTAGAAAATATCATTTTCCTATACTTTAAAACTGCAAATTCATTCTCCAAGATTTTTAGCTAGTCACTGTTATTCAATTTATCAGAAAAACTGTTTTTCCGGTACCTCAACGATCAAATAGGGCAGCGGGCCCGATTCGACTTGAAGCTTCTTATGGACCTGAAGAATAAAAAAAAAGACATTTCGCGTTGATAACTCTTGATTTATACTTCGACACGTATTTTCGTAAGTATCGTTGGTCCCAAAATAATGTCCCAGCCCGTGAGACTACGAAATTAATGAAACGATAGAATCTATCTGTTCGTATCAGTGATTTGAAATAAGTACAGTCGAAATTTCTATTCATTAAGAGCATGATTTCTTTTACTAATACTGAAAAAAAAATTTGGAGATTTTTTGGCCGATGGAAGCACTGAAATTCGGAAATGACCGAATTAAGGACCACCCTAATGTCCACACGATGAGACGTTCGAAATACGGAATTCAAATCTAATGTGATCGAAAGGTCAGGACGAAGGTTTAAATCGCGTTCGATTCAACTGTATGTTTCAGAGCGGTTCCAGGTGGAAGGTGTAGCGAAGGAAATCGCGCACTCTAAGTCTCGTATCTCCCAAGGGACGTCGTCTTCCTCTATCGGTTCGATTTATTGGCAGTTTTTTCTTCCTTCACGCTGGTTGAAAAATCGCGCAAAATCCTGTCTCGGATGAATCAATTCCAACGTAATTGAAAACGTCTCGATTTGAAAAGGGTTTGATGATTATTATAATTTTACTTCCCTTCTACTTCACGCAAACTACAGAATCGAATTCACTTTCTACAACGAACAAAATATGCTTCGTTCACCTTAAAGGATAAAAATTAAATAAAATTACGCCTTTTCAAGGTTCTAGAATATAATTGTCCTTAGAATACGTTGGGTAATATCTATTTTTGTAGAAGTTATGAATTTTCTCTAGAAAAAATTGCAGCATCTCTCCGCACTTTACCCTATCGTAGCTGAAAAAATTCGGTATAATGATCGGAGTGATTATTAAGTCTGTCAGATAATTGCAGAGTAATTTTCTCCGCTCACAGAGTCCGTGTATTATCGAAGGTGAAACCATTCTCCTATCATGTAGCAATTAACTTTGAAATCGTAGATGGCCCGACGATGTTTCGCCATTATCGTAGCCAACTCTCTCGAATAGGTACGACAAGACGTAGCCGATGACGAGGGTTGGTTCGTCGCAAGGTGTCACATCTCTAGTTGCGGTATAACATTACCTAAAATCTGTGGAGTGCGAAGGTTTACGAACATAAAGCACAGGCGCGACGTATATCATCTACATAGGTATAGAATATATATACACACCCGTACGTAGTACATCCTTATAAACAAATATATAATCAACTAAGAACCAAGCAAATTGGTTTATGGTAGCGATGTTTAATTTCAAGGTCTACATCCTTGTGATCTCATAAATCGTGATCTTAGGTAAGATAAAGTCGACAGAATGAGGTAAGGGTTGAACGAAAGTTTCTAAACTCGGTTTTAATCAGCTACAGGTATCTATACTCAGATATTTTCAACGTTTACTTTTATTTATATCAAAAATGAAAAGAAAAAAAAAACAATTTGTTCATCTTTCGTTCTATATTTTTCTATGCATCGCTCGATTGCAATAATTATCATCAATATCGATCTGCTTAGATCGTATGTAGATGTAATTTATTAAACCATCGTATCTCAAAGCCGGAAGTTATAGCTACCTAGGTGCTCGAGCAACTGATTGCACTCTAACACGAACGCGGAGGTGTACGCACATCGGTTTAGTCTACCCCCGTGTCTATAATTCATTATATTTCTATTTGTTTTTAGATTACTTTGAATACCATCTATTGCAACGTTTTCATACCTTCTACATTTTTACAAATATTTAATACAGCTATCACTCGCGAGCTTTTACCCTTATTACTTAAATATCATATTGAGATTCAATTTAATTGAAGACTGAATTTAGCTGAGCTCAGCTCACGTTGAATTCAACTAAATTGAAACTCTGAATAACAAATTTAGGTGGGCACCTGCCACAGAGAACTAAACCATTTTCTATATATACCAAGCCCAGAGGACTTGGCCATTTCGAGTCGCCTGCTGCACTGGCGTGTCGAGAAGCTATTCCTTAATTCAGAACTATATAGTCCAGTCCAGCCTGGAGACAAGGTCCTCGGTAATAGTAGCCCACGTGGCCTACTCCTCAGAGTCCTACCTCCTAGACGTCCTCGACTTGCATGTTTATGATTGCAGTCTTGACCCGAGGTCTGCCAATAAGACCTAGCTTCATGACTAGAGTCTAGAGTCTAAAGTCTAGAGTCTAGACTAAGGCGACATGCTGTCTCAGCCAGGGTCTCTGCTACCCGAGTTATACCATCCTATGAATATTGAGATAGCTCAATCTATAGCTTCCTAGAGCCATGCATATTGGCGAAAGGCGCATAAATGCCTGCGGATATCAGGTATGCATATAGTATATATGGTATATAATGCCATACATGGGAAGACGAAGGGATATTGTATCAAGGTTACGGGGTAGAATCTTATCACAAAAGTTGAAAAGAAAAAAAAAAAAAAACAGGTCTGCGGTTGAGTCTAAAAATTTTGACATGATATTCGAACGCTACTTTATGAGTTTTTAGGTTCAAGGTATATAAAGTTTCTGTATAGTGCTTCTCATTGGGTGATAAAAATTTTTCCATGAAATTGAATCGATCAGATGAATTTGATACTGGTATCATTTTTCGTTTTCCATGTTTTTTCAAGACTATCTACTTCAGTCATAGTCTTTTTCTGTCTGCAGTTCCAGTCTGCATCGTACTGAAATTTTTTTGTATCATTCTATTTAGGAGCGTGTTAAGAATCTCATTTTATAGAGTAGCGTTACTTACATTAGTTCTTCCCACGCAATAAATGAACGTGGTTTTGTATGTTACTTCGTATAAAGTTTTCTTTTCTCTATATTATCAAAATGCGAACAAAAGAGACCAAAACTTGTCTTCGGAATAGTTTCTTGTAGTATTCTATCGAATTTAATGTCAGGGACTAAGGGAGACCCGGTGATTAAGGATAACAGAAAGAAAAAAAAAACTACAACTTGGTGAATGGTGGTAACGGCCGGTTTTCTTACCCTGTTCTGGTTCGACTTTTCTAAAGGTTAAATTAAAACCATCGTCTAGTTGTATTACGATATTAGTCTTCTTCTTTCCTAGGAGAAACTCTCGTAAGAAAGGGTAGTTACGCCCAGTAGTTTCCTCTTTATACGACCTAGGAGCGGGTATAATATCTTTTGGTGAACGAGGAACGACCACAACCATAGAGCCTTCCAGTCTCTGATCCAACTTAGTTTTGACAGAACAGTTGTTCGCCTGTGCACCGTTGAATATCATATATGACAACGCAACACCAGGGTGCAAATAATAATGACTAATGCTGTATTTAGCAAACTTTGATGGGATTCAGTCAACAAATGTATTTATACCTCGGTTAACATTAAATACGAAATGGAATTTCAGATTTAGAAATTTCATCCAAAGGCAAAGGGTAAAGGCACACATACGTATCCGATATTTCACGTATCTAAAGACGTTATACTCATGACTTAGCTGAAATATATCTTACATATTTACTTACGTGAATGTAACTACTATTGCACTTTCTAGATGCAGTCATTCCGAAGAAATACGAGGTCGATATTCAAATTCCAGTACGGGCTATACGTATACGTATGTATACATATATTTGTGTAAATACGTATGTATGCGAAGTGGAGTATGAATATATGATGATATTGGTCGATTTGTCGATATTCTACGATAAAATCACCAGCTGAGTAAACATCGAGTGCATATAGGTCGGTGTATACCTATATACTTGAAGAGTTACGTACCTTTGGCCTGAGCGGTTTAGAAGCTTCCAATAACAATGGCCAATTAAGTGTTATCTTAAAGCCACCTGAATTGACACGGTGCTAATAATGTCTCCTTTGGGAGAATCGGGACCAGCTTGTCATTATTCTCGCATTCTTAAGCATCTCCGAGACCTCGACGAAACTTACGATTACCTCCGACTCGCCTTCTTCAGTGTCTAGACGCTACTTAAACTTTATTAATCAGTGTGGCGTACACTTTAACGCGCTAAGCTCTGCCTGTCAACTTTGTTTTTCGTTTTTTTTTTTTTGTCCCATTTAGCCATGCGAAAGAATGGTCCCAAAGCAAAGTCGTTTACTTTTTTTTTTTTCCTCATTTTATACATACGAAATATTAATAAGTCTCATCAAACTTTTTTACATAATTACAATCGAGAATCTTATACATCTCGTTCTTCGCGAAACTATAACGACAGCTATGAAAATGATAGTGAGAATTATTTCTCTTAATTCTAGTAAAACTATTTGACATTTAAATCTCCAGAAATTTATTCTAACTAATGGCTATCACTGTTGAGGTAAAAAAGAAAAAGGAAAATAAAATTCAACCATTATTTCAGCTTAATTTGTCACTCTAAGCGACGCCGTATTAAGCAGCTAGCAGCCACCAGTCAGCAGCCATCCACTTGACAGCCACTCGCTAAAGGCTCCTCAAGCTGGTTTCAAACCAGCATAAAAAGACGCTCAGTCGTCGCAAATGGGAATAAAAAAAAAATGACATTTTTCATGGAATAGTGGTATTCACCGGGTACCACATGTACTACATTCAACGATCGTTGAATATCTTTCCATAGCTCTGTGAGAGCTGGTTGATGAATAATTTGATCATCATGATTGATAGTGATTTATCTTCGGTTTTTTTTTTTCTCGCTATTCTTTTGCATATATATTATACTTACCAAAACGTATACTGCAAACGGCATGACTAGGACGGCGACGAGGAGATCAGCGAGAGCAAGACTCACGATGAAATAGTTGGTAACAGTTTGTAGAGCACGTTCCCGCACCACAGCCAGTATAACGAGAACGTTACCGAATAGAGTAAGACACGGCACAACTACCAAAATCAAAGCCCACCAATTGTTTGCGTTTGATTTATCAACGTCCGATTCAACGCATTCAACGCGACCAGTTGCACTAGTTATAACCGAGGTGCAACTTCCGTTTCCTGTTGTTGTCAGGTTTAAGTTAGTAGTTCCGTCGTAATACGATGTGAGGTTCGAAAAGGCCGTGTAGTTCAGTCGGTTTATGTAATCGCTGATATCGTCAAATACAAAAAGGTCGGATATTGACGCGTAACTTTCGTTAATCGACGTCGATGACGATGATGTGGACGACGCTGAGGAGGAAGAAGACGACGTTGACGAGGACGACGCTGAAGATGAACCCTGCGTCGTACTGTCGTTGAATAAACCGCCAAAATCAACGCCGAAATCAACCCCGCTGAGGTCCACACCTCCGAAACTCGCGTTCTCATATCGTGTGATATTCGTCCTGTAAGGGTCTTTACCCGGGTCACCGAGAAGGTCGATGGTGTCATTTGCTCCTCGCTGTAAATCGTCGAACCTGTTGCTTGGCAGCTGTACGTCATAGTGACGGGTGATACTACGAACCGTTGCATTAATCCTCGACGCCAAGTTGGTAAGAGGCAACGTCAATGCCTTTGGTTCCATACTGTCCCGAACCGAACGTCTGACTATTGGCCCTTCGACCTCTTTTATATCTTCAACGTGAAAAGTCACGAAATTTTCGATTCTCGAGCCCACGATTCTCGTCTTCGTGTTCTGGTTGCCATCTCTCTGCACCGGTCTCTCACACCCTCACCGTTCTCGCACCTTCAAGCTCGCCTTTTCCTTTTTTTCGTGGTCCTTTGTTGATGCTCGGGAACCTTTCTTTTAACAGCTCAGCTTTTACTGCTGCTTGATGTAAGAAAACCAGCCGGAGCTACGCTGGCCACGTTTACGTCTCTGTGTCATCGTATCACTAGATTTTACCAATTCATTGTGCACTTTCCCGTGGAGATACGCTCGTTTCCTGGAACAAAAATAACGGGGATGATAGTTACAGGAAAATATGGAGAGCTAAAATACTGCTCTTTGTCTTGGAGCAGAAAGCACGACTGTCTTTACAGTGCAAAGTTTCCTCGGAAAAGATGAAATTTTTTAAAAAACGAAACAACGCAAAAATGGTCCAACTTTTTCTATAGTTTTTTTTCTTTTTTCCTTCTTTTTTAGTATAAGAATAAGAAGTCGTAAGCCAATTAACGGAAGACCACTGTAATAAAAGTTGGTGAAAGAGTCACAGGGACCACTTGCACTGCCTGTTGCGTGCATTAACTTTTTTTATTACTTTTTCTTTTCCATTTGTTTCATTTTTTATTTTGTTTTTTCATATTTTTATCCGTAGAATAACAAGTTTTTAGACTTTCGAACCCACCGTCATATGTCTACGAGCTTGGCACCATTTTTTATACAGTTTTTTTATCGCCAGAGGAACGCTTCGCGGGTGACACCTTAAGACGCGAAATCACCGCTCTATCGCGGTGTCCTGACGGGAGATGAGAAAAAGAAAGAAAGAAAAAAAAAAAGTAAAAAAAATGAAGTGGAACGGAAATTACGTGTGATTTGCGCTTCATCCAAGGCCAGGTTATGCCTCAGAGATCAGCAATTGGATCTGAAACCGTGGTAAACGCGTACGGAGGCAGGTAGGTAGGTTCACTTCGTTTAGATCGGTTGGTAGATATTTTATACCCACGTCCTAAATCTACATGCAAACCTCTTGCCCAGCCTTGGTTTCAACGATCTTTCAAGGATTCCTCAAGGATTTACCTCCAGGGTTTTTCAAGATTTTTTCCTTCTCCGTTTTTATTTTGTTTCTTTTTATTTTTCTTTTTTTTTTGGTTTCACATTCAAAACGATACATTTTCCCTTTTTCCGGCGAGTTTTATCAACAGTAAAAGCCGTAAAAGTTTCCCTTTTTTAACCGTCTTTATACATCTATAGACCCACAGGTCTCTCTTATCAAATGTCGGAGATACCGAGAGTGAACCACCTCAAAGAATTACAATTCAAAATCGAATAGCTCGACCACAGGACTATTGTAGTAACGATTGAACTCTGAAGGATCGAACATTGGGAAATAGGATGCATGGTATTACCGCCAGGTTACGATCCCATAAGGCAATTCTTGAAAAACACATACGATTGAAACGACGAAGGAAATGAATGATCTAGAGACCAGGACTACCTCTACAATCTATGTGCACGAGAAAGATTCTCTCGTAAAAGCTTCCTGCAGAAGGAAGCACCAAGGGGTAGATATTATTACGGGTTGCAACCCCTCGCCTCCTAGCCTGCGGCAACTCATTCCCCCATCTCATAGAGCGAGCGACTGGATTCAGACCGTCGGGAGCCACTTAAAGACAGAAATTGCCTCATCCATCTACAGCCCCAGACATGTACCGGGCTTCCGTTCGTCCGCTTGTCCGTTTGTCGTCCCTGTACTGACCCGTTTCTAGACGGCCTAGAAGTAAGGGATGAAAAAGTCTTTGACCGCAAAACCTTCACTACCAATGTGGGTTAAGCGCTTGCCATTGTCAACGGTGTTCTCTAAGCGTACCTTCGTCACAATTTCGTTGGAATTCAAATCATTTCACGAAACGTTTGTCGACAAATTCTCAACCGCTTCCACCAGTCTTAGTACGTCTTTTCCATGAAATAACAACAAGCATATGATCATTTGTCAAAAAATAACTGGACAGTCTAATACGACAATGGGTTAAACCAATTTGATATCATTTTGTCGATATATGGGATAAATGTAATTAGAATAATCATCAAAACTATAAGATTTATGATGAATTGACACGCCGTTGTGTGACAAGATCCATCACTGAATGTCAGTTCCTCAAAGCGCTATCTGCTCTGCATGAAACAGTATGAAAAAGTGAAGCGAGACAAATCGCGATTTCTATAAGCGGCTTGGAAAGCAAGTGTGTCGAATACGATCGAAGATCTTCTGTGATCGGAGTGGTTCTTTTTTATTCAACTTTTTTTCTGTCTTTCCTTCATTTTCTATCTTTTTTTTTTCATTCTTTCTTTGTCAACAAATGACGTCAAGGCGTGACTGACGCAGTCGGTGAGGGACAGAACCATGTGAAAAGTTTGACTATTTGGTCTCGACCTCTAGACAAATAGGTTTCGTCACAAATAAATTGTTAAGCTAAATTCCATCTGAAATCTCTGATCTGGTCTTCATGGACCAGGGTCTAGACAATTTATGTACGGACGTGCGGATTTGAGACTAAGACTAATTGTAACTTGCTCGAGAACCCTGTAAATTATTGTAGAAAATAAACCTAGCACTCCCTAAACGGTTTGCTACTCCAAAAATCCATCGTAGTATACCGAACGCAATTTGAGACTTGGTGAGGAGTAAACCTGAAATTTTGCCCGAAAAATAATCGAAATGATGAAACTTCGAATCCGCGATAAATTTTCTTGATCACGTGTTAATGAAAATGTTTGTTTTTTTATTTTTTTTATAATTTAGAATGCTTCTATCGTAGAAATTTAACTTACTATACCATTTTGCAAAAGCTTATCCTGTAGTCTGATGAAAATAACATTTAAAATTGAAAGTACTTGAACCGTATTAAAGTAATAATGAATGAAGAACGAGGCGTGGGATTAAATTATCAACGTTCTCGCAAATCCGTGAGTTTAGTTAACGGAAATGGGAAGAAAGAGAAGAAAAAAAAAAAAGAAAATCCCTCGTTATTTCGAAATCCTTATAAGCAGAAAATAAATAGTAAATATGAAACGAAGCTCGAATCGATATAAGACGTTCAACGAGAAGATAACTAGATAATATAGGTATATAAAAATACAACAATATACTGTAACAACGAAAAATAAAAAAATAAAAAATAACAACTGGATTACGTACTCTTCAGAAAAATAGAAATAGGATTTCTCTTCAAGTTGGATGCGTAGTACCAAGGCATAGAATTATCAAGGGTAGCGGAAATTCTACTGATATATACGTATATCGTGTATCTACCTATAAGGGCAATTATAATACTTATAAAAAAAATCGTCTTATTAGGAAACTAATTTCTTCACCGAGTTTTGATGAACGATTATATCTGTATACGCAAGCGGTTTACAGGTATGAGTTAAAACTAACTACCTTTCCGTCCAATTTGTTGTGAATTCGAAATACGCTTGAAGATGCTGTGAGCTTGCGCGCCAAGTACGACCGTCTACGAACTGCTGCAGGGTCACCTTAGATAAATTAATGAAATAATTACATAATTAATTACAGACAATTAGCGAGAAGCTCTACTAATGACGCCTGCTTTCCTTCCCTACCCCCAGCCTCTAGCCCTTGGCCCCCTGCCCCCCAGTGAACACCGGTCGCTTCATCTCTGTAAGGGAGTTTTGTACACTCAGAAAATAATTTTAAGCCCGTAAAATTGGCTGGGCAAGAAATAAAATAAAAGACAGGCAAGGCGCGTTTTTTTCAAAATATATAGCCTTTTCCTTTTTACGGAATTAACGGCTACGGCTTTTAAGCCTTAATGGTCCGAGTCGCGGGGGTTGAATAAAAAAAAAAAAGGATTTTTTTTATTTTTTTATTTTATTTTATTTATTTTCTTTTTCTTCTTCTTCTTTCACTGAATTCCACACGAGGCACGGATTTTCTTGAGAGGACTGCGATTTCTTATACCTTCTTACCTACCTTCGCCCCCCACTATTCGCGCGTACAGATCCGGAATTCAAAATCTTATACCATCCGCAGGGATGAAGAACTAAGTGTATGAAAATCCAAAAATACTACCATCTCAGGTATAGGTTTCCACGATTTTCACAGATCTGCTCTAAAATTACGTCCCATTGTCGATTGAAGAGTTAAATTTTTATTTTTAAACTGCAGAATAGGACTGAATATGATCTAAAATAAAAATGGCCACCATGTCTTATTCTGCAATTTTTTTCTTTCCTTCTTTGAATCGAGTCGATTAGAGTAGAATTTCGAATCGGATCAATCGACTCTGAGATAAAAAATAATTTCCAGTCAAATTTTGGGGAGCATCTTCATGGCCATTAGAGAATCGTTTAGAGGAGTTGGTCTCGTACGGCTCTATGGACCTTAAATGTTCTTACATCTATTTAAATATCTAAGCTTTTACACGATTGCTATTACAGATAGCTGGTAACGAGTATTATATCAGATATATCTATATACACACGTTTTAATGTACTTATTTTAGAAGCCTTTGTTCTACCTTTGGTGTTGTTAAATTTCAATTGAAATTCTCCGGCAGTGATGTTTTTTTTTTTTTTTTTTATTTTTCTCTTCTCAAAAACATTAAAGAGATATAGAAAGTAAAGAAGGGGATAAAAAGAAGCAGTGTTATCAAAGATCGAAGGATAAAGTTATAATGGTATAAGGACCCTCGTCCCCTTGACTTATAATTTCGTAGGTAGGTAGGTACTAACTATGTAAAAGACAATACTTGACATTTGCACAAAGTGGGAAATAATTGAGTTCTCTCTCCTATCTCATAGATCGCTTATCCAATTAACCTGCGTTCATGAAAGGAAAACGGACGAGAAAACTATTTTCTATCTTCAGACACGACATCGCAAACCCCTAGGGACACTTCAAGGCACTCGTCTTAGCCCCAACAATAAGATATAGGCTTCAAGATGAGCCCTTATATGGTACATACTTAACTCCCCATCCCTCGGCATGATTATTTCACATTAAATAAATTTACGATAAGAATTCATTCCACCGATTATAGAATAGAGAATTACTTACCATTTTTAATCGACGGAAATTTTTCTGAATTCGAGGTGTGCGAAGAAAATTCAATTTAATACTATTTTCTTGTTCACTTATTGTTTTTTCGAATATTTAACAACGTATTCAGCCACTTGGTATAACGGAAATGTTCGAATGAAACTGCGTCACGTTTTATTAAAAGTTTTTCTCTTCAATTTTTTAATATTACAGTTTATTCAATTATATGCCAATTATAGTTTAGGGGATGATTTTTATGTGTATATATATATATATATATACATGTGATAATGTCAGCGATGTATTGTCATCCACGGTTATAGTCCCACGTGTAATGTAAAGCTTATTTTTTTCCGCTTTCTGTAAATCAATTTTTCGCTCTGAATGGAGGGCTTTAGCCTCACCATTCACGAACGAAAATTGATTCAATATTTTTCAGTCTGATCGAAAAGTTACTTTTCTAAGGCTATTGCCAACATTGCTTATCGGAGTATTTCTTCGCTTTTATATTGACGATGTATGAAAAAAAAAAAACAGATAAAACAGAAAACAGACTGCAACACGTAGTACTACGAGAGTATAATCTACGTTAACATATCATTTTCTCTAGTAGTAAGAAAACAGGTTTGATTTTTTATTTTATTATATAGAATCGTTTAAATATGAATATCAATTAATTTGCTTTTTATTCACGTATTAAAAATTCATCACTTTTATTATAACAAGTAAACAATTATTCTGTCCTCGATAACTCGACGATAAGTATTATAATATTAAAGGCGACTATCACATTCGACGATATTTTTTCCTCTTCAACATTGCAAAGCTCTTAGCTTTTCATCAATATTGACGTAATATCGCATTAAAATCGCGCACGATCAAAGCAGTTTTTTTTTTTTTTAAGTTTATTCTATTTTATTATTTAACTTACGTTGATCAAACATTCAAAGAAATAAATTAGAATAAAAATTCACCTTTCACTAGAAGAGAAAAAAAAAAAAAAGAAAGAAAAGAAAACGAAATAATTCTAATATAAAATTTAATTTCATACATATGTGATAATCTTTGTTTAAATTTTTTATTTTTATTAAACTCGAAGTAATTCGTAACCCTGACTATCGACAACCGATCCACTTTCCTAGACAACTACGTCGGTGGCATAGAAAACGCTCCTTCGTCTAGCGTTTACTCTTCTTTGCGCCCTCGACGCCCTCGACGCCTCCTCAACGCCCTCGACGCTCAAGATTGTATACGAAACGCGATCAGGATTGCCACGCTGTCGGCATCACCTGTACCTCGACCAGCCAGCGACCGACTGTGAGACACACGACCCTCTGAAGCCAAACGGGGTTATACAGTCTCCCGAACCATCCCCTATACTCAACCCTCTTTTCCACCCCCAACAGAGAAAGCTTCGTGCGGCATCCGCGACGCGGAGTTACCTGCAGTTATAACTTTTCCTAAGCAACCCTCATATTGTTATAATATACCTGCGTATTATATATATATACCTTTATTATATATATCTGTGTACAGGGTTAATTTTTGAAAAGGTAAGGAAAAGTATTGGAAGTTAAAAGATTTCCTTTGGGAAACGGGCTAAATTATTGAACCGATGCAATTGAGGTTTTAGAAAATCTCGTCTTTGATGACCTATCGATGAAGTGATAGATTTTTGAAAGTAAGTCATCATTATCGCTATTTTCATGAGGGTGAAGTTTCTTTTTTTCCTCTTGCTCTCTTCCTCTTTCTCTTTCTCTCTCTCTCTTTCTCTCTCTCTGTAACATATCGGTTTTGGTTAACATCCTTTTTTGCCATAATGCCGCGCGTTTGGGGACTAGAACGCGACAATAGGGCGTAAGCATCGTTTTTAGGGGTGCGCATGAGCGCGACGCCGACGCCAAGCGTCGGTATTGAGTGGCCACTACATAATGTATTAAATATGGCTTTGGACAATTTTTACGCTACTTTCTTTTCGAGATTGTCCCATGCCGATTTTCCTTCATGTCTTTCTTGTCTGATAAATTTTTTTCTCAATCCTTTATACGTCTACGATCGAATATATGCAACGTAGAGAACGAGAGACGACTGTTCTTTATTGGTTTCTTTTGTTTATTAATATTAAAATTCTACGAGCAGAGAAGATAAAAGTATGTATACCTACGTACGACGTGAATGCATAAGATCTTTTAGGGATGAAAAATAATGGCAAAGAAAATGAAACGGAATAAAATATGTATATATTCTACAATTTTTCTTATATACTTCGGTGTAATATTTAATCTCGTTGACTTTCACGCGTATCACGTCTTTTACGGTATTAATTCGACGCGCTAATATCAGCGTTTAAACTTGCTCAGATTATCGCGGGAAATCTTCTGAGATATAATCATCTTTCAGATTATCCCCGGGTTACGCAGAAATACGAGTTAACTTAGCCGAGATATTTTAATCTGTACTAAAGCAGCTTAACTTTTGATTAGTTAATTTGAAACGGTGAATGAAACGGTCGGGAATTAGTCAGATTTCTCGAATCCAAAAAAAAGAAAAAGAAAATTAAAGAAAAACTCCTACACGCGCCTAATACAAGCTTCTATTAATTCGATTTTAACATTGCTGAGATCACCTTCTAGGTTTATAAAATTACGGCGTTAGGAGGGATCCGTAGACGGCGGACGTTGCTAATCAGATTATGATTTTAATGTAAATGCAATTTCAAAAGAATTACCTTATATTTTACTGTAAACTCAACGAAATTACTTATATATTGTGGATGAAGGATTTTTAATAGATTTATAATTACACGAGCGACGCCTTCGAGGCTGACCCGAGAGGACTTCTACCTCGGATATACTGGCTTACTGTGCATATAAATTAAATCACAAATTTAATCATTTTCTTCCGCCATTCGGAGACGATATAATAGTTTTCTTAGAACAAGTAAAAAAAATTACCGTTTCGAAATATACGAACAAATATTTTATTTCAATCAAGTTAAAAATGATATTATTAACAATAATTTACATACCATGTGACATTAACTTGTGAGAATATTCTATTTTGAAATAAATATCTTTCAACACATTTTAGAATAATTCTTTTTATTGAAAATGTGAAAAACCATAATATTAAGTATAATTAGGAAAATGGTTTTAGCTCCCTTTTGAAATTAATCTATAAAGCTCATATTTGGAGAACATTTTATTCTTTTATCACGTATTAACATTTTTCACCTAATGGAAAGAGATAAAAATAAATAAATAAAAATAAAAACCATCAATTTTTTTTTTCGACCACCCTAATATACATTCATAAAAATTGGGTACCACTGAATGGATATAATGTTACTATGGCTCACAATCACGAGCAACTTTAATTATGCCACAGCGACCCTTACCTGTAAATACTTATCAGTTACTTATCGCAACACGCGATCTAACGCTTTGGCAACAACAGCTGTTGAGTACGATCTGTAGAGAGGAATAAACATTGCGTATACCCATACCCACCATTCAACTGGAAACAGATATCACATTGAGTTTTTGAATTATTACAAATCCCCACATACATACGTCATAACTTGCCTAATCGATTTTCACGCATCGCGAAAAAATCATATTCGGCTGCAGCATGGCGTGCCAGAGTATTGTTTCCTGTGTATATCGGTCATCCTTTCGGAAACCAACATCAATTTGGACCTCACAGTCATCGTTTTTACTGTAAATTTACGATAATGACTTTTCTATCGCGAGATATCACTCTACGAATTTTTTTATGGATTTTCTATACATTATCCGTTCGGATAATACCATGCGAAAAATTATTTTTAAAACATCATATATTTAACTTGATATATTTTTACGATATGAAAGATCTGCAAAAAAAATTTTCATCACATACATTTTTGTTGAAAAAAGAAAACAAAAAGAAAAAAAACTTTCAGCTTATTTTAATAAAAAAAATATATATAACTGATTGAATGCAAACTCGAGATAGCATTGAAGGAGACAATATTTTTTCTTGTTTTCTCTTCGTAAAAAATACATTTTGAAAATGAGCCTGCCATCCGATATTATTCTTTATATTTTTATGGAAATCCTCAGATTATTTTTCACATAAAAGTGTATATAATTTTACGAAGCGAAATCTCAATCATTTTAACCGTCATATAATTTAATGTAATCGGAAACTCTGATGTTCTCACTTATCAGATTAGAGAGACGATTCAAAACCAAAATATTAAAAACTGCAAGAGTCGATGTATCGATTTTGCTATCAACTCTAGAACACCAGTATGATTTTTTTTTTCTACTTTCTAACACTAGACTGGGGTTGATACCCACCCCACGTAGTTGTTGTTCGCACAATCGTTCCTATCAGCAGTAAAGAGACTATCTCGTACATGAATCTCATCGTTTTTCCATAAGGAAGAAAATAGTATGCAGAAAATTTAATTTCATTAAAGTTCAGTGAACGAAAAATCTATTTAAATATCGAGATATGATGAAAATTAGCAGAAAGGGCATTTTTTACCTCCTCGTCTGGGGTAGATTTCTCCCTCCCCTCCCCCATTCTAGCGTTCTACATTTAAAGTGATTGAAAATTCGTATCAAAATAATAATTATGAACTGCTGAAAAAATCTGTTAGAAAATGATCAGAAAACAATTACCTACTGTCTCATTACCTTTGACAGTAGAAATTCGAAATAAAGGGAAATGGATTGTAACGAAATGATGCGAAATATGTATAAACGATCAGCGATAATTATTATATCTGCGAACATCGATTTTCATATGATTGTCAGATTGTAAGATTTTTGGCGTAAAATCTGGCCGGATTTATGGTAATAGTATGAAAAAGACGATTCATTGGATGATAGTAAAATTTACTGGAGAATTATACAAGTGCCTTCGTGGCCGAGTGGCGACAGTTTATCATAGAACCAAAGCGCAGGTGTGTCTAGGATATCGTAAGAGGATATCCTGCATCCTAGAGGCAAATAATAGATTTTAGAAACTAGTACCTACTATCGTTCACGTATTTAAGAAAAAAAAAAAAAACGTTCAAGCCACGTTGGAAATAACTTGCATATCTGAAATATGATATCAGTGGTTACTCAAAATTTCTGGGGATAGCCAGGCGGCATCAGATAAGACAGAGAGTCGTTAATCACCAGAAAAATAGAGACAGCCTATGTTTAAAAGTAATTATCATATTCTACTTAAATATTCATCTATAGGAACGACAAAATATTAGGATTAGGTAGTACTCCGAAAATTACTAGAAAATTAGAAAGTAAATTACAGTTACTAAATATAAGTTGATAAATATTTTTTATCAATTATATTATATAACATTATAAGGGTGATTATATAACATTATAAGGGTGATTATATTCGTGGGAAAACTAAATCAAGAAATAAAAATGTTGGTATATAATTATTTGCACGAATAATTTTGAACAATAACGTAAATGTTGATTTTCGAAAGAAATACCAATGTAATATGTATTGTATGCCGAAGTAAACTTATAACTGATTTTTTTTTCTGTTCTTTTCTGAAAAATAAACAATTCCGAATAAATATAACAAATCCTACCAATTTCATTTTGTTGTTTTTTTTTTTTTTCATCATTTCATTTCCTGTAAAATATCTTCAACCCCTAACAATATTTCACCATCATTTCCACGTAGTATCAATACATCTACGACTATTTTTGACCAAAGTAATTAGTCAACTGGTTTTACCTATATGCTATATACTTATTTATAAATAATATAATCATATCAGAGTTTTTCTACCACTTTGATTCGTTAAGTGGATAAAATATTTACGTGTGTATAATTTGTTTGAGTAGCACGATGACTGAAACTAAATTAAATTCACCCTATGAACTGTGGTAGCGAGTGACGAACACTTAACTTAACAGTGGCAAATAAGTGTAGGTATAACATCAAGGCCGATGGTAGACTTAAAGGAGGTATGTAATTACAGGGGTTGTCGTTCCGATTTTTTTCCACTTTTTCTTATTCTTTAGTTCATTTTTTATTTTTTTATTTCAACCTATTACAGGTGACTTTGATACCTTAATTATTTCGAGTATAATATACGCGTGCAGCAGTATACATATATGCATACGACATCTGAAAGTAACGAGTATAAGTATGAATAAAACAATATGAATATTTTATACACGTTATAATATCGTAATAAATAAATAATACTATATGAGTGACCAGCGAATGTATATGAGAATTTTTTTTTTTTTTTTTGTCGGATAAGAGAATGGGGCGAAAATGACAAGACATTAATTATACTTTCGTGCATTTTTCTGATCGGAGAGATACAGGTGGCTTTAGACAAAAACTTTGCGTCGTGGATAAAGGTATAAATTCATCACGGTTTAACAAAAAAAATCTAAAGAAAAATAACAAGAACAACAAAAACCTTCTGCGTATATAAAGACCCAGAGGGTTACCCTTTCAATGTTAAAGTAACTGCTGGACCGGACGTTAAACAAGAACAAAAAAATGTATGGCAGCGTGTTAATAATGGGTGGGTATAACGTACGTTCGGTATAGCTTTAGAGTTGAAAGTTAACCGTGATCGTATATTTAAGTTGTCTGAAAAGCCAAATTATAAATAAATCTCTGCCTTAATGACATGAAAGAGTTAAATATAGCCAAGAGATTAAATGGCCAACTATATGTATGTTATGTAATTTAGTTTTCTTATTTATTTTTCTTAAAGTCCCACTTTAAGTTTAAAATCGTCTAACTTATCTTTAGGGAGATAAAAGTTCAACTACTTAACGACGCTCTAGGGCAGGAATGCGCTAAGTAATTTATAGATAATTTTAGAATCTATGTATGCATGTAACGTGTATTTTAAATATCTAATTCACAATGTAGAAACTTTATAATCCATAGGGAATTTGTCATTTAATTTTTATACTCTCATGTCACAAAAATGAAAATTTAATACTATTTTACGTCTGAATTAATCAGTTCGAAATCCGCTGAAAACTTATCCGTGAAAATGTCAGGCTGCTTTAATTTACAGCCTATTTCTCATATCCGAATGTATGTTCTTATTCAGGGCCGTACGGAAAGTAGGAAAAAATAAGAAGCGGATATCCAAGCGGAAAATTTTTTATTTTATTTTATTTTTTCATCAAATTTCTTAGATAGATTAATTGTTACACGTCATAGAAAGCGCTAATACCATTTTACACCTCAAGTTATTAACGCTACAGACTTTGAACGGTCAAAAATACGGATTCGAAGACCATTTGATGCATAGATGAGCCAATTTTTATAGAACCAAACGACTAGAGCTATGATAGTGTATATAAAATATGGGTGATTTTTTTGAGTAATTTTTTGCTTTGGAAAATTGAGGTGAAATTTATTATTGGTACGATACTGTATTCGCACTCCGTAGATGTAATAATAATTTGAACTTTACGATGTGGCTGAATAGCAAATATCGTAAGGATTCTTTAATCTGGAATTAAATCAGCAGGAAGGTGTGAAAGTCCTAGGAACCTACAAAAGTATATATAGTACATAGATGGAGGACATAAAAATGTATCATATGGTATATAGGCTTCGAATTCTATCCATCTAAAAATATAGAGACGAACATTGATTTATTTTCTATTGAAATGGACTCATGTTGGAAGAGTATAACGTTTCATAAAAATAAAACCTAAAGAAAAATTGCAGATCATCTCGCGAAATTATTGCTTTAAATAGCTATACCCGTGATTCAGCCTTGTTTTGAATAATCAAATCTCTTTGAACGACGGAACGAAGATAAATGATAAAAGAAACAAATAACGAAAGTTCAGAATAAAATTTGTCATAAAAATAAAATTCAATATCTCTTCTCCAATTTAAACGAAATTATGCGAGATTTCTTTATTAATGTAGACCCAAATCGAGTTGCTGCTATTTATATATAAAAAAATAAAAAAATTGCAATTGCAATTTTTTCTTTCTTTCTTGAAAACAGTTGTTATAAAAATTCTACTTAGGTATATACGCGTTAATTGCATGTAAATTTGGTGAAAAAGCTTTAGGCTAAAAAAATCAGCCTGCCGTAACAAACATCAAAGGACTTCAGATTCCAGCTACCTAGATTTTAAAGATTTCTCGGGGTCGGTTCCATTAGCCCACTTAAACCTCTGTGGGCAGTATATACATCAATGTGGAGAATATTACATAGATTTACATTTAATTATTTGTCCGCCTTGAACTGCCCTCGCCAAACTATATTTGAATCCCAATGTACAATAATTTATTTCTATGTAAATTGATTAGCTACGACCAAAATTCAGATTCTAACCAGAAGCGGGCTTCGAATCTAAACTCACAAACGCAACTTAATAGACAATTAACCGTAGTCCGACCCTCCGCTCGCATTCATCAAATGAATGATCAATTATTAATCATAAATAAGAAATAAATAAATTTGAAATAATTTCTACAGGAAACAATACAAATTTTTTTTTAATCTCTTACACTTGTTTTCTTTCCAATTATATGGTAAACGTAATAAAGTATTCTCTATATCCAAATGTACATTTCTTTTAATATTTATGGGATAAAATCTTGTGTGATATAGTCAAACAGAATCATCTCGTATAACCGGATCATTTGAATCATTCTAAATTGGCTAGAAGCATCAATGGGTTCATATTACTGCGGCGTTCGCTTCGTCAGGAATTATGAACATCGTAATCATTGTGCATATACTCCGTTTGATACGTATATATCCCTGCTGACGTTGGGATTCCGCTGTTATCACTTCTATCACCCTACAATATCTATAGCTCAAGCGTAATTGGACAAACATTTCATTGCATCAAAGTTGAACCGATGATTTTGTAATTAAATGCTAATCTACTTAAAAAATATAAAAATATATTTTCACAAGGTATAGTAGGTAATATAAAAGCGTCTATCCCTGAACTGTGACCTGAATAATTGCGTGGAAATGATTGTTCGAGTTGAATGACTTCTGAGAAGAAAAAAAAAAAAAAAGAAAAAAAATCATATTACGAGACGTAAGTCTATAGCTATTATAAAATGAGAACATCATCCGAAGATCGAGATTAGTTGGACATTTGGACTTGTGCGCTGACACCGATAAGAGTAACTGAAAACTGAGAGAGAAAAATAGAAAGAGAGAGAAAGTAAATGGGGGAAAAATGTAAAAAACTGAAAGCTTGCAACTCCTGTATCTGTGATACGCATCCAAGAGCTACACGACGTGTGGAACCGCCAACGAACCACAGACATCTCGTGAACGTGACAAGCATTGCTGATATCATATTGTACATCCGTCGTATAGTCTATACAGAGTCGTGCAGATTCGTTTAGCAAATAAAACGATTGATTAGCGCTATTTTTATCGTTAAAAATAAAATATTTAAAACCGTTGAATAATTTCCAATAGAAAAATGAAACAGGTATTATTTTCGCAGCAAGTATTAGACTGATAAGGATCAAAATTTTCCTAAAGTTGCCTCGGGCACCCGGGGACCTTGGCACAACCATGCTTAAACACACTGATATATCTATATCAGTAATTGATATACTTTACTCAAATATGATCAAATAAGGAATGCAGAATGTCTGAATATATACAAAGTCGAAGCTTTGTTTTCATATTTTTCATCGTTATCGGCAAATAGATACAAGATATGCAGTAAGATCAATTAAGTCCTATATCGTATTTTAATGACAGTAAAGATGTATGTGTACATGTAATATGTTACGTATATAAAAGCGTGATTATAAGGCGGATAATAATTGTACGGAATTGTCATGATTCATTCGCTATCGGAAATGCGGGAATTATTATAAGTCATTTCATCGCCACAATAACGTGTGACATAATTCTGAAATTTTTCTTTATTCTATATCCCCGCCGCATATATACATGTATACGATATACCTATACGTATATAACAAATCATTTCTAAAATCAAATTGTTGAAAGAATTTATATTTCAATCAGAGACCAACCGCTCGAGTAATAAAACGTTGAACATTTTATTACCTCGCGTATTGAGAGAGGAAAGAATGTTAATATTTGTATTCAAATTCAGAATAAATTGATAATCGATTCTCGAAATTGCATTATCGTTTTTACTCCTATTCGATAATACGAGACGAATGCTCTTTAAGCTTTGTTAGTTTCTTAATAATCCGCCAGAGCGGCAGCACCTACCAATCGACACTAATGTCAAATGTCAAACTCGAGAAATAATTTATACATACTAATGAAACTAAACTATCAAAATGATGCAAAACGCTAATACTAATTACAGAAAAAGATTAGCCAATCATCATATGTATTTAATTTCTTTATTTCACCCAAAAGCAGAGGAATTATCATTAACATTCATACTAGGACCAATATTGAACGGGTTCGAAATAATTATTTGTACTTGTATACATGCGATTTATAAAATGTAACGCGGGCAAAAATTAATACAAAAAATATGACCCGAGTAGCTGTAGATCAAATTTCATTTATAGTTTAATAAATAAGGTAAGTCATGTGTTATTTTTTAAAAAGTATAATAAATGTTTCCGGTTCTTCATTGCGGTGTGGTGTTTAATAGCGTAATATTAACATGTCAAGTTTGACTTTGCGCTCACTCAGCGGCACGCGCGCGCATTGGCCGAAGCTTTTCACAACAATCAGCTGATACGGAGGGGACAGACAGACATTTTTACAGTGAAGTCCCCCAAAACACTTTGGATTTGACGTTCGCTAGTTAAGGCGAAACAGTTTTTTATTTAGTAAGTTTAACGATCTTTATCTGTATAAGTATAAATTGGCGGAACTTGGACAGTAGTTAAAGTGGTTATTCGTCAATTTTCGGTCAATTCATATATAGTGTGCCGGATTTATCGGTATTTCGCGAACCAGTATTATGCACTGAGTGAAATGGCTGCCAACGAACAACGTCAAGAGGTGAGTCTTTCTTGTTGTAAGAAATGGAATTGGGTCGTACAAAGGTGGATTTAAATAATGCGAAACGGGTATATAATCGCATATATATTTGACGTTAATATGATAAATCAACTGCATTCTCGAGTCGTCAATTTATGTTAAAATCATCTAGGAATTTGGGCCCGTGTCATCGCAGAAAATAAAGCGACAGGAGAGACAGATTAACCTTGAGAGTTAAAGAAATATTTGACAAATAAAAGTGAAAAACATCTCAGTCCAGATAAATAATGTCGATTATAAAACTGAACGATTATTTTTTCACATCATTTATTTCGTCCGTTTCGTTCAAGCTTCCAAAGATATATAGTTCGAAAAAAAAATTGTGAAATTCATTCGAGATATTTACATTCTCGGAAGCAGCTGTCATTTTGTGATTGCGAAATGTCAGTACAGCTTTCGTAGTTTTTATTCACTAACTATTTAGCCGGACAATCGAACTTTCATTAAACACAATCGTCATTTAATAGACTCGATTTACTCCGCCTATTTTTTATTTCATCAATTTATCGAAATTATGATTATTTTTTTCTTCTTCTTTTTCTTCATCTTCATCCACTTACTCGCAACTATATAGTAATATCTATGAAATGACTCAACAACAATACAAAAATACAGTCGATTTAACGAATTCGTTCTTTTTATCTACACTTTGAAACCTCCACTCTCACATTTTCTCTCAATATTTTCTAATCTTTCAACAACTATACTAACGATAAATACGTCATAAACTATCAGATTGCACCATATAAGACTAACAGTGACTATAATTATGTTACAATATTTCGTACATCATCACCATCTTATAATACATACTAATTTTAACAACTAAAAATAGTATTATGTATAATATTAGGAAAATAGGATGAACCTTCTTTCAATTTATGAACTTGGAACATATCATTTATAACTTTGATAACATATACTTAAGTATATATCTTTAGCAGGTGTCAGTTTGCAAATATATCTACAGGTTTGCATAACTCTTAACATTCAATACGATGTTACAGTACTCTAGTAATTAGTACCTGGCTTTATTTAAAGCGTATAAATTGAAGATGATGAATGATCACTGAGTTTTTCATCTTTTATAAATGCATACAAGCGACAATAACACTTGGCTAAATCATTGGCAAACTCAACGTTTTTTAAAAATTATTCATTTCCAACTATTTAGGACTTAAAACTCTACACAGACATTTATAACAACATACAAAAATCAGGGTATAAAAATAGCAATTAGCTCAACTATTCAGACCTCTCAAAAATATCTGCAGAAGCTTCATAAATTTGTCGATATTTTATTTTTATTCGTTCTTCGTCTCTTTTTTTTTTTTCTTCTTCTCCTTCTTGTAATTAGATAAAGATTTTTTGTTATAGACATTGGCATATCTCTTATTTGAGACATTTCACTTTTCAATTTCACACACACTATAGCTTCAATCTATTTCGTAATATATTATTTTGAATATAATTTATCATATCTTATACACTACATTCATCATGAAAACTTGTTAATTGTATCCTATTTCATTGAATTATGTATTTCGTTAATAATCATTTTTTTTTTTTTTCCACCTAAATAAGAACTTTCTCTTCATGAACTTCATTCGGTTACATAAATCAATTTTACTCTCAACCTTTGATTTCCTACCAATCCAATCAGACTTGCCAAAAAAAATCAACGGGCTTTTATCCATTGTCAGATAAATATCACGGATTGTGTATTCACGTATTGAAATTGTGGAGTTTTTATACTCAACATATGTTTCAGGTGTCTGACTTATTTTGCAAGGCAATCATGTTTTCTTATCATAGCGTATTTTTAGAATTAAATACGATCACAATACAGCATATATTGATCTAAAGTTGAAATGATATGTTACCTAACAGTACCAGTATTTTAGAAATCGATCTGGTACCGGTTTAAAAGTAATTAACTATTATCAAATATGAGTCGTCTTGACTTATTTCATCAAGAATATAACTTGGTGATAGAATGAATAAATATTTGATAAATTAACACGCAGGAGCAAAGGGAGCCCGCGCATCATGCAAGACGGCCGATGAACGCATTCCTAATATTCTGCAAACGGCATCGTGGTTCGGTGCGATCTGGCTTTCCACATTTAGAGAATCGGGCGGTAACCCGTGTGCTTGGAGAATGGTGGGCGACTCTCCATCCTGATCAGAAAAGTTCTTATACCAATCTTGCGCAAGAGGTAGGATGGGATAAGTGAAAGATTGATATAAAAACAAAAACTATGCTGATCTACTCTTCGACGAACAATTCATCTCTGATTTATTGATAGATGTGATACTTGGTGATATCAGATTCAATTAAGAATCGCGCCATTTAACAATTTCATTTCATTTTAGTACAAGGATGCGTTTTTGAACGCCAACCCAGATTTCAAATGGTATAAACTGCCGGCTCCTCCACTTCGCACTCTTACTACACGTCCAACGAACAAAAAACAAGAAATTGACTCTATTGAGCACGGGCAAGATCTGGGCAGCTCTGATTCAAATCTAACAAAAATTGTTAAGATTGAAGGACAGTCAATCCAGCCGGGAAAATTAGCCGACGAGTCTCAGATCGGCGGACTCAGCTCACTTTTCACACCACAAAAGTTACCCGTACCGGAGGTACTGCCAGTTAAAAATGGCGGTAATGATCATTCAAACGACAATGATGTAATCAGCGCACCAAAACCTCCCAAAAAGAGATATACCGAGCTTCCACACCCCGTCATCCCAAAGAGAGAAATTAAGGTCGATTTGTTCGGGGAGAAGAATAAAGAATCTAACAACAACAACCAGCAGCCTTTGGTACGAGATTTAATAAGAAGTTGTTATAAATCTGGTGACCTTTGACCAGAACTGAACTCTTTAATTTCTTCAAAAAGTCTCAACTTTTTGATGCAATTCACTTATTATATATATTGTATTGCTTTGGTCATAAGAGCAACAAGGTTGTAGTGTTGCGTAACAAGCAACACAAAAAATTAGCATTAAACTGATGAATAATCAATTAACAAGTAAAGCCACTTTTTTTTTCATGCACAGAATGCGGAGACCGAGAAAAGCGCCAATAATTTGTACTACGATGGTGCAGGCTCTCCGGAAGAGAGCGCTTTTAGAGGTGAAAGAACTTGCAAGGGATTAAGATACCAGAAATTTCTTGCCGAACAACTGAGAGCAATCGGTCCTCCCGGACAACAAACAAGACGAAGGCGAGCTACCGAATTCCTTAGGTATTAGAATTTGTGTGTAGATGTTTGCTTGTTTGATTGGAGTAAATAATCTGATCTTTATCTAAGCGCGGTAATGGCAAGGGGAGGAAATCTTATTCTATATTGTTGTTTCTAGTCCTGAAGAACAAACAATTGAAAGGAGGAATTCAATTTCTTCAAATTTCAGTGAAAAGACTGACTCGGTGAGCAGCGAGGGCAGCGGTAGTACTCGAGGCGACTTAGAGCATCTGGTGGAAAGGTAGTCATCTTTATTTCCCTTGATTTATGTATTTCACTCATTTTTACAATGGCAAATAAATTCTTTATTCAATTACAGCGCGGAGGGAAAACTGGAGGCCTCAAACCCAGAAGAAACAGAGACGGAGGAAGCAGGGGGTCAATTGCGCTGTGATACGTGGACACCTCGCAAGAGATTCAAAGCAGAGTAAATATCAGTCTTGAAATTTTGTGCAGTAATTTTATTTCAGATTTCATATTTTCTTCAAATTCTTTATTATGCTAATAATAACGAATAAGATGTTCTTCCAGGGATTTCAATCTGGAGAAAAAGATAGAAGCACTTCCGTCCCTGAGTTTAGAAGAGTTTCAAGAAAAAAAGAAACAGCAACGCACTAAGAAAAAGAAGATTCTCCAGAAAATGAGCTTGAACGCTTCGAGTAGAAAGCACAGTAATTCTTCAGCTAATAAACAGTCCATTGATGGAGCGGAAAAGGCTTTACTGGTTGGGAGTCAAAAACGAAAAGCACGAAAACAGAGCATAACACGAAACACCGGAGCAAGCAGTGCAGCTAAAGGCAACGAAGACCAAGATACTAAAGGTATGCACTTGGTAAATTTTTATTAACATATTCCCGAGATTTTAGAAACAGGTAAATTCGCAAAATATTCAACATTTCTATTTGTTTATTTATTCATTCATTCATTCATTTATTTATTTATTTATTTATTTATTATGATGGCAATTCGTCGCCGAATTGTAATCCAAGTTAATATGATTTATTTTTCGAATTTCTATGGATCGCGGTAATAGGAGGAACAAATAATTTATTTTATCTTATCGATTGAAAATTGATTTGAATTTGATCGAAACAATAGAATGGGGATCAGCACCGGACCTGGGTGCACTGGCGTGCCTAGCAGCAGTTGCTGCCGATCGTACCAAACTCATGAAATAATAATGCCTCCAAACTTTCTCAGAGTTTGAACTAACTTAACGTAATGCAAGCCCCAACACCACCAAAACATGTTATTTGATACATATATTATATATATATATACCTACATACATACATAATATATCTATTACATACAGGGTGAAGCCCATAAAGCGTAAAAAGATGATTTTTGAAAAATTATCAGAGAAAGGCGAGAAACTCTAAACAAATTTTGCATAGTTTTGAAAAAGCCAGATGTTGTGTATAGAATGATGTGTGGAGATTTCAATATCAGATTCATAAAAAATAAATTAAAAAATAAATTCTTTATCTTATACTCCCTCATTTCAAAAGATATCTTCTAAAATAGAAGATGCAACTGACTCAATTAATAATTATACCATTTTTTGATATTAGCAATATTGAGACGTTAATATTTTACCAATTAAATCATAATTTCTAACATTTATCGTGCTTCACCCTGTATATTATTATTATTATTATTATTATTATTATTATTATTATTATTATTATGAATATTATCATTGTTATTATCAACACACTATTATGTCCCATTAAAATAATGAAATTTAATATAAGAAATTATATTGCTATACATATATAGTGATAGGTGTACCGAATAGTATAGGTAAACAGGGATATTTTTAAAATATTTTAATACGAGATGTTTATACAATAGTTATACAGCAGCATGTACCTAACACGATTTACTTTTAATTTTTTTTTTTTTTCCGCATCAAGGTTTCAGTTCTTACAACCCGGGTTTTGTAATTATATCTAAATGATGCCTGATTCGTACAGATATTTTATTAACGATTTACCATTAATCGTCACGATTAATTGGATAATCTGTTTAGTTTAGTTTTTCTCTCAACATTGTCGTTCCTCCTGGATTAGATGAAAATTTTCCTTTTTAAGTTATAGCTTCTGATTTTATCTTTGAAATTTGTACTAGTTGAAAATTTTTTTCTCATTGAATTAAAATGTATCGAGTTGTGTTCTGTCTGTACGAAATCGTATCTAATTGAACCAACCGGATGTCATGGTGCTTCGATATTTTTCCTTAAAGAACATATAATTATTATACATATATATCTATATATATATAAAATAAATATCTTTTGAGATAGTTTATAATAATGAGAAATGAAAAATACATAATATTATAGAAATTTTATACGGAAGATGAGATCCAAACTGAAAACTGGTTTTTCAATGCTATAATTGAGTCGGATTGGTCCTAGAGTGCTGCAACCGTAACTATAAACAATATGATGAATGATTTTCTTAGCCGTTTACTTTTTATATACCGTCGACTTTAACGATGATAATAATAACGAATATCATTATTATTATTATTATTATTATTTTTAATATTAATATAATAACGGCTATTATTATTCTGACTATATATTCTATAAACGTTTAATGTACGTAGTGCAGGTAGCTGGCGCAGTATTACAAAGTCCACTACGATTCGGACAGCATACATATAAAGAAGCAAAATGAAAATGCAAGAAAGATATATAATCAAAATGTATAAATAAACTCTATATATATATATATATATATATTAACATATATTTTGTAACGATAAGACTACTAAAAACTAATATATTTCAATGTATATTAATAATATTTATATCAACTAACGTAATAATAATAATATATAATTATATATATATATATATATACACATATATATATATATATATAGGATTAAGATTTTGCGAATGCCAGTAAATGGCGTTATTTGGAGAAAGTAAGAGAGAATTGTCTGTGATTTTGGCTAAAGGAATTTTTAATGTTTTATATTTTTCTATCAATTATGACTCTTTAATTGTGTTATAAAAAAAAAAAAAATTAATCCTGGAAGCAATTCTAGATTGTTTAAAGCAATCAACTGTTAAATAATTCTTTTGTTGGATGATTACTAGGGGATGATATATATATTATTGTATTTCAAACGTGCCTTGAAGAGATATAAAAGAGAGAGGGGAAAAAAAAATAAAGAAGAAATGAAAAAAAAAAAAAACTATATGTAGTGATTACAAAAAATAACTAAAATTTAAATAAAATAAAATAAAATAACAAATGACCAACAATACAGTTAATTTGATTTCGAAATAGTTTCTATCAGTCTTTGTATCAATATATCAAGATACCATGAAATACATACTACTATTTAATTATTATGATCTGTAAAATGATTGAAAACGTTTATATGGAATTGGTATCTATCTATATTTGGACTTTGAGATTTATCTGCAAGGATGATGTGACGAAGAAGAGGTATTTTGAAATTGTCATTTTTCAATTTTTACTGCACAAAATCTGTGTATAACTAGCTTTAAAATAAATAGATAAAAAAAAAACTGTAATTTACACAAGCATATATATATATATAGATACATAATATATATATATATATATATATATATACCTGTAACATATTATTGTATACTGTTTATATAAATAAATATATGATATTTTGATGTATAATTTATCTTTTAATCTATCCAATACATGAAAAAAAAGAGAAAAAAAAAGTTTCCTGAATCTTGCTAGACAGTAATTTTAAACCATGAACTTCGCAAGTAAACAATATTTAATGCGTTCATCGCTAGCAATAGATACCAGTGGTCAGTTGTTATTCAAATTCGTAATAAAGGAATTTATTATTGTGTCGGAAATTCTACCAGCTGCAAAGATACAGATAGTCGAATGTTAGCTCGTGTATATTAGGGTGCTGGTCCTTAATTTGAGCATATACATAATTCGAATTGCAATGCTCTCATGGGCCAGAACGTCTCCAAATATATACTAAAAAAGTATAGTCGAAACCCCAGGTTTCTATCTAAGTTCTAACTACTGCCCCTAAGCCTTTGAACTTCCCCATTCAAATACGAAATGATTTTTAGTATTTCGGGACGATTTTTTACTTGCAATATTCTGAATTCACTCGCAACTTCGAGAAGTAGCGGTTTCTGTTCGTTTTGTCGAAAACCTGTTTCTCGAGCAATTTTCGGACGGCTATAGTAAGTAAATATTAGTTTTGGAAAGTTGATTATTTTTGACATAAAAAGAACAACTTGGGTTGAGAAAAGGAAGCCTATAATATATAAATCACAGAAGGGATTGAAAATTTCATATGTCTATTGAACATATTAAATAAGTCGAGACGTATGATATATCTATAATAATTTTATTTTTAGAAATATAAATCTCTTATACTATGTTAAATGACATCGCGACTTTAGAGATCCGTATAGAATAATTTATCTGTCAAAATCAGCTGATTGCTCCTGAGTTTAATAAACAGCTGACCAGAAAAATATAGAATATGCTGCCATCTACTATGGTCTATCAGTAGCTAATGCTGAGTAACGGGAATACTGCAGTTCTGTGTTATTGTGTCGCCATCTTGTCTGAATGACAACTTTCGCTTTGATACCATAGATTCGTTTATTTCTTCAATGATTGCCTACGATCATAATCCTTACAAGCAGGTGTTGATTATTTAAAATAGCAGCAATCAAGGTGCGTTAATAGTGAGTTTCTAGTCCCACAAAAACCTCGTCGTCATATATTTCTAAGTGTCTTCTCGTATTATGAATCACGTCTGTTCATCCTCTCCGTATTTGACATGACATTTCCTTTGTTTACTATCCCACAGATCAGCTGGAATTTTACACTTCTCTTTCAAAAATGGGAGTTATATTTCTCGAACATATTGGAGGCACTAGATTATTCTCGTGTGCTTCTTGTGATACCAATCTAACAAATAGAAGCCAATTAATTAGCACTCGTTTCACGGGAGCGACAGGACGTGCGTTTCTCTTTAACAAAGTAGTCAATCTGAATTACAGGTAAACAAAAAATATATTGCGTGAAATAATCCCTCTTGTTAATCTTAATTTGAAATTCCTCCCTTCATTTCCGTAGATAAGAGAAAAAAAGAAAACAAAAAAGATATAATTATCCCCTAAAGTTACGCAATATTTTTGAGTAGAAAATTTTTGAAATTAGATTTACAGAATATAATTGATTAAATAATGCCTAGCGAGGTACAAGACAGAGTGATGCTAACCGGTCGACACATGGTACGCGACGTCAGCTGCAAAAATTGCGACGCCAAACTTGGATGGGTCTATGAGTTTGCTACGGATGAAAATCAACGATACAAAGAAGGCAGAGTCATCTTAGAACGAGCCCTTGTTACCGAAAGTGATGGTATGGGTGAAAATATATAATATTTGAGGCCAAAATTAAGAACAACTGGTGCTGGGGGTCAGAGGTAATAACAAAAACTTCATTAAACCATAAGATTTGATCATATATCATTCATTTCTACCCCAAGCAAGTATGTGGATGATTATAGCAAAAGGAATCTGTTGAGATTTATTTCAATTGTTTTTTAATTCTATATTATAACGTGTGAATGTGTTTTTTTTTTCTTTTTTTTCCCCTTTTTTTAAACAAAAACAGCAGTTGGTTGCTGACAATATGCTCGTATAGGAGTTTGAACAATATGAGATAAGTGTTGTGTATGTATTTTGTTTGATATTATCTGTGGCGTCGAGCACCCCTCCCTGTAGTTTATTTTTATTTTAGTTAGAAATATATGTTTCATTTTATATATATATAAAGTTTCTATGTTGGTTTAAGTGAAAAATGTGATTTTCTCAGATATTCTGTATTATATCTTTGCCTATAAACTTCGGATTCCTAACTTCACTTTACCAATCATAATTATATAATTATACATATGTATATCTCTGATTTTTGTATCACTCATTCAATTCATGTAACTCGTCAATTTTTTATTCAAATGTTAAAATATTACCAATCAGAAAACCTGCCAACTCAATGTTACTAGCTATTAATTTAAACAAGTTTGAATTTCAATAATTTACAGAGGAATTGATTAAGGATGAAAATATGAGTGAAAAGTGGAGATAGGAACCTCGAAAATTTACTTATATTTATTAATGTTATATATATACGTTATAGAAAAATAAATGTAAATTTTTATGTACGCATTTTATAATTTATTTATATCTGTCTTTTTTAGTCTTATAAAATGTGAAATTGGAACATAATTTAGTATTGAAAACGAAATTTTTATATTACTGTTGTGGACTTTTATTAGGTAAGACTTACAAAGTTTACAAAATTCGTTTGTTAAATTGCAAAGAGGTAAAACAGGAACATTGTAATAGATACACAGTTATAATAATTATTTAGGTATAGTGTTCTTAGACTTGTATAAATTGACTATGAAGTTGTAAAATTTTAAGGCCCTTTTTAAATTCTGGCCGTAAGCACACGTACATATTATATAGAAATATAATAAATTATTTCATTTCACAAAGCACACACTTGTACGTCGAATATTTGAAATTTCTAAACAATCCTAAATTTTGGTCATTTCACCATAAATTCATAAAATACTTTGACGTTATAAAGGCGCTATGAATATGTTTGCATCCAAATGATGAAGGTAGCTGAAATAACAATGTCATTCTATAGAATAGGAAAGCTTTAAATTTCACAACATTTACTCAGAAGTTTGAAATTTACCTTGGATTGTACGATTGCACCTTTGCACGAAGTATAGATGGTCCTATCAGAGAACTCAATGTATTCAAACATTGACTAGCTGCGCTGGACGTCAGGGCATTCTCACTTTCTAGCGCGTAGAAAATAGGGTCAAAAAAATCCTGGACAATCGATTTCGTGTATTTCTTTCCAACATTAGTACCAATGATAGGAAGAGTCTTGCAAAGATTCTCCAGAAGCTGCAAGTGATTACTGTAGTGACGTAACTTTGAAATTTCAGCAAGTAAAGGTAGAATTCCAGTCACCACGCACAGCGCGGGTCCTCCTATCATCGCCAATTCACCCAGTAGATGAATACATCTGATAATATAAAACCACTTTTCCTATTAGATATCGGCATCTTCATTAGTTCAGAAAAAATAAATGAACTTTAGTACATACCCATCCGCTAGCTCCCAGGGTTCACTTGATCTACGTAACGTATAATCAGAGTCATGGTTCTTGCTGTCTTTACAAACCTGTAATTAAATTGATCTGTAATAATCTTTGAGTGGTAATAATGATTATATTCCATTCTAAGATGTACTTCTCCAATTAAATTAGTGCTATATCTAATTGCGACGCACTCACCGGTACATCGTTAGTCGGGTCAGTAACATGCGGACATTTACGAGTGCTTGTATAATTAGTATTTAGCCTAGAGTTAGGTTCTGAAAATTGAAGACTAGAGTCTGGTTGATTTCTAACGCCGTTTAATCCCGTTATTATTTTCTGCTGTATCTCAGTCAGAGCCGAACCGCCATAAGCTCGAACGGTGTTACTTAGAGCAATGGCTGCATCCTGACGTACGCTTGCTATTGGATCTTCCAAGTTACGATAAAACATAGGATACAAACTCGGAAGAGCTTTTTGCGATTCTTGAGGAAAAGTCTGTATCAGGCTACCGCAAGCTAAACATGCCGCTGAAATTTCATGAATAAAAATTTTAACAACAGACAAGAGAATGGAAATTCTATGCGATTTCAAATACCCTACCATCTCGAACAGGCCATGAATCATCCTGAAAACAAATACCCAGCGTAGATAACAGGCGCTCAACATAAGGACGCACGCATTCTGGATCAATTTTTGTCGCCAATTCTGCGATGCATGAACAGGCCGCTTCTCTTACTGGGTGATTGTCACTCTCCGTTGCCTATGTGCATGTGAATATCAGTTATAAAGAAAGGGACAATTTTATCGATCGCATTACGCATTATTCAAAACTATCTTACCATGATATAATACTCGACAGTTTGATGTATGAATTTTTCTACTAATATTTTGCCATCAGCTCCGGTAACTTGGCGCCAAGTTTCTTGAGAATAGTTTCTCACTCCCTCGGCTACATAATACCTGAAAAAAAGTAATGTTTAGAGCATGTTTTTAAGTGGCGAGGGAAAGTATTTGAAGAGAAAATGGAAAGCCTTCAGATTCCGACCTGTTTAAACAAATCTTTGGTAAAAGTTCAGGATAATAAGCTTCCCTAGATTTGGCTATAGGAAAAGCGGTCAAAAACTTTCTGGTAGCTACACTAGCTGCCAAACGAACTTGCGACCAATTGTCTGATAAGCCAGATGATAAATGATGGGCAAATTCGTTGCCATATGTATCCATAACAATGTTATCATGCTCTTCGAAATCTGTGGAAAGAAATAATCGATTTCGAATGGTTTACGTGATTTTATATCTTCGATGCATATACCGCTTACCATATATGGTATCATCCTCTCCACTATCAACTAAAGAAGCGCAAAGATAAAAAGCAGCTTCCCTAACAAATCGACTAGAATGCTTGGTGCTCCGAAAGACCAAATTCAATAATTCAACATCGATAAATGGTTGAAACTCATAAGCACAGCCTTCGACAATGTTTTGAAAACATTTTAGCGTTGTTTCTAGAGTCGTAGCTGAACCTCCTCCCTCAGAAAGTTCGTTTGTCTCGTTAGATCTCTGATTGGAAGTTTTTAAAAAATTACTTGTTTATTTATGTCTGCACATATTTTCTGAGCATAATTTACAGGACGAAAATATGTCCTGAAATGATTGTCAAACGACTTAAAAAAAGCATGGTAAATTTCCGTTAAATTGAAAACTGGTATTTCCTGTTTTTGTTTTACTCACCGATCCTGATGCAATTTTATGCATGATCTGGTGGCGATCTGTATTATGAGAATCGATCTGACTCAATAGCAAATTAAGGAGGGTTGTTTTTATCTCAGAATATAAAAGAGGGCATGTTTTAGCGCAAAGTGCTCCCAGGACTTCCCCTATTATTGAAGAAGGTAATATTTAACATTTATTGGGATAATGAATAGAAAATGAAAATTTGAGAATAGATAGGTGGAAAATAGTTTGTAATGTATTCTAGAAGAGCTGGAATCGACGTATAAAATTCTTTTCCAAATAATATACGTTCGTTGTTACATACCAGCAGCTATTCGTACGCGAGGTTCATCGTCGACTAGATACCGGAGAGCGGTATCCTTAAATTTATTTATAAATACTTGATCGTATTCATTTTCTAAGTTAAGATAACTAACGACTATCTTAGTGCCTAGTAAGCAGCCGTATTTGGTTTCCCATGAGGTTTCTCGGTCGGTAAGAGCGTCGATTAAAGCGTTTTTAAATTCTTGTATAATAGTTTGACTCGAAGCTGGGAGCGTGTTATTCAAATCAGATATTGCCTGATCACGTTCAAGCTTCATGGAGCTGCATAGGAGGTGCAAAATTTCATGCGACATTGTTTCAACAATGATAAATATTCTACTATATCTGAAAATGAAAGATTCGAGGGTTCGATATTCGGTCATAATATCCTAACCGTATTTACAAATCGCATGAAATGTGATAAGAAAATGAACAAATTGATCACAGTGTGCAAAAAATGTTTCATTCAAAAGTTTGACAGTTCTCACTAACCTCAAAAGTTGTTTCTTTATATTTAAAATTAGGCGTATTTCAGGCCGCACATCGTGTCGTTAAAACTATATGAAAACCACTATGGTTTCGGGTTTAATAAAAATACATTTTACAAGCGGATATTATAATCTAACGAAAGAAATATCGTTAATTTTTTTACGTGACAGGAGATAGCCGTGATCTCACGGCATACAAACATTTTCATTGGTTGGTATAGGGCTTCTTTTCAATCCTAGATTATCATTGGTTTGAGGTAAACGAGAAGATGGCCGCCCTAGAGTTATCAGTCGCTTAGTGTGGTCACGTAGGCCAGTCGGCAGACACAAAAAACGCCTAAAATGTTGTAATACTGTATTTTCGTGAGAATTTTCTGTGATTAATCGTGAACTCAGTTATCATCGTTACTTCGGAAACGGTAAAATTTCATACATGTTTATTTAAGCTAAGATATTAGTCAGTAACCAAACCGTAAACGGTGAAATGTTTCCTCCGCGTTAATGGCCGAGTCAGAATTTACACAGTCGCATTAAAATCAGGAAATTCTTTCCACGAATATGGGAAACCAGTGGATCTTTATACCCGATCAAAATTTACTACATTATATTTCATTATTTTCATAATTTCCTATCGGCATAGGATTATTTTATCTAATAATAACGACATGAAATTTTTTCCCTTTTTTTCCATTTTTTTTTCTCTTCCTATTCGTTATTCAACGAGCGAAAATCTGGAAATCCAAGCGCATTCGTCTTACATCCATTCTGTAAATTTCGAATGATTATAATTTCATGTATACATATACATATATGTATAATATATAATGTATATATTGTGTATATTTCGCATATCTCGGAAAAGAAAGTTTGATAAACTTTTCTTATCATATGCTACGGTGCGTAAATATCTGATGCCATTGCACTCATAGAATGGAAGGCTATAAATATACGGGGTAAACAAACTTGACCTCAGCACATTTTTATCGATACATATATACTATATGTATTTCTTTAAAATTTAATACCAGCTTCTTAGTTCGCGGTTTCTACATAAATGTATATTCTATAAACTAAATATGTAATTTCCTAATCACAAATACGTTAAAAACGTTGAAGAAAATGCGAGTCAATTAAATTAAAAGAGATAAAACCAAAACGGAGTATACTCCGTATGTATGTGTGTATGTATGTATGTATGTATGTATGTATGTATGCATGCATGCATGTATGCTTGTATGCTTCGGCGAGGAATGTTTTTTTCATCAAAATATAGAAAGTAGTTTGAACAAAAAAACGAAAACAAAATTCGAACCAATTTTGTTTCTGACTTTGAAAATATGTTGATATTGTATAACGAACAAAAAATATGAAATAAATTCTAACGATGATGTATATATATATTTTGGCGAAATTATTTATATAGATAATAAAATTATATTGTTCATTTTCTTGTGCAATTTTTCTTTCTTCAATTTATAACAATTCCATTTTACACTCAAATTCATATTTACTGAGATAACGAGCTATCTCAAGGTCGAGAGTTGTTTATTTTCTTTTTTTCTTTTTAATCCCCCTGACAATGTGCCTCGTCTAATAAGGTCACAGAATCTGTATCAGTATATTATTCTTGTAGATACTAATCCTGAATAAATATGTTCTTCTTCAAATATATGTGTATGTAATATGCTAACTTGAACTTGGTTTCTGTTTTTATTTTATTCGATTTTATTTTACGTTTTTTCTTCTCCAATTTTTTCAGAGCTTGGCCCGACGTACTGATCCGATAGTTAATAAATCTGAATAACGAAACGGCTTCCAAAGCCAAAATATTGTACATCTATATATATACGTATCTATATATATTTATATTAAGCATATGTATATATAGATACATAAATATAATTAATTCTTCGCTCGTGAAAAAAATCGAGCAAGAGTTTAACACAACAACGTGGGAGGCATTATGAAGTGGTCTCCGGGCGCTCTGTTCTGCGAACAGGTCGGAGAGCTGACCCGAGTATTTTCACAATGGAACGAATGCGAACAGACTGTTGTTCTCTATGCATTATTACGACGCATTCCAGCTGTTCAAGCAAGATTTTTAGCTCAGGCTGTACAGCACTCGTTACATTCTGTATCAGAGCTCAATTCTCAAGAACTGAATGCTAACAATCCTGGTAATTGTTATTTACCTTTAATTTTATCATATTTCAACAAATTTTAGTATCAGAATTAACTGGGTAATCCATCTCTGCTCAGAGACTTCTGAATCGTATTTTTATCAGATAAAATCAAACCTTATATCACCGTTTTATAGGGTTCATAAATTCCCTGCTGTCCGAAACCACGGAGACTGCTATAAATCAGCTTTTAACTCACCTTCCGCTATTGCGTCCTGGAAATTCCGAGTGTAAACAGTGCTACTTAGTGGCTATACCAGAATTGGTAAGCCACTGTGTTAGCACTGGACAATACACCGAGCAGACCCAACAACTGTTGAGTTACACTTTAATTCATCCAGCTATAACGAGCCAAGATAGACGATCGTTAACTCAATGGCTAAGACATTTGGAAGAACGTATCAGCGGCACACCTCCTATTCATGGTCTTGAAGAATATACAAATACATCACCTAGGTAAGGTTTTATGATAAAGACTGGCCTGATTTTCGTTTTACTTTCTTTTCAAATTTGTTACTAATAATTCATTCCTATTTTATTCATTATTTCAAAAATAGATGGGATAACATGTGGCCACGTACTACAAAGCAGCAGCAACAAACCGAACCGTCTAACATTTTTGGTGGACATCCAACGTCAACATTTAATCTACAGTTTCCATCTCCTGTAGCTAGACAACGTCGCTCAAACAGTCTCACACCACCGGTAGCTGCTCATCATCTTGACGTTGTTGATCGAAGCAGCAATTCTAGCAATACTAGCAGACATAAACCACGCAGTTTCAGCGTATCTGGTGATCATGCAGGTGAAATAACGAAATTCAAGATATATATATGTATTGAAAATGTGTTGGTTGATTAATTGTTGATATGTAAAGAAATATTTCTTGTGATTTGTCAAAGCACACTAATAAGGCGATTCTTCATGTTTGTTATCTTTGAGAAATTTAATTCTATTAGATGCATGCTGTATGAATTATCATAATATGGTGAAATTTTAATGTTAGATAATTGGTGAATAGATTATTAACATTACATGTTTCGATTAGTTATTGGAATCTTTGTAGTAAATTTTATTTTGATTTTGATGCACCACAGGGAGTTTGATTGGATTGGGTCCTCTCAGTCCTCAGAGTTCTTGTGCTAGTAGCGGAAGCGAAGGTCGCTTAGATGAGGCATCCACACGATCTCTGGCCAGTGGTATGAAAGGTCCGTTGATTATCGTGTTTATATTCATGAAACTGATGACAAACGGCTGTTATTGATAAGCCTTGAAATTTTAAGCCAGTCGATTAATCAATATATGAAATGAAAGCAAATTCAATTGAATAAGACTATGACTATCAGAGTTCTATCTTGTGCAATAGACTCGATCCCTAACTTCTTTTTTTTTTATGAATTTGAGCTTGGAGAGCATATTGAAACATGTCGCGATAAACGCGGAAAAAAACAACACATTAATCTCATATCCTTATGGTGATAGAATTTATTGGATAATGATGTACTCAAAAAAGAAAAATGAACCATATTTATTATACTTACATTTACGACTATTTACCAGATGTGGCAGCGTGGTTGAAAACGTTGCGACTTCACAAATACAGTTACTTATTTGCGACGTTGAGTTACGAGGAGATGCTTGAACTCACAGAAGAGAGATTGGCCGAACAGGGTGTGACAAAGGGCGCTAGACACAAGCTGGCACTATCTATTGCCAAGCTACAACAACGTCACCCGACTCTGTTAGCTTTGGAAAGAGATTTACTCCAACCAAATCGAGAGGGTAATCAACAGGCCTCATTTTCTCAGGGACAAGGTCTTGTGGCTAATGCTTTGGACGAGTTAAAAACTATTCTAGCTACTCCGATGAAACCAAGTCAAGAAAACGATCCCACAGATATTCCTACACAGTTTACAAAAGTGATGGGAAAACGTGAGTAAATCATTTCATGACAATCAGTCCTAGTTACCATGAAATTCAAATAACAATCCAAGAATTCTTGTCTACCAGCTTATCTATTTAATCACTTCTACTTTATTGCAGTCTGCAGTCGTTTGGCTTTGGACAGTGTGGACGAGGGAGTTTTACTAAGCTGTGTAACTGTTCTGGAAAAAGTATTGCAGCATGATTGTTTCACTCCTAATCAAAAAGAGAAGATTCAACAGTGGCGTAGTAGACTCGGGAATCCAAGACCTACCCCAAAGTGAGTATGAGCCTAAAAGAATGCGGCTTTTATATGAAGAAGATAATAGGAATACTAATTTGGATAGAATTTCTAATCATAATAAATATTGATGGTTTTTTTTAACTATTTAACAGATGGCAGCATAGTTATGGGTACAATAATCGAAGATATTGTAGCCCACCTCAGCATAATTCGCACAGTAGAAAACCGAGTCTAAATTTGGGCCACATAAACAATGGTCATCCACACAGCAGTTCGTTTACATTGAGTCCGCATAGAAACAGCATTTCGACTCCATATCTTCAGAACAATCAGAGTCAGAGTCTCACTCAGAATCAGAACAGTTTACATCCACTACATGTTACTGAGAAAAGACCAAGTTTGCAGGAAACTAGTTTAGAGGTGAGAATGAATTTTTTCGAAAATCGTTCGAACCATACATACATACATGATGAATTGATGTTTAAACGCCATTTTTCGTTCATCTTTTTCATAATTTTTATTATTACTTACAGCAGCTGCAAAGAAGCCTTCAGCGTACATACAGCGCGCCAAGAGACAATTTTCTTAGTCAATCAATGAGTTCGTCTGAAACAACAGATCCTGAAATAAATTCACGCCTTGAGTCTCTTTGCCTTCGAATGACGGAGCAAGCTATTGGTGGTTTTGGCGAGGCCTAGTCCTCAATAAATATCATCGCGAGAGTAGTAAGCCCATATATGATTCATTATTATATCGTAGATTTATTAGGTATTACAGTTTAATCTTTTTAACTAAAAAAGAAAAGCGAAAAGGTGAAAAAAAAGAAAAAAAAAAATCAAACTAAGGAAGATGCGGTGTCTTACTTTGATAGCTCATTTCATAAAATAATATTGAACCGACTGAACAAAATAATAGTTGTTAGTTTTTATTATCTAGTGAGCACGCACTGACGATGAGAGTACTGGCCGATTTAATATAATTGTATAAAAAAAAAAAAGCGAAAAAAAAAAACAAAACATAGGTGTCCGAACTTAGAGACATTGTTATTGAAATCGTATAAACAATCTTTTTTTTTTCTGCTTTACCTCGAATACAGTTTCGAATAAGAAACAAACGATTTCATTATAATTTGTAAATCATATTTTTATTACACAGTAATTGTATTATTTACGAATCGACAGAATTTGGCAAGCCAAATGCTATTAGAAAGATAGATTCTTTCCCTTACTATCTATTTACTATATATAGACATATATAATATCAATATATGTATATATATATATACACACACAGACACACACATGCAGGTACATACACAAACACTCGCACACATACACACATGCATATGCATACATACATATATTATATTAAACTTAATAAAATGAAAGGAAAAAATAAGATAAAAAAAAAAAAAATGAAAGAAAGAGAGAGAGAAAGAGAATTGTAAAATAATACAAAAATCAGCTGTGCGTTATATTGCAATATTGTTTTGTGTTATCCATTTCGGGAAATGGAATTCTTCTGATTTTAAGCGCTGATAAAGCATTAGGCAATTGCGTGATGCAATTCATTTTAATCAAACGGACTGATTTTTATTCTTATTATTTGTGTTTGTAGAATTTGATACTTTTCATGCCCGCGCCTATATATGTGCAAAGTCTCTTCTTTTTAGTCGGGCTGTTTGTAGATCGTAAGATACACATCGTGTTACGTACTTTTCAATCCTCCCCCTCCTCCCTTCCTCCCTTACTCCCTTCTTCCTAGCACCCTTTCACCCTTAAGATACACACAAATTTATATATCGATGAAACGAGACTGTAAAGCTAGATTGCTGGCATGCCTGAAATTGTGTTTTGTTGATTATTGTCGAAATTAGTATTTGTTGTAAAATTGCTTTTAATAACTTACTTATATAACAACAGATTAATTCATTTTATCTGGCATATATTTTTTCTTTTTTTGTTATTCAATAAATATTGTGTGAAATGAAGATTTAAAATTGGTACATTTTGTAGATTATTTTATGACAAATACTAATCAATTAATACAAGAGGGATGAATACTATTACTATTACTCTCTGACTATAGTGGAATAAGATAAATGCTTGAATAAATCTGATAGGTATGTGAAATAAATATGAAAGAAATTGAGAGATATGGATATAGATACTTTGCAGTCTAGCTTTTATGCTTGAAAATCTGTCGCTTCTTATTCTAAGTATAAATGTTATTCTGTTTAATTTTTTTTATATTTTTTTATTCTTAATTGTTTTCACCATCTTTTATCAATTATTGTCGAATAACGATTTGAAATAGACAGCTTTTGCGGTATCTTAATAATATTTTCGTGCAAAAAAAAAAAAGAAACAAGAACAACAACAAATCTACTAACGTTATTCTTAATTAATTAAATAAATAAATAATTAAATAATTAAATAAATAAATAAACAAATAAATAAATGATTAAATGAATAATTAATTAATTAAAATAAAAAAAAAAACAATGAAAGACTGACAATTTCACGCGTTTCGGTAGTTAAACATAAATGTAAAAAAAAAGAAGAAAAAAAAAATCAATTATGTCCCGATTACACGAGACTTCTCTTTCTGTAACGTCCTACGTACGCGTGAATGTAACAATTGGAAGACTGCGGAAGGGAAAAAACCTGTCAAAATAATTAAATGAATTAGAGAACGGTATTGAGTAAAGGAAGTAATTTTAGGATTTAGACTAATTGATTGAAACATTATATTCTATTATATTAATCAATGTAAGGTTACATGGTAATTGTTGGTATAGCTTTGTTAATGAAATAATAATTAGTATATCTTGTGCATGATTTACGTTATACACCCGCGTCATTCGTCTCATTATAATTATCTGTGGGCGATAAAAACTGACAAAAAAAAAAAAAAAAACGAAAGAAAAATAATAATAATATCTAACTGACTATCTGTATATGTACGCTCTTCAAAATTGACGTTGACATTACCTGGAACGTGCCTCTGAACAGGCTGCATTGAATGAACTTTTTTTTTTTACATTTCTTACACATATTAGTAGGTGAAAAAAATTAAAAAATAAATAAATAAATAATTTGACAAGTATGATATTGCCAATACCATTCTCACGTTAATATGACTGTCTTCGTTTGAGACTAGTGCACAAAGAAAATGAAAAACAAAAATCTAATAATGAAAACAAAAACAAAACGCAAACAAAGTAGACAAAAAAAAAAAAAAGTACAGAAGTACTACTAGGTACGTAGCGAATTGAATTTAGAATAATAATAATAATAATAATAATAATATTAATAATAACAATAATAATAATAATAATTTATAACGAAACGATAGCTAATATTGCTCAAAATTGACCACTGAGAAAGAATAGCTGAAAAATAATAAATAAATTAATTAATTAATTTGAAAAAAAAATTTTTTTCAAAATAGATAAATTTGTTTAATCGCTACGTACTAAAATTGAATGAATTGACCCATAGTAATATTTGATAATGGTAATTGGCAGAGCTATGCCGATCAATTTTCTTGGGTTTAAAGATTTAGCTTTTAAGTAAGAAATTTGAAAAGAGAAAAAATTAAAAAAATTAAAAATAAAGAAAATAAGGAATGTCCAATTCTACACCCAGTTTGTTTGTTTTGTTTGTTTTTCTTATCTTTTTTTTTATAAAAACAAAAAAAAATGAAAATGAAAAAATTTTTAATCATTATTATTTTAAATAAAATTGACGACACTTGACAGGCAGGCATATTAAATATTACGAGTTCTGAGATGATTCAAAGCTAGTCAAACGATAAGTTTCTATCAGCTAATTACATTTATTATAATCATATAATTGCAGTACATCATACATTTTTAATGAGACAAAAACAACTTGACTTGTACACCGATACATACAATACAATACACATACATACATACATATTATTATTATTATTATATGAATAAATCAACAGAATAGAGAAAAGAAAAATAATAAAAATAAAAAAAATAAAGACTGCTCCTTATGCTATTTCTGCAATTTATTATGTCATTATAATTAATCGAAATAATAATAATAAAATAAAAATGAAAAAAATAAAATAAAAAAAAATAACACACACTAATCTATAAAGGCAGGACCTAACTAAACAGAGAATGTGAGAGACTTTATTTGCAAAAAAGTATATGGAATGGTACCACACTGATTATTGGTCGCCTGTTGTCACTTAATATTGTAAATTTTATTATTATTATTAATATTATTATTATTATCATTATTATTATTATTAATAATGAACAGTCTTTGTTCAACGTCGGTAACTGAGAGTCAGATTAACGCGCAACTAGAGAAAATAAATAAATGAATAGATGAATAAATAATCGCGTATATTATTATATTGATCATTAGATCGTAGATATTCACGAAAAGAGTTTTATTATCAGTTGTTCAGCTGCCTAAAGAAAAGGAAAAAAAAAAAACTAGCTATATAGGATTTATAATGTAATTTTCTCTTGTTTCCGACGTTGTTCTCAATGATTTACATACTGATGGCGACCATTATTATATTGAAATGAATTATATATACATACATATAAAAAAAAAAAAAATTAAAATGAAAATAAAAAATGGAAAAAAAAAATAAATAAAAAGTAAAAAAAAATAAAAAACATATATATATATATACACATAAGTCGTACTTTGGAACATGGCGTTTTCGACCGGACATTTGTTACATAGATTTTATTTTCAGTCAAAATGTAGTAGGATCCTGCTTTATATTGATCGAATCTTGTCAACTATAATATACCTATGTATACAAAAAACAAAAAAAATCTTTTTTTATTGGACAAATAATATGCATGGGTTATATATATATATATATATACTAATATGCCTAGCAAATGAACCCGTCGTAAACGCTTTTTTTTTTTTTTTCTTTTACTCTCGCAAATTTAGCCACGTAAGATTGACAACTTGTAAAAAATGCAATTTTTGTACTGCTAACAAAAAAGTTGATATAGTCGAAGGTAAACAGAAGTTGTATAACGTGAAAGAACATTTTTCAATAATAAAAAAAAAAAAGAAAAAAAAAAAGTTTTTCATATGCAATAAAAACGATAGATTTCACTTCTACATCTTTAAAAAATTAAAAAAAAAAACCATTCTTTATCCTAATCCATTCTCACATTTATCTGTTTTTATTAAAATATGAAAAGTGCATTATTCAAGCTCATTCTCAGTTCGGAAATGATATTCAATCGGTAATAACATATCGTACAGCGTTTTATCATGAATTATTAATGAACATTTTCTAAATTAAGTTATCCTGCAATTTATTATTTATTAATATCCGTAATCGTATTCCTGCTCGTAGTGGTCGTAATAGGCGGATGGTTCTTCAATATGGTCGATATTATTCGAAGTATATGCTTCTGTAAATATACAACGTATCAAATTAAATGTCATCCCTAATTATTCTTAGTTATATTTTCTCATCAAATTTCTTCTGAATCGAAATAGAAAAAAAAGGCAATTTAATGCCTTTGCATCTGCTTACCAGCATCGTCAGATACAAAGAAATGATTTTCACTATCATTCTCGATGAAATATGGTACTTCTCTTACCGAAGAAACTTCGTACTGCAGTTCTAGATGGCAAAAAATAAAAAGAAAGAAATAATTCACCGTAATAAATTGCTATATTATTTTTATTTATTTTTCTCCGTTTACGTCATGCGAGTAAATCATAATTATAAGTTCGCTACGACGTTTTGCAAACTTGCACAATTATTATACCCTCATACACTCGCCAATAGTATTGCAGTACTTTTCTTACCGTGATCCTTGTACTCGGGGTAACGGTAGTGATGCGAAGTTTGAGATTTTTGTGGGACATGAGAAATTGTTCCGTGATTTTTTATATCAACATTTTGATAACTCGTGGCACCGTGGCCGTGGTGTACAGTTCGTAAATTCGGAAAATTATGGTGTGTCAGGGTGTCAAAACTTCGGGGAATCCTACCGGCATTCGATAGCGTAACAACCGTCATAAACAACTAGAAGGGAATCAACATAAACATAATTATTCCCACATTCTATTATCTCTAATTTTCATTTATTGCTAACTTGCAGCTTGTACCAAGATTCGCGAATGAACGTGCATTTTTTTTTATCCCATCGAGATTCTAAATCGTGTATTATCCTCATTATACACTCTTTGATCCATTTGGCATTGCAATGTTATATTTTATTCATTTTCAGACTAAGAGATCGAAACTAATGAATACAGGGTACAGGTGAGCTACTAAAGGTAAAAGACTACCTTGTGCAATGTAAGATATCGGCAGTTTATAGTAATGCTAATCGATGGCCTTGTTGCTCATGACAATTTCCACTTATTAGCCCAGAGAACGTAATTCTTACAGGTAAATGGAGCAATTTTGAGTATAACACACGGATTAAGAGTTTCAACGACGTGATAAAACCATCCGTATCTCTAAGGTGCACTGAATAGTTGATAAGGGTTTAATTAATGAAACTGGAGTAAATCACTCACTAAAAACTTCATATTGATGGTGTAATTCGTCGTCCACATTATGCGAAGTACTAGTGTGTTTTTTCTACTGAGCAAAATATTCCTATAACACCTCGTTTTATATACCTTGTTTGTTAGCATAAATTTCGTAAGGACATGGGAACTTGGGCCACGGTGCTATTATTTACGTCATAAAATGTAGCTACTTTATCAGCAGGTCTATGGGAAACTTCGCGTTTAATGGCTCTTGCAAAATTTTCTCTCAAATTATAAGAGCACTTGGCCCAGAACCCTTCGCTTGCCAACACTCATTAAATTCGGAGAAATTCTACGTAATCCAAAGAGCTGATTGATTTTTCTATTTTTGGGTAAAGTTATTGTGTTTTCTCCTAAAGAATTTTGATTTACTTAAATCGGCAGATCCTTCATGTTTTAATTACTGTATAAGTTATAAATGAAAGTAGGTATAATATAGAGTCGAATGTGCAAAAGAAAATATCCTAGATCGTTCTCAATGCGAGCACAGGGAATAAATATAAATTATTTAACTCTATTCGGTTCTTGGTGTGTCAGTCATCGTATTTTAATTCAATTCTCATGAACAATTATAGAAACTTTCGTAAGATTTCCGCGAGAATTTAGCGGATAAATTCAAGTCTTGAGAAAGTTTACTTCGCGTGTATCATTTAAGTATAACGTATGGATACTCTGTTCTACAGTTGGATATTACCTGTGCCAATTTTACGCAATAATTTTATCACGCGTGAAATCTTGGTAGTGTATAAATTTCATATTTACATATTCTGAATCTTGACCTATTTTAATGATACTATTCATGTCAGGAAATATATGGGATGAATGATACTCAATACACACGTTGAAAAACATTTTTATTCCTCCCTTATATCGTCACAATAAAAATCTTTAAAAACAGTGAAATTTGAATAATTTCATTAGTCAGACGAAACTTTTTTCTTGAAAAACTATCATCGATCATTAACGGCGTAAATGTGTATTTATTTAGGTATAGCATAAAGCTCATAAAGTAAAACTGTGAATTATTACAAAACTTATATAAGCAAGAATAAAATATAGGCCGATTGCCGCGAACTGTTAGAATTTATATGTTCACGCAAACGAAATTAGAGCCAGATATTATTTATGGCAAGGTATGATCGGTGACTGATAATCATGTCCATGGTAGATCATTGGTGGTGCAACGGAGTGGTGAGCATTGCCATATATGATTGGTTGCTGGTAATGAATCACCGGGCTTTTTGCAATCGGCTGCTGAATTTTTGGCGCATGATGAACTATCGGATGTTGCACAATTTCAGGCTGATGACTTTTTTGTGTAAAATAATATAGTGGCTGTTGCACTACTGGCTGATGTATTTTTTGCGCAAAATGAACCATCGGCTGTTGCACTAATGGCTGATGTATTTTTTGCTCAAAATGAAACATCGGTTGGTGCACTTGTGGCTGATGATACTGGGGTGCGTATTGAAAGATCGGTTGGTGTACATTCTGTAGAATAGGTTGCGGTGCTTTAACGTAGGAGATTTGGGGCTGATGAATTTTTTCATAGACAGGTTCAGGTGCTGATGAAATTTTGATAATTGATGGCTGCGGTTTCTTGTAAATAACTTTTGTAGTAGGGTATTCATAATGATTTACACGAGGAGGATGTATAGAGATCGGTTTAGGTTGAATCACAGGTTTCGGGTAGTAAGAAACCGGTTGAAAAAATTGCTTCGCATAATAGGGCTGCGGCGTTTCCATCACAGGTTTTTCAATTACCTTTGCTGGGGCCGGACCATGTTCGCAAGGTATCTCTTTGACGTATGTCTTGAGAGGCTGAATCGTTTGAATCGGTTGAACATGCTGGATCGGTTTCACATAATGAGGAATTAATTTCTGAACATTATCATAGGAAACTGCTGGCACCACAGGTTTTACGTAAGAAACTGGTTGTTCCTTAACAAATGGCACGTAAGTTGGCTGTTGAACGTAGTGAACATATGGTTTAGCGATGGGTTGGACGTTATGAACATCATGATGTATCGCAGGTGTCTGAATTGTTTGGTAGATAATTTTCGGTACCACCGGTTTTTGGTATCCAATTAATTCTACCTTTGGTATGTGATGATAACTTGGTATCACGAGTGGTTTTTGATACGCTGGGGCTCCGTAGTGTCCAGAGAGACTAGCAGAATGCGAAAGGGATAGTTGTGGGCACGGTGTTCCTGCAGGATGAAAATCATGACGTTTTGACTTCGCGGCGAGTCCTCCCACGTCGTTTGTCATCATCTCCATCATCGCCGTGACAGGTGTGTCCATCGGTAAAGCTTGGGTGACAGATGTATCGAAGAATACCCCGGAAAGCCCCAGGAGGCACATGATCTATTGCGAATCAAACAAAACGCAGGTGGACTGGACATTTTTCACAGACATCCATAAAAGGATCAAATCCGAGTACAGAAAACTGTAGGATTTTATTTGAAGTTGAGTAGGTTTCTTAAAAAAATGAATAGGGAAATTGCTATGAAGAGCTTTTGACAATGTTCATCAAATAAGCATCCCTTCGCGACTGAAAGCATTTCTTAGCTGTCGTAAAGGACCAGAATAATCCTTCTGAACCGAAAATCTTTTTGTTTGTAAAGAATAATTATGAATTTGAAAAAAAATCTGTTTTAAAATCATTTGATACAGAGAATAATTAAAAATTCTTTCAGGTATACCTCAACATTTTCTCAATCATTTTCGTTTTGAAAATTAAAATATTTGGGGCAAATGTTTGAAAAATATTCGCTCTTACCAGGAGTCTAAACATGGCTGTGAAATCGAATGAAAACTTGGAACGATGGTTCGAAAGATAGACGGAGAATGATACTAGGTACGAGAGATACGTGACTCGGTGTTTTATAAACTTCTGTGTCAGTTAACAGGCGTGGTACAAATGGAATGAAATCTAATGGAATTCCCTTATCCAGCGCAAAAAGTTGCCCCAAGATCTGACGCAAGACGCACATGCTAGGCAAGTTGTTGGTATTTCCTGAACACGATTTAAATACTGGTCCAACCCATATAAATTTCTCAGTTTCACATTCAGAGTGTCTAAAGCGATGGAGCCATTCATCACGACTCAAAAAAGAAAGAATTGTAATTCCAAAGCGTCGTTTCAAGCTGTACTAATATTTCTTAGGAGAATTATTCGGTTAATTATTGTGAGTAAATGGCAGAGAATTATAACAATCATCCACCAGTTATACTGGGTAAAATGTCAGTCCATATAGAATGTAAGCAATCGTATAAAAAAAATTATTTATTCTAAAGAAATAACAAGTAACAATGTTAACAAAAACAGTATATACAATCTGAGCATTAATTGTAATTCGAGGATCGGATACCACGAGATTAGGTTTTTTTTTTTTTTGGCAATTAGCATCGATCGTTGAATTTTAATCTATTAACATAGATCAGTGCTTCCAGCCTCCATGTCCTTTGCTCTGGTGATGAAAGACGTGTTTGTAAACTGGCACGTGCACGGGGTAGGGTTTTGGTATTGGTACTGGGAAATGTTTTTCCACAGTAACAGGATAAGGCCTTTCAACTATGTAAGGAACCTGCGAAAAAAAGTAACTCATTACCTATAAAATTAACAAATTATCAATTGAATTAAATTACGCGTCATCGTCAGCTCGTTCGTCTGACCATATCTCTTCCATTACTACTTATGTTTGATCACAAATATAGGGACATACACTATCACTTAGCACAAGCTCTACTAGTTTTGGCACTCATGCTGATGTTTGTAATCGAATAGTCTCTGATTACTTCAGAATTGAACAAGAAGATAATAGCAAAATGTAATCAATTTTTTATTTTTTTTTTCATTCAAGAAAGGCTTACCTTCGTCTCTACAACGTAAGGCTCCAGTTTTTCTACTGGAATTTCAACGTGTTTGATAACTTCGACCGGAACTGGATGTGGAACCGGAACTTGAACTGCATAGGGTTGTGGAACCGGCACTTTGATATGCTGAGGAACAGCTACTGGTACCGGATGTGGTATTGGTATAGCGTATTTTTTGTATATTGGTATGTGGACGGGCTTCGAAGTCTCGTGATAAGTTGTGCCACCATGCTCTTCTTCACCATAGTGGCCAGCTGAAGCCACTGTGAATACGGCCGCCAAAATCTATAAAATAAATTCAAAAAAATTGATGATCTTCCGCCTTTTGGTTTAATTCGTTTTTTTTTTTTTTTTCTACCAGAGGATTTGGCCTGAATTTATTTCGAGCTTTGAAGTGTGTTTGATTACTTACAAAAATCTTCATGGTCCTGATACTGGATTAAGTAAAATATGAGAAAATCACACGAGGAACCTTATTGCACTTCGCCTCAGTCCGCGATGCTTTGACGCTTTCAAAGTCACGGCCATCATTTATATACTGCCGCGACTTTCTCCCTTCTCTCAGAGGCGGCTGTTACTATGATTTCATTCTGATAACTTATGGGGATAGGATAAATAGACTCACAACATTCAAGTGTGAGTATGGGTTCATGCGTAACTGCTCCCATACTTCATTAGTCTAATTGGATAAATTTTCAGCTACTTTAAAAAATATTAAGCAAATATATATTTCAGGAGAAAATGATCATTTTGCACGCAGAATACATGTGAAGATAATTTTCATTTTTTCTGTTTCAGTATCTTGGTTTATTCTGAAATAATGTTTATTCATTGCTTAACGCCAACAGTCAAATTTGAGTTTGTGTATTTGCATATTTTGCTTTTGAACACACAAAGAGGCACCAATGAAACAGTCGTTCTACAAATATTAGCTAAAGATTTATCGATTGTAGAAATCGGTGGCTGAAATTTATTCGACGTGTATAAATCATGCTTCGTGTTTTCTTCAAAAATTTGATAAATCTCATTGCAGAGTCGCTAAATTTTTGGATGTACCATAAAATCCAGTGAGTGTAATGAAATTTTGTCATTCTGTTAGCGAAAATTTGCATCGGAATTACAGCGTCGGGAATTTATATCATTTTCGAAAAATCCTATACGGTGAAATTGAAAATAATCAATTGCGTGAAAAGTCGACCGTAGATAGCGAAAAGTACTATTCTATTTCACAAATCTTGCGCAACTGTTACTGTTACGAATATTAAAAAAAAAAAAACAATGACTTTTATGGATAATCTTTTATACTCTGACAGAGGAATCCTGAAGCAGGTAGTGAGCAAATAGAATGTTGTGCTAAAACAGGATTCGATCGAGTTAGGAAAGAATAATTAAAGTAAAGTTAGCAAGTAACGTTCACCACTCCTGGGGCGTTCCTCTCGATCGAAGACCCCTTCCAAAATAAACCACGAGACTTAAGATCAAAGTAAAGAGGCTGGAGTGAAAGTGCATTCAAGTAAAAGTAGTTCTGCACGCTATCGAGGTAGTGGATACATAATATACAGGTATCTAAGTACTACGTATGTGCTTTAACTCGTTACGGTAAATCGAAATCCAGTTCAACTCGGACTTTGGGATTCAGTTCCTGAACAATCCCTTCTGCTCGTTTATTCTCTTTCATCATTCTACGCATTCAACTATCGATATTATATCTCTAAAATACAAAATTGATGATAATCAACATTCGTGATAGGGATAAATAATTGCGATCAGTCTTTGATATAAACTAATTCCAATGAAACGTAACTTACTTTTGTTGTACAGAACTTTCACGATGTCTGATGTTGCACGAAGGATTTATAGACAAAGAACTCAAAGTTCAACCATACATATATGATTAATTTTTGTTGTTGTTTTTTTTTTTTATTTTTTTTTATTAGAAATCATTCGTGTAGGTAAATATCAAACACTTATACAAAAATTCATAAGAAAATAGTCAACAATATATAAAATAACAGAAACAAATTTTTTCCTATTTACAGATACTTAGTTATCATATAATTACTACTAGCTGGGTAATGTGGCTGATGCTTGGGTTGCTCCAACGTCGATGTTATAGATAAATGATCGTTGCTTAGTCAAGAAAATAATATTCTCACGATGATATCGTTAAAATATATGTACCTCGAATTATTATCCTCGAATTTCTATTTGCAAAGAATTCGAGTAGGTATGTTACATACGTCCTGGTAGTTGAATTAATTTAGAAAGCCTCGTTACAGTTTTCTGGATATTGTATCCCTCGGTTGATGGCGTTGGTTTGAGGGTACGTAATTATTTCCCCAGCTAAGTCAGGGCGAAATACTTTTAGTGCCAACCTTTACCGTGTCCTCCGGATGAAGTGTGATGAAAAACGTGCTTGTAAACTGGTACGTGCACTGGGTATGGCTTTGCAATTGGCACAGGGAATCTCTTCTCGACGTAGACGGGGTAGGGCTTTTCAACGACGAACGGTACCTGAACAAGAGTAAAATATTATCAGACACGAACATCAAAAAATTGAAACTTTTCAACAACTCAAATATTTCCCTTGAAATAAGGATCATAAAATTTAGTCAATTAGTTCTTCATCAGGTTTCAGTAAGTCAAGTTGCCTGTTCGCCAGGCGTCAATAAGTATCCTCAAGTTGTTTTGCAATGATGATGCAGAGGAACAATATGATCGATTTTATAAATGAAAAATATTAAACTCACGTGTTTCTCGACTGTGTATGGCTCCGGTTTCTCAACAGGGATTTCAATGTGTTTGATCACTTCCACAGGGTAGGGTTGCGGAATCTGAACCTGAACATTGTACGGTTGAGGAATCGGGATCTTGATTTCCTGATGAACTGGTACTGGCACGGGGTGAGGAATCGGTATAGCTAAAGAAAAATTAGAACAGAAATGATGAGTCAAATGAATCTAATTAGCGGACCAATGCATTCGCATGTAATCGCTTAGCAGTGTTAAATAGAAAGGTGTCATTTATAATGAATAATCGGCTAATGAATACATTTTGATTTCTTTCTTTTTTCCCTCATCGCAGATGGGTACCTGCAGGCATAGGTACTTACCATACTTTTTGTAGATTGGAATATGCACAGTTTTCGTCTTTTCTTCATAGGTTGATTTTCCATGATCTTCATCATATCCACCGGCGTTGGCCACCGTGGCTAAGGCCACAAGACCCAGAGCAAAGATCTGTAATATAATTTCTTGCTGTCAAAATATTGTCTAGTAAAATTATTTGATAATTATTCTAATTGGTATCGTTATATTTAACTATCAGAAAAATAATTTCATTAATGAATGAAACCGTAATGTAGTTTTTCGATTTAACTAGAATTAAACATATTTCAATGTAGACCTGGGCTTACAATTTTGTTCATGTTTGTAATGTACGGGGGATGTGCTGACGCAAGGATTCAAATGTTGAATGTCGTTTGGGGGCGAAGTTTCAGCTTATATACTTGGATCGAATCTACTACCTTTCACTAAAAGCCTAGCACACTCTGTACACTCCTTTTCCGTTCTACGACACGTAACTTGTGGGGAATGGAATATACATTTACTCGAATGTCCAAGACTCTATCATAGCCATAGGTATAGCTACATAGTCAACGATATGAAAGGAAGTCCATTGTGAGCAGAGAACTGTATACTTTTATTTCGTATAAACAATTTGCTGAGTGCAAAACATTTGAAACTTTTGTAGTTTTATTAAATTCCTCTAAAAGACCTGTAAAACAAATCATGTCGCTCAAAGTTCGTTACATTCGGATATCAATATTGTTATACGAGGTGAAAATCCAGGAACTCAAGATCGCTTTTTTTTTTCATTTTTCAAGTCTCTCATTTCTCGCTTTTACTGCGTAAGCCTTAGATCGCCTTTCTCGATGACAAAAACGAAAAACACAATACGATTGAATAGAAACAAAAATGCAAAAAACTCACATTTAATGTACACATATACTCACCACATTATGCTCGCCTCTCGATTGCTTGGTGGTAAGAAATATGCCTGCGGCAACTGTTACGCCTATATCGGAAGTGATTTGTTCAGTTTAACTCGTATGTATTATCGATTCGCCCTTAAACTCGTATTTATTTCTAAGAAATCGGATCTAAACGAGTAAATTGATGTTACCTAACGAAAAGTAGATTTTTATACCTGTACCAAAAGAAGCGCAGTCGCTCAAGCTTGTATATTACATAGATCCCATGATAAAAAGACCGAAAGTGTCCAGATGAAATATTATTTCGTTCGCGTAATGATCTTACGCAGCTTCTGCGGTGTCTAGGGTTCTAAAAATAATAATACGCGGTAGGAAATCGCGCATGATTTTCACAGTTTTATCACTTCTTTATTTATGAAGTAGCTATACATCTCAGAGGAGAAACCATACTGCAATTATACTTTTACCGAATGTCTTTGTACTTTCATCCTTCTCGTTAATTAAACCCAAATCTCTATTCACTTCTAATGTTTTATAGATTCAGCTTGGATCTATTTTAAAATTTAAAATTTTAAAGCATAGGAAATTTGCAATGTTGAGTTGCTGAATGATCGGTCACGCTTCTTGAACTTCTTTTCCTTCCGTCTGTCTTGTATCAGCTGTCTTGTATTAGCACCTGGTAATAAGATAGCTTGGCTATTGTCTGAAAGGTTCGTTGTGCTGTGGATAGCACTTACACCTACGATTCCAAGGATAGGTGAAACTTCCTTAACGTTAGCTGCAAGTCGTTGTGGCTGATAGTAATTATAGTGTGTTTGCAATTTTACGGCAATGTATTACGGTGTCGATATCAATTCTATAGCGAATAAAAATGTCTAAATTAGCAATCGTAACCAGCAGAAATTTTAGAGCTAATTAACACAGTCGATTAGCCAAACTAAAGCAAGATACGGGTTGGATGATTCTTCGGGTCGTTGCATCTCTAAATTTTAAACTAATTACATCGGTACATGCTGCTGGCACTTGATCTGACTTCCGATATAATTTATCACACTTGTGATACCGCCGATATTAACTGGAGATAATGAAAATTAGTTCGAAGGTAGCCTAAGAAATTTGATTCAAGAAGGCATTTCAGATGCGTCAAATAATTCAATCCTTTCTTCCAAAAGAGCGTATAGCCAGTGTATAGCTTTGACTTTCGCTTCGAATCTTCCTGTTCGAACAGCGTGTCATAAAAGAACCGGTTATTGACACCTATGCAATTATTTATACTAACAATATATCATATGGTCGTTTGCTTTAATGAACTTTGACGTAATTGTCTTCCAATGTCCGTTATTATCTTTGCTGATATACATTATCTGTCCGATAACGATAAAATGTGAAAAACAATGATTTTCGGAGGATTATATTTCTTATGGTAAAACTATAGATTTTATTCCAATGAGAATCGAGTTATTGGGTCAAACTGTGACATATGATCAGTTACGCTCTGTTATCCTCGAGTGATTTATTTCTTTACGATACATATTGACAACGCCGTTGATCTCACCCTGGTAACACATCCGCGGATTGAAAAAGTCCAACTTTCTTTAGCGGTAAAACGTATTTTAAGTTTCGTCAAGTAGTGCATATTTAATTTTCATATTAAATTTAATGATGCGTGTTATCTGGACGAAATAACCAGACATGTAAGTTCGATACATGCGATTGATATCACATTCACAGATGAAAAAAAAAAAAAAAGGACGAGATGACCAGCCAACAATTTATTGTAACTCAGGTGCGTTGAACTCCGGTAGCGAATGTTCGCAGCAAATTATACTCCTACTTAATGTACATAAGTTTTTTTGCTCTGATGTGAAGTGTGAGACTGGAAATTGAACAATTTAGAATGTATTGCATCCATTTCACGAGCCTTTCTCTGGATTTTCTGCGATACAAACCGTGAACCTTGGCGAATCAACTTTATCAATATCCGCAAAAATTTAAGCTCATATGCAGACGGGGATTTTTAGGTAAACGACGGAAGGAACGTGCCACTTTTTTCAATACGAAAGATTATTGATTCACAGCTTGATCTGGGGTTTCCATTCCGATAGACGATACACGACATAACGATAATTGGATGAAAGCTTTTAATTATCTAGTAATCACCGTGGAAATATATGTAGATTCTGCATGAGTTCAAACACAGAGAATAATATGCAGCTTACATACATACAAATATACGATAGTCATACTTATATCTAAATCTATTATCTAAAACAGTAATTATAACGTGAGTATCAGTAAATAATTTTCAGTTCTCCTACAAGATTTTTGGGTCCATTTGTTCAATTTGTCATGTGTGCTTACAGATTTGTTTGTATTTGTAATGTGCTGATATATAAGTGCATTCCAATTTTCGATTTTAAATGTCGTTGGCTAGGGTGAAGACTTATAGCTCTTGAATGTTAATGAAATTCATTACCATTTACTAAAGGTCAGCACACTCATTCTCCGTTCATCGAATAGTCGAGCTGTTTCTGGGACTTATAGCTGATCATAAATCAATATTTTCTCTTTTGGGACAATTTTGTTTATTCTTTAAATTCGAGTTATCTGATCAACCTGCGACATATATGGTTAATTACGTTCTGTTATCCTCGAGTGAAGCATTTCTTCATGATTCACTTCAACGATGTCGCCGGGCTTCCCCCGGCAATACATTTGCGGATTAAGATTCCAACTTTCTTTAGCGGTAAAACGCATTGAAGTAATGCAAATTCATCTTGGATCTTAAATTTAACGATGCATATTATCCGGACGAAAGAACAAGATGACAAGTCAACAATTTATTATAACTTTAAGATCGTTGAATGTCGACAGCGAATGTAGCCAGCGAATTTTACTTCTAGATAATTTTTTTTCGCCTTGACGTGCAATGAGGGATTGAGAATTGATTAATTTAGAATGTATTGCTTCCACCTCGAGAACCTTTCTCTGGATTTCATTCGCGCCAGGCCTTGAACTTCGGCAAATTGATTTTAATAATCTCTGCAGAAATCTGTGCTTGAAATGCAGACGAAAATTTCAAGTGAAAGACCAAACAAATGTGTTACTTTTTTCGAGGAGGAAGGTTTCTGATTTACAGCTCAATCCAGGATTTCCTTATGCCAGCGGATACACAACGTAACGATAATCCGGGACAGGATAATTAATGCGTCTAGCGATTAACTTTGAAATACATATTTATTGTACACAAGTTCAAACATAACAAATAATATATGGGTTACTAAAATACAAATGTAATAAAAACTTATGGCTAAATTTATCATGAAACAGAATCTCGTAACAGAACAGAATTTACCGAAAACAGTAATTACAATTTGGCTAACAGTAAATAATTTTTAGCTGTCTATATGTTTTTGGGTCTATCTCTATTCGATACACAACAGAATCAGGATCCTTTTGAATACTCTTTCACTCAATGTCCCTTACTGCTGTGAACTATGGTTTTGTAGACAGGAATTTTGATGGGGAATCGCTTAATCACTGGTACTGGAATATGTTTGTAGACCTTGTAGGGCACAGGCTTTTCTACCTTGACAGGAATATATTTCTCCACTGGGGTTGGCACTTTCTTTTCAACCTTTGTCACCACATTTTTTATCACCTATAACGCAAGGACAAGAAACACGGTTGAAATTTTTTTTTTTTTTTCGAATTATGTACATCGAGACTAAAAAAAAAAAAGTTCAAAATCTTACCTCGTATGGCACAGGTTGGGCGACTGGAACTGCCACTGGATAGGGTTGAGGCACAGTTTGTATCACTGGATGGGGGACCTGGAATTCAACCGGCTTAACGACAGGAACTCCAATTTCCTTCACTACCGGAATTATGTCAAGTCCATGACCTCCATGACCTCCGTAACCCCCATGGCCTCCACCTCCAATACTAAATCCCGAATCCCAGCCTCCATGTCCGAAAGAAGTTCCAGATAGCTCAATTCCGTGACCACCACCCCCAAGAGATATTCCACCTGTGCATGATGTCATATGCGTTAAATAATTCATTCTCAAAAATTCTGAACTATTTCTCATTCCTCTGAAATTTTCACTCGTTTTAATGACTAAGGTAGGTCATATGTACATGCGGTAATTTTATCGAACAAAATCATATACTAGAACGATTAGAAAGTATATCGAAATACACCTCCATTATCCCAGCCACCGTGACCTCCGAGACTAGACTCGCCGAGAGAAATGGGTGGTAAATCATGTCCGTGACCTCCTAGGGAAATTTCCCCTAGGCTTAGACCACCGTGACCACCATGACCTCCGAAGTCCCAACCTGACCCTCGACACCAGCCAGCAATCCCCAGTAATATCACCTTCAAAATATATATCATGATTGGTAAATTACGATGAGGTATGTTACATGCTGTGCGTTTTTATTTCTAATTCACTCCTATATCATTATTTTTTTTTGACTTTTCGATTTTGTTTAAACAATCTGAATATTTCGAACTATACACTTCACTGGCCAGCACAAAAGCCGTTGCTATGATTCACGAAAACTGTAGGTATGAAAAAAAAACCATATTGGATAAGGGATGAAAAATATTGTGCAATTTCTTTATGTGTGTTTTCTTGTTTTCTGAGCTTACGAATCAGCTATATTATTATTTTTTCTTTCTTTTACGTACGATTCTGTTCATGGTTGTCAGTTTTGGGGAAGAGGCGAAGACCTCTGAGAGCTTGAGAGAAGTTTGAGGTAACTTAAACTACAAATCTCTTTCTAGGAGACTTATATACCTTGTGGTTGTTTATCCCACTACCCCGATGAAATACATACACATTCACTCGATCCTCGTGTTGTTTAGTTTATCGCATTTATAAAGGCTCAAACACCCGCTCAACAACGTTACGGTTGCAGTTCATGACTTACGTAATTGTTAGTTACACGGATTGCTAGAATTAGTTGACTTCCGCCTTTCATTCGCTAAACCCAACTGAGGCTATTGATATCTCAAATAATCGACATGTTTTAGTCAATTGTAAAACGGAACGTGTACTGCGACCCTCGTAAAATGAAATTACACTTTAGTCTAAACTGCAGTGCATGTCTTTACAATTAGTTAATCGGTCAATCGCGTATCTAATGCACTCTTACGTTGGAAATATGGGTGACAGAAGATTTTCTACTAATGATAATCACTGCTATGCTAAATTGGACTTAAATTATAGTTCCTTGCACTGTATTTTGCGGTTTGGCTTACCATATAATAATAGCCAGCCATATCGTAACTATAAATGTAGATGTCTGTTTCATTCACTATAATGTTTATAGTAAACTTGAAGTATATATTTTTTTGTTGTTCAACCCTGTGACTTCATGAAGATTGGCTTCATTCACGAATGGTGGAGGTATTCAATTTTTGATTTTATGGGGAATATTTTTATTAGCAGTAGTAAGTCAGTTGATAGGACACCAAGAAATGAAAGTAGATCAGCGCCTTTTTTCATAAAAATATTTTTGCTCTCTGACCTAAATATCGAATATTTATCTGACCTACTCAGCCGTTATAAAAATGGTGACCAAAGTCTGAAGTTACGATCAAAAAACCAGACGAGGATGTGGTTATTCCGCTCGGTCGAATCGCATGTCATTTATACGCTCTTTTTACTGTTATTTTTAAGTTCGTCGGTTCAAAATCTACCTACGCAAATTTTGGATTTTTTTTACAAATTTAACAACCGTGATCGGCACAAATTTGGCTAAGAATCTTCAATAGCTATATAAATTTGTTAATGGTTATCTATGATGTCAATCAGTCAAATCATATCAAAATTAGTCATTCATCATGCTGGTGAATCATTAGTGAGAGATGTTGTCAATTTCAAATTTGTAAACTCGATGTTTACGATCTATAATCGGTTGATTATTATTTTATTTTATTCTATTTTATCTGAATGCATAAATTATGGGTTCAGTTTGACATTCGTTAAGTATTCATCAGCATCGTCGATCGCTTTCGCTATCGTAATTAAAAAGATTTTAAGCCGTGACAATATCAATCCAGAGTCATAATTAAAGAAAGCATAGACATAATTGGGATGCTTACGTTCCCATTACTTTTCGCTCTGTGAAGAGAACTTACTGTTAGTTCAGGCGTTTTTTATTTCTACTTTTTTTACACTTACTCGTTCACTTTTATTTTGAACCGAGTCACCTGAGTGATTGACGGACACTAGTAATTCACTTTCGTTGGTCTTCTTCGGCCTGCTATGTAAATCATTGAAAAAGAGAAAGAAACGAAAAAAAATCAACTTGACTCAAATTTACTTTCACCCACAATAATTCAACTCGCAAAAAATCGTGTTACTAAAAACTCCTACTAGACATATTTATTGTGCCATTTCTCTCTTATAGAAGAAATTAATAAGCTTGGTATTTGTTCATAAGAGGATAATTATAAATTTATGGTCAAATTATCCGCTGGTCATTAGTTGTGTTAAAATGATCGTTTCCTGGGATAGAAAAATAAAATAAAACCTATATACTATTGCCTAGAGGTCGATATCTCTGGTATTTTAATTATTCAACTGCAGAATTAGTTGTTTTGCCATATCTCATATTCGCCATTTACACATTATATATATGCTCCTTTCTATTTTGAATCATTATGTATATTTTAAATAGTTACTCGCAATTATTCATCACGATTATTCCCCCGCTATTTTCCCAAAATTATCATAACTAGAATTTTTTTATTCATTCGATTAAATATACTCAGTCAACTAGATATGTATGACCGGACAAATAGCCGGCTAATTATTAAATGGCAATCACTCAGTGAAACGCTATGATATAAGAACGTAGTCGTCATGATACAAATCGGTAAAGGCACCATATACATAAATGCGGATTTATATATCTTTTCTGCAAAATAGCGAAGTAGATCTAAAGTCCATTTATTATAATTGATATAAACTTATATGGTCACTGTCACTGCCAGGACTATGGCGTGGGGACCGCATTGGAACGTAGGATGAATTATCCCAAGCAGAAAAAAACACTTTGGCACTTACCTTCAGAATAATGCCACTCCTCACGGGGTTAATGCACGCTCTCTACGATTTCGAATTCCGTTTTATTTTCTTTATAAATAGCCGTAAGCTGTTAGTCCTAGCGCATGAATTCAATGTTATAAAAATGAATGTAAACCGTGGAAAGAGGCTAGTAATCAGCCTTTGTTAGAAAATTAAAAAGGCTTACGTCCATTACAGATACGTGTAATTCTTTTTTGTTCCGATTGCTTAAATTCTAATTGCGGTGTGCTACCACTGAATGAGTGATTCTCAGTAATGATGCCAATCCACTTTCCATGTGGTTTTGTCTGTTTTTAATGAATACTATGGTGAAAGGTATCATTATAAGATATATTGCGTTTTGAAGTCTCTCTTGTTGGTTTATACAATAAGTAGAAATTTCTCTTGGTGCCGTGTTGATAATTGTCATCATTTTATTTCCTATACATTTTTCTATCAACTTTATGGAAATTCTGGGGGCTTATTCTGTAACTTCATAGCTGCGGAAATAACTGCAAAATAGCACTGAAATCATGAAAAACAATAGGCGGCTTCCAATGAGCTGCTTCTATTTCATGTTTTGTGCAGCTATTCTGCAGTTATGATAGCACCAGAGTTACAGAATCAACTCCCTGGTCATATTAAACCGATCATATTTTCCTTACAAAAGAGCTGAGCTTCTAATCATTGCAAAGTAGTAGTATTCTTCACGTGGGCAAATACGACTGATAATTTATTGCAGAACAAGTATAGGGAGGCAGAGAGTGCATAAATATAGACATTGGTAATTATGAAAAAAGTCATTTAATCAAAAACATGTAAAAAACACAAAAACGTAACAAAATTAGTATAATACTTAAGATATATACAAATCAACAAGTGTATAAAAACTTAACAACCAGAACAGATATCGACCACGGATTTTTGTTTGACTTCATCCGTCGTCTCTATAATAACGAATATAGGGTACAATCTCTGTATCCATCATTGATGAAGAGACTCGATTAAATCAGATCACACAACGTGCAGAAAATCGTAAGAAAAATTTTCAAGCATCTTATACGGTCTCTTCATCAATGAGAAAATTTAGTAGTGACCATGACCACCACCACCGCCGCCGCCGCTCTTTGCATGGTGATAAATGGTCTTGTAAACGGGGATCCTGATTGGGTAGGGTTTGAAAACCGGAACCGGAATGTGCTTTTCAATCCTGATTGGCACATGCTTTTCAACGGGTACTGGGATATGCTTTTCGACGGGATAAGGCACCTTCTTCTCAACTGGGACAGCGATCGTTTTAATTATCTGAATTGGCACCGGTTGAGCAATTGGCACTGCTACGGGATAAGGCTGAGGAACACCAACAGCAACTGGATGAGGAACGTTGATCTTGACTGGCTGAGCGACTGGCACACCTAGAAAACGATTCAAACGATGATCAAATTTAGAATGAAACATATGTATGAGCTTGCCAATTTCTCATTCTTCATTTTCATTAACAGAAGAATGATCGTTCAGGTCATCTTACCAATTTCCTTGTAGACTGGGACAGCCACGGGTCTTGTAACTTCAACGTGTTCTGAAACAGGGACGCTATGTACATAGCTGTCCCCACCACCTCCTATGGAAATTCCATGACCACCCTCGTCTCCTCCGTGTCCACCATATCCGCCTTGGTCACCTCCAAAGTTTTCAAAAGCTGCGTAATTTTGACCACCATCTCCAAAGCCTTCGTGACCACCGCTGGAACCAAATCCTTCATAACTTTGGCCTCCATGACCACTGTCCAGACTGCTGGATTCTAATTGACCACTGTGACCACTGGAACCTTCGTAGCCTCCGTGTCCACCTCCAAAATCGTAACCTCCGCTATCACCTCCAGAACTTGAACTCTCGTAACCAGTTCTTGCGGAAATTGATTGGTCATTGCTGCCAGCTGACAAAGCTTGAGCTTGGTATTGGGGCTGGTATTGATACTGGTTGTAAGATGGTTCCCAAGGTACAGCTGCCGCTAATGATAAGACGGATAAAAATACCTGAGGAGGAAATAATAATTTGGTGAAATTAATGCATACATAATGAGGAGAAAATTTTTGCAAGCGAAAGGAACTTGGGACATTTTGAAGATTTTGGTGCATCATCATTTATTATACTTACGATTCTGTTCATGGTTAAAGACTTGGGCTTTCTCTGAGCTCGAGGGCTGCTGTTGTGGTATGAGCCGCTTCTACGACTGATACAAATTCGATCATTTCTCGTCTTAATATACCGGGAAGCCTTTCACTGCCACAGAATTTATTTAGTCCGTCTTGTGTGCTTAAACAGTCGCTCTTAAGCGTGTGCAAATCTTTGTCAACAGATTAGCCGCTTCGCCTACCACAACGCTCGAAAAACTATCGACCAAACGAAAGAGATCCAAGAAGATAAATCGACCAGACAAATTCAATGCCGTGTAAAGAGAGCGCATTGCACTTATGGACAAAGTTTTGTTCGAACATCGCACCTTCGAGTCACTGTTAATGACAGTCAATACTTTCAACACTCGTACGTGTTTCATTCTTCGAGATGGACTCCCTTCTTACGCTGATATAATACCATATATCTGCATTAATTCAATAACGTGTGCTATTATCACTCCTACAATGTTACAGGAAATTAATTATAATTGCATATCATGCATGGAAATTTCTATGCCAGTAAAAAAAAAGTACAAAGGGATTTCTAGTGTAGAATCTTTTTACTCTTGTACCGTTGCTCGCCGTACAATAAGAGTCGAGTGACTGTATTTTTAACGACTTATTTCCTTGTACTTGCTGTTTCTGTTAGTTTTTAAGTTAATCAGCTAAACACATGTAGAATCAGAAAATCTGTCGATAGTTGTGAGTACCCATTGAAATTCAATTAGAAATTAAATGTCGTTTGTATCTATGCTATGATTTCATCAATTTTCATAAGCACTGAGGTCTTACAAATGTTCTCTGAACTGGTGATTTTTAAATAGAGTCAATTTCAAAGATTTTCTTTTATATTCATCTCTTCGTGTATGTAGTGCATCATATCTTTGCGGCTTATGAGTTGTACTCGTTACTACTCTTCTATATTTACAGTCAACTAAACATCATTTTAATCTGGATGCTAGTACTGAGCTATGTAGTCCGCCACGAGGAGAGAGCATGACGAGTTTTTTTTTTTTTTTTTCTTTTTTTTTTTCGCACAATCGTGATGATTAGTTTGACGCATCGTTAATTAAGAAACGGAAAACTGCCAAGGAAATGGAATAATTATTATACCGGAAGAATTTATTATCACACGATTCTAAGACATATCTCTCATTACAAAGATGATTGATCAAGTTCTTTGTAAGGAAAAAAAAATCTGCTACCAATTCCTACATTTTTATCACCTATTGGCTGCATTCCATTACGAGGTGAGCAATATTCAGGTAGGTGATTGTATAATTATATAAAAATTCATTATAACGTCAACCTGTTGAATTTTCAGAAAAAAAACCCACTTATTACGGACTGTAAAAGAAGTGAGACTCAACGACAATAGTGGTCTTGAATTGAAAAGCGGAGAGGCCAATGAAGAAATTGATTGGTTATATACTTAAATTAACATTTTATTTTTTTAAACAAAAAGGTATAACAATATTTACAAATAACGTAGCTTAACACATATAGGTATAATATCTCATACGTTCAAATAACACAACAGATCTCATGATTCATAACAATTTAACATCTTCATGGATTGGCAACAATATGGCGTCAGACACGTGAATAAAAAAAAAAAAAAAACACGTGAATAATAGCGGATAATCATTTCATTGAGCTTTGGTGTTTGGGATTGTCGAACTAAGTACCTAAATGGATTTTCAATGGAAAAAAAAAACTACTCAGGAGAACCGCTCAATTCTCAAAGAGCTATGAATTGGTGACAAAGTAAAAAAACAATATGAAGAACTCGAAGATTTCTTAAATCGTGATCAATGACTCCAGCCGTGACTCTTCACACGATGAAAGATGTGCTTGTAGACTGGTACATGTATAGGGTAAGGCTTGTCTACTGGTACGGGAATATGTTTCTCGATTGTGAATGGAACCGCCTTCTCGACAGGCACAGGGATAATCTTTTCCACTGGGTAGGGAATTCTCTTTTCAACGGGTACAGCGATTGTCTTTATTACTGGGATAGCAACCGGATGTGCGACAGGCACATGAACTGGATAGGGTTGCGGTACTCCGACAGCAATGGGATGAGGAACAGCTATTGCGACCGGATGGGCGACGGGAATACCTGAAAAAAAAATCGAAGAAATGAAATGAAATAAAATTCGAACTTTCACTTTCTTACAGCTTCGTGAAAATGATCGCTATTGAAGAGAGAAGCATAGGAGATTAAAGAAATAAAAATCTTATAGCATGTTTCAACGCATGTGAATATCCTTACCAATCTGCTTGTAAACAGGAACTGGTACGGGTCTTGTAACTTCAATGTGCTGTCCCAGTGAAATCGTTTGTGCATGATGATGCTGAACTTGACCGCCGTCGTATCCATGATCCTCGTAGCCTCCTCCATACCCACCTCCATATCCACCTCCGTAACTCGATTGCGAATATCCTCCGTTTACTCCACCGTGTCCTCCTGCACTGTATCCTCCACTTTGACTCGGTTCGTATCCTCCTGAATAATCAGATGAATATCCACCCCCATGTCCACCTCCATTTCCACCCCCATATCCTCCTTCTTGACCTCCTCCATAGCTTTCTAAACCAGAGCTTCCATAGGATGTCAATTCTTGTTGTACATCTCCTTGGTTGTACTGTTGCCCGTGAAGATCGGAGGCTGAACCTCCGTGATCGATGATGTTACCGTAAGATGCCGGTGCTTCGATACTGTTAACGAATAATAATAATCATCATTAGAAACGAAAGATAACAGATCCTTGGAATTTTTATTTATAAGAGATACGGAGTCGCTTATGAATTTATTTCTTAACGTTAAGGATACGTATGTTACTTATGCATATTAATGGAGTAAAAGTATATGGAATTATCGATGTTGTAGCTAATTATTATCTTTCATAGTCGCAATATCTCACCCTTGCCAGCCTCCATTTGAATATTCACTGGCCAGACTGGTTGTGACTAAAAATAAAACTGCGACAACCTGAAACGACATATTGATGAATTATTTTTCAGGTTTGGTTGTAGTACGTGAATGAATACACGAATACGTAAAAGTTGATCGGATTCGATCGGATGATGATACGGTAACAAGGCTTGTAAGTAATTTGGGAATTCTGTTTAAGAAATCGTATCAATTTTCAAAAGCGTGTTAAGCTTGATTTATTTTAGAGATCAATTAACCGAAACACGATCTTTTGGAATTCGATTAAAAAAACGATTAAGTTGAGTTGACCGTGTCGCGAAATAAGGAGTGTTACAAAAAAGTTAAACAATTTAGATCAGCTTCCCTTTCGCCAGTCTCCTAGATCTCCTCTCTTAAATCTCTTAGTCTCCTTTCGCCAGTCGCTCGTTTTTTGAGCAAACTTAACGCGAAACCTAACTTCAACCATGATTCAAGATATAACAAATGTACTGGTATCAGTTTTACTTACAGGATTCATAATTTTCGTATTATTTGGAAATATTATTCCAGATGGGTTGCCGATGAGACACTACAGTCTGCTACCAATGAAGCGTGGTTTTTATAGCATAGCTTGATCCCCTCCAGATCGGATTTCCGCTCTGCGAAAACCGGACGCGTATACTATACCGAGTCGTGTATTTTATCGTCAAAGAATTGATTTTAATAAAAATTTGTACTTACTCGTACGCAATTTTGTCTTTTCGTCTTTTGCACCAAAGAATTATTGGCGAATTTTTCAGCTGAATTAAACAGTCGGTATTCTCATTTCTCCGCTATACGAGGTTCAGCCTTTCGATGATAATAATGTAAAGCAAAGCGGTGAACGTCGGACATTCAACGCTCGAAACGAAAGTGTTTTCCTTTTTAATCGTACTTTTATTTCCTATACTCGCCAACGCCTTGCTCTGCTTGCCTGGTGAAATGCAACAAGAATTACCGATCGTCTGTGGACTCGATGATCTGATTTGCACTTGATATATAATATTGATAATCATGATATTAATAATCATAGTCATTTCTGTTGGATACAGTTTATACTTTGTCGAAGTCAATAATTTATAAACTTTCTGTCTCATAATTCACTGAAACTTTTACACCGGGTCACCGTCAGTGCGAAATATTTATACGGAATAAATCAGATCTCTACTTTTGTAAAATATAAAAATATATCTATTCATTTCAGAAAGCGCTTATCCCACGTTTATTATATCTGATTTATTGAAAATTGATACAGTGGTTCCACAGTTTCTTCCCAAAAGTGACTATTAATGAATTCACCTGTACCTACGCGAGTAATAATTATGATAATTTGATCTCCGAACAGCCACCTCACGTTGTACGTTCTCATAAATCGATTTATACTTATAATACCTGTTTAATTTGTTGCTTGGATGGCCGAGGGTCGTGAAGAAGCTTAGATATTATAAATATCACGCGTCCATGTGTATGTTACTATAGAGTTTCAAGTACCTATCTCGATGAGTAATCCTGAGAAAGCTGTGCATCGAATTCAAGACACACGGCTCTGCTTATTGTATTTTATTTCTCATCAGAGCGAGATACGCGGTCATTCATTCAAGGAAAGACATATTCCTTGATCCACAACTGTTATTAGATGATGTTTATAGAAATAAGCCATATCTTGGATTATAAGAAAGGGAGAAAGACAGGATTCAAGTTACACTATTGACTGCTTTGTGCATTAGCTTTGCTTTGTAAACTTGATAGTAACTTCCGGCAAGTAACTTCCATTTGCGTCTATCTAGAAAGGAAATGTTATCGCAAAAAGTTGCAGATTCAGTTAGCGTTTTAAGGAAAAGTAATCATAAGTTGCATAAAGGAAACTGTTCTGTCTAACGCACTGGTTGCAGGTCGTATCAATCCGTGATTTTAATGGTAATGAAAGCCGTGTACCAGATCCTAGAAAAAATCTTTATCCCCTATTTCGAGTTAATTTTTTTCAAATTACACTCGATGATATCATTCGTCGGTTTTTCCATTCTAACAATACTAACAACAAATAATAATCATGGCTTAATACTTCGCTTTAAAATGTAAAAGTTATTACGATTTTACATAATGATGCAAACGATGATCCCTCTCAGCTTCTGAAATCGAAATTTGGAGATCCAACAGATTTGCAGTTCGTGTATTATCCAATAAGATGTTTAACGAACCGAAGCAAAAAGAGTTTGCGGTTTAGAGTCGATAACCGCATTTCAGTTATATGAATTCTTTCCATAAAAAATTGAATCTTTCATATTTATTTCATCTTTCAGTGTTCATCCTCATTTTTATCAGGTGCTGGGATTCATCAGAGGCATTCGATTATAAGTAAGGGACATATTGATTATATAATATTCCCTCAAATCGATACCTGCTTCGGTCTTATTGTCTCATACGAGTCCCTCCCGATTAACCGGACCTGAGGTAATGCGACAATTTGGAATTGTGTTAGAGACACGAATGTTATTAGAGAGGAGCGTAATTGTGAGATAAAGTTCTGGTCAGTGGCTATAGTGAGAGTACCGGATGGTCGGTGAACGTCTACGGATGAAAGGAAAGTATGTAAAAATTGTAGTCCGTGTAAAAAGATTAAAGGAGATCAAAAAACCGCAGATGAAAGTACCTACGTCTGTATCTCCAATATGGTTGCCATAAACAAGGGGCAAATTTATCTCCAGGTAATCAGAAGCCAGATTGATAACTTGGCACCTTTGTAGACGTGCGTCTTGACGTTAACTTACGACCATTAAATGCTCGATTAATCAAGTCTTTTTTATTGCAGAATGAGAGCCTGAAAGGTCGAGTTTTTTTAACAAGATCACCGTCTAAATTTCTTCCTCTATAAATATCACTTTACACTTTACTTTTGACGAATCTCTTTCACATTTCTAATTAAAGAAAAGATCAGTAACGAATAAGCATGAAGTGTTAATTTCTACTGAAGACAATGAATAGTCAGATAGAAAAAAAAAAAATCACTGTCAGTAAAAGCATGCGCATATTTTTTAGATCAAGATAAAAATGACAGTGTATAGGTGTGCAATTGGTCGATGACCTTAAGTGATTCTCGCGGCAATGTATTTCGCCGCTGAATGCTGATCGTTGTCGACTGGCCGTTATACTTTCACTGCAATTATCCACTGTTGTTAGAGCAATGTCATTACCTCACATTTCCTCCAGCCTTGACTGTGGCTGAGATCGGTCTTTTCAACTGTATCTCAGCTCGTTAATAATTGCAACGATTATTAGTTGAGATTACTGCAATTGCCGACCTTAACTGCATCCATATATAAAAAAAGCTCGGATTACTGTTTGCCTTTGATATTTTATTACCGTTCCTTGCCAGCATGACATATATTTCCGATATTAAATCGCCTATGAGTATAGGACATAAAATCGTAGTAGTACACTGTACGCACGAACAGGTAGTAGATGTAGGTTCAACTCATGCTGGTTAGTATATGATCAGTTGATTGATTGGTTTTAACCGGACGTGGCTATTGTAAAATATTCGTGAGGGGATTGAATCGAAAGTATTTTGTCATGATGATAAATTGGAGATTGATGGTTGGCTTCGGGCTTTAAATATCAGTGCGATTACATTCTGAGTTGCACTTTTTTATTTATTGCTTTTATATGTGTGTTGTCGGTACAAGATGTCAAAATGTTTTTACTGTTACTGTTACTGTCTTTTTGTTTTAATTTTGTATTCTGGTCCGGCTCGAGTCTACTTCTATAGGTTTCGTATGTTTAAAATGTAAATTACACGAAGCTCGTTGACAGGGAATCGTAGTTAGGTACTATCATTTGATCATTGATTATGAATGATACTAAGATTTGATAAAATGCAAACAATGTTTATTGGTAACGTTTAAAAATACATAAATCGATATAAGAATGACCAACAAAAAATACCACCACCTCTTAGCCTATGGGAAGTTACTACAATGATATAGATGCGTTATAGCAGTCTTGATGAATTTTGCTTCTTAACATTATCTAAGATTATATTATCAAATAATTATCTCATCCCCATGGAGGGTATGATGGCTTCTCTGCTGCTGCATGTTGTAATGCATTAGCGATGGCATTTTCCTTTGCTGCAATGATGTCTTTTTGCTGCAAAATATATATAAAGAAAAAGAAATTAGTTCTAACTATACCCATCAAACAATAATAAACATTTTTTATAGTTAATTGAAATTAAAAAAACTGACCCTGGCCTCCTCTTCACTCATAATAATTTGCTTATCAACGTCTTGCTTTCGCAATTCAGCCGCGGTTGCTGATGCTGTTCTTTGAATTGCTGCAGCTGCTGCTGTTTCTCTAGCTGCAGCAACTCTTTGGGCTGCTGCCACAGCATCCTTTAATGTCGCTAGTCTCTGCTGGGAAGCCACAAGCTGTCTGGCACTTGACCTAGCTTCGGCCTGAGCATTAGCTGAGATTTCCTCAGACCTGTAAGAATAATCGTATATGTCAAAAGTGGATTAACACTGAAGATTTGGAGTATATTGAAATCAGCAAGACTTTGGCATTTGATGAATAAAAGCATAACCAAGTCCGAAAAAGCTATTCACCTGTGTGCTGCTTCTCTGGCGTTAGCCTCTTTAGCTAGAGCAATTTTCTGTTGAAGAAGTGCAGTCTGCTTGGCTTCTGAGACTCTTTGCTGAGCCACGAGGACATTATGGCTAGCATCCTTGGCCTGTTGAATTGCCTGGACAACTTCTGGTGGATAGGCAATGCTAGGAGTTCCTGTGGGTCCTGCCAGGGCCTTTAAAATAAAAATTACGAAGTTATATCGTATCCAAAAACAGCATTTCAGTTACCAAAGTATATTCAACTTCAATCACGTACCTGAAGAGCAATATTGTGGGAAGCCTGCAATTGAATTTCTCCCAAAGCTACTTCCGGATTGCCCCATCCGCCACTGCTGTAGCCACTAGGTGCCCATCCGGATGCACCAAAGTTTGCAGCTCCTCCAAAAACGTCGTAACCAGGAACCCCGAAAATCGCGACCCCTCGCTTTTCCTTTTTCTTTGAATCCTCGAGGGATTTGGGGTTTTCCGTAACGGCGGTAGCCAATGCGGCGGATACGATAATCTGAATATTTTGGATTATGTATAACGGGTCTTTTTGCCTAATGGTTATTTTAAGAGTTCGTGTAATTTATGGTATTTGTTAAAACTTGTTAATATTAATAATGTATCGAATGAGTAGTACGATGTGCAAAATTACCAATAGAACAGTCTTCATCTTGCTGAAACCTTGGTGATGGCACTGGCAACTTTACTGGGAAGATCCGTCCTTTATATACCTTACGAAAGACGGGACAACGCCCACGGTTGTTAAGTTAATGACAGAATTAATTAAAACTATTAAAAGTTTTGAAAAAATCATCTATACTGAACAAATTATAGGCTTTGCTTCCCTAATGAAGATTGGGTGAAACCTTTCTCGTACATTCTCTGAAAGTGCAGTGCTTCGAAGACAGGCGGTGATTTAAGATCGTAAATCTTATCTTCCGAATTTTACTGGCAACATCTCAACAAACTGTATTATACGAGCCATTTTCGATTACCTAGATATCGTTTCCACAATTAACTGGACTATTTACCAATTGGATCAACATCGGCATTTCATAGGAAGTGATTTCACATATAATTAAGGCGAGAAAATAATTTGTTAAACAATTTTTCGAAAATAATGCTGCAGTATACTTTTTGAAAGATATTTTATTTGAAAAGGCATAATGTACAGTATAAAATAAAGGCAAAAACTTAACATATCTATATAAACGTATAATATACAACACGGCATCGTACGAGACTTACGAACGGGTTGAATTTCATTTTTTTTTTGGTTTCACAATACAGAAAATCCAATTGAAAACGGAATGCTTGAGCATATTTACGAATAGGACATTTGAAATTGCATCCGTTGCCATTGAGATCTCTGATTGTAAGATTATAGGTCAACTTGGTCGTGTCTTCCATTCCGTTGTAGATTAATTACCGTTGCTACGATCGGAATTAATTTTCTTCATACTTGCAATTATATACCGGTTAAATCCCGTGGAACCTTATCATTTCTCGATAAGAAGAAATTTCCTCTTCCAATAGCAGGCGCGTGAAAAGTAGACTTATGTTCAGGCAATGCTAGGGTTTTAACAAGAGTAGTTCCGTGCCCGTGAAAATCACTGGATTCAGGTGATTTCTTGTCGGACTTCCAGCTACTTCCACTCGTGTAAGAATAAGCGTCTCCATTCTCGTAGGCATTATCGTTCTTTGGGGATTTATACGACGACCTGCTCGCTTGTAAGTAAGAATCCATCTTCGGAGACTTCTTAACGGAAGAATAGGAGTCCCCAGTAGGGCTCTTCTTATATTTTGAATGGCCGGTGGAATCCGGAGATTTATAACCGAAGGATTCTTCGTGGACTACTTTAGGTGATTGACCCTTGTTGTAGGATCGGATGTTCGAACCGTAACCCTCGCTGTCCCTGTTCTTCGGAGCTTTTCCATACTTGTGCGAAGTGTGGCTGCTATACCTTTTGCTTTCTTCGGGATCTTCGTCATGGCTTTGTTGATAACCCTTTCTCCCTTTGTGTTTCGAAGATTTTGGGGACGAATCTGAGCTGGAGTAAGACTTGTGCGAAGAGGCGGCAGGCTCATCAATTTCCGGTACTTCTTTTATGTGGACGTATTCTAAAAGATAAAAGTTTTCATTGGTAATTAAGCTCGTTAGCAACCATTAGGTGATAGATCAGCGATTGGGTTGTAGATACCGAATTTATATGAAGAAAAAAACTTCACAAACTTACTTGTTATAGGAAGCTCTCTTTTATACGAGTCTTCAAATTCCTGTTCAAAATCTTTTCCATAAGTATTGTATGCCGAGGGTCGTCTTTGATGCTCTTCATCTTCTTCAGCTTCGTCTTGCCTCTCGTGCCTTTGACTTTCTTCACCCTCATCTTCGTACCTGCTTGGTCTAGCTTTGGGAGATCTATAATCAGCGTGATGAGTCGAGGAGTATCCATCATAGTCTTCATCCTCTTCGGCAGATGTTGTATGGCGATACCTGGAGGCTGGTCTTTCTTCTTCAGATTCTTCGTCCGAAGATGGCTTCGAGTATTTATGGAATTGTTCGTCGTATGATTTGAAAGGGAAACTCTTAGATGGTTTGAAGTCACTTTCCACATTGGACTCTTTGAAGTGCTTTCCACGTTGCGGTGCCTCATCCTCTACATCGTCTTGGTGACGTCCGTATTCCTTTTCGATAGCCTTGTAACCTGTAATAACAAAAAAAAAAACACATTGGTACATTCCTTCACTGCGACCTAATAAAAATCTGACGAAGATGAAAAGAAAAAAAAAGAAACATTTCAAGTACGTACCCTCGTCCACATCGTCCTCGTCGAAATCACGGGGAGGTGGCGAAGGCCTCTTCTTCTTATTAATCACCTCAACGTCATCTCGAATCTCTGCTACAGGCCTGGCGCTCAATGGGGGATGATGAACTATCGATGAAGTTGATAATGGCGCAGGTGCTGGTGGAAGGGCTGGTTTTCCAGTGAAATGGAGTTGAGGCTGAGTATTCAGGGGTTCGTATGACGGGGCTGGCTTTCCTTGGTTTTGATTGGGAGATGTATTGATCCTTGCACCCTTGTATTGTGGGAATTGAGGGCTGCCATTAGCGCTCCTAACAGGTAATACTTGAGGTTGATTAGATTGCACGGGATTCACAAATGGTAAAATATTTCCACCCGGGGTATTCAAGCCCTTTGCGAAATCAGCCAAAAAGCCAAATTCATTTTGGCCTTGGAAGGGTGTATTTGTCTCAAGCAGGAGAGGCTGGGAGTTGAATGATTGAGCAAAACCCGGAAAGTCTTCGGCGCTCTGAAGCTGAAGAACGGGAAGAGGAATCTTCTTTCCATTGAAGTCGACAGTGGCAGGGCCGAACCCATTGCTTTGAACATTGGGTACGAAGGTGGAAGCACTCTGATGATGTGGGGCGTAAGTCTGGGCAAATTCTGCGCCTTTTAGTCCCGGGAAATTGGTCTTCAGTGTATTCCGGTGAATCTGGGATGTCGCAGCGAAAATTGGACTCCCTTGCGAGTAGGGTGATCCTTGGCTCGAACTCGCTACTTGCTGATACGGATAAGAACCGGTGTTTGGAATAATGTATGACGAAGATTGATGATTGGGTGCGTACATGGCTTGCGATTTGTAGGAATTTTGTTGGTCATTCGGTAACTGAACGAAACTAGTTCCGTACTGTCCAGTGGGTAGCTTATCGTTGAAAATTTTCACAGGACTATTAGCACTGGCAAAGTTTGTGTAGTACGGAGTACTGATGGGACCGTTCTGAATCTGACCACTTTGACTGTTTTGTGTCTGAGCAGAACTCGTCAAGGGTTGTGCGTCCTGGAAACTCCCATAATTCAGAGATCCTTGAGTACCCGCGGACTGGCTTTGAGGGGTATAAAATGCCGAAAGGTCAGAGATTTGGCTCTCATCGGTACTTCCATAATTTTGAGGTGAATTCACATAGCTCTGACCATTATTTCCGAAACTTAGTGCGCTAGGTCCATAAGTTTGACCAACGTTCCCGTAACTTTCACCGACATTAGCGAAACTCAAGCTTGGGTATGGTGAAGCTTGCCGATACCCAGAGTTCTGATTGTTATACCCTGATGTTCTGACGTTATTCTGAGCAGGAGAATAAGACGAAGAACTGCTGCTAGTACGCTGTGGACTGTGCGACTCACTGTTCTGGTTCACGGCAGCGGCATTTGGACTTGGATTGGCAGATTTCGACTGGTAACCACCGTTGTTGGCCCATATGTTTGTGCCGATTTCAACAACTCCGCGTTTTGACTTAGGGGCAAGAGTCGCCTCTACAGAAGATGCCAATTTTGTCGCTGGTGTTGTCGTTGTTGAAGTTGTTGTAGTAGCTGGGATTGATGATACTGCAGCGTTTGATCCGGCTGATATCGTAGCCACAAGAAGCAGTGCTGTACTATAAATCTGTAAAAGATAAAAAATGTGAAATCAGTTTGGCCGTGAGAGAATTGAACAGATATTTTTCTAGATGCATGGAAATTAAAGGTCTCGATTTTTTCCGCGTTTTGAATCAGATGTTGTATAAAATTTGGAAATCACACGCACTACAGATCACTTATCATCAAGATCCCGGGATAGTAAACTGTAATTAGTTATTTGTAAATTAAATCGGTGATATTAAGGTATTGTGTATGTATTTTGTTCAATTGTTCAATTCATTAAGTATATTTTTTGGGGACCTACCAGTGTAGTACCCATTTTGGGATACCGATTGATTCAATCGTTCGATACAAACTGGCACTATTCGGTATCCCGCTCGCTTTTATATTCGAACACAACTGATGCGAATCGAGGGAACACTAGACACTTTTCTAAAATCTATAAAAACGATGACATAAAAAGTGCTGAACCTCCTTGTCTTGCACCGATGGATTACGGACGAGTTGCGGACATCATGCCAATCGGCCAGAATTGCCGATACTCTAAGGGGAGACAAGAGTCGCGGCGCCAGTTTGCACAAAAACCTCATTCTTCCATGACCAATGAAGATTACCTACCTGAAATACTTAGGAATTTGTATACAGGTATATTATATTATATATACATATATATATATATACGTAGCAATAATGACAAGAAACAATTTCATTTTTCACTTCTTTGATTTCTGCACGTTCGGAGCATGGATACCAATTGCATCTGACCTTTCAATCGATGAAATTTTGCGGCATTGGAAACTATTACCGCTAAAAACTGTAAATAGATTTTTATTTTGTGTGTGGGTTCGGTCTACCATGACATTACAATATACTATCTATTCTCAATCATCAAGTTCGACTTCTCTTCAGATTAAAATAGGCGTTCCAGCACAACCGACCGCACAATAACTTACGCTTTTTGTCGCCACATGTTTCCGACTACCTTCTCTTAAGAATGTAAACGTCATCGTTGAGACTTGTCAACACGATTATCCCTTGGCTATATCGTTATCGTAATTCTATTGTCAAATTATGAGCTCGTTTAACGCTCTCTCTTTTCATTATTATGTATTTTGACTCAGAATCAGAATATTTGATGGTTGATTTCGGTTGACACAGTGCTTTAAGATTAATATTTCTCAATAATGACGTACTGATAAGTTGAAGCAAAGAAAAGATTGCAAAACTTGAAATGCAATGCATTAATGCATAGTTAATTAATTGGATACTTATCTGAAAGTGATAGTGTACCTGCAATACGTGTGATTTCAGTTGGATCGTTGAAGGTTCCGGATGAAGCTAAAAGAAATGAAATAGTGTCTCACCTACTGTGGTAAGTACGAATTTTAAATTAAGAATTGTTTTAGTATTGTGGTCGCGAAGCAGTCATCCACTAAACCGCTGATTGTCAGTAACCGTAAATCTATTAAATGGCAAAATGTGGTATGTAAAGTCTTTTTCTCATGTCCGGTAACTGCAAGCTGCAGTTACGCTCGAAGAAAGTGAAAACTAATTACCAGCTTCCGGATGAAGCGCATTTGATGATTAAAACCATCATTTCTGCGATTAATTAAATTAAATTTTTCTTTTAATTTCGAGAAAATAAATTGTGAAAAGAAAGAGCAGGAGTGATAAGTCAGATTCACCTTTTTACTCAACTTCGACAAATACTGGTTATGCCTGATTGAAATATCTAGATTTCCTAACTTTTCACTTCTAACGAAATCAGTTTCTCCTCGACAATCGTTTGACAAAATTTATTGAGATACAATATTTGAATTTAAATTCATTAAAGGTATTCAGGGAAATAAGGTTTCTTATCAATGATCGAGACCTGAAGCTGTTGTCATTTTATTTTCATTTAATTTCTTATGTACAAAGTTTGATAATTTAACTCGTAACAAATTTCAGTCAAATAATCCATCAGGATCTCTTAATTCGAGCTTAAAACTATCTACGTATATTATATATGTATTTTGATTATTAAGGTAAAGATAGGGAGAATATAGGAAAATTAAAAAAAAATTATAGACATTAGTCCATTCGTATCTTATATTTGCAGTTATTTTGCAATTATTGCTATCACCAAATGAACGTGAACGTATAAAATTAGGAGCCATGTCCGAACGATGAACGTTATAATTATCCGTAAAAGCGTATAATGTTAATTTTTCGGACAGACATTCCTCCTATTCTCAAATATTTCTGCTCATTGGGTCACAATAGAGCATTTAAATTAAATCCATCCTGCTAATTTTCTTCAAGGTTTACGTGTAATCAATTGTACAATAAGAACGACTCATTGCAAAGAGATCTTGGCCTGGTGTAATGCCGAGAGTTACGAATGCATCAGCGAACAATATAGTTGCGAAGTGTTGTTTCTCAAATATTTGTTTTCATGACATAATTATGCCATTTTGCCAAGCTCACCTTGAATCACTAAATTTCTATCACGTCGATAATGACATAATATAATTCTTAAAATATGTATGCATATAATATATTATGTAAATTACTTAACATCTAAGCGCGACTTTGTTCAGTTTCTGTCGAATTCACGCTCGTCTCGAAATTTTTCTCCTCAACTAACCCTTTTGAGCTATTTTTAAAAGACTGAGTTTGATCAGTACGCTTATCGTTTTCCAATCGCTCCTGTATTCCCTCTTTCGATCTGAAATTACTCTGCGAGATTCCTGGTGGAAGACGTTTATTTTTTCGTAATAATCCCATAAGATTATGCATCCTAGGGTGATTGAAGTCGTAGGTATGAACGCCAGGTTTGTGGTAGTCGTCTATCAATGGACTAGATGTGGTGAGACTGGGATATTTCGAATGTGCTCGTATTCCAGAGTAAGAACTGTGGTCGTCAGTTTCATAATCTTGATTATCATGATCGAACGGTGGTTTGCCCTGCAGAAATTCGTACCTAGGAACATCGAAGGAAAAACTTTGATGCGCGATATTGCTCGCAGCTGATTCTACAACTCCTGTAGGAAGCTTTGAGGATCCACTATCCGGTCTGCTGAAAAATTTGATGCTTGAATTATCGGAGAAGGGCCTCTTATGTCCTGGTCTTCTTTTCGGAATATGCTCGTTGAATGGACTCTTCGAAATAAACGCGTTTGGCTTAGGAGGTGTGAGAAAATCATGGATATAGTCCACACCTCCAAGATCCGAATTGAATTTGAAATCTGGGTGCCTTGTGTCCGAAATTGTTGGTCTGCTAACGTGGATGTTGGGTTTGTAATAAAATCTGACTGGTTCCAAAGAAATTGGTGGTGGTAACTTGAAATTTGGCTTCAGAATATCTGCGAAGTCTGGAGATTGGGATGTTGGGAATCTCTTCGATTCATCGTTTGGCTTCGAAGAATGTCCAGAAGACTGGCTACCCGTGTCCTTTGAACCAATCTCAGTAAAATGAGCCTCTAAAATTTGCTTACTCGGCTTGATATCGGGAACGGAGAATTTCAGATTATCCAGATCTCCCTTAATTTGTGGAGAAGCTGTGACAGCAGAAATTTCTGAACCTTGAGCTTTGTGATCGTTGTTCCATTTTTGCGTGTTGTATATAGTTTTCAAAGATTCTTTGAACATTTCTTCCGCATACTTCTGTAGGTCGGTGTTCAGTTTTGGCTTTGAGATCAAATCATCCTGAGCAAAGTATGAATTCTTGTAAAAGTTACCTCCTGGAACCAAAGGCACCAAGTTCAAGCCCTGAAGCAGAGGTTCGTGAACGTTATATTTACTGTTCAAAGCTTTTTGGCTTTTCAAAGTTTCGACGTTAGGGACAAAGTTTATCGGATTAAATAACACAGGCTCAAAACGCTGATCTGGAGAGTTTGGCTTCACATATGTTGTCGGAGATGTCTTCTGGTCATTATCTTTGGCTCCCATTTCAGTCAATGAATCCACGTATCCTCGGATAGATAATGGCCCGACAGGAGACAGAGTTGCAGGACTAAATGATGTGTCAAAATTAGTCGTAGCAAAGATTGGAAATGCAGTCGTCAAACTGATGCCACCGAATTTGTTTGAGTTTTCAGTATTAATATGATACATTTGATCGACAGGACTTGGTCTTAGATTAGGATTAATAATCTCCACATTCTTCGTACCCAAATTCAGAAAAGGACCATTCTGCAGGTTATGCGAATTCTGATTCGCCAATTTGTTGGCCCTGAAGCTCTGGTTTCGTTGCAGCTGTTTTAACTGTTTCAAAGTGCTTTCAAAAATTTCATTAGCTACCTTGAGTATCTGTTGATTTTGATCTTTATAAGTTTGAGCAATCACGTTCGATGCTTGAGAAATTTGTTCTGTCTGGTGGTCCCTGTTCAATATTTGTGTACCTTGTCCGTTTTGGTTACGCAAATTAACAAAAGTTTGAGCAGCCTCTGCGTTTTGAACATACGCTTTAGTTTTTGGCAACAAATTGTCGTGGCGAAAGGCTTGATTGAAATTGTCATGCGTTTGAGACCTTACATTTTGAGCATTAATTTGATTCTGATTTTGTTCACCAACAGTTAAACTGGCCGTAGCCACGAATTGCCCATTCGTTCCCGAAGCGGAATTTCTTTTACCATGATTTTCCACACTTCCAAGATTTGCGTTATGAACGTAATTTATTGACGGCGTTGTGGAATAGCCAACATTGCTTTGTGGGGCATAGAAATTTTGATTCGGTAACAAGCTTTGTCCCTGTGAACCGTGCGGATCGACTTGTACGTTATAATTGGATGTAGCTTGGCCGTTATGTTGTGGAAAATTTTCAAAAGTCTGGGGAGTTGGATGAGGGTTATTGAACTGTGAGTTGCTCTGGATATTTTGAATTTGATTAGCATTCGGGTTTTGGTAATTTTGTACCGAATTATGATTTGAACTGTACATCGGATTTTGAATCAGTGAATTGCTTTGAACATTTTGAGGTGGTAAATTTTGATGGAATACATTGAAATTATTCGGTTGTAAATTTTGAGTTGAGATTTGATTTTGCGCGTACAAATTTTGGTTGTTTGTCAAAAATGCATTTCTTACATTCTGTCCAAATTTTTGTTGAGTTTGGTAATTTTGCTGCGGTATTAAAATAGTTTGAATCGGATTATTGAACGTATTTTGACCGACCATTACTTCTGGCACTGGGGTTTGTACTTTAATATTTTGGTTCTGCAAATTTTGCAAAGTCTTAGCTATATTCTGATCGAAAATACTTTGAGGTGTATTCAGAATCGAGGTAATAGGAGTAATCGGTGAACCGTTACTAAATGCTATAGGTGTTGCTGTTACAAAATTTTGCAACACGGCATTTGACAAATCAAAACCCTGGCTGTGACCTAGTGCTGAATTATGATCAAAATTTGTCAATGGGATAAGATTCACGTTTACCGGGACTACCTGTACCTTAGGTCTACCAACTTGGTCGATTTCTACGCCACTGGAGTGCGAAATCTCCACATTAGGGCTTATATTGGACCAGCTATTATCCTTAGGCTTATGATTGTAATTGTAGTACTTCTGTTTTCTGTTTTCGGAGTTGACGGAGCTCTGTACTGTCGATTCAAAGCCTCCCTCATCCGAATCGTCCTCATGAACCAGGCTCTCATGTCCAGGCCATCTATTCACCTTAGGTTTATGATGGCGTGTTTTTGGCCTAAGTCGAGTTCTTGGTTTTGTAGTTTCATCGCTATCGATTGAATCGTCAATGTCTCTGTGCTCTTTCGGCAATCGTTTCGAATCGTCAGGATCGCTTGGCCTTCTTCTCTGTTTACGGAATCGTTTTGGCTTTTCTATAATCTCAACGTATTCGTAACTTTCATCGGACAATTCCTTAGCATCTTCAACCTTTTCGTAATTATGATTTGTTTCTTCTCTATTAAATAGAGCTTCGTGTTCGAAGTACCTCGGAGATTCCTCGGAGCGGATGTTCGAATTATAATTCTGACTTCGAGGTGTTATGCTCTCTACATTCGAGCGTATATTCGAAACTGGCTTAGCTTTCGGGGGTGTCTGTTGTTTCACATTTAATCTTGCTCGATGCACATTATGAGATGATTTTTGTTTCGGCCGATTCTGATGGTAGTTGACATCCGTCAAGGGTTTAACTTTCTGCGAACTTTGGACGTTGAACTGATAATTCCCATTATCGGGTTGATTGTAAATTGGCTGCGGTGTTGTACGAAAGTTTTGTGAAAATTTTCCATTCTTTTTAGAATTGTAATCAAAAGATTCGGTAGTTGGAAAATTATTTCCCACGCTACTTGACTCCTTGAATCCATTCTTATTTCGATCTTCATGTACCTGGCTGTACGAAAAATATTGACTACCAGTAGCAACGTTTTTCGGAGTTTGCGTAGGTGCCGCATTTTCTTCGTAATTCAACAAGTAATTCTCAAATTTCTTATTGCGTGGGGTATTTTCAAAATAATTTGAATTCTGTGTATTTGTATATTGTGCATTCTGATCGTCAACCTCTTTTCCTCTGTTACGCACTCGTTCATTCGTTCCGGACAAACTGTTGTAAAAATTTTCATAATTCGCCACGGAAGGTGTGTCATTGTTGATTCTCAAAATTTCAAAATCATCCGACGAGTCCTGAAAGTCAGAAGATCTTCTGTGTAGCATAGGCTGCGTCAAACTGAGAAATATTCTCGCTTCGGTAGAGTAAATCGGATCATTCTCAAGCAATTCCTCATCCTTTGAATATGATGGATTTTTAATAAAAAGGGACAGATGTTCTTCACTGGTAAAATTTCTATCCATGCTATAATTTTCACCAAATCTAGTTTCTTCCATTTCCGTAACAGTTTGAGTTTCCTGTGTTATTGGAACAAAGCCATTTGAATTTTCGTAACGAATCGTCGTGACTTCCACTTCACGAAAGGGTCTCTCCAAGGTAGAATTATCTACGGTAGCATTTTTTATTCTAACTATAGATGCTGTAGCTACTTGGTCCAATTCTTCGATAATCGGTGTTGAATTTCCTGAGACGTTGTTGCATCGCAGGGCCAGAAGCAGGAGAATAATCTGTGATATTTTGGAAAAATTAAAACTTGAGTAACGAAAAATAGTGAATGAAACGTGACTCTTAATCATACAAAAAAAAAAAAAAATTAATGCATTATTTTCATACAAGGCTAGAGTTTCTTTTTTAGGTATTGCTAATGCTTGGTTCGGAGAACGAGATGAATGAATCGAACTTACGTGATACGATAACATTTTCCAGAGTCTCATATTTTCCACACTTTTTGGAAATTAATCACAGGGTATTATTTGTGCACACATTTATTCTAGTTGCTTCTATAAACCTTTAAGGATGTTGTTGGTTGAACCTTCTTAATAGAACTGAGCCACATAGGATGCGTACGATTTTCTTTATACACTTCGGTGACCAAGTGAAAAATATCGTTCTAAATATTATACTATAGTTCGCGCGTCTTGTCTAGGATACTTTCATTTGTGGCACGCGACTATCGTAGGAAAAATTTTGTCTTCAACTCATGAAGAAGAAGAAGATGATGAAGAAGAAGAAGAAGAAAAAGAAGAAGAAGAAGAAGAAGAAGTTTTCTCGTAAATAAACTCGCTAACATATATCTTACACCGAGTAAACGGTTTTAGTGCAAAAACCGATCACTTGCATCCCGTCAATGAACAATGACTAAAATACCAAGCAGTTACATCTTAAACCTACTATTAGGTAGAATTAGTTTTTACGCCTATGACTTGCAACTCGTTGTACACCTGGTCATGGTGATGAGTTTGCAAACAGGAGTAAAAAAACGGATAAACAAAATGTAATGAAGAACCAAGCATAGTTAAACATCATTCCCAAATATCTTGAAAATTAAATGTTATCCTATTATTGTATGATAAATCACAAAATGAGTTTGCGTTTAGTCTGTAAAGAATATAAAATTGAGTTGACTTGGTACTTGGTAATTTGAAGTCAATTCTTTTACCGTGATAAAAGAACTCCTACGCGCTCTAGAACACACGTATTATGCTCGGTGCGCACGTTCTAAGACTTGGCACGATTTACACTTGAAAATAAGTAAATTAGTAAAGAAACGTTTAACAATGTGTACGTAATGAATGGTGCTTATTAAATGTTGTAGAATATTTTTCTAACGTACACGTGGCTTTTATACGCTTTGTAATTAACTGACTTTGTCAGATTTTCAAGATATCAACTAGTTCGCGTTGGTATAAAGTGGAATTAGCTTCGTTTAATGAGTATTGCCGTTTCGACTTTTATTTTATAGTCAATTAACGGTAATTATAACGTGATGGAGAAATAAATATGCTGCTGTGTATTTAACTAGTGCAAGCAAAGGGACATTTGGAACACAAGGAGAAAGTTTTCTATTTTTTTTTCTTTCTTTTTTTTTTAAATATAATTTTATTTGATTAACACATACATAACGGAAAAATTCTGCAGGTTCTTCATAGTACGAAGCACTTATACATCTACGTTCTATTAGGTACCTTTTTGAAGTGTGAAAAATAGTTCAGCTAACAGTATATAGGTATTATAATAGGTTACATTTATATATTATTTAAATAACATGTCTTTTGGAAAAGTTATTACATCGCTTATTTATCGAATTGGTAAGAATTCTTACGGGCAGATTCATTTTGGAAAGACATTTTTAACATATTAATACGAATTCAATTATTCAGAAGTAATTATAACTTCCGCGTATACTAATAATCCCTCAAGAATTACCCGTGTCGAAATTATAATAACCAATTCGAATATCTACGTATTGCACTGTTTCCCTTCATTAAATATTTACTAACTTAATTTTAAATCTACGATCGAGGACATTTGATGATTAGCTTCGAACTGCACTTTGAATAGGTATCTCTCTGGCTCATAAATTACGGAACATTTTATTCAGCGGTCGAAGTGGCCAAAAAATTACAATTATCTTACGCTGTTTTATTTATCTGAATAACGTTGGAATGAAAATAAAAAAATAGGGAAAAAAAAAACCGATTTACTTTCTTGTTAATCGCGACAACGTGACGGAAGAATATTACCGTGTCTTAGTCGCACCTGACATGCTATAGAAATTATTTTATGGAAAGTCTGTAGAGTGGCACTGGATTTTAAATATTTTTTTTTCTTCCTTACGGCATGACGGATTCTACAACGCCAAAATTACGACTCAGAAGTTGATTATAAAAACTCCGGAACTCACCGAACGCGTTCAATTTCCTAGAGATTTAATTATTATACTCGAATACTTGCCTAATGGGACGTGACTTATTCGCCGTTAAGCACATCTTCAGTTTTTTAATTTATAACTGGTGAATCGCGGGTCATCTATTATCTCGACGTTTTTTACTTTCTGTTTTTTTGTAGTCTCACGCGTTACTGTAGGCGCATATTTACCGCCGTTGCTATCTATGCCCGAAAAAGAATCCGTCTGATAATCCTGAGCAAAGTTCTGGGCGAAATTCTGAGCGAAATTCTGTTTAAAATTTGATCCTAGATTAAGCTGACCTAGACTCTGAGATAATTGACCAAGATCGAATTGTTTCGAACTCGGAGAACTTTGATCTCTCAAACTTCCATAGCCTTGATCGTAACCCTTGCCTTCGGACAAATCACTCACGGTTTGCGCGTATTGGGTCAGATACCTTTGCAATAGAGCTTTAAGGTTGATATTTGGTGTGACTTTGGGTTCGATAGGCGCGACGCCATCAACCCTTAAAATAATAACAGGAACCAGGGAATTTCCAGCTTGAACAAAAGTCGGTTGAGCATTTAAAATTGATGATGGATTACTGATGTATTGAGAAATCGACGGATTGTAATCGAGCAAATTCGAATATTGGATATTAGAGTAAGACTGTGGAGTGGCTGATGGCTCGTACCCCTGCTTTTGTCCTTGTCCGTTTTCTCCAAGGCCGAGAGCTTTCTTAAGGTATTGCTGCACTTGTGGTGTGTACTTAGTTATAACAGTGGGTTGAATTTTCTCACTTGATGAATCAAAGTTCAAGCTTGAGGGCTGCCCATACGAGTTAGTTATCGGCAAACTTTGACTATACGTATACGGGCTTGCCTGCGGATGATTTTGTTGCCCGAAGGTTTCACTGTTTGCATAACTACCCAAAGAAGGATATTCTGCTGCGGGGCTATTCACAGGGTAAGAAGAAATAACTTTCGAATTGTCAAGATTGGATTTGTTGAAATCAGCAGTCTTGTACGATGCAGAAGACGACGACGTACTGGCTTGAGTTTGGGCTAGCTGGCCGTTATTGTTCACTGAGTAAGAATTTTGGAAATTAAATTTTTGCGATGGAGGTGCGGGCTGAGAAGCCGATCCAGAGAAGAATTGTCCACCGTCAGAAATAGTTGCCGAAGATACAAATTGATTGGCTTTAGAATCTTCGTTGAAGGTAGCACCGTTGTCAGGGAAAGTAGCTGGCTTCTGGGAGTAAATACTTCCGGCATTGACAGAGTAGCCGTCGCTAAGTACCTTCGGAAAGTTATTCACTGCCTCAGGGTTTTGGAAATTAGATGTCAAACTGATCTTAGTCGGAGAAGAATACTCCGAGTAACTATTATCGTAAGAATTTGGTCCGACGTCGGACACCACCCCGTTTGGATATTTCCAGACTATTTTGTGCTCGTATCTAACCCCGTTCTCGTAACTATACTTCGGGGTATTTCCCAGGGGTGACAATACCGTAGTCTGGCTTTGTGGCTGATCATAGATTTGGGGTTTCGGAGTCGAGTAGCTCTGTAATCCAGTTCCCTGTTTGCCATAGCTTCCAAGACTTGATCCTGACGAAAGAGATTTATAAGAAGGGGGAGAACTTGTGGTCGAAATTCCTCCATAGCTTTGATGAGGTGTATCATACGTCTTAAAGTTTGATCCTGAAAATGGTCTGTATTGCTCTTGGATAGGAGAGGCTTTCTGAAGAGGTCTTGGGGTTGAAAAACCTTGATATGTTGATGACGGATGGTTATAACTACCGAAGCTTGACCCTGAGGAATACTCATTCGATTGGAAGCTTGGTTTTGGAGTTGAATATGACGCATAATTTGGTTTTTCAGTAGGAGCTAGCCTAGAGAAAGACTGAAAGTTATCACCATTTGATTTGTGGAGCTTAGTTCGTTGTCCAAATACTGAAGGTGATCCGTTTACTCCGTTCTGGGACTGTGTATGACCATTAGAAATGGGTCTGAACGAATTACTTTGAGCAGTGTTAGAATACGATATCCCGGTCGGATGTATGTGGAGTTTCTCCGGGATGATGTTCACCTTTTCAATTATTGTCGTAGGCAAAAATGGGCTAATGGATTCCTCAATGCTGACCGTAGTCCCAGATTTACCGGCCGGAAAATAGTAGTTATACTTTCCAGAGAAAAGGTTATTCGGTTGAAAACCGTAACCCAAATTTCCGTTTATGGTACGTTTGGACTTTTCCTCGCTTGTCAAATTCGTGCCGTTTGTAAAATCGATCAGAATTATAGGGGGGAGTATTGGCAAATCGGTTTCTTCGTTTCCAAGGTCCACAAGGTCTTCTAGTGTTTCTTGGCGCACCTCTTCTTTAGCCTTTTCATCAGAAATCTTCGACGTCGACGGAGAATCGTCGGACGTTGGTTTACCGGTTGTAACCACCGCAGCGCAGCAGAGTATCTGGAAATGAAAATATCAACGAAATATTTAAGAACCGGTTATAATGCGATGATAATTTCACTTTGGATTAAATTTTGAAAAATTAATGTTTAAACCGGCCCTTCAAGATTCATACAGGATTCTCTGTGTTCTGCATATAAACAGGATTTTAATCACTTTGTTAGTACGCTTCAAGTGCAAATAGCTCAGCACTTTCCCTCGAGGTAGATTTCTTTGCTGAATCTATTGCAGAGTTTTTATTTAAACGTTAACTTTCCTTGTAAATCTATTTTCTTATAGTATGCACATTATACTTATGCTACTATATAAGTAGATAGAGAGAGATCGAAATTCGCGATTTATGCAAATTTATCTCACTCAATGATCGAACTTAGGTGTTGGCAGGTCACTAATAATAACGTCAACTAAATGTACGTTTTAAATTTTACGAAATCTGGAATTAGCAAAATTTGACTACTCATTTATGGAGAGATTTACATCAATGGGACATCAGGCTATGATTAGTATACTTTTTATCGGACATTATACCTATACCGTACAGTTAATGAACGCAAACGCATTACGTTGTGAATTGAAAAGAGAAATCTCCTTTGAATTAATGACACTTGATTTTGCGGACAGCTGGGAGTCCAGAGTCGAAAGAAGAAAAAACAAAATAACAAAAAAAAAAAAAAAAATAATAATAATTTGAATTATTACAACAGTGATGTGGTTAAGAACAAATGTATACCGTCAGGTTAACTTTTCACGACCAGTCATGCTGGATATAGGTAGGTCCCGTTTTAAAACAGGTTTCAAATATCCGCCACAGATATTTTCACTGCTTTCTTTCCTGCGCTATATTAGCAATTGTCTTTTTTGCTTTTTTTCTCCTTCTTCTCTATATAGTCGAAAGTACGATCATATTTTGCTGTTATTTTTGCCGAGGGAATGATAGATCATTATTTTACGTATGATCTGCTCGATGATGATCACAATAAAATGAGCATGTTCTTTATTATCCGATATCGAGGCTATTTGCGATCCACTTACTCAGAAGTGTATTATAATACCGATAAATTGCGTAAGTTAATTTCACTAGCTACGAACAGATCGCTTGACTTTCACCAAATTGCTTAAGGATCTCTTCTTCTTAGCGAAGAGACTTATTATACCTACGTTTTTAAACGATCCGATATCTCAACAAGCAGATACATACATAAAATGAAATAGAGAGACTTGAGACGAATAGGACTTTCTCCGTATATTCCTTTGGTCACAAATTCCCGGAAGTTAACTTGTCGTCTCTTTGAAATCTCGTTACAATTTAACAAGCTTTTTAGATTATACAGTACATCTCATATATAATTCCGAGACCGGATACTCCGATCAACTGGATTGACACAAACGTTTCATCTTTTTATTGTGGTTTCCGATTCGCTGCAGGTAACGATATTTCCTCAAGCGGAAACCGCGGAGAGATTTTAAGATCATCCAGATAGGCCGCAAGGTCGCTTAAAAATTGTAGTGCAATTTTTCTCCTATTTCTTTCATTTCCTTTATTATATAAACGAAGAATGCTTCTCATCTTCAGCTATTTGATTTAGTTTTTATGTCATATGGTTGTACGATCAGTAGCTACTGTGCCTTTTTTTTTTTCACTCCTCATTCAGATCGTAGACATGCTGATACTCAAGCGCGAACACTAATTCTAGTTATTCTGTTATGATATAAGATCTGAATTGATCGATCGTAGTTAGTCGATTATAAGACCGACGTCTCTGAGTCGGAAACAAGTAATCAAATGAACGATTTACTGATACAAAAAAGTTAATAGCTACACCAATATTATGATGATAGATTATAGCGGACGTAAAACATGGTTCTTGGTATTGTACACGATCATTATCTAATAAAATACATAGAAAAGATTGTTACCGGTTAAATTAAGAAAAAAAAAAAAAAAAAACGAACTAATAGAGCGTGCCTGATGGTCAATTGGTAACAAATTAATAATACCGTAATATGTAAGTAGGCAGGTGAATAAAATCGCGAAATATTTCACAAGGAAGAATGAAAATTGGATGAACAGAAGGGAAAAATAAAAAAATGAGAATACGATTTACTTGAAAATTGAAAGTTGAAACAATTGATGAAGTATAAGCTGCAAGACTTACGTATATCCACGTGTATCTCATGTTTAGGATTGAAATTCGTAACTTGGAGATCTGCGTGCGCGTTTGCCCGTGTCCCGTGTGTTTGGTACTGATGCCGGTTCAACGCAGCATCACACCTTATATGCCTTCATCGAGTTGTAGAGCTCGCTGAGAGGGACGTCGTCGTATAGTTTCACCAAGGCGAGATTCACCGGATTCCCCAACGAATCAAAGAACGAACGGACTAACGTGTGTACTATGCTGTCTTCACTCGTCCGTTTCGCATATAGCAGGATGACCATTCGCAATGGCGTAGATCTCCGAATATAAATAAAATTACAAGATATTTTTTTTTTTTCCAATCGTGATACAAGTTTTGCCTCATATCATCCAAAGATTTATTTTCTGCCCTTAAATTTGAAATTTCGGTACTGTTAGATTCTAAGAGAATGAGACCATTCGAAAAACCACAGCATGTACTTATAATATTTCTGAACTTTAGGACCGTCAAATTTTATACAAAATACTATTCCTAACTGACTGTTTAATGATTTAGTTAAAATATCGTGAAAATGAAAATACTTTATCGTGAAAATGTTGAGTCTACACCGTTGGTTCATCCTACAGCATCCATCCGCTTTCTCGATCTATGAATTTGTTGAGCGTATATTTCACACAACTAATACATACGTGCGTATTCGAACTTGTGTATAGCACACATTGCGACAAATACATATCGCATTCGATAGTAAACAATGAATATTTATTTAAACTCGTTTTCTTGAATAAGTTCTCACCAACGTACTTAAGTAAGAAGTCCTGCACATCGTAAATCATCGTTTTCACAGAATTTTTAGTCAACTTGTGAGATTACAACATCGAAGTTTGTCCTCTCGTTTAATATTAGCTATATCTTAACTATATGAGCTCAGCCCTGATTTCATAATCAGTCATTTTTTTCATTTTTTTTTTTTCCTCTGATACACCAGTCTTGGCGAGAGGTATCATGAAATTATACAATAGATTATTAAATCATTCAAATATTACCGATATTCTTTTATACTGATAAATGAGTCAGGCAGTAACAGGTGACTTCTACCATTAATCATTTCATTTGGATAGTAGACCGTTGGCAAAATATATCTGATACAACAGTGAGACTCGTCCTTTCATCGAAGAGGATTACAGGCCGATGGTTTGAGCTGTGCAGACATATCGTGGGTTTTTTACGGTCATAAATGAAGTATATAATTCAAGGACTGTCCGTCTTTAGCTGAGAATATCTCAAGGATTGAATAAAGATTTTTAATCTGATTTTTTAGCCAAGTTATAGAAAACATAGCAGATTGCAGCCATGGTATCTTCAATCTCCTGAGAATTTGAATTTGCGTTACGACAGATTACAATAGACAGGATGAAAGTAGTATATACAGTCTAATTTTTTTTTTTTTTCACGAGGTAATGAACTACTCGTTGTCATATGTAACTACTTTGCGCAAATGGATATGAATTTTTTTCTTTAAAAAAAAAAAATCAAATTCAAATTGAAAATAAAAATTGAACAAGGTGGTGTGAAAGATTTTTACATCTCATCCTCAGTATTTTATCTAAGTATCGATCCTGGAACTTTCTCACACCTAATTATTGTAAATATCTAACGATTTATCAGTAACTTAATTATTTGAACATAAAATTATTTTCTCTCCGATAACTTCGATGATATACAAAATATTCCGAAAGCGTGAGTATATGTAAAAGCAATTTACAAATGACTCCAGTTTTCGAAATCGAAGAAATTTAATCCTGCTATTTATATTGACAGACATCTTAATTCAATTTATAGTCTGACATTAATATATGAAAATATTTTCAACTCACTTTCATCACATCCAGTAGATTTGGTCTGTCAATTAGAAACGAACGAGTGATGATATTAGTTCCAATAACTTTTAATTACTTCCCTGACGCCAAGAATCCTGTAATTATTATTCGAAAAGTAATTATTAGTGAGAAATATTGCTGTAGCTTTATGATACGTAAAATTAACTATGATAAAACAATCCCTGTACATTTCACGGATTTAACTATAGCCCACCCAATTGTTGCGGTTATCAGATAATCATTAATAATTATGGCATATAAGGATACCTTAAATTGTCCAAAGATTGTGAAATTTATTCACCACAGTTATACACTCATTTATCATTTTTCAAAAACGTGGATAAAATTTATACGCGATCTACACACACAGGCGCATTAATTAGGTATATCGATTTTGAAAAACTTCCACGTCCTAGACGACGATGTCACCGAAAGAGCATTGAGAATTTTTTAAGTATTCAATGTAGGACTGGATTTTAATGTTATATCAGCAATAATGACATCATACCGTAGATTACATGAATCGGGGATGATTAAGGTAGTTGGAGTCTTGGTCCATTGTGTTTTCGTTAAAAGATATATCTACCTTGACCGTGCACAGGATTTTCTGTAACATAAAATGCTCTTAAAAAAATTGGGAATATCTCTGTTGGCTAGAAAGAATAAATTTGCATTTTTTTCAAATCTGATTTCAAATCCATGTAATTTGTTTTTTTTTAAATGTTTAAAGTAATCGATACTTACAAGATACGAGCAGTTCGTTCAAAGTGGATGAAATTTTTTACCACTTCCATACGGTATTTGAAAGTGAATGTCTTATGGTTTGAATAAAAGGCGTGCATCATATTGGATGGGCTGATATTTTGATAAAAGTGAAACTTGCGCCAGACGGTATCCAGGTGAATTTTTACGAAATGGGACAGCCGTCAAATTTAATTAATCCACGAGACACGAAGAAAATAATGGTTGGTCATTCAACGATAAGAGGATATCACTGGAAAACGTGCAAAAAAAAAAAAAGACAACAGAAAGAAAATAAAAAAAAACTGAGGTGTGAATTAAAGAAGAATCTCGATTTTTATTCGTAATTTATTAGAAAAGTATAAAAGAAAAATTTACATCGAACACACACATAAAATACAGAAAAGACATTTTCATGCCCTTTAAGGAAAGACTAGATAAGGTCGTAAGACTCTTGATACCGGCTGCATAAGCGATTATAAAATGTTCAATTTCTACAGCCCTTTGCAGACCTTTCTCTAAGCTTATTCAGATTTTCGTTTTTCGTTGTGAGAGTGAACGTATGATCCCTTGGATGGTAAGAATCCACCTTCCAGATGCAAGGGTCTTTCTCGGTATCTAGAATTGAATTCAACCATTATTACATCTCTCCCTTGTTCTCTTCTGCAGAATATATTATAAAAAAAAATGTTTAAAATTGTCTCGATTTTAGTCATCTCTTCTACCTGATAAGATGAACTATAAACAGTCAATCATATTCAACGAAGACCTGCATAAAAACTAAAATAAAAAAATATCATTTTTCATTTCAGTGACCAAGACTCACCTCTCACTGTCCTGTGCGGCGATGATGTGACTCGGGGTGTAAGAATCAAGCAGAGAATTTGACCCAGAAGAATAACGCAGTTGGTTACTTGTATGGGAAATTCCCGAATGTACAGGTTCCAGTTGAGTTATTGGTACATTCTTAAAATTCTGTGCAGAAATCTGGGGGACTGTTAAGCTGTAGCGAGGTTCCTCTGGAATCTATCATCAGAAGGTATGAATCATGAACGTTTTACACAATAATTTACAGGTAATTTAAATTTTATACGGTACTTATAATCGCGACGTTACTTTAACTGAGTATCTGTTTAATAAATCGTAAGCTAAGCTTATAGCCATTATTTAATCGATAATTGAAATGCAATATACTATAATACAGCGGGTTAATAAACCGGAGATAATCGTTAAATTGAATAAGTATTACGAGTACAGATTTTAGTGCCGAAAATAAAATTACCTTTGCATAGTTTTGGGAGATACTATGCGAGCCTTGTTGTTCCACAATTTGCGTTTGGAACTGCTGAGCGAAATTAGCCGGGATATAAAAGGATTGGGATTGAGGGTAACTCAAGGAGTTACCCTGTGAAACAGGAGTATAAGCAGGTTCCTGATAGTACTGGTTCAACTGGGGTTGGATGTAGTAAGCTTGGGCATACGCTAATTTCGGTTCTGTGTAAAGCGAACTTTGCTGGCTATACGCTAGTCCGGAATATGATTGCGGCGAGGAGTAAGCCTGAGCTGATGCTGCCGGAACTGCATACGTGAGTTTCTGGGTGCTCTGAAACCGTAAAAATTTACTATTGCATACAAAATTTTAACAAGTAATCAGATTGCACCCCCAAGTCCCCAAGTCTCCAGAGTTTTCATGCGTCAGAATAAAAGTATCAGTCAATCATCGAAAGTCTTTGCGGTAGCAGTTTGTTAATAGAGGCAAAAGATGCGTCATTTAGTCTTCGATGTTATCTAATTCTGATTAGTTAGAATTTACATTTAGATGTCTCAGTATAATTGAATAACTCATTTTGACTGATTCTAGCTACTGATTATATTCGGTTTACGAATATTTCATACATTGACTCAGTTCATTGAACCGACCAAGAGTTACTGTGGTCATTATATTACGATAAATAACTATGACGGTCCGATAATATCCTTAGGTCATCGATCATCGTGACGTTTGATGAGTAAAATACTAGACTTTCGACGCATTAGTTGACCAGAAAAATCGTGAACTCGTTCCTCACACAGTTTCCGCTTGGATAGATTTTTATCATCTTCAGATTATTCATCACAGGTTTATTAGTGCTAAAAATTATATCATAATTGATTTTATACCTGTCTTGATGATGGCTGGACATACTGAGGTTCGTAGACGTACTGAATTTGGGTTTGTGGCTGATACGAGATTTTCGGTCCTTGGCTCACCGTCGTAGTGTAAGCTGGAACTTTCCGTGCAGCTTCACTTGCTAGTCGATGGAGAAGCGGTTGCAATTGGCTTTTCAAGCTCGATACAGCATTTACGTTTGGATAGTAAACCAGATCTTGTTGATTTCCAGACGAAGGTATATTCGCATAACGAGTAGCTGAAAATTTTAGTTATACAAGAAATGTTACCACCGTCGAATGCGAATATCCAATATTTATAATTTTGATTTTAAACTAAGAATCAGGTAAATTTCAGTGTCTTCTAATTTTCTACCTTTTCCGACTCCATGGGTGAACTTTTGCGTCGCAGATTTTTGCTGATGGCTTTGAATCTGGTTGCCAATTGGGACTTCAGACTGATAACTCAAACCTTGAGTTAGTTGAGGCTTATAGGAAATTTGAGGAGAGCTTTTAGGGGCTGAGTAAGCAACTTCTGGTTGATAACGAGGGGTGTAGAATTGTTGGGGTGCCTGTTGTTGCTGCAATTCTAATGCAGCGCTGTATTGCTGTTGCTGTTGCTGTGATTGTTGCTGTGATTGTTGCTGTGATTGTTGATGCTGGTAAGCTTGTGAGTCTTGACTATACGCCTCAGGCTGTACCTATGGATAATTATTTTCATGATTATCATTAATTGATCATCAGAATGAATAAATATTAGATAATAATTACTCCGTATGTTTGATTCAAATGTCTGATAACTATATGAACGGTAAATTAATCTACTAGTCGGTAACGGAAAACTGTAAATTGTTAAAAACATTGGAAACTTTAATTAGAACGATGTACTAATCAGCGAGTTGATAATTACCACGTATTTAACTTCCTGGGGCTGTTGACCGCCGATTAACCGGAATTCAGTACGATACTGCAATTGACCGTTACTTTCAGTCTTGTCCGAGTTATACTTTGGTTCATCTGTACGAACGTTGTCGTCTTCTGTCTGTGCCTCTGACTGAAGATTATCTCTCTCTATGTCTTCGAGATTTATCTTTTTCTCACCGAGTACCACGGCGAAACATAAAACTAAGATCACGTAGAATTTCTGCAACAAGAAATCGTCGTTAATTATGATCAACGATATACACGCAGTTTACTTGTACTTCGTTTAAAATATATCAACATATTTTCATGCCCTTTAAATATTAATTAATTCCATCTTTTAATTCTGAACTTTTCGATGCAACATATCGTTTGCCAGTTTAATAATCAAGTCCATATCAGTTATGATAATAAAATGATCAGGTTTTAGAAAAACGCCGATTCAGTAATGTCTAAAAATTGTAAAATTTAGGATTAAAAAATATTTTTTGTTGCTATGAATTTCACAGGTGACAGCTGTCGACTTCCAGAAAAGAAATTTTATTCGCTTGGATATTGAGAAACCAGACCATTAATCATAATACTATGCGGTCGTTAAAACGTGAATTTTCAAGTAAAAGCAATTCAAATTGGTCGCTTTCTCCCGATGAATGTCAGAGTTTTTAAAAGTCAAGAGAGTCAAAAATAAAAAATAAATGATTGCGTGAAGAAATATGCGGTTAACATCTACCGATCATTACGAAATCAAAATTGAAAGGATTAAATGCATTCACCATTGCAAATTTCGAAAACAAAAAAAAAAAAACAACTACTACGAGGATGCGCTGCACTTTCACTGCTCGTCTGACTCTGAATATCGCAACTCGTCTGGACCAAACTTATATAGACCCACGGCTCAGTGTGCCACTCCCAATGCCCAATTTGAGACAGCGAAGTGCATCACCATGGAAGTAAAAGTGAATTCTTCCTTTTCACCATTCATTGTCGGCAAGTTACGACCGTCGAACAATTGGCCACTTATGAGCCCAATGAGCAAGAAAAAAGATGGCAAAAAAAAAGATGGCAAAAAAAAAAGAGGTTTGGACAAAGAAATTTAATGGAGAGTGAATCGCGGTTCAAAATTTCTTCCCGAATCTGGGTGACCTGACATCATTGGCGCGTAAAATTTTTTACCACAAAATATAATTGTATTGGTATTATTTGTCAAATATGAAAAAAAAATTTGCTTCTTTTAAATTGCAGTTCAGAAAAATGGGATCAACGTTTTTTCATATACTTAAAAGTGGAACAACTTTTTGCACGTTCATCACATTTGATCAAAATTTGATCAATTATCTAAAATCTGTGGAGGACAATTATATAAGTTCTTTGACTGACCAACGAGGGTTGCAGTAATAGTTTTTTTAATTTTGCAAAAATGAGAGTAATTCATTATCCTATAACTTTATACCATTATAAAATAGAAATATTTGGTACCCACCATAATGGAGCCAATAAAAATTTCCACAAAGAGGCGAGGACCTAGCTCCACTGTAAAATCACAACTGGAATCTTTCACTTATATAGCCTTTACCCCTACCGGGTCTCTGGCCTCACACTTTGCTCCTCTGTTCCTACAGTAGCATTTCAGTAGTAGTAACCATGCAGCGGTTCATATCGCTACAGGTGATTCTTTTAACTTGGTATTGGTGTGATGATCTTATGAGAAGACACAGCCACTCTATCTATATAATACTCTCAAATTACACGAGCTTTATAGTAAACTATGAAGTATAGAGTTTAGAGTGTAGCGTCTAACTAGACGGAGTTAAAACATCTGCGAACATAGGCCATTCACTTCGCTCTTGACCCGCGGGTTAATAGATACACGACTTTGTCTCAAGATAGGATGAGTGCTAGGATACTTTCATCTCAAGGTCGTGTAAAGATGCATTTTCTGTCTCCACATCTCGTTGCGAATTGAGTAAACTGCAGATTTATTTATGGTACAAATCGCTGTACCCCTTTTTTTTTTTTTTTCTTTTTTTTTCTCTGATAGAAATGTGACTAATGATCTTTGGTTCTAAGATTAAGAAATCATATACTGAGTTCTAATTTAATTCAAAGTTATAAATCTTCTTCATTCCCATCTCGTTCTATGTCCATCATGTAACACGTACTCTCGGAGTTCTTGACAGCTAACGCTTTGAGATGAGAGATACTAGGATATTAAAAACTACCAGACTCGACTGTAAAATGGTTTGACCCCTAATGTGCGTAAGTTCCGTATGATCAGCCACGCGTATTCGACTGATCGTACCTACGATTAGCTAGAAAGGTCAGTTTCTTTTTAAACATAATCGATCAATTAATGGCAATTTATAGAACATCAGAACAGCCGCGATCTGCTCATGTAAGATATAGCGTAAATTAACTTTCAGATTATGCAGATAAAAGTAATTTATTTTAATAAGTGCTGTGATTTCGTTGTTAAACAGCTTCAATGCGGAAATAAAGACAGAAGTGTGAATATCATTTGAAATATGCAGCTATTTTTGAGATTAAAAAAAAAAAAAAAAGACAAATTTGAAACGATCATTCAGCTACGATTACGATCAGAGAGATTGAAATCTTGCATGTGATTTTATCGGAATCCAAAATTAGTTGGTGATTTAATGCGTATGTTATATGATCGAATGTCTCCGGATTCCAATCGAAGCGTTAAAAATCTTTTACTCAAAAAGCAAAACGGGGCTAAAGGAAAAAAATGTATACATATATTATCCGCATTCTGCACACTCACATATCTTCAAATTAGAATTATCTGGTTGGATCAATTATTGAGCAATTAATTATTGCTCCAGGATAAAAGCCTCCAAGGCGTGAAATTAGTTCGAAACGCGTTACACACTTATTCATCTTATTGTTCTTCGAGTCATTGTACCAAAGTTGTCGTGGATTTATTTCACTCTCTGAATCTTGTGGTCCATCCAGTGTACCGAAAGTGTTACAGAACGATCGCGTTGACAAGGTATACGATAACTTTCGTTGAAACGGTATAAATTTATACGTAAAATCAAATTAAATTTGGTCACTAATATTTATATGAATAATTAGGACCAAGGTAGTCCACCCGATCTGTCACTCAGTGAAAGATGTTGCAGTAAGTCGATCTGTAAACATGAAATTATAAAATCTACAACCATTACGAACCTGTTACAAAATTAACGGGCCAAAAAACTGATTCGTAAATAACGTGTCGAAGCACCAATAACCGACTATCTAATATTAATCGGTTCTATTTAATATCGACGATTACCTATAATTAGGAAGTTTATGTGTGTATGGGTAATTGATTTCAGATACTTCAACGAGATCTTTGATAATATTTAAATAATGACTTGTTGATACTCGAGGAAATTTGTTGGCCGATTCATCCATTAGAAGCATCAATTTAATTTCTTTCATTTGCTTACCATACATGAACATTTTTAACATCCATATACAGAAGAAATAATAATTATTGTAACGATGTTTCAACAGCCAATTTAAGCTACCTTATGCTTACATTTTTAGGCGAGCTACCCGTGTCTGGACATCATAGTAATTATGGGTAATACCTAATTATATAGAAAGTACTTCAAAGATTGTACCATGGACGTAGTATTTTCATTATATATATATTTTTATATTTTTTTTTTTGCGGAATTATTTCTCTCTATGTAATTCCAAGACTGTTTTTAGTCTTAGAGATAAAGAGAAGAAAATTTCAGCTCGAAGATTCATGGGTGGAAGATGATGAACGGTAGTCGAAGAAAAGACATATAACTAAAGGATGGTGATAAAAGGAAACAGCAAATGATAGGATATAAGTAAAAGGACGTCCGTCCTCTCTCTTTGTTGAAATTTCAACAAGACTCTCGTGTATAACTAGAGTGAACTGCGAATCGACTACTCGAGTTTTATTCGTTTTTCTTTCTCCTCTAAGACGGGTCTGCCGCTTCCTGAAGGCGGTCACTTTCTATAGCTGCCTCAGGGGTTGCGGACCTCCTGCCGAGCTTGGATATAGATCATACTTTATCTTCGGAAGATTGCTACAGCCGGTGCACTTGTAACATATTAAGTCGATTTAGTCTAGGTAACGCGATAGAACTTTCACGCGCATTATAATTGTTGATCATAATTTGGACAGAATAACAAGCGCAGTAAAGAAGCATTAACGTTATAGTCCACGTGATCGTTGGCCATTTCCGTTCGTTAGTAGGGAAACAAGTTTCATATTAGTATGTAATATATTACGGTTTCATAAAAGCCTAACATCTAACGGAATAAATTAAACCGGACTTTCGGAATACCAACGGATATTCCTACGTCCATAATTCGAATCCAACTATCGTCAGATATTAACGTCGCTTTCTAGGATGAGATGGTCACCTGGTATTAAAACGAATTCAGTCAATCCGCGAGATACAGATACCGCATCTCCGCAAGCCCTCAGGAAATTCGAGAATGACTGATCGAAAATTCCTTCTCTATTAATCGTTCAGTCTTCGGTTCATCGCTATAGTCAATACTCTCATAAAAAATTATGATAACTAACGATCTGTCTAGAGATAAAATACATATGAGCGAAATACGACGATTAATTAATTATTCAGACCATTAAATTTTATTTCTCTGTCTTCTAAACGATAGAAAAAATTCCGATGAAAATATTTCGCGGGATTTTTAGCCAATAGAAATTGATAATTGGCAAACGATTCGTAAAGACTATCGAGCTGTGACTATAAACGAAATTAATTCGCCAATTAATAGACAAATACATTCTTTTACAGGGATTCAAAAAACCGCATGTTTAGTTTCATACTTTTCGCACAGGTTTCACTTTTCAGGATGACTGATAGTGTGGCGAATTTAGTCAAAGCGTAAGTGCAAGTGTCTCAGTTAAGTGAGTGATTGTAGAATCATTACCTCGCGAACCTCCTTGACTTTTACATGTCAGTGAATGCTCGGTTTAAGAGAAGGTTCATGTATACATACAACGGCCAGTGTCGAGGTAAAGAGATGTCGGAAACTTACATGGAGAATTATCTATCGACAAGATTCACTCTTTTCAGGTAGGCAAAGAAAGTTTGAGAAGGAATGTAAACGAACATATTCTTTTATTTAATGTAACATGTCAAAGATAGTAGGTGGTGATGAAAAATGGTTTTTTTTTTTTTTTACCTTCAGTCTATTAGATAAATTGAATTAGTCATAATAACATTATTTTTATTATTTTTATTAATAACAGAGAATTACGAAAGGGAGAAATTATAGTGTGGATTGTGGGTCAACCTACACATCCCAAATCGCATAGTAGCTGCTGCATAAATTGTGCGATTCTGTGAAAGTAAAAGGTTGGCCTTACCGACATTATTTAAATCCAACACACATGTTGAGAATGAAAAGAAAAAGTATAATATCGAATCTCTTCCTCTCACCTGCTATCCGAAACGTAACGAACAACTAGTTTGATCCGCACTGTTCGGTTCGTTCATATAGGCACGCTTATACCAATTTGTTTTGTCTGAGAGGTGTGAAAGTATTTTTATTTTCTTTAATACTCGTCTTCGTATAAAGAAATTAAATATCATTCTAATGTTAATTATCATACGCATTAAATCCGAGCATATAGCTCCGATCATTCATATAGAGTTATAAAACACCTCTCGACTATAAACTTACCAGGCAAATTACAAATTATTATTTATACACGGTTTTTATTATAGCCATTGGTTCCGTACAGTGCAGTATGAAATAAAAAAAAGTTTTTTTTATTATTAACTTACTACGTACAAAATTAATAAATAATAACATCGTTTGGATCATTTATCTTTCATATTTCGATTGCGTTTAAACACTACGAATATTAAATATCGCTATTTATATAACATATATCAACTTGTTAAGGTGGGTATAGAATAATTATATACTAATATTATCCACCCGTTCTTTTGGGCGAATAATAACACCCAATTATCTTACAATTTTCTCTGCAAAATCGGGCCGTTTGCTTGAGAAAAATCGTTAATGCCTCGATTTAAACGTTTAATAATTAATCGATTGGTTTCGCTTTAGACGTGTATTGATTTTTTTAACTGTCTCAAAACATCCATAATCTCATCGCTTTTGAGTTTACCCTTTGTTTCCTTGTTTGGATCCAAAATTAACATCCTCCAAATTCGTTTTAACTTGTTGCTGCTGCTGTTGGGAGCCTTGGACAATCGAAAGAGGATTTGTCTGATGATAAGTATACGCCCGAGCTGTACCCTGACCGATATTAGGATTTTGATTTCGATACGAAATTAGACCCTGCATCTGATCAGGGCGATAGATTTTCTCAGATCTATAAGGGATGCTTTGTGACAAGGGAGCTTGTTGATCATAGGATTGAACTGACGATGAATCAGCTTCTTCTAAAACTACGGATGGAATTTTTTCCGGTGGAATATAAGTGCTTTGAGATTGTTGGAAGGTTACTCTGGTCCCGGATTTTTGTGGATAAGGAAGACCCTGATACTTGCTAGGAATTTTCACAATAGCAGCAGGACTCTGAGCGAACGTTTCCTGGCTTTTATCGGTTTGACCGATCGCGTATTCAGTTTGAGGAGTATTCTGGCTATTTTGTCGATCGCGATACATCTGAGGATTACTTAATTTACCAGAAGAATCCTGATTGGAGGCAAGGAATTGATTGTTAGACTCCTTGTCCGGAAGATCCCTCTCATCTGAACCGAACATGTGTGGCTCAGCGACCGCCTGAATTTTACTCACAGGATTTTGCTCCGATGAACAAAATTTATCCTGATCCGATTGCGCCGATGGTCTCTGCTGTCCGACACTATTAGCGTAAGTAACATACGAGGGAAGTCCTTGGGATCCTTGAGTTTCGGCTACTTGATGAAGAAACAAGTGTCCCAATGATTTAGACAAGCCTTTCATCGCTGCAGCCTGTTCCAGGAGTTGTGCTCTTGCATAGGTACTTGGCAGAGGATAATTAGGACCTACGGGCTGTCCTCCGACGCTGATAACCTTGTAAGTTGTCGGTGGAATTGGAGGGTTTGTAAATTGAAGATCGGCGATTTGTTCCGGCTGATTATACGGACTTGACATCTTGTATGCAGTTGACTGTGTCATAAGATCCTTGTAATTTTGGAATATTAAGTTATTGCCATCGACGTATTGATTTCCAGATCCTTTCGATTGAGGACTTGACTTTTCTATGACTTTAGGCTTGCTGGGCTTCGGTTCCTCAGACTTTTTTGGGGGATGATCACGGTTCGAATTTGAATTTTCGTTCCACGGAGGTCCTGGAGGTCCTGAATTATCTGGAGGTGGAAAGGAATAAGGGAACGGTTGGTTATAGTAATCTGGATAATAGTATGGAGGTTGATGATAAAAACCGGGATTAGAACTGGGACCGGGACCACCGGAAGGATACGGATTCGCACCGTAAGGATTCGCTGTATAGGGGTTCATGTAGACTCCGTAAAGATTGTTGCCATAGTAAGAAGAGTATGGTGAATACGGAGCTATAGAACCATGGGGCGAAGATCCGTACCCCGAAAAATATGAATCTTTTGGATTTCTTGCATAGCTTGCCGTGTAGGAATCTCTGGCGTCAGTTCGGGGTGCATAAAGCTCCGGCTTTAGCACAGTCACGATTTCTTTATCAAATCCCCTTTTTGTCAGCTTCGGGTTGTACGGGTAGGCAGGATGAATAGGCAAAAATGGTTCATCGTTTGGGTTCACGTGTTTCCGGAATCTCTGAGCAAAAATCGCTGGTGATACAAGGAGAAGTATCTGCAGAAAAAAAAAGAAAAAGGATTTGACTCGAGTTGACGATTATAGGCAGGTTTTTTCTAGGTTCAATTATGGTTTTGTTTCACATGAATGATCCGAATTTTTAAAAACATTAATGTGTAGTAATTTTCCATTTAATGTGTTGTGGGGATGTGTAATAAGTGTTTTACGATGTGATCTGGCTTGTTAACAGTTAAATTTCAGTGTTTTCTTGCTTGTAGCGGATATACGAGGTGATAAATTGATTTTAAACGGCTTTTGACGAATGTATCGATCGTAAACGGTGAAAGAATTAGAAACGAAAGTCCTTTCTGTACTCGTAATGAATTAAAATTTAACGAACTGTAATCGTTCTTAGGCTCTTTATCAGTTTATATATTACAGGTGATTACAAATATTTATTAACACACTGCAGTACTAACCAGAATCTCCATAATTGACGGTTATCGTTTCGTTCAGCAATATTGAAGATTTGATTGATATTTTTTAAATATCAATATAACTAAGTTATTCTCACTGATCTTTTACCATTTGAATATAATTTTTCATTACGATGTATGACCGATGCAACTTCTGATGCCAATGATGCGTCCACCGCCCTTCAATATCTCTTTTATACCAGTAATCTGAAAAATTTCTAGAACTAGTTTGACTTTTCTCCTGACTTATAAGCGTCAACCGTGGCAAGTTTATCACCCCGTTTGGTCAACTTAGAGTTCAGTGAAAATAGACTCGTTCGATGCAAGTGCATCTCGAGAAATGGAATTAGATAAATAGGTCGCGGTGGCTGTTGTCTGTACCAGTGGTTTGGCTGCATTTCTGAAGTGATAGTGAGACGCTGGAATCGGTAATGTGACTAGAGTCATGGCGATCGACTGACCATAAACAACCATCGTATATCTACAGTTATAAAGTTCAGTAGCTGACATTTGTTTAAAATCGTTTAAACGACCTTGCAATTGCTTCATATTAAAAAATTAAAGCGCGTACATTACCGCCTAGAATGTAATAAAATACTTGGCTGTTAATTAAAATTATTTCCAAATCGATAATCTCTCTCTTCTTCTGTTTTCATCGATTGATTTCGCCTTCTCTACCTTATCCTACTCAATATTCAATCGTAAACGAGGAATCGTCAAAGCGCCATAAATTTAATAAAAGAAACCAAGGTTTCACCTCTACCGCAAACGACTGAAAATATAAGTAGCGAGTTATGAATCAATGGACATTGTCCTAATAACGGCACTATTGTTTTGGGTGTGGCTAAACTTCACTTAAACTGTCAATGAGAACAACACTGGTGAAAGTGAAACGGTCTCGTACAGCCTAGTCTAACGAGGATACCACCTCTGTATAATAACTATCTTTGAAAGTTGTCATATAAAGAGTTGATGACACACTAGGCTATGGTCTATTTCTTTTCTTTTTTCTTTTTTTTTCTTCAGCATATGTCTTATGATATATGTTCCTAAACCTATATCATATATAATTATATAGTTACGAATAAGAATATAATACTGTACGACAAAAGCAATGTAATTATTCCTAAGTGTTGTTTCATGCAATCTTTCTTTTTTTTTTCCATTTTCCATTTTCGTACGCCATGTTTAGCTTGAAATCGTTCGCGAACTTAATTTATAATTAGAGGATCAAACGTCGGTGCATTCAACAGTGAATGTTGATTTTTTCGCTGCATTTGGCTAGTAGAAATTCGCTGAGCCTTGGGGCAAGGATCACGATCACGATCGTTGGTTGACAATTTTGGCGAATGAGGCTACTCGGTGATGTATGTTAAGCCTCATTATTAAATTATGCATACAACCGAAGACCTATACCTATAATCATTGCGAGCTTCGTTGAGTGTGCCAAATTATTATAATCTAGCAATGCGTATTGGCGGATTATAGTTTGATCGGTAACGTTAAATGTTGAAATTTCTTTTGAATATCGCCCACGTACCTTCACCTCGGCCTCCAACAGAACAGGGCAAAACAAGAACAGTTATGATCGACTTTTAATGCGAAATTTTTTTAAAAGACTTATCATTGATGTAATCTATCGCACGCAGAATATCAAAAATTGAATTGCCTGTGTATTGTGTTATTCTATTATACGAAATAGGTATATGCCATGTGATTTGAAAATTCGTAAAATGCGACGAAGGTGAATTTCGAAAGCTAAAAACCGTCTTGTACCGTTCAACAGCCCTTGGCAAAACTCTGACATTATATGAGTACATTAGGGTGGTCCCTAATTCGATCATTTTTCAATTCAATGTTATTGTGTGTTATTTGGATATCTTTGGAGACGTTCTGGTCCATGGGAGCATTGGAATTCTAATATGACCGAATCAAGGACCACCTTAGTTTATGAAGTTGTTTTCCAACCGTGCCAAATGGCTCGTAGCACGTTATTAAGGTATATATGAGTCAGTTTACGAATAAATTTATGCTACATCGTAAAATTGGCTTTCTCAGTTGTAACGTAAGATGCTCTGGCATTTAGCCGTACTAACATATTATTGCTATATATGGCTTTGAGATCTCCACCCGAGATTTGCCCCGGAATATATTATACGAGAAAGATTTTTATTTTAAAATAGTAACTGGACGCAATTACTAGACCAAAGAAGTAATTACATCCGAATGAAATTCTCGGATATAATATATAGAGTCGAATTTTGTGCAAGTTGAATTACGCTGGTGTGAAATTCGACGCTGTCGCGTCGTTCTGAAATCTGAGTCCTCTGAAATCGCCCATAACGCCGGATGGGTGTGAGGTCAAGAGTGTCTCCTTACCCCACCGATTGCTACCATCTCCTGCACCCGCGACATTCTACCGGTCGACTTTCCAAAATAAAATAAAAATTTAGAAAGGAAATTAGTTCCCCGATGGCCTGCCCACCTCAAGATCGCCTCGTCAGCCTTAAACCGAAGTAAAAGTGAACTCATTTTTGTGGTGGTGATTCTTTAGTTTTATTTTTACCATAGAGATCCGTATTATGACTTTCACATCTCGCGAATGCTACGGGACGGAAATTCTTCCAGTTCAGACTTTATAATGGCTAAGTGATTGGTGGCGAGTCCGAGAGCTGAGCGATTTTATTAATCACGGACTAGCTGTGGAAAACTGAAAGTGTTATATCTTCACGCCTTCCAATCGGTCGTTCCGATTCACCAACGATTTTACTGCCGCAATAAACGGAAAAATTATTTCCTGGATGCTGCTGCACTTCATCTCGTCTTATTTTCTCACAGAAAGCTACATCCAAGATTCAAAGATTTACTTTATTGCACCTCTTTTTATATTTTAAACAACGTTTAAAATTCTGGAATTTTATGCTTCAGAGAAAAAGTTTTGCTGTTTTATTTTTATTTATTTTTATGATCAATTATATTTACAGCTAAAAAAATATCACCGAAGCTGACCGATCATCACCTCTAATTCATCCGGTTTTTACGAGCTTTAAAGTTTCTTTTTTTTTCTCAGACACGCATCGTGAGAATGAAATGCATAATACTAGAACGTCAATCTATTGAATTGTAATACAAAACGTCTTTCAGCGATTTATTACCTTATATACTTAATGAATAATTAGCTCAATACTTAATCATGAAGGAAAAACAGTGAAACAATATAATAAGTCAATTGGTTAATTGATATTTTTTATTACAAAAGAGTATAAAAACTATACAACAGTGATCGTACGTTAATATCGTATATATATATAGGATCGAACGATAATCAACAAATTCATAAATAGTCAACAAGTTTTCTTAAAATAACTATAAATACGTAAATCATTCCAGTTCATAGACTCGCATAGATTATTTCAGGGTTCATGCTTCGTCGGCGTCTTGTCATAGTCGTCATTTTCAGTCATCGAAAGGAACTCAATGATTGTCTGCTATATATATATCCATGAACGAAACAACTCAAACTCTGTCTTTAGCATGAAAAATAAAGTTCCTTTGATCATCATTCCTCTAATATTTACCATCAGCACTGGAGTACGAGATGGTATCATAGTTGTTACTTCCAGCGGCATAACTGTCGTAAGATTTTCCAGGATATTTAGAATATCTTGGAGTTAGACTGGAATAAGCCCCATGAGATTCACTTGGACTTCCGTAGGAACTGGATGGGGATGAAGAGTATGAAGAATAAGACGAACCACCGTCAGAACCAGAGTACGATCCAGATGATACAGGAAGACTGTAGCTGGAGCTGTCAGAAGATCCACTGGATAGACCAACATGAGATGAAGGGGAACCATAAGAGCTAGAGATCCCGTGAGAGGATGATGAAATTATGGGAGAACTGTAGCCGGAAGAAGATCCTTGAGAACTAGCAGTAGCAAGAGCGCTCAGGACCGATGCAGGGCTGTGAGATGATCCTGAAGACGATCCTAGGCTGTAGCTAGATCCCGATGAATACGGAGTTCCGTAGCTGGAACTGGGGGATGAAGAAATGCTGTAGCCAGAGCTGGAGGACGAGGGAGTGCCATAGCTGGACGAAATGGAACCGATTCCGTGAGAAGAATCACTGGATGAAGGAATCCCATAGCTCGTTGATACGGAAGGTGAGCTGTAGCTTGAAGAGCTTGAAGAAGAGGGAAGACTGTAGCCTGAACTTGAAGATGAGGGAAGACTATAGCCTGAGTTTGAAGAAGAGGAAAGACTGTAGCCTGAGCTTGAAGAAGAGGGAAGACTGTAGCCTGAGCTTGAAGAAGAGGGAAGACTGTAGCTAGAGCTTGAAGACGAGGGGAAGCTATAGCCTGATGAGCCTGATGAAATGCCGTGAGACAAACTAGAAGATGAAGGAATGCTGTAGCTAGATCCTGAAGATATTGGAACACCATAGCCGGAGGAAATTCCATGAGAAGAGCCTTGGAGTCCGGAGGACAGAGAACCGATGGAGATTCCATGAGATCCTGCTGAGGTGCCTAAAGATGATGGGAAACTGTAGGAGGATCCAGATGACAATCCCGAGGAGCCCAGAGAAGAGGTTAAGGGAAGGCTGTAGCTCTGAGTGCCGGATGAGAGCCCGTGGGAGGAGGATGATCCTGAAGAAATTGGTAGACTGTATCCGGAGCTTCCGCCATTGCCGTATGCCGAGAGACCCTGAATGCCAGCAGCGTACGCTGGAGGTGTGTAACTGGCCGAGGAGCCTCCGCCATGAACACCAAAGGACACAGGACCATTCTTGCTTAAGGATGCTGATAATAAAGAACCTCCGTAACCACCGCCAAAGCCACCGCCGAAACCACCGCCGAAACCACCGCCTCCTAGACTCAAAGGAGATATGGCTGGCGCAGAATAAGAGAGTCCTCCGTGTCCACCAAAACTTTGTCCAAGACCAGCGCTAAGTCCTGCTGATGGGAAGGAGTAGCCACCCCCGTGTCCTCCCAGGCTGAGTCCACCTAGACCACCCGAGGTATATCCTCCAAGACTGCTACCTCCAAGTCCTCCTAGATTCTGGAATCCTCCGTGACCGGAGGAAAGTCCGCTGGATCCACCGATCGAATATCCTGAACTTAATGAAGGGGATCCATAGCTGCCAAAGCTTTGTATGGGCGCTGAGTAGCTGTTTGAACCTCCTAGGGAGTAAGATGATCCTCCATTGTAGCCCTCAATCACTCCTCTCTTCTCCTTAGTTGCTGATGGTTTTGATTCAGAGGTAGGCTCTTCTGCGTCAACTTTCTCACAGATCACGTTTGCGAAAAGCAGGACGCAGAGTCCTAGTACGACCTGAAACATAATCACGAATTCATTAGTTTAAACTTGTAAAAAAAAAAAGTCTCACCTTACTTTCAATTGACCTAATTTTTGTGAGAATGATCGATCGTTGGTCAGTAGAAGATTCACTTTAATTTTTTCAGATCGTTCTTGATACGTCGAGACATTGGGTTAGAAATAATATATAGAGAACTTCTAACTTGTACGAAATTTCGAAAGTTTCAAATAGACGATTCGAAGAAATGAAAAAACGATCAATTTTAAATTTCTTAATAACGGTGTATCAAAATATAAATCTTCGATTTTGCCTGCGGGTTTAAAACGGAGTTCGACCTGGTCGAGAGTACCGATTTTAGATATTGAGGGGATTGATTAAAAACTTACGAATGATTTCATCTTTAACGTGTTTGTGCGCCTTAGAAATAGCCTGCGAAAGATCGGCTACCAAATGAGTCCTGAGGTGTGGTGTCTGATGCCATTGCACCTCAGAAGAGATCTTTTATATCTGGATCCCCTCTCAACGGTGAAAGAAAGGTCTAGGTGAAGGTAGCGGCGACTCTGGCTCTCCTGACTGCTACTTGGCTGCAGGGAGTTGAGAGGCTTGGGGACTGATACACATTCAATTGAGATTAAACGAGTAACAAATCTGAGCATGATTAGAATTTAAAAAAAAATCAACGGGGTATATGCTAGTAGAATTTTGAAATGTGACAGTTTAATTACAGCAATGTCTTCGAATGTATTTCATATTGAGTCACCTGTAAGATCAAACCGGTCCAGGATTCAAATAATAACAATGGGCGATCGAGTTAGAAAGGACTCTGATATGATATTCGCAAAAACGAATCAAGTCTGTTTCGTTTAGAGAGCTGAAATACTTATTGATATCAATGGAAACCAACGCGTGACAAGGTTCGTATTTATTATAAATCCAAAAGCACGTCGAACGCGTGATTTAATTTAAAAGAATAATTTATTAAGCTAGCCAATCAGCGTCTCGGGAAAAACCTATGGCTTAAAATATTCTGCATCAAAGTCATTGAGGTATCGAGCTGCGAGGGTAAATTTTAAATCGAAACTTGGTTGTAAAATTTCCTGAAGAGGTCTTGGTTTTCAATGTTTGTTCAATGTATTGTGCGTACCTACTCGTACATTGCATGATCGGAAAAAGCGCATCGTGCTAAATTGACTTCATGCCTTGTTCGATGTCTAGATGAATATTTGGGTCGTTGGTAAAAGTGATTGATACTATCAAGCGTGTTTCAAGTTATTTTCTCTTTTTCAAATTCTTGTCAACAGGAGATCCTGAAATGCTAAAGAATCCATTTTTCGATCTGGCAAATGCTCCAATTTGCATACTAATTTTCGTTCAATTTATTTGATCAGCCAGTCACTGTGATTTGCTGGTTATTATAATTATCACTCGATGTGGGCTGATCGATTTAATTCTGATAGAAATTCAACTGAATTCCTCTCGAATTGAGATAAATTATTCTCCAATATACTGTTATCCACTGAATCTTGACCCAACGGTTTTTTCATGCAACCATTAAGGATTAAATTCCTACGTATGTGACCTTCCAAAATCTAGATTCCAAATTCTTATACTTTCATTAAATTAACTGGCCTTTACCGATGGTAAGTCAAAAATAGTCGACTCAATCTCCATGTAGCGTTTTCCTGAAGATTTTCCTTTTTCTTTGTCTTCAATTGTCTCATTTAAAAAAGTGGCTCCTTACACATATCATGCTTTCACCCTAGTTTGAAAAAAAACTAATTTTCAATTCCGTGACTGTAATTGAAGATCTTTTCTCAAACGCAATCTCGTAGATATCAGATCTTTCCCATTACTGCGGCAGCCAGTACCTGAGATTGGATTACGTAAACATACATATACATATAATATGTCTGTCCACTAATAAATGCTAATGAATTCTTTGTGGTACTAGACCGCGGACATTCAACATCGTGCAGTATAAGCTACAAAGACAATAGACGCAGGACAATGCCATCGATTAAAATACAGCAAAGTAATTAGTTTGATCGAAAATTCCCATCTAGAGTATTGTCTCAAAAAATGGAACACGGGTATACTAACACGTTCGAGTACACCATTTAGAAAGTATAATTAAACGGCGACATAATTATGAATTCTGAATACCAATGACGTTGTTCTACAGTCACGCTTATTCTTGACAATCGAAACATGCTCTCTGAAAATGAACAAAAAATTTATCTTCCAATCCACCTTTCGCTAAATTCTAATTTTTCCTTTTTTTTTTTTCCGTCACTTTCAATCGTTCAGTCGACTTTGATGCGATGCAAATAGGTCTTTAAGTTCTGCCTGTGCTGATTCATCTTATTAGAAAAATGCTTCATAGTCTCCACTCACTCGTGTCAATGTAGATCCTGTTTTTAATACATTTTTCGATTTTTTGTATGTGCTTAAGGAAGGTGAAAATTTGAGTATAATCTATCAAGCGCTGATAGCCTTATGAAATAAATTTTTGTATGTGATCATTGATCAGTAATTCTGAATTATGTGAAGTGTTTCAATGCCTTTCTTAAGCACTTTTCTTCTTCTTTGTTCATTTGGGCTAAGATGCCAGACTGATTGTGAGATACCTCAATGCCGAGAAGCCAGGTGATCAAATACTGTCTGATTCGACGGCCCGTTGGCTCTCGGATCCAGAAAGATAAAAAAAAAAAAAAAAAAGGAATTGATTTCGTTTTACTTTCTCCGTCGGGATAACGGAAGTTTGTGTGTGAACGGTCGACATCCGATTTCGGAGTGCTGTGAATCAAGTTAAAAGACGAGCCCATAGTAAACATTCCACATTTCTAAATTCTAAATAAACTATCTACACAACACATAATCGAGTTCAGCCATAGAGAACTACGAATAAATATGTCATTCCGTCTCCGGTTAACGATGTGTAGAATTATTCTAATTTATCTAATCTCACAGTGTCAACCAAATTTACATCTTAAGTGAGAGTGAAGTTATTTATTCATTTTGATGCGGTATAATGGGGAAATTAATTCTCCCATAGACTCATATTTACGGGAATTTTATCCTCGCTTTACTCCAGTCGTCGGTTAATAAAATTATTCTTTGTACCACAACCACAGCTAACTGCCCAAGGAGTAAACCGATTTGTCGTTTGTTGAGAGAAAATATCACGTCTGAATAGGCATATATGATTAATAGATGTCTCTCCGGAGTGTTCCTAAATTAACTAGGGGAAACTTTTTTTTTCTCGAACATTTACGTGTAACGGGTCTAGTATAGAAACCTGTTATTGAAGAGCTGCAGTTCATATATATTGCTATGCTACATTATTCACGCAACATTTTTTAACATACCGTAACGTGACTTTGCAATTCGAAATCTGGTCAGCTTCCGTAATTATTATTACCTTCTCTATCTATTAGTAAATAAAAATTGATGTTAAATTTTTACAGTAAAATTTACACGCTCCATTAATTCCTCAGGATCTGGTTAAATATGAAATTACCTTTCAGATTAAAAAGTTGCGTGTTGCGCTCCGTTTTTAGCTATCTTTATCCATCTACCTTTCTGTTTCTGTTATAACTTATAAAGTAGATATCGTATCGTGACCGAAATTCAATTTGCAGTATTCTACTGTGATGATGTTTTTCTGTAAATAAAATTCTCAACTAGAGCTCCGTTGTAGGAAAATGTAGAAAAGGGAAAGGATCTGTCCTGATCTGGGAGGGGCTCCTTGTCCCATTAAACATGTACCTAACGGGCGTTCCGATGCCTCCTCGAGCTTAGAGATTTTTCCCGAGATCCAAACAGCATCGATAGGATGAAATGCAGTGGTCAAACCGGTATGCCTGTGTGTAAAAGTATAAAACTGGAACAAAACAAGGGTAATTTAGGTCGATAGCAGAAAGTGAATAAGCCTACGAGTCCAAACATCCGCTACCGGTCTGCTACACCCAAAAGCACATGATAGTAAAGCTCAATAAAATCTCATAGAATTATTTACGAACTAGTTACGTGCTATGAGATTCAGGATCGGAGAAAAAATTGATTAGCATTATTCTCAGCCGTGTCACCATACCAATAAAAGGCAATAGTTGCAATAGTTTAATGGACCTTTGCAGTCCATAATAATTGGTACAAAACCCACACAGTGCCAAAGGCATTTTCGAGCATATCGTGAGAGTCGATAGTCTTCAAAATCCAACGAAACCTACTATTACTCCATAACGATCTCTTGAAAATGACATCATCTAACTATTTTGGGACACAGTTCTGGTCTCTGAATCGCGTGCCAAGCTAAAAAACAGGGTTCATTTCCGCGCATAAATTTGTCGAGGATTGATTGCAGTGCGACAACGTGTAATATATTTTGCTGATGTCATGGGACATCTAATGGTTCTATGACTATCATTAGATTACCTTTTCCGATTCAGAGAGCCAGATTTGTACCGCCCACAAACTTTCGTGTACAGCTTATACATAATGTATTTATTTTCTTGCGAATCATTCGGATGAAAGTGAGAATAGCACCACTATGCAGCTCAGCAGGTCAGCGTACAGCAATTTCCTTTTCCTACAACAATTGGTTCGATTTTAAGTGAATGCAGTCCACCTTTCGATGTGCTCGAGGTGGGAGTAATATAGATTTTGCGAATTTCACTGTGAAGTCCAGTTTTGGTTAATCGTTCTCCACTCAGAAATTGATTCATAGATTTGTTGATTGGCTGAACTTTGACCTGGACAGATACTTCTACCCAAGTTACATTTTGTCATCAAGCCTGAATTAATTAAACTCCGCACTGTATACATCTTGCCAATTCCAATCAATCAGGTTCCAGCTAATTGCCCAGTCCAATGAAATTGGTAGTTATGAATTTTGTAAAACTTGTGAAATCATTGTGTTACGAATATTACTATTAACAAAGCATAGTCAATTTTATTACTCCAGTTGATAATATACTTTCTAGTTTTCAGACACGATAATTCTCTTCCCATCGTAAAACTTCGTCATAACATTCACACGATCTATACACGTGAGTGAACTTCAAACATACTAATAATTATTACACTCAACAACTAACGAATTGTACTCTTATAAAATTGCTGCTTAACAAAGATCATATGCGAAGTCTCGTGATTTCTTAATATAAAGAATATATGAATGCAAAATTTATTAGAAAAAATAATTTTATTTATAAAAATAAATACAAGCTTTGTATGTACAACCCTACAGGGAGGAATGTGCGTTACAAAATACATATGAGTATAGATAGATAATTTTTCAAATGCCAACTAACACTTGTTGGAAATTTCAAATGAAACTTCTAATCTAGTTACAACAAAAAAACATTTCTAGGATAAGAACAGATAAACAAACAATAATAAATCACTTAAAATACCCTAAACGCAATTATTTCCAAATTTGAGCAGGCTTAGCTTGTGCATAAGACGGTGCATAGTTCCAAGGGTATGTGGGAGGTGCTGGCTTTTGAATTTGATACGGTAAATTCGGATAGTAATAAACTGGATATACCGTTTTAACAGGTTTATACAACAGAGGATTATAAACAGCCGATTGAACACCGTAAGATGGATGAGCTGATGCCGGTGCAGAATGTATAGGTGTTACAGCTGGTGCAGCTGGTAGGATCGGATGTACTGGTGGCGAAACTGGCTGCAGTGGACTCACAATAGGATGGAATTGCTGTATACCATGCACAGGAGTTGAAATTGGATGTAGCTGAGTCACAGCTGGTGAAAGAGATGTAATAGGATATACTGAATGTACAGGATGTACAGGATGAACAGGGTGAATCGAATGAATCGGGTGAACTGGTTGGATGGGTTGAAGAGGTTGTGCTGGAATACCAACTGGACGACCAACAGGCCTTGGAGATGATGGCAGTCCCACTGGGTGAGATGCAGGTTGAACAGGATAATGTACCGAAGTTCCTGAAGCTTGTGGTTGCTGAGGCGCGTTAGGATCCTGAGGTATAGGCAAGCCAAAATGAGTAGGAGCCTGAGTTTCGCTGGGTTGAATAGACGCAGGGATAAATCCTGAGCCTAGAGTATCATAGCCTGGCAAGTTCCCAACAAAGTTAGTGCCTCCGATCAAAGAAGGTACGAATCCACTGTATTGAGGGAAGTTTGGAGATGGTGCAGGTACTGAAGTTCCTGCTTGGGAACTTCCACCTTCTGTTGGGTTTTGAGACGGTTGTATCGGAGAAGCAGTGGTGGTTGTAGTCGTTGATGTAGTCGTTGGCGTTTGCTGAGTGGTTATACCGTATCCTAGGGTGTAAGTTGGCCTCGGACTTGTGCCTGGAATGAAGGGAGCCTGACCAAAGGCTGTGTTGGCTGATCCAAACGAACTGGAACCCAGCTGATTTAGATTTTGATCATCCTGCCCATTGTATTTTGGTTTATTTTGAAATTGGGAGCTAATCGAAGCCAGCAGATTTTGATTTTGAATGTAATTCCCATGGCTCTGAGCATACTGTCCAGACAATTCAGCGTTAGCTGCGTTCTGCGAACGACTTTGACTCAAAAGAGTTTGAAGCTGAACTATTAACCTGTCTTTCTCCTTCGACTGGATTTGTTCTAAGGATTCCTCCGAGCCTAGGGTGCCTGAAGCATAGGAGGGTAGAGGTCCTGAGAAATCTTGCAGTGATTGACTCCCTTGACCAGAAGTTTGAAATTGTTGATCCTGAAGTTGGGTGTTCTGTCCTAAGGAGGGTCCAAATACTCCTTGAACCTGGTTATTTTGCCCTGAAAACTCTTCGTTGTTGGGAGCAAAGTTTTGGTCCGTTGCCGGTGCACCGTAAAGTTGAGAAATAGCTTGAGCATTTTGGGCCAAAAAATTTGCCGCATCAGAAATTGCTTGGTTAGAATGTTGCCCAAAATTTTGACTTTGGAAGTTGGAATTCTGACCTTGGAATTGTGAACCCCCATTTTGTATTTGAATTTGAGAATTTTGTTGCTGGAAATTCTGTTGGCCAGACCCGAACGTATTCGGAGCCGAATAAGTGGGTAACTCCTGATTTCTTGGTGGCAAATAATTCGCCGTATTTGGACCAAAAGGTTCGTCGTTTTGACTAGATATCGGACTAGGCTCTACAAAATCTACGTATCTGACGGGACCGGGAACTTCCTGGCTAGAATAACCGCCGCTTGGCCTGTTGAACTGGTTGGAGTTTTGATTTTGTTGGTTTCGGTGGCGATTGAATTGACCTTGATGACCGTTGAACTGGTTTCGATTACCACCAAAATTACTGTTTTGAGGTCTAGAGTATTGGCTGCTTGGCCTCACTACTGGCCCACTCTGCAATGGCACACCATAGCTGTTAAATGGTCTCTGACTTTGACTTTGGCTAGGATACCTGGACAAGATTTTTGCCCGATAGCCATTATTCGGGTTTGGCCTGTTACCAGGCCCGTTAAATCTCTGTCCAGTAGAGAGTCTATCCGGTCTGTTGTACACGTAACCAGAATCTCTTTTTCTTTGGTATTCAGAGATTTTCGAGTCTGATTGATCGTTAACTTCGCCCAAGTCTACAACTTCCAGCTTCGTAACTTCCGATGACTTTGATTCCTCGGCCAAAGTACAAGCTAGACCCAGCACCAGTACAACGACTACCTGCGGACGATGGAAAAATCAGTCATTTACAAAATTATCATCATTTAGTTTTGGGTAGGGGAAAATCTTTGGAAAGGATTTTTTTGCTGACTTGGCCATCGAATAAACTGCCGATTTAAATTAGAAGTTACGAACACATTCGTGCCTGTCAGAGTCTGAACTCTCTTTTTCAGTTTCGGACTATTGGGGTGATGTGAGCTTTCACACGGTCTACTCTGATGGTTTTCGTGATAACACTTACCGAAAACTGCTTCATGATTCTGTGATGTAATATCCAATCGACACCTGACACTCACACAAATATGATAACAGATAATTGATCTCGACTGCTATAGTTCCAGCATTTAATTAGAGCACTTGAAAACTGTTGGTGCTGACCACTAATTACTTTGAGGGTGGACAGGCGGAGGTCGACTAAGGACACCGCCATACCTGCACATGTATAAATACAGTCGGCCGCGACCATCCACGAATTACAATAGACTTTCTTGCCTGCTTTCATCGATCGTACTTAGGCAATACTGTTACGGATTCGATGTGTTACACATATAGAAATGTAACATGGCATTTTACTGATGGTTGATTTACCTGTAAGTGTTGAAACATTATCATCATTCTTGAAGGGCCGCTACAACGTTCCCAATATCTATGATTCTAGTTTGAAAACGAAACCACTCTAGCCAATAATTCAGCACCATTTGTTAACTTTTCAGGCCACATACGTGACCGGAAACAGACATTAGACAATAAATTCTCACCTTTGTACGATTCAAATGTGATGCAGTCTACAGCGAAGCCTCTAAAAATGAAGATCTAGATTCAGCTAGGATTTTTGAGACAGATCTGAGGTAGTTACTGATGTAGAATTTTGTATTTTCTTGAAATGTGTTTGAAATCAGATTGATAGTAGAATATTATGTTCGGGTGCATATGAGTATACATGTCGCTGCAATATGCGAAGCGAATTTCCTGCAATTGCAATGAGGAATGCATGCAGAATAAAAATTGAACAAAGTTCAAAGAAGACTTCTAACTATAGCAATGCTCCCACGTCATTGTTTGATTCGGGCCATATACTAATCTTGGGATTGTCCTACAGTTGGTTGACTGATTCAAATCACGCACGACGCAAGTACGTCTCAGTGAAAGTCTTTAACAGCGTCAATGGTTAAAAGGAATACAGAGCCAGAACTAATTTATAGGTATTTATTCGTTGCATACGTTGCGTAAGGACGTGGCAACGAACGGGTATTATAAAATTTTCAAATTACGTGGAAAGCGAACTCGGAATGGCGATGGGTAAAAAACGTTGATAATTCAAAGGAGCGTTCTGCCTGTCCTCTCGACTTACATAAACATGTGTATAGGTATATTTCTCTCACATGTACATATACCTATATTATGTAAACATCTTATGTCCAGGTATATCGCCACGTATTGGGGAGTGGTCAAGTCATCATTTATATTTATATACAAACTCATCACGATACACATCTCGTACGTGTAGAATATTGAACGTTTTCGATGATAGAGAGGTATCTGTGCCAAAAAGAATGACTCGAAGAGAGTCACATTCTTATAATCACCGATGCAATTTTTTAATGAAAAAAGATCATGCGGTACGAAGAACTAAAATTTCCAGAATACGATTGTTTTAAACAAAGTTAAGAAACCACCACGTCTGCAGTCCTTTTGCTTCTTTCTTTCAGTCTCCATTGTAAAAAGACGAAGTAACTATTACTTTATCCACAATCTTATAAACTATTAGAATATTAATGCCAATTCAAACGGTGTAGACGCTATAATCAAAAATTACTTATAAGATAGATAGGATAAATCTATGTTTATTAATCCAACGAATTACGCTGTGAAGATTCTCGAATTTGCAGCAAAGCACAAAGCTGACATATATTCTATAGAGTTTTCAGGTATACACACATGAACACATACTACATTTTTTTTACAATGAACAGTTTTTCTTTTTTTTTTTTATTAATTTATATTTTACAACATGATACATATAGTGGAATAATCGTAAAACCGTAAACCATTTTTATATACAGTAAAAGTATCTTTCGTCAAATTCAGTCAAGGTATAAAGAAGTCGTATTTTCTTTTGTCTTTCTTTTGCGGATTTTCTACAAATACTGGTTGTATTACTTGAAATTTTGATCAGTTTAAAAAAATATATATATATTTTAGTACGTCGTATGAAGTCTGATATTACAACAGATCCTCGTTTATTTAAAAAAAAAAATTTTTTCTTTTCGTCAAATAAAATGGTTAACGGTTTTTTAATTAATTACAAATGCGGGTGTCGTCGTTAGTCTTCGAACAGGCGAAGATTCGGTAGAAATTTCTAACCGACTATGTAAGGCGAACTGTAGGCTGAGGAATAGTATGGGTACGCGCTGTATGCGGAATAAGCATACGGCAATGCACTGTACGCTGCAGAGTAGGCAACTGGAGCAACAGGTGCGGTGTAGGCGCTGTAGGCTATAGGCGCGGTGTATGCCGATGCTCCCAATAGTACTCCACGTTTGTCTCTAGCTTGTCCTTCGGCTGGCTGTACAGACTCAACATCCTGGGATTTGGTCTCAGCCAAAGCCACGGCGGCGAGAGCCAAGAGCATAACAGCCTGGAAGAAAAACGAAAGAAAAAAGTAATTATGATCAATCTTTATTTCATATGTATGAAGAATTTCGGATTTTTGTACAAATAAGTGAAGGAATTATAGTTGAATTTAGTTCATATCGATTCAAAGTCAGTTCTTTGCACGTTCGTATCAGATTTAATTGTGACTTAATTATGTAATTCTAATTGTAAAAAGAATTCATGAATTTTCAAATCTGATTGGAAATGGAAAAATGATAAACTGCAATGTGTCTTTGGAATGAGTCAGTTTGATTGTGTTTTATAAATTTTGTATGAATATTTTGCACGATGAGTTGATGAAGTTATATTTTAATAAACTGATAATACTTACAACGAAGAATTTCATTTTGATTGTTTGCTTTTAGTTAGGACTGATGAGTCGATGAGGAGCTTTGGCGACTGTTTGATGCTTTTGGATCCGCAGTACGGTCTTTATATACGGATTCGATCATCTTTGACGATTCGTGCATTGATTCATAAACACTTCACGAGGTTGGATTGTATTGCGTATGAGTCCTATTGTTGCCTACATTTACCTACCATAGCTTAAAGGAATCAGATAAGTGTAAGTGGATGTGCATTAGTTGGAAGGCTGCACGTGATCCAGACTTGAGTAGCTTTTGTATAAAGTTGAGCAAGGGACCTTGGCTGTCCTCCAAATACAGACGAAAGTGTTTTATAATACTTTAGTAATCGCTTAGCGCACCGAGGATTGCATTGAGTTCATATTACGCCTCTGAGCTTATGTAGATTATTCTTGTCTACAATAATTATTTCAGTCTATATACTATTCAAAGGACAACGAGCAGCTATATGTATCTACATACTATAACTTATTGTTCGATTACAGAGAGGGTTCAAATATGCAATTAGTTTTGTTAAATTAATGAGAGCCACAGGAAATTACGGACTTCCGTTTCTCTTTTGATGAAACAAACTATCCGAATCTATTCGTATCGGGTTATTAAACAGAATGAAAAATGTATTGATGATTTAGTTCATCCATTCATCTCTTCGTAAAACAGATTTCGATCCTCTGTCTACCTGAGTGTTTTTTTATAATATGGAAACAATAAGAAAATCTAATCGACAAATTTTCATAGCAAGCTATTCAATAATTTATAAATTATTACAGATTTAATTTGAAACCTAAAAAGGTACAGTACAATGCTTCTTTTTGTGTACATTAAACTATTTTCGAATTGCCACAGCATCCTAAGTTGAATTCAAATCCGAGGTTCTCGACGCATGCGCACGTGAGAGTCTCTATTGACTATTATTACGAGTGATTCCTCGAGGTCGATCGACCAGTCGACACTCGACTTTGTCAGAGTCGTAATCATGGTCGGAATTCACCGGTTTATTATTCTCATCTATCGAGAACTTGCATAATTTTTTGAACAAGATTATAAATTGTGATAAAATGTCACCAAAGTATGGTATAAATAATAGATATCGTTTTCCAATAATGTTTGGGAGTCTGCTAATAGGGGCTTACGTGGCTTTTTCAAATAGGTACGCTATCTTGTTTATCTCTTAAGATTTCTAACCGTTGCACCAACAAAACCTAACCTAACCTCACAAAAAAAATTCATTCACTTTAACAATCTGAATGAATAACTGTTGAAATATTGAATCCACGTATTCCATTCTGTTCTTAAATCAATAAAATTTCATCGCTCGATGCGTTTTGTCATTTTATAATATTTCAGATACTATCTATTAGGCGATTTGGAAGCAAGTCGCGAGATATTGTTCCAAGAAGATAAAGAAAGCAGAGCTCTTTGCGAGGCAGCAATTAGAGAAGCTCAGAAATGATGAGCTTATAAATATAACCATCAATCTGTTACAGTTTCTTTTTCAATTAAAACGTTATGTTTCATCTTATCAGTATCTTGCAGATTCCTGGGAATTCTTTTGGATTATTACCAGCCATTGTGGTATTTTTTTCAAATGCAGCTTCATCTTTAGCTAAATAATACTACCGCATTTATGCATATTAATTATTATGTATTGATTCCATAATGTATAATATTGTTCTTAGGAATAAAATACACAGTTCGTGTATACTGATATGTATATATGTACTATATTAGTACCTGTGCAAATTTAGCTTATAAAGTTGTATAAAATAAAACAAATTCCTTTTTATTATGCTTCGAAAGAATTTTGATTCAGAGATTTTGGATCGAAACTCGTTTTTCGTAAAATGTATGAAATGCTAATATTATTTACTAAAAATGTAAATAACTTGTTTAGAACCACCTTGAAATTTTGTTACTTTGGTTGAAATGAGCGTAAATTGTTTTTTAGGACAATTTATTACGTAACTGATGGCTACTGCGGATGGAATGATAATAAGTTTGTCAATCTCTGCAGTATACATTGGCAACGTCTTAACTGGAATCAGTTTTTGACTAGAAACATATTTTCTGTGAAGGCTGATTACAATAAGAAGTATTCGTATAAGATAGAAGTGTGTTGGAGGTCTTTATTCAAATTTGTCGATGAAGATGTCGTAAAGTTTACAACGTAAACTATCAGGAAAAGAACCTGGACTGAATTACATCATGAGAAAATAGTGATGTTTAAAATTAGTGAATATTCACACTGACGAAATACCACAACTTGATATTGCTAACAGAAATTGTGTCCTGAACAAACGCATTCCACTTTTATATTAGAATTCAAGTAGCGGCTCCTCCCAAAGAGAATTACGCAAACAATACCGCTTTGAATTTCTATTCGATTGCCATGCCCGGCTGCAGATTCGCTGACCGGAATAAAGTGAAGAAAATATTTCATTTTATTATACGAAGTGGTGATCTTACGCGTGAAAGGTGCAGTATAGATGCGATTTATTAAACCGAGAGAAAAATATTGAATGACATATCGATTCTGGTATATGAATTTTGAGAATTTTTCATCTTTTCGGTTTCTATATTTACAATTATCTTATCGGAATATCTTTGAGATAATTATATGATTTCAACGCGAGATTATCCGGAGACTATGATCAACGGAGAAAGCTGATGGTTTAATTGAACTAAGCATGGCTCAGCTAGTTGCCATCAAAGTATAGTGATTAAGGAATCTACTGTGAAAAGAATGGTTAAACTTAGAGCTTATCTACTACAGTGTGAATTGCTGGGTATCCGAGATTCCTCGATTCCCCCATTATAGCAATTAGTGCATCTATAAATTCGAGGGAACTTGGGATGATCTGTTCTGCCGGAAGCAGGAAACCGTAGGTTCCTTGATCCCTCAATTCGATACAGTAAACGACAGGAATATTAAGTTCTCCTTTAATCCAGTCTATACTATTCCCGCTATTGATATCTGAAAAATTATCGGGATTATAATCTCTTAAACTTCAAATGAACCAGATCTTATATACTCACATATCGCTTCAGCAGCTGATCCCACGACGAATTGAGTTCCGTATCTTCTGGCAAGTGCCTCAGCCGCTTTATTTCCGATAAGCATCTGCAATAATTAAAACGGTAATAAACTATTCGTGTAGTTTATAATAATCGTAGCTCATTGTTAGATTATCAACACTTAAGTATGCATATAATACATTTGGGAGTCAGAAATCATTCCGTTAAAAGACCTACGTGTCCTTATAATTACTCACGGCATCATCGTAATTATCCATACGATCCGTTGTATAGCCAAATGGCGATAAAAATAGCTGACTATAGCTGTGTACACTCAAGTAGATGTAGAATTTCTCTCTAATGGATGTAAGATAGTCTGCCAATGCTTTGACTTCCGGTTCAGAGAATGGTTCTGGTCCAGCGTAGGTCCCAGAGCAGGAATCGTTGCTTGCACCAGCATCTAAAACATGAACAATTATAGCAATTAGTGATCCGAAATGACTTTTTTGAAAATTGACCGAACCAAATCATGATGTTTTTTAATGGAGTTGTGATATCACCATCACGGTCATGCAGACAAGATTCAGTATCCGTAGAATCCATTTACTTTAATATCTACCGATATAATACCCACGATTAAAAGGTCTGGGTGAAAATATATAATCGTGGGGTTACCCATTCGTAATTATAATCATCGAAAGCAGTATTGCAGTATCATCTAAGCCGAAAGTCTGATAAGGTGATAAGATCGAGAAGGTTGTCTACAGCCCATACTATCCGAATGGGATTATTGATATAGGTATTTCGACATTGTTTGCAATATTATTTGTTCACTTTGAGTGCACACGGCACAACGTGAATGTTTTATAACATACATGTAAACTCTTATCGAAAAAAAATATGATATTAATGGAAATGAATAATATTTTATAATTACGTAGCCAATAGTAGCTCCAGTTTCTGTTTGGATCAGCACCCCAACAGTCGTTTTCGTGTGGTTGTCTGGTCTTTCGCCACATTCGATTCTGGAATAAATAAGATGATCTAACAGCGTCTGATCATTAATCATTACGACTTTTACTAATTGAAGGAAATCAATACCGTAGTGTGCGTGTACTCGTAACCGTCAGGATTAGTAACTGGGAATATAAACCAGTTGTGAGCTCGAACAAGCAGATTGAATCCCACATTTGTCGATGTTAAAATTTCATTGACCAAGTAGGTTGATACAGCTACTGTTATCCACTCTCGTGCGTGGAGTCCTAGACGAATTTTTTATTCTTCATTTAATCACAATTTAATCACGATTTATAGTACCGACCTGAATAACTATATCAGCTTGTCAACTTGGAAAAGAATGATAAATTTATTGTATACCTCCTTCGATGAATACTCCTGGGTTATCTTCGTCAAATGTGATCTTAATTCCCTTTATCAATCGGCCTTCGTACGAATTCCCAACTACGATAACTTCTACCCATTCTGGATAAGTCATTGCTAATTCATCAAGCCAATCGTAGATCTGGAATTGATTTCTAAATGGTAATCATGGTGCGTTATATGATTGCAGAAGTATACATATTATGCGAATCTATTCCATTAGACGAAGCGAGAGTCATAATTATTTATTTGTTCTATATAAGTACGTCATCTAGGCGGTGATAGGCAGTCCAATTCAGAGAATTAGCCCTGTCTGTACGCTGCAGTGACCACCCAACGTCCGGGTTCTCATTATCAATCAAGGTCTGCACGTCCTCAATTAATGTCTTGTAAGATATATCGGCTTTTTGGAAAACTGCAAGAATTTCGACCTCCTGTTCAGAGGGTACCATAATGTCGACAGGAAAATTAAGGGCGCCTGCTGATGTCCAGAACAAAATCTGTGAAATGTTGATAAGTATCTATCTCACAATCGTGAACTTATTCCAAAAAATTTAGTAAAGCCTCGGTGTATGTATTCAAATTATTTAATTTTTATTCAAAGCATCAACAATCCTACATTTGGTATAGCGAGACTTACGCCATTTCCGGATTGCTCTTCGATAGTCTTCAGAACATCGAGCTGGTCTTGAGATGTAGCCACCGCCCTATACACCTTTTGTCCATCGAAACGTTTATAATCTTCATCGACAGCTGCTAAGACAGCATTTGCAAGCAAAACTACCGAAAAATATTTCAAAAAAACTGAAGCAATGTTCATCTCGCAGCTTTAGAACGAAAACTACTGATCAGCGACCCACCGAAGTTGCTTTCATACCTAGACATAGTTATCAAAGAGCTCAACGACCACTTGACAGAAATCATTTACTTATGTATGAAAGCTTATCGTCTAGAGATTTTCGAAGATAAACTTTTTCATACGACCACAGAAATAGGTATATATATATATAGTTCGAAAATTTGTGGAGTCATTTTGAATTTTTGGTACGTAATGATCCTTAGTTCTTAGTAAACTCGGATGACAGTTAACTATATAGTCTCCGGGGATTTTTGAAAGATCTTTATTACATTAGGATAGTCTGGGGCTACATTTAGTTTGATTATCTCTGCAAGCCACTGGCCATGTCAATGGCAGTGAAGTATGTCATTCATCCATTAAATCAATAAGGTAAAATCATTAGGATTCAGTTTGGTTCTCATTCATTCATTGAATAGGTACTGCGATTCGACGTAATTGTCGTTGCGATCGAACAATAGCTTGATAATGCTAAAGGATAGGGTATTCGAGCAATGGCAAAAGCGAACGTATCGATTTCACCCCTGCATTAGAATTCATACATTAGCTAATGCACAAAAGCATTACACAGACAATCTTCTTTTGAATTTCCTTTCGATTGAAATACTTGTTCATTATGCAAGTGAGAATAAATCAGAAAAAATAATTTCTTACGATGAAGTGATTCTACATCTGAAAATAGGAGCTTAAATTGCGAAGTGAAATAAAATAATTTTATTCCATTTCTATATTCCAAGTTTTATTCAAAGTATATTTATTAACAATTTCATCAAGATGAGTAACGACGAATCCACGACCTCACAAAGATCCTTCAAACTTCAAGCTCATTTCCAGTGTGAATCTCTGGGTATCCAAGAGCCCTGGTTTCTCCGATCACTGCTACGATTGAATCTATGAATTCGAGAGATGAAGGGACGATTTGTTCTGCTGGAAGTAAGAAACCATAGGTTCCTGTATCTCGAAGTTCGTAACAATATACAATAGGAGTCTTGTAGAGTCCTTTAACGTAATCTGTACTGCTACCGCTGGCAACATCTGAAAAATCGTTATAATCAATGATGGAAAATCCGTTACAATTTCCCTACATAGAGTACATGTATGACATTGAACTTACATATCGTTTCGGAAGTCGCACCATAGACATACCGAGTTCCATACCTTCTAGCAAGAGCCTCCGCTGCTTTGGTCGCGACTCGCATCTGCAAGAATTTGATTACCCATCATGTGCATTCACACACAGAATAAATCGTAACATATCTCAGCTCACACTATGAATTACTTACAGACTCGTCATAATTATCTAGATGATCATATGTGTAGCCGTACGGCAACAGAATTAGCTGACTGTAGCTGTGTATACTTAAATAAATGTAAAACTGATTGCTGACAGATTCGATGTAATCTGCTAATGCCTTGACTTCGGGTTCGGAAAATGGTGCAGGACCACCGTACGTCTCGCTACAGGAATTATTACTGGCTCCACCATTGGCTAGGACACATATTAAACTCTTTAATCTAAAATTGACACATTAGGACCACAATTTTTTGATTCATTGATAAGCTACGAATGTCGCCCCGTTTTGTACCCCTCCAAAATTATATCGAAAGAATTGTAAAATACGTGGTAACACAAGCCTGACAACGAAAAACAGGCTGGCGATTATATGTGAGTAAGTTTTATCAATTACCTAGCCAATAATAGTCCCAGTTTCTGTTTGGATCGGCACCGTAACAGTCATTTGCATACGGAATTCTGGTCTTTCGCCACATCCGATTCTGAAAAGAATACATCGATCAGATAACTTATTCGTACATAACATCAATTTTCGGGTAACATGAGGTAAACTCTGACTTATAATATTATCGGCGTAAAGAACCCACCGTAGTGTAAGTGTACTCGTAACCGTCAGGATTAGTGACTGGAATTATGAACCAGTTGTTAGCCCGAGCAAGCAGGTTGAATACCTGGTTTGTCGGTGATAAAATTTCATTTGTCAAGTAGGTTACGACGGCTGGTGATATCCATTCGCGAGCGTGGATTCCTGAAAAATGTTTGCTAATTATATCATAATATCCCATATCATACCGGAATCCATATTAACTCATAAATCAGACGTTTATGTGCAGACTGCGATGGCATAGAAGAGTTATTGAGTACCTCCTTCAATAAATATCCCAGGATTATTCTCGTCGTAGGTAATTTTGATCCCTTTTATCAATCGACCTTCGTATGTGTACCCAACTTCAATGACTTTAACTAAATCTGGATAAGTATCTGCTAATTCATCAAGCCAATTGTAGATCTGTAATGTAAATTCGTGCCATGTATAACATTTTTCCAAAGGAGATAAAATAATTATTATTCTTGCATACTGCGTCGAGACGGTGATATGCAGTCCAGTTCAAGGATGTGACTGCAGCGTTTTCTCGCTGCAGTGAACGTCCAACTTCAGGATTCTCATTGTCAATCAAGGTCTGCACATCCTCGATTAAAGTCTCGTAAGATATTCCGGATTCTTGGAAAGTAGAAAGAATTCCAGCATCCTTCTCAGGAGATACCATCACGTCGATACCGGAATTCAAGGCACCCGCAGAAGACCAGAACAGAACCTATTGGCATTCATATTTAATAAAATATTTTCTAGTTATTGGAAACAGGATGATGAGATGCAGATGCTGATAGGTATATTATTGTCTATGATTTTGATTCAAATTTATTTTGATGGTAGTATCCAAAATTCGCATTTGATTAATTTACTCAATTCAACTATAATACAATTGCTTTTTATACTTGCACTACGAGACTTACACCATCTTCGGCCTGTTCCTCGATATTTCTCAATACATCCAGCTGTGCCTCAGTTTCCGCAAATGCTCTGTATACTTTGTGTCCATCGAAACGCTTGTAGGTTTCCTTGGAAGCCGGTAATCCAGTTCCAACGAGCAGAATTGCACCAATAATGGCGAAAAGAGCGACGATGTTCATATTTTGGCTTAAGACTCAAGGCTACCGGTCAACAATCATCGAAAATGCCTTTTATACCTAATCAACTGCAGTTATCACTGAATTCAACCACCACTTGAGACAAATCACCCTCCCCACATCCCTGCTTATTGTATTGGCTAGCATCTATCTTAGTAAATCATAGTCAGTTGTCGTCTGAGAAATTTTTGATATCATCCCAATATCTATATCGTTATATATAATTTATAGACGTCCCGACGTATATTTGTATTGCGCACAAGTTATCACGTGTGTAAATATACAGAAGGTGTCAAACAATGTGTCGTCAGTTTAGAAAGATTAATCGTTCAATCAGGAACATTCCGAACGTCTGGAGTCTGGACAGCATATCGAAAGCTCTTGTTATCACAGTCTCGATACTCAGTGTCTACCTGTTTATCTTTTTAACAAGAATTAGTGTCAAATGAACTGCAATGTCTATAAAACGAAAATGCTTATCATTGGTGGTGTTGTGACTTTATTGGAATTTCGCAATGCAATGCGTAGCGTTTATATCAAATGACACAATGATCACTGACCGATAATTCGTACCTACATGCGACAATGATAAAACTAATTGAATCTAGTCATGGTGCAGTCAAGGTAAGTATTTAGTCAAGCTGCTACTTGCTTCGGTTTCAGCTTTTATATACTTCTGGCCAATTTAATAATAGCTTTCAGACTAATTCAGACTAAAATAGGATTCATGGATGAGGATAATCAGCAAAATATATTCCCTTGTCATGGTTTGTATTTGCATTTATTATTCGAAACCCCTTCTTTTTTTTCAAAACATTTATTAACAATTTTTATCACGATAATGGCATCAGATTAATTAAAAGTAGATTGATTACGTTATTATAGCTGACAAGGCAGCACTGGTTTTGTCCGAGTAACGACGAATCAACGTCCTCACGAGGATTCCTCAAACTTCAAGCTCATCTCCAGTGTGAATTTCCGGATATCCGAGATCCCTAGTTTCTCCAATTAGTGCTATAAGTGAATCTATGAATTCGAGAGAAGAAGGGATGATTTGTTCAGCTGGAAGTAAGAAGCCATAGGTTCCTGTATCTCGAAGTTCGTAACAATAGACAATGGGAGTCTTGAATTCTGCCTTTACCCAATCTGTACTAATACCGCTGGCAATGTCTGAAAAAATAGTAACAATAGGTAGTGTGAAATCCGATACAATTTGCCTGAATATTTTACATGAATTCAATATCGAACTCACATATTGTTTCGGCAGTCGATCCGTAGACAAACTTAGTTCCATATCTTTTGGCAAGAGCCTCAGCTGCTTTAGCCCCAACGTGCATCTGCAAGAATTTGATTACCCATCATGTGCAGTCACACACAGAATAAATCGTAACATATCACAGCTCACAATATTAGTTACTTACAGCCTCGTCATAATTATCTAGATGATCATATGTGTAGCCGTACGGCATCAGAATCAGCTGACTGTAGCTGTGTATACTTAAATAAATGTAAAACTGACTGCTGACAGATTCGATGTAATCTGCTAATGCCTTGACTTCGGGTTCGGAAAATGGTGCAGGACCACCGTACGTCTCGCTACAGGAATTATTACTGGCTCCACCATTGGCTAGGACACATATTCAACTCTTTACTCCAAAATTGACATATTAGGACCAGAATTTTTTGATTTATTGACAAGCTAGGAATGTCGCCCCGTTTTGTACTCCTTCAAAATTATATTGGAAGAATTGTAAAATACGTGGTATCTCAAGCCTGACAACTAAAAATAGACCGGCGGTTATAGATGAGGAAGTTTTGTTAATCACCTAGCCAATAATTGTCCCAGTTTCTGTTTGGATCGGCACCGTAACAGTCGTTTGCATACGGAATTCTGGTCTTTCGCCACATCCGATTCTAAGAGGAAGAAATTGATTAGACAACTTATTCGTACGTATAACATCAATTTCCGTTCAGGTAGACTCCGACTTATTATATCATCGATGTAAAGAACCCACCGTAGTGTGAGTGTACTCGTAACCGTCAGGATTAGTGACTGGGATTATGAACCAGTTGTTAGCCCGAGCAAGCAGGTTGAATACCTGGTTCGTCGGTGATAAAATTTCATTTGTTAAGTAGGTTACGACGGCTGGTGATATCCATTCGCGGGCGTGGATTCCTGAAATTTTTTCGCAAATCATATCCTATAATCTCTCATCATACCTGAATCTGTATCAACTCATAAATCAAACGGTGGTATACAAACCACAATTGAATAGGAGAGATATTACGTACCTCCTTCGATGAATATCCCGGGATTACCTTCGTCGAAGGTAATTTTGATCCCTTTTATCAATCGGCCTTCGTACGAATACCCAACTTCAATGACTTTTACCAAATCTGGATAAGTCTCTGCTAATTCATCGAGCCAATCGTAGATCTTGAATATATTATTTTCATACCATGTATAATGTGCGATAACATACTCGTAGAAAAGTCGAAATATTTAATGTTGTTACATACTGCATCTAGACGGTGATATGCAGTCCAATTCACGGATCTAACTGCCTCATCACGCTGCAATGAACGTCCAATTTCAGGGTTCTCATTGTCAATCAAGGTCTGCACATCCTCGATTAAAGTTTCGTAAGTTATACCGGATTCTTGGAAAGTAGAAATAATCTCAGCATTCTTTTCAGGAGATACCATCAAGTCGATACCCGAATTCAAGGCACCAGCAGAAGACCAGAACAGGACCTATTCGTATTCAATAAAATATTCTCTAGAGACCAGAAATAAAACATAATGGTACAGAAGTTAATCCGTACATTATTGGCAATGATTTTGATTCAAATTCATTTTTATTGACGTATTCAGAATTCGCACTTATTTCATTTATTAGATCATCTATAATATTGCTTTTTTCACTTCCACTGTGAAACTTACACCCTCTTCAGCCCGTTCCTCGATAGTCTTCAAGAGATCCAGCTGCTCCTCGGTTTTCGCAATCGCTCTGTATACTTTCTGTCCATCGAAACGCTTGTAGGTTTCCTTGAAAGCAGGTAAAGCAGCCCCAACGAGCAGAATCGCGCAGATAACGGTAGAAAGCCCGACGATGTTCATATCTTAGCTCAAGAACTAAAGCTACCGGTTAACAATCATCGTATATTCCTTTTATACTTGACCATTTGCAGTTATCACTGAATTCAACCACCTCTTGACACCAATTGCCCTCCTCGCATTCCCCCTTATCGTATTAGATGGCGCCTCTAAATGAATTAATAAGTGAGTTATTATCTGAGAGATTTTTGAGATAAATTTGTTTAATATCCATATCGATATATGTATGATTTATAGACGTTCTGATATTTATTTGTGACACTCATAAGCCATCACGTGTCTCCATACAATAGGTGCCAAATGATATGTTTCGAGTTTAGGAAGATTTATTATCGTTTAATTAGGAAAATTCGGGTCACTTAAAAAGTAGATCGAATAGTCGTTATCGTTTGAAGCCTTCAATACCCTCAATCTGTTTATTTTTTTGAGAAAAATTAGTATCAGATGAACCACAACGCCTATAAAATGAAAATTCTCACCACATGTTGCTTTCTTGAAAGTATAAAAAAAACGATAAAAAACATATAAAAAACCATATTATATAATAGATGAAATATATGTTATATTAAATGGATGTTTAATAATAATGATTATAACTTAGAATGATAATTAAATATGAGGACAGATCTTAATACTCTCATCGAAATTTTATAGAGCCTGCCTGTAGTATTGTGGAGATATTTCGAGCAGTCACGTAAGGCGTTCTGAGATCGAAGTACCTGGTGTGGTTCTCGACGTGATGGATCCAGATTATTCTGCAAAAAAATAAGGTTTCAAATTACTTTGGTGTTATTCAATATTATTGACCGACTAACCAATTGCTCAAACCTCGTCGAAGACCTGGAGGGGTAGATGATGCTCCTTATTACACCCAACCCACGAATCATTTTCCCAATATATTATTAGACTAGATTCAGCGGTAATTCTAATTTAAAACTCAATTTTTTTGTTCCTCTTTCTTTAGGACGAAGAGAAATGCTAAGAGTTGATACGACTGAGAAATTAATGCGCTTTATAACACGCAACCCGCAAATCTTTTGTGCGATTTTAGTTCCATAGTTGCCTAGCAAAAGCGCCACCGGCCTAACTGACCTACGACAATGGCGTCCCCCACCCCGCGCCTCGTGAAGGTAGTTTAAGAACGCCGTGCGCGTGTCGCGGACTTCAGTAAGCTGCGCGGCATCCTCGAAGAAACATGGGTGACACGTGTCGAGGAGATTTGCGGCTCGGGAAGGCTGACATCAACGGAGGAACGTTGGACATGAGTGAGTTTGAAATATTTCGATCAATATTAAACAACGGCAATAAATAATCGACAATTTTCAAAGCTCATTGAAAACAAGTGAAATTATATTCAATACTTTTCCGACAGATTTCACGCGTCTCGTATTTTAAACGTCGAAGTAAGTAACCGTTGAATTGCTACCGGCAGACTTTGATTATAATTGCAGATATTGTTCATTTTCAACTACATTCTATTCATACCAGCGAATAAATGTGCGAAAATCTAGATTTCTTACGAACATAAGCTCTCGGACCTGTTGCGAATACAAATATGATGGGCGAAAGAGTTTTGTTTGATAACTTCGCGATAATTATCATCCCATTATATTATTGGCATATAATTCCGAGTTCCTCGCCCTGTAGCGTCGTTTGTTTTACAGGCATATTTCGCGACTCCGAAGGGAAAACTAAATTGTTGTGTTATTTCGAGTTGACAAGTATTTTTCGGGAGAATACTCGTTCCCCAATTTATTCTTTTATTCGATTCTTTGACAGCATTATCGGTCGGCGGAGATGAGAATGAACATCGCTGATACTTGAACTGCATAGATCCTGCGTGCCACTTAGTCGGAGATGGACGCCAACCAACACTGCCCGGCTAGTCCTGGATTAACGGTCGACCAAGATAATGGTGAGCTTTGTATTATATTAGCCAAAGACCCAATTTAACTTTAAATGTATATCCGCAAAACAATCATTACTGATGATAATTCGCGATCCGATACAGATCTCGGACAGATTCACTTTTCTAAGTCTATCTTCCGCAACACTCATCGGCCAAGTAACCGTGACGCTCACCCTGTATCTTTGACTTGATAGTGGGGCCTCCAACTTGTCTCCCCGTATATATGTCAGAAACTTTCACGACACCTCCGTTTCACTCAGCTGCGAGGGATACGATACCGACGCGTAAAAATATACCCAGAGGTAAGATATTGTCCGTCTCGTTATAGGGTAAGCCTAGGAGAGAAACCACACTTAATTCTTGGAAATAGCAATAAATTCTCTCTTTTTAATGACAAACCTGGAATATGGTTGACAGATCTCGAGAGAATTTGTTTACCTTGGTTGAATATAGTAGACTCACCTCGTAGTAGAGAAATATTTGAATAACTAGGATCAAAATTTAAAGGTTTAAAAATAAATACACGGAAATTGCTGTAGGCCTAATTAGGCATCACATTTATTTTCTAAACATGGAACATAATTTAATATTGGTGCTAAATTACACCAGAGTCTCAAGTATTAGTCATAACAATTGAAGGATTGAAAAATCTATACATGCATGCACTAGTAATACTAGCTTATTGACATTCTTGATTCTGTTGAAAATAGTTGAAAGTTTATATCACATTTGAAAATGGTTCAGGCAGGCTTACAAAATCAATCATAAGAAATATATTATAATAAATTTCATACAGATGTATAGTCACAATTAGAAATTCTTTGGTACTTAGTTGAGAATGTTTGCTTGAAAAACACATAAACTTAATCCATCCAATGTACCCTATGCTTATCTAGTTTTTATTTTCACAGGCGTTGTTCACCGAGGGAAACTAGCTCCTGCCTATCCTCAACAAAACCTCTTCTATATTCATCAGGACAGGGGATTCACACCAGGGAGTGAAGCAGTCCAAGCACCGGTGGAATGACCGCAAGCAACTCTGCACCGCGGAGTATTAATAAAGCAGCATCAGCGAATGGTTCGTAATTACAGTTCCTTTTGAATCAGTTTTGATAAAATCTCGCATCTGGTCTAGTCTATGATTATTTTAAATTACTTTACTTTACTTTATACTTACTTTTACTAATTAAATCGAGTTCAATTACACATTACCAAACTATTGGGTAATTGAATAAGTAATTTCATTAAAAATGTAATCAGTGACTCTTAACACTGCAAATATCCATGTAATAATAAGATCGTTTATGCAATAAACATGTATTATTATAGTAAATTGGCGAATTCATGAATAAATATCTCTTGAAATTGTAAATAATCGATCGTTGAATCATTTTACCCTGTCCTTTCCTTGCCTATAAGTCGAAAATCATGAAAATCGCATGATTTCATATATATTAATATAATATATTAATTAATACAATAAATATTAAGCCGCCTCACCATATGCAACCCGCATGCCATTCGTGTAAACGACAGGGCCCATGTTAATTTTTGTTGCCTATTTGGTGTTTTCCGATTGCCTATATTCAGGCGTATTGAACTTGGAAAAAAAAACAGAATTCTTGGAATTCAGCTCGAAAAAAAGGTATGAAAAACACTTTGAAACAACTCGAGAAAAACGGCAAAAAAAATCCATTCAAATAACTTCTGGCAGTTGATACCTTATTTAAGGAGCCGGATTTCTGGCAGTTGATACCTCGATTTTAGTCGCTTCACGATGAAATATCTACTGCCAGAAAATCGACCAATCAGGAGGCTGCTTGAGCCAATTTAGGCTCAATTTCTCGAAAAGGAGCCTCCTGATTGGTCGATTTTTAAATTAAATCAAGTTACGGCGCTACAGAGGCTAGCCATCAGCAAAATTCTGGATTTCTGGCAGTAGGTACCTGAATGAGGTATCAACTGCCAGAAGAAAAAGGTATCAACTGCTAGAAATCCAGAATTTTGCTGATGGCTGGCCTCTGCACCGCCGTAACTTGATTTAATTTAAAAATCGACCAATCAGGAGGCTCCTTTTCGAGAAATTGAGCCTAAATTGGCTCGAGCAGCCTCCTGATTGGTCGATTTTCTGGCAGTAGATATTTCATCGTAAAGCGACTAAAATCGAGGTATCAACTGCCAGAACCTTTTTTTCGACCTTTTTTCTACGTTAGTACAATTCGCCTGAATATAGGCATTCGGAAAACACCAAATAGGCAACAAAAATTAACATGGGCCCTGCCGTTTACACGAATGGCATGCGGGTTGCATATGACAAGGCGCATTATTATTTATATTATATATATTAATATTGTTATATTCATATATATTAATATTGTTCGGGGCTTTATGAAATCATGCGATTTTCATGATTTTCGACTTATAGGCAAGGAAAGGACAGGGTAAGATGATTCAACGATCGATTATTTACAATTTCAAGAGATATTTATTCATGAATTCGCCAATTTACTATAATAATACATGTTTATTGCATAAACGATCTTATAATTACATGGATATTTGCAGTGTTAAGAGTCATTGATTACATTTTTAATGAAATTACTTATTCAATTACCCAATAGTTTGGTAATGTGTAATTGAACTAGATTTAATTAGTAAAAGTAATTATAAAGTAAAGTAAAGTAATTTAAAATAATCATAGACTAGACCAGATGCGAGATTTTATCAAAACTGATTCAAAAGGAACTGTAATTACGAACCATTCGCTGATGCTGCTTTATTAATACTCCGCGGTGCAGAGTTGCTTGCGGTCATTCCACCGGTGCTTGGACTGCTTCACTCCCTGGTGTGAATCCTCTGTCCTGATGAATATTGAAGAGGTTTTGTTGAGGATAGGCAGGAGCTAGTTTCCCTCGATGAACAACGCCTGTGAAGATAAAAACTAGATAAGCATAGGGTACATTGGATAGTTCAGGTGTTCTTCAAGCAAACATTCTCAACTAAGTACCAAAGAATTTCTAATTGTGATTATACATCTGTATGAAATTTATTATAATATATTTCTTAGGATTGATTTTGTAAGCGTGCCTGAACCATTTTTAAATTTGATATAAACTTTTAACTATTTTCAACAGAATCAAGAATGTCAATAAGCTAGTATTACTATTGCATGCATGAATAGATTTTTCAGTATTTCAATCGTTATGACTGGTACTTGAGACTCTGGAGTAATTTATCACCAATATTGAATTATGTTCCATGTTTAAAAAATAGATGTGATGCCTAATTAGGCCTACAGCTATCTACCCTTCTATTTATTTTCAAACCTTGAAACTTTGATCCTGGTTATTCAAATATTTCTCTACTACGAGGTGAGTCTACTATATTTCAATAAGGTAAACATATTCTCTCGAGATCTATCAATCATATTCCAGGTTTGTCATTAAAAAGAGAGAATTTATCGCTATTTCCAAGAATTGAGTGTGCTTTCTCTCCTAGGCTTACCCTATAACGAGACGGACAATATCTTACCTCTAGGTATATTATTTCGCGTCGGTATCGTATCCTTTGCAGCTGAGTGAAACCGAGTTGTCGTCAAAGTTTCTGGCGTATACGGGGAGAGAGAAGCAAGCCGGAGGCCCCAGTATCGAGTCAAAGATATAGGGTGAGCGTCACGGTTACTTGGCCGATGAGTATTGTGGTACATACACGTGGAAAAGTAATCTGTCCAAGATCTGTATCGGATCGCGAAGTATGTTTTAGCAATGATTGTTTTGCAGACATACATTTATAGTTAAATTGGGTGTTTGGCTAATATAATAGGAAGCTCACCATTATCTTGGTCGACCGTTAATCCAGGACTAGCCGGGCAGTGTTGGTTGGCGTCCATCTCCGACTAAGTGGCACGCAGGATCTATGCAGTTCAAGTATCAGCGATGTTCATTCTCATCTCCGACGACCGATAATGCTGTCAAAGAATCGAATAAAAGCATAAATCGGGGAACGAGTATTATCCCGAAAAATACTTGTCAACTCGAAATAACACGACGAATTAGTTACTCCTTCGGAGTCACGAAATATGCTGTAAAACAAACGACGCTACAGGGCGAGGGACTCGGAATTATATGCCAATAATATAACGGGATGATAATTATCGCCAAGTTATCAAACGAAACTCTCTCGCGCATTATATTTGTATTCAAAACTAGATTTCAGCACATTTATTCACTGGTATAAATAGAATGTACTTGAAAATGAACAATATCTGCAATTATAATCAAAGTCTGCCGGTAGCGATACAACGGTTACTCACTTCGACGATTAAAATACGAGACGCGTGAAATCTGTCGGAAAAGTATTGAATACAATTTCACTTGATTTTAACAAGCTTTGAAAATTGTCGATTATTTATTGCCGTCGTAAAATATTGTTCGAAATATTGCAGACTCACCCATGTCCACAACGTTCCTCCGTCGATGTCAGCCTTTCCGAACCGCAAATCTCCTCGACACGTGTCAGAGATCTTTACTCGAGGATGCCGCGCAGATGACTGAACGCTGCGCCCGGCGTTCTCGGTATATACCGTCGCGCGGCGCGGGGTGGGGACGATAATAATTGCCCCACCAATTTAATTAATCGCTTCAATCTACTTGCTAGGATAAATCAAATAAGAATTTTACATTTTTAATAACAAAGAATAAAAAAATGAATATTGAAAATGTTTATACCGGATGATTCCTGGCTTACATCTCAGTGATTTGGGTAGTTGTGAATTTATTTCAACTGCTTTATTTCTATTTGTTCAGACATACCTATAATGCAAACATAAATGCAATAAAATATCAGTAATTCTAATATCAATGAATCTAATAAAGAGTTAGTAGTTTTTCTACTGCTATTCAGAATTTTATCAATGAGCTATTTGCCACGCCTCCAAGGATATAAAGAAAGGTCGTAGTTTTTTTTGTCCGCATATTTGTGCAGCACCACTATCTTTTCATTCATAAACGAGCGCTTCTCAGAAAAGGTAGTAAATTTTTTATCCGCATATTTGTGCAGCACTACTATCTTACCACTCTGGTGCTATTGTCCTAGGTCAGTGTCCCTTGTCGGTAAGTTCTACCAGCGGGCGACAAATGATAGCGACATCTCACGGTCGCATTGTCGAACTATCTTCTGCCGATAACACCGTGTACCGGTAACGTCGGTATCGCTCAGTATATATAGCGTACGGCTCCGTATACTTAGCAGGCAAATAAATTCAATTTAATTTTTTATCGATGCAATCGTTCGGGAATTGTTCGAGGAAGTTGAGGAATATGTTTTTGTAGTTTAGGAAATGATGATTTATTTGTTATTTATGAAAATATATTAGGCATGTACAGGGTGATATTCCAGGTACATCGCGGTAAAGCAAGTCTCGGATCGTCAGGCGGCTGATAAGCATGTGCGCAAAATGATCAGGTTCGCCGCCACTATCATTTCCACACGCCACTATCTTTCATTGTATCAATGAATCTAATAAAGAGTTAGTAGTTTTTCTACTGCTATTCAGAATTTCATCAATGAGCTATTTGCCACGCCTCCAAGAATATAAAGAAAGGCTCGTAGTTTTTTTGTCCGCATATTTGTGCAGCACCACTATCTTTTCATTCATAGACGAGCGCTTCTCAGAAAACGTAGTAATTTTTTTATCCGCATATTTGTGCAGCACCACTATTTATACGCGACCAGCGCACTCTATGTGACAATGGAGTAGTTGCTGCTCGAGGGGGTATCAAAACTAGCGATGTGTACGAACGAACGAACAATTAAACGAACAACTCAAATTAAGAATTATTAAGCGTTATTCAGTTAGGAAAATTTTCATTCGAAAATCCACCTGCTATGATGACAACATCTGACCCGAGGAGGTGTGCTGCAATTTTGATTTAGCTGAAAATGCATTAATTCCAATTCCCTACTATTCCCGGGTGCCGTACGCTGTTTTTAAGGATTTACGGATAATTCGCTAATTCTCGATACTTTTTTAAATGAAGCTTTCATTTCGTATATTACTATATTGCAGTCAGAACTATAAACGGTCTTCTAAAATTGGTTTAGTACTATAAAAATGGTTCTATTTTACTTTCTATTGTTCTCATTTCTAATTACCTCTGGTCCTCACTTCTCAGAGGCAACAAGGGTATGAAATTGCATCACTACTCTTTGATCCTCGTTCTATGCTTGTGAAATCAGGTAATTAAACTGTGCAATGGCACAATAGTTACCACAAACTGATATGCGCGCTTGAATTCTAAATTGCAATTTCAAACTGACAATTGCGCTGCTTCTGAGTTGAGTTGACATTAATCTATCTGTTTTACATCATATACATTCCGCTGCGATTGATCAATACGTGACTAATCAATCCCGAAATTATTTCATTTCCCATTCCACTAATTTTTCTATTGACATTTTTTCAAACAGTTATTCCGATTGTCATTTCTCTGTATATTTCTAATGAATTTTATCCTTTTGTTGACTTATTGGCATGCGTATGCTATTTGCATTGAATCACAAATATACTTCTGGAAATCATATTTGAAATTTGAATCACTGGTGCCTCGGATGTCCGTGTATTGAATTTCCCTTCGCATTTAGGTACCCAGCTGCGACTGAACAATCGGGAACGTAAGTAGTTTCAGGGGGCTGGGGCTCGGCCATGAATTATGATTTGAAAAGTACCGAAATCGTAGGCTTATAGGTTCGTATAACGTAGAACGGACTGTGATTATGGAAATAGATATTTCAAGTGATAAACGAGCACGAGAAATATATTAATAATATATATGCATACATTACGTCAACGTGTTGTCAATCCTTGTCAATCGTTGATGAATAAATCGTTCAGTCGGTTCTGAAATTTGACGTAAAATAGCGATTTAAAAAAGCGAAATAACGGAATAGCTATGAAATCGAGAAATATAGCTAGCTAGCTAGCTATTTCTCATAAATATATGACGGCGACGATTTCATTGTCAAAAATATTCCGTCGCCAATTTAAAAGTATGATTTATCCTGTTTACACTCTCCATTACGATAAATCAATATTTTCCAAGTATTTTTCAAGCATTTTGTTTGCTCTGACCGCAGCCCCTATATCCCATTCCCCAATTACACACATACCTATAAACGGACCGAAATTTTTTGTGGGAAACTCGAAACGTACCCGTACGAAAATCTGAAGATTTAAAGAAGATGCAGTCAGTCCATTTTGGGGTAGAGTTCATCATTGTTGAATCAAATTGAATAAATTCGCACACCACGTATCGTAATTCGTATGAATATATATACACTTATATATTTATATATATATTGTGTTGAATACACGTATTGTATATTAGATAGAGTGTATAATTCCGCTTCAGCAACCTTCGACGTAACTGGAATAGTAATGATATCAACTTGAATTCAAACGAATTTTCTATACCTTTTCGAATATAACAAAAGGTTCTGCAGGTTCGAGAATTGTTATGATTCTTCGTAAATAGATTAATTAATTTTGTTCGGTATTATATAGCGTAGTGTGAGAACCGACGATTGTTTGAATCTCAAAAATGCAATGAACGTGTGTCGTGTTGTGTTAAAAAAAAAAAAAAAAAAACTAATTCACTCAGCGTTGAAAATTTGTAGTTCTTTCAATTAAATATTGCTGTAGGCGTCTAGGCTCCGCGTTCCGTTTTTATTAATTTATTTCGTTTTACACAAATTCTCATTAGCAAGTTTGTTATTATTTCTTTTTTTCTTTTTCTTTTAAAAGGAATATAAATTAACTAACATAGAAAATCGCTTCTATGTAAAGGTGGAAATATTTCCCGGGAATAATAGGTATAAATTCTCAGCGACGGAGTCGAGAGTAGAGAAAATGAAATTAAGACCTATATACCAGCAAGGCTCCCCTTTCACAAGATGTACCCTCGATTTTGGCGAAGCTCTGCTTCTGCCTTCGGGAAATATTATTATTTCTCTTGGCGGATCACGGAGCACCGAAAATACCTTCGTTCATGAAATACAATCGACACGATTCATGGAAAATTTAATTGAACGCGGCCTTCAAATAACCGAAAGAAACAGCCTTTCTTCATCGCTCTGAATGCCGGTCTTTCTTTTAAAACCACGACGCGAATCAAAGTAAAATTTTATTCGAACGTCAAAGACTCAAACAAAAAAAAAAATCTATTCAACGTATAAAATCATTTTAAATATTAAACATGGGTGAAATCTTTCCCAGGTTTTTAGGGTATATGGACAAAATTTAGAAACTGAATAGAATTGTGTGTGTGTGTGTGTGTGTGTGTGTGTGTGTGTGTGTGAGAGAGAGAGAGAGAGAGAGGAAAAAAAAGAAACAAAAAAGAAAACACTTACTTTAGGCTTCCAGAAGACTTTCTATCACAAGATTATTACTTTTCTTAAACGACACAGAATTATTAGCTCTTGATGTTTTACTGCCAATATTTCTCGTCGACGAACCCCATAAAAGTGGTAAAAAAAAAAAAAAAAATACGTACTTTAAAACCAGTTAAAAAGCGTGTGTTCACCGATAATTTCACCGGAGGTGCTTTCGGTGTATACGTATAATCCGAACAAAATTTCGATCTAAATTCAGCGCTGACTGATATCGGTAAATTTTCCACAACCATATTCTCGAGGATAGGTGAACGAGTGTTTTCAGAGCTTAGAATGAATTCAAGTTTCCCCCCCCAAAAAAGGCCTTCATGATATTTCAGGGGTTTTGAAGGAGAAAAAAAAAATGTATGTTTCATAGAGTTAACCTTTTGCCCTGGATTGTGGATTTCGAGTATTCCAACTCCAATTATTATATTCTATACAATATGGCTTATGATAGTTGAACTGTTACGAAGTTCACTGCTCGCAGGTATATCAGTTAAATTTAATCTTATACTTTTTCGGTATTTGTCGCACTGTGTACTCTGTAAATTGCTTCGTTAAATCCCTAGAGACTGGCAGGGAGAATGTTCCGGCCTTTTGTATCCTGGAGCTAAAATTTGATGAAATAAAACGAGAGACAATAGAGCAAGATAGAGTTGAAGAGAAATAAAGAAAAAAAGTATAATAAAGACAAAAAATTGAGGTGAAAAAGAAAGGGATGAAAGATGTGATGAAAAAAAAAAATAGACGTAGGTAAATGCAGAGAAGAATATGTAAAGAAAAATGAATAAATACAGATTTGAGAGGAAATTAAATAAGGGGAGAGGAAATTAAATAAGAAAGCAGATCGGACAGATCGATATCGTATGCGGATTTTTATAATCCTGATACTTTTCAGGAAGAAACGTAAGTAGGATTTTGGAGGGGTGGTTTATACCTATCGCGAAATCCTCTAAGTCTATCTTTCACAACGGATGGGAGTAAATTGAGGAAGAGTACGAAGGAGAGGTTCAATTCTTCCATTAATCTTCCTGTTTTAACCACCTGACTACGTCGCAGGATTCTTCCCGCGTAGGGGAGTCGACGGGCGTCAGTAGTCCTTGTTTCAATGTCGTCTCGACGTCTCGACGTCCTGGTCCCGGCATCCCGGCGTCAGCTTTTAACACCATTTAACCAACTTATTTAAGATAGAACAGGTTCCTCGTTGTATTATCACGTACACCGGTATAAAAGTTTATATATGCACATATGCATCTGTGTATTTATTTATATATACAAATATGTATATATATATATATACACGTAATATACACGCGTGTGCGTGTGTACCGGAAACAGAACGTTCCGCAAAGGTAAAAGACAACTTTGAGTAACTTTACTTTCAGCATACGAAAGCAGGTAGGTATGGGTACAATTTCACCACGAGTGAATCTCTTTCCATGACCTTTGCCCCTGGCCCTTGGATCTAGTCATTTTACTCCGACCTTTTCCCTCGACACAGGGTTGAATTATAAAATGTTACTTTTTTCCCTTCATCCCCGAAGCGAAACGGATACAAGGCGCAAAAGAAGTAAAATAGAATTTGCTTGAGGATCAAACGACTTCGGTAGTGGGTACCTACGTATATGTGCAATTTTATATTCGTACTAAAAATATTTCAACGTCTGAAAATTTTCGATGAACTTTTTGAACGAATAATTACTCACCTTATTCATTTTTTATATATCCTTTCTTTTTCTTTTTTTGTTTAATACTCTTGCGAATGATAAATGATCCAATGGAGAGCAAAGAACCGAGTAACTCCAGAGATCGAGGGGTCTTATTTTCGTGATAAAACGTTTAAATAGAGACCCCTGCATTCCCCACTAAATCCACTCCTTTACATAATACACAAGCTCAGTTTTCTCCTAGTTCGTAGATCGCATAGCCATTGCGGCCCGTTATATCCGCGTGTGAAAAGCACTTGAGGAAAATTTTGCATTGTCAGTATTAAGTTCATGGTGTTTATAGAGGGTAGGCCTTAACCTCGGTGAGTTTGTCTTAGCGCTTTTGACTCCCGTGAGAATATTTTTTTAATTTATTTTATTTTTTCAAACGTAACGTAGCCGGTACTTCTTTATACACGTTTTTATTCAACGTCATTAACGTTATTTATCAGCTAAAGGTGGAGCTTGAGTTAAGCGTAAACGAGTTTCATACGCTTTATAAACAATTTCACTTTATTCCTTCGTGCGAAAATAAAATAAAATAAAGTAAAATGAAATGAAATAAAATAAAATAAACACCGTTATAGAAGCGAGAAAAAGTAGGAGGAGAAAGCAAGATAGAAAGAGAGAAAGATAGGGAATACAAAAACAAAAAAAACAAAAAAACCATCCAGATAAGTAATAAATAAATAAGTAAGACGAACGTGAGTAAACGCTGGCTGATTTCTCTTCGCTGTACGAAATTCGGTTGAAATTTCACCGGAATTCAGTGGAAATTTCCAGACTTAAAAAATGTTTAAAGCCGATTTCTTTGCAGCTCTAAATATTTTCACTCGAATTATTCTTACAAGTCAGTAAAGAAAAATATTTGGCACCCGTAGCTGTATACCTTTAGCTTTTTATATACAAAAAAATCACATCTGCAGAGTAGATTAGCAGTTAGGTATGGTATATACAGCCATATTTATATTCTTACTTATTTATCTTACCAAATTTCCCAAGTGAGTATCTATATACACTAAATGAACCAATCAATCTTAATTTTTAATTGTAATTACTCCAGGGTCTTATTTCCTCGTTTTTTTAATTTTTTTTTATCGTTTTTCATTGAAATTGACTGTCGAAGTTTGACTTCTCGTCGAGGGGGTGTAAAATCAATAGAAACCTTTACCCGTCCATAAAAAAATGTCAATTCTTTGTCCTCTCTCTATTGGCAATATTCGGCAAAAACGAGTTGTCCTGTATAGGGTCTCCGAATGAGAAACAGTTCCGAAAGCTGAACCACTGAAACCATCCAAAGGGATTCCTCTTCACTACTTTGCTACCTTGGTCTCTGTCTCTGATCGAAAGGATATCTTTTTCGTCTCCGTGACTTTTGGCTCGAAGCTCTCGTTTCGTCCTTTCATACCCTTCGCCTCTCGGAACCCTCACCATTCACCACTCGCCAAGAATTCCTGCAGAGGGATTTCCCTTATTAAAACGCAAGTACCAGAGAAGTGTGGTACTCCGAGAAGAAACTTGAATCGTGATGTGACCCTCACGAAGATCGAATCTTCACAGTCGACTCAGAGCCATTGCAGAGGTCTGCGGTTATCCGCGTCACTTTTTTTTTATTATTTTTATTTCACGTTTACAGCTTTACTGGTATATGAAAGTCAAATTATGAACGAACCAAAGTAAGCGAAGAAGAGAATAGATATTTTACGTGAATGAATCTCTTTCCAATTTCCTTGATAATATCTCTATATTATATTCTTATAAGAGCTCAATTTCTAACCATGTGACGAGAACACGGCTGATACTCTGCCTACGTCAAGGTATTTTTTTTTCCATGTATATCGGTAGTACTGAGAGCAAATTCTATGGTTGAAAAAAAAGAGAACGAGGAGATTGAGAAGAAAAAAAAAAAATGACGTATAAAAAGCAGACTTTTTTACACCCCGCGATTAGTTTTTCGCTGTGTCTGTACGCGGTGAGTGAGCAGATAAGAGAGATTTATTACAATACCAAATCCCAACCGATAATTTTTCATTCCTTTTTGCACACTTCCCTGTCCCTTCCACCTTCACCACCCACCCACCGCACCAAATCCTCTCTTCCTCTGGCAATCACCCTGATCCTGCGTCTCTTTCCCACCGCTTATCCTACCCACGCTATTCTTAATCTTACGTCTGTATTACCCGGTTCTCTCCTTCGTTCAATCTTTGCGAAGAAATGAATAACGGCTATGTACATGGATAGTATGTAGACTAGATCCATCTACCGAATGACTCGATTGGTAGGTACGAACGCGTTAGCATAAGTACATATATTCTTTTCCCTCGATATCCTGCAGCTATCAGATTGTCCGGGTGCCCAGATCGCGGTTGGTTCCTTCAGGAGCAGGATATTAAAGGCAGATTATGATCGGAAGGAGTGTGCGCCAACTGTCCCCGCTACCAGGTTATATCCTCCCTCTAATATAACCGGGCTTTTCCCAGTCTCCATCTCTCTCTTTCCGTTACGTTCTTTTCCATTCCGTCAACTTACCTCCGCACGGTTTCCTGCGGGACACTGGACACGTCCAGCCACCCCCCGATGTATTATACGGGTATATAATGTAGGTATATCTTTACGTAACATACAGCTACCCTTCTCAGTAATATTTTATCAATTTTCGTTGTCCAAATTTACCAAAGGTTGTTGTCAGTCGGTTCGTCCAGTGAAATTAAAATTAATCCTTCACCATATCCTGCGGGGTTCCTAAGCCTGCAGACGTCACTTTTGAAACAAACCATCAGCCTTTTTTTTTTTTGTTTTTTGCCCGAGGTCGTTATTATCATGATAATTGTATTTCATACCGTAATCGTTTACGTTAATGAGGAAATATTTTTTATTATATAACTTTTCAAACGGTTTATCAAAATTGAAGAAATATTGAGCCGTATAACCGAATAGACGAATAAATAATAAAATTTTCAACCAAGGATTCACAGGATCGTATCGTTTTTTTTTTTTCTTTTTTTTGCGATGCTTTTCTTATACGGGCTACGAATTTCGTTTTCTCACGGCTCAAATCAAATCACAATTTTCTCTAAACGGCACGTTACTATCTAATAAAAAGAACCGAGATTGGGTGAAATAAGCCTACGAAATGGCACGTATATAGACTAATTTCATACCGCGTTTAAGAAGCTGAACTTTTTATTTATTTATTTTTCTTCATGGTATTCAGATATACAAATCTCGAAAACCATATAGCTATGACATGAATGTCCGTGTTATCGCGTACCTGAGAATCTAATTGATTTAATTATGTTGCGAATCAGAATCAGCTACGTTGATAAGGAGTTTGCAGTAGGTAGTAGGTGGTACGTGGTACATTTATGGGTGTATTGTATAGTTATAGAATATAGAGTCGGCTAGGTGTTTGAATTAGACTATTCTAGGTAGGTCGGACGTGTTTATTTGGCTGACGTTTGGATTACCATTCCAGTAAATAACCCTTTTTGTTTGCCATTTCAAATAATTAGACGCGAATTCAGTTCGGAACTCCCTGCAAGGAGGAGTTCAAGCTTTAGTTGAGTCTAGTTCTGCAACGCCCGCGCTCTCAGTAATTATATACCATAGACGTATAGACGTGTAGTATATATGTACCACGCATATGTATGTATACCACGCTGTATGTGTTACACTTACAAATGTGCAGATTAGGGCTGATTGTAAGCGGTTTACGCAGAAATCCTGACTCCTGTCGAAGGGTGGACTCGGATTCTAGACAACGATTAGAAAAAAAAAAACAAAAGGGATTACAGAATAAACCTTTAATGTAAATTAATTATGTATACCTACACATAAGAGGATCAGAACTTGTCTGAAACATTTTTTACATAAGAAACGTTTCTACAATTTTTTTTTCTTCACGATTTCTTTTCACTTCTCTAGTTCAAAATCCTTAAAACTTTCCGAAAGATCGAGGCTCTCGAATTCGTACGATTTAATCTTTGCTGCCTCACCAAATCCCCCCATTAATTTCTCTCAACGTTTCGAGTGGCTGCCAGGTTTTTTTTTCGTTCTTCGTTTTTTCTTATTTCGGTTTCCCCAAAGCTTTTCTCAAGCTCGTATTTACTGATACCAATGGTAATGATACCAATTAGTGCAATGCGATAAAATTCAGTTCTGTTCGTTAGTTTTTCACCAAAAGTTAAATCCACGATTTTGGAAAACTACGAATATTACAGCGTTTCCTATATTGCTTTATAATATCGAAGCTAGTCTCTAGTACATTCCTCGTTGTGTTTCGATTTTGGTATTTGTATGGTAGTCCCTTGATTGTCCCATTATTCGTTCGTTCGTTTTCAATCTCGTTACAGTATAACGTATCATCGATTTTTTATTAAATTTTACCAAACGATCTTCCGTCTAAAATCGAACAAGCCTGCCTGCCGTTTTCATTTTTATTACAATTTCATTGTCAGTGAAGTGAAAAAAAAAAAAAAAAAAAAACGCTTCCAGGCAATATTTGTTTTTGAGTTTGATCCATCTGAGTGGATAAAATCACTCGTTTGTTGTTAGGCATTATTTGCAAACCAACTATTTCCACTTAGGTCTATACACGCATATATAAACGTACAATTAAATATAAAATATTGACGAGAATTTTGAATGGCTTGAATAATTTGAACCGTCAACGTCGACGCTGATAGTTTTCGCTATTTCTACAATTAGTTGTTCCGTGGATATTTTCAAACACAAACGTTCACACACACCAACGTGGAAAGCTGTTGCTCTATGCCTAGGTGGACGGTATACTAGTCAAAAGAGTGCGAGATGAAAATAGAAGAGAAAATACAAGGGTGCAGAGGGTAGAATGAGGGTAAAATAAAGAATAAAAGTATAAAACGGAGCAAAAGCTGCTAATGAAAGCAGTAGATTTTTCATTATACTCCAGAGAATAAAGGAAAGAAATGCTAAAGAATAAACGATAACATCGTTGATTTCCCGTGGCGTGTCCGGTTTTATAAATTCATTCGGATATTGGTTGCTTTATTGTTTTCTCTTACCGGGCAGGAGGCGGCTTCAAGTTAAACGGTCACGTGCTACCGCCCACGCTCTAACTGACGAGAACTTAAGAATTTAATGAATCTCTTTCTCTCTGATGGGAAAGTGGATTTGATTGATCTCCTTAATGGGGGTACGGGTTCGCCTCCGAGAAAACTGGCGATCAATAAATTAAGGTGCTTCCTAGAAAATACTGGAGCATTAATTTATGGAATTTGAATTCCAATTCTATCTAGAATAATCCGAGCGGTATTCGTGGAAGTCGAGATGATCAATTTTTCGTATTTATATCCGAGAGAAAATGCTAGGGTCCAGCAATTGGGTTGAAAAAAAAAGAAAATAATATGAAAAAGCTTTTTTTAGTCACGAACTAGGTGCTGGTATGAAAAATATCCGCTCAAAATTGTATCTCGATTCCAAGTCGGGTTAGTGATGATCAGACTAACGCGTACCAAGGGTGGCAGACCGGCAACCAACACCTGGTGCAGACTTGGCGATGGATAAAAGCTGGTTGCTTCGCGAGGTATAAAAGTGATTCTTTTATTACGTCTTTTATATACATATATCATCGAGAGACGAAAGCTGGGCATACTGGACCAGCCATTCTGCAGACACGTAAATATGGTATATTCGTCGAGCGGTTTCTTTCTTTTCCTTTTTTTTTGTTACGGTCAGGAGCTCCTTAGAATGATATACGACGAAATGGTAGACCTTCAACTCTGCGTCGTTCCATTCAACGTTTTATTATATTCAGTATTCGGCAGTTATACACAAGGTGTACCCCCTCGCAAATGTGGGAAAGAAAAAGGGGATAAAATTTGATTGAATTCTACGAGTAATAAAAATGTTTCCTTATTTCATTCCTCCTTCGGTTTCTTTTTTGACAATAACACACAATTCGAGTAATTATCAAGGGATTTGAATGGTGATTCCTTTGGGTGATTTCAGGACGTGATTAGAGGTAGGAAGTTTCCTATTTAGAATATGTATTCCTGGCGCTCATGCACGTAGCGAATGGGTTTTCGGTTCTGACGTTATTGGCCTGGCGCAAATTAACGCCAGGTTTCGCGAGTTGGATCTAATTAGAGGATCCTACTGACTACGGGGCAAGTTGGTACTCGTCCTATTAATTGGTTTATGTCGACCAAGCGTTAGCCGATAACAGCTGCTTCCGTATAATCACATTTTATCCTGACACCCCGTGTACACTATTACGAATAGATGACCTATAGATGGATATATACATCAAACTCAACGGCTGAGATATGCAGCCGGATATTGGCATCGCTAAATTACTTCCTGTTTGCGCAGGTCCCAGAGTCAGTCGATAGCATTAGCTTTGAAACGCAGCAATATACCAAGTAGTTTGCTGTATACGTACGTCGTCCTACTGCACATATAAGGAAGTAAATACGAACTTCAATTATCGGTGAAAATATATTTAATTCTTATCAACTTAACTCGATTTTATACTTTCTCGAAGAAAAATTAAATAAATCACTTAAAAACTGACCAGTTAGGTGTACATAATATTATATTATTTACCTTTCGGAGTAATTTAGGATCAGCTGTATGTTTTAGGTGAAGAAAAAGTACCTACAACTATACTTACCTTAATTTTGCTTAATTTTCATTTCTTTTCTACTTTTTATCCTCATTCTACGGAGATTAACGCGTTTTTGAATACTATGGGTCTCTGGCTCGTGCAAAAAAGGCAAGGGCGTATCCCTTGATACTGTTGCAGTTTTTCTTACTTTATATTTCAGCTTTTTTTTTTAGTTTCTGGATGTCTCTCACTTTGTAGCTGCCCTCGGTGTACCTTGCGAACGATAAATTAAATTAGGCGACTCTTATTTTGTGTTTTACTTTGGCATTAACCTAATTGCAGAAATTCCGGGCAATCCTCACCCCGGCCGCAGCGGGTCACGTTTCTCCCTCTTTTGCGCTACCATTTGTTTATCTCTTGCGAAATTGCCCGGCCACTAATTCGTTTGTTTGCGCTTTATTAGTCCACGAAATATAAACAGCTTTTCTATTACGATCAGAATTTTACTCTTTACTTTTTTGAGAGCGATATACCTCTACACATACATAGACATATATTACAAATTCTTATTTCGTAGCTATAAATTTTTTTTTGTTCCTCATACTGTTTCACTTCTTTTCAATGACTTTCCGAACTTTGAGGTACAAAAGAAACTGGCATATTACACCAAGGTAAGAGGAAACAGCCACATGTCATAGGTATAGGAACACGTATATTCAAAAGTTCAAATGCGCGGAAGGCGGATTCCTTTGTGAACTTGAATGGATATGAAAATTCCGCAAGATCATGCACCTGTATTGACGGATGTGATGAAACTCTCGATGAATAAGCTCTTTCCTCTTTTGTCAATCAAATTTATAACTTTCTACCGAAATATCCCAGCTGCTACTGCAGTTTCATTAAGTTTCAAGGTGCGGAGTACTTCCTTACGAAACGGAAGCGATTTTTTCAAATTTTCGCACACTAAGATTCAGGAATTCCTCCATCGACCCTAGTTCTAGTTGTCTAACAGTCTCGGAAGGTTGTTAGATTTAATCTAACGCACAACATATCACGCGAGATTTTTATCTCCCGCGAATTCCTCACCCTGAAATACCGGTCCAGAATTTGCTTTGGTAGATTGGGGCAATTAAGACCAGATAAATGCTCACAGAAGTTGGTAAACAACTTCTAGATTACACATTATTCAACTCTCCCTGTTGAAGAAGGTCGCATTAATTTCATTAAAAATTAACGTACATACTATATACGAATTATCTTACGCAGATTCTCAAACTATACAGTCAAATTCCTAATGCGACATTATATCTCTTACATTCATAAGTAACAAATTTACGACATTGAATAATTTTTCTCACCTGCGCGTGTTTATCCATGAAAAAAAAAACAGAAAAAAAAAAGATTATTTTCGAGTTAATTTTTAATTTTGTTTTCATCACCTAGAGGGTAAAAATTTATATATATATAAAAAAAAAGAATCTACTCTAATTATATGAATTACTGTGCAGGTGGAGCACGTCTAAAGGATAAAATATAACCAACCCGAGTGTGTTTAGGTACTAATTTCGTCCCTCGAAGAGGGTCTTCCCCTTCCTCGGAGAAATGGAATAAAAAATTTCAATTGCACTCAGGCTTACTTCTATTTGTCGTAACCTCTGCAGAAGAGGTTACACTTTTCTTATCAAATTAAGAAAGAGCTGTTTCAGATCTCGACGAAGAGGAATTGAGTACATTTGTAATACCTGCCTTATATACGCTAATATTTATTTCCGAAACGCAGCCTGCTTCAATTAATGAAAATCTCATTCGACTATACAGGGTGAATATTCTCCGGGGTCTGATCTGGGAGAAGCTTCGAAGTGCCAAAGCTCCGACTTCGTCTATTCATACTCGTTCGCTTCAGAATAATAGTCTGTGATTATCATTTTCATACATTTACATTTACATTTTCGCTTTTGGGAAATCGAAGAGCGTCATACCCTTCGATCACTTGTTCTCCATCACTGATATCAATTTCGTGATAATCGAATGTGTTTTCACTGATAAACTAGGTTTGGAAAATTCCAAAAGCAAAAATCATGTTTCACTTCTTCTTAAGTTAAGAAAGATAAAGTTATAGTTAGTACGTTCTACTTACCGGTAATCATTATTATCTCGCGCACTAAAGCCTTTATGAAGCTACATCACGTTCGTTATCTACCCTTGTTATTCAACGATGTTGGCTTTTCCTCACGATTAAAGTTACGCACATGACTCGTATACCTACAGACTCATGCATTTTACAGAGTGGTTGCCCGTCATCGTTATCAAACTATGCTAGCGAGGGCGATGATGCAACGGTTATTCCAAAATGGTGCAGGAAAAATTTGAATATCTATCACCGGTGCTTTGAGCCTCTCTTTTATCGCGGACGTCGATAAAATGCAATGAATTTTTTCCCAACCTTCACCTCTCAACGTTTAGAGCACAAGTTAAGCACGTATCGGCTCCGATTTTTCCTGTTCATTTTAGCAAAGCGTTTTAAGCATTTTCAGGGTATATGGTTCAACTATACATACTGTGAAAATTGGCTCTTCAGAATAATTGAATAAATTAGATTTTCAATTCTGTACAATAATATACCAGTCGATAATTACACTAAGACAATAAAAAGATTAACAATAATATACAGCATTCAGTTCTTCCATCCAGGTCTCATGATTCAATTAATTAGCGCCCATGTCCACCATGACCTCCAGAGTGGTCATTACCATTGCTGTTAATCACATGAGCAAAGAAGCCATGTTTCCCGGCATGATACTTTACGGTTCTCGTGTTGCCTCCTGGTTCTTTGACGGTGTATTCTCCAGCGACGTTTTTGCCTATAGAGATAGCCCACAGAGTGAAGTCAGTATAATTACCCATTAGCCTTTAGATCATGTTTTATATATAATAATATATACTTCACGTAGTCTAGACGATGGTAATTATGAATTAAAGTTAAGATATTCCTATTCAGCAATTATAATACCTCGACTCGCGAAGTAAACTCGCATCTTTACAGCAATATTCGTACGAGATTTCTTAGACCTTTCATTCAGTAGAGTTTGCCAAGCATGAAATCCGGGTACTCGTTTATGAAACTATAAAAACTTCCTCCCTCGCGAAATACATTTTTCAAAGTAGGTACTACCGCATTTCAAAGGATGCCAATTTAGGAAACGTGTATATGCCTTTATGAACTGGTTCAACATACTGACCTGTCTTTAATAAACTATCTATTGCGTATCTGCGTATATAGATTTGTGTGTGGGTGAAAATTGAGCCTTTTTTTTTCATTTTTCTGTTATCCAAATGATAGATTTCAATGGTAAGTGGGTTCTCCTCGAAGTAGAGGGCCTGTAGTTCAATTTCTGAGTACTTTGTCAAATAGGATTTCTATTTCCCACATAATTAACACAGGAAAACAAATATTTACATTTAAAAATTATAATTGCGCTAAAAATTATGATATCGAGTTCGATTGAGGCTCATTTTGATGAGGAAGGATTGTGGCGTTTATAAAAAAAAAAATCAGTGACTTTGAAGATGAAGCTCAAAATACTTTTGCACCTTGAACTAAGGACCTTCTTCCTGGAGCTCTCGTATTTCATCAAGCTTCTTAGGAATACTTTGAATCATTCCCTTCAAAATGAGCCCAAAAAGAACTCGACAGCTCAATTTCTAGCTAAATCATAATATTTTTTATACCAAGAATGTGTTTTTGTTTTTCTCCCTAATTATATGGGAAAAGGAAATCTCGTTTCTGCGAGTAGGTACTCAGAACTAAATTACAGGCCTCTCCTTTCAGGGGAAGTTACACCACGTCGAAAGCTATCATTTTGAGTAGGTAAAATAAAAAGGTTTATTTTCGACATAGCGTTCCGTATGCGTATATCTACCCTTAAAATCGACCGTTCCATTTTGCCCCACCCTTCCCCTACTAATTAACACCGTGAGGAGTTTCTGCGTGAGGTTGTTGTGCTTATCACCTTTCGGAAGTACCTGATCCTTATTGATGTTCAATTAGAATTAGCTATCACTCACCGTCTCTGTGCTCCTTTTGCCCATGATAATCACCGGTGTGATGATCTTCTACGCCGTAAGCAAACTCGTATTTGGGGTGAGCTGCATAGTCGTGGTGATGATGTCCGTGTTTGTCTTGCCAGGTGACTTTCGTATCCGGGCCTTCAACTGGCCCATGATAATGTTGGAAAGAATGAGCCTTGTGAGCTTCGGAAACGGCGATCGTTAACGCCAGAATAGCCAGAATGCCAAAAAGCTGGAAAAAAGTATATTTGAAGAAAAATTGAACGGCCTAGTGTCGTCGTAATCTTCACCTCAAGTTTTAAGACCCTATAAAAACTGTTACGTTCAAAGTTGGCGTTAGTAGATTTAATTAGACGTGATTAACTATTTACGTCAGTGAAAAGCTCCTTGAGCCCAGGATTTTCTTAAATCAAAGTAAAATTTATATCAAGATTAAAGAGCAATTGGAAAATATATTAAATTTACGATCACTGAACCATCGCTTTCTCAATACACTTCATGGAATGTCTTGTGTCCAAGAGCGAAAGTTATTAAGAATTTTACCCTAATTTTAAGTGAATAAAAGAATTATCCGTATAATTAAATATATTTCAAAGTGAGGCAGTCTTTGTTCTTAATACTGGTTACGGATTAATAGTCGAAAAGATATTCGCATTATACTTTTATCACTCACTCTATAAGCCATTATACTATGGAGGTTGTTACTAACTAACAATAAGATCCAGGTGAGTGTAGTGACAAGTCAGAAACAACACCTGCCTTTTATATAGGCGTTCTCCATCCCAAATAAAATTGCAAAGAACTGGTACCGATGCGGCAGTCAGTTCAGATACTATCTCTTAACTACAAAACATACTTATTCAATAGTTTGATAGAAAAAGTGTCAGTACCGATTCGCTCAAGCGTCAAGAGTCTTGGACAACTGTTCAAACTGTAGGTACAACCACCTTGGTCACGTATCATTTTATTCTTATCTACGTTGTAAATTACGCGAAAATGTAACTTGTTAGATAAATTAATGATTTGGGGACTTTCAGTCCGGGAGAAATTAGGATTAAATAAAAAGTTCACCGATACAGTGTCCCATGTTAATTATGCAACTGTGCATTCCCGTAGTTGGCCACTTCAATATTATGCAAAAGGTTTTTCCTGCACGGTGGAGTCGAGGTATACCTGGGTAACTCCGCAGAACTCGAGTTGCTGGATAAAAACATAATGTATAATTTTTTTTTTTAAACTTAACACTCGAGCGGCTACGTTGTTGAATATTCTCTAATATATATGTAGCATGGGTAAGTGTGAGTAATTCTTTGTTCAGTATTGAAAATTTTTATTGGGTCGTAATTAACTAAAGATTAACGGTGTCGAAAATCTTGAGAGTAATAAAAAATGTTTACTGTTTTATCACCCGTCGTTTTTTACCACTTTTCTTTTAAAATTAAACCCAAACCCAAATCCATATACTAACAGATATCTACACAGAAAATGTGAAGACAACGAAGATGAACTAGTTCCGAAAGTTGGACCGTTCTTACTGCTGATCTTTTTTTTTTTCTGAACAAATTTCATGGACTGGTTCTACATTTTGGAGCTAGAAGAGATTACACGGATTTTTATTTATTTTTTTGTCCAAAATCGCTGTTCATTTTCCAACTTTTTTATCCCATAATAGTAAAAACGAACAAATGGTTATCGCGCTCGAATGATTATGCAAAGTAATTCGATGAGTTGAAGTTTGCAATTGGTACGAGGGACAAAACAATGGAATAACGTCTAACGGTTACGTCTTACTAAAGGAGGAAATGGATCGTCTTTCCGTTAATATATTTCAAGCTAAAGTAATAGCCTGCACAGTAATAATAAGAGCGGGAAGAAAATCTCGCAATGCATCTTGGAGCAAACGGGTTGATACGATGATTAACAAGATTGGAAAGTTGCACGCGACTTAGCGTGCAGGTGTGCAATTGCAGGGTACTCTTCAGAAAATGTGAAATCACAAGAGTTATCGCTAGGATAAATAACTGTAATAATTGCCTGTCGTAGAGAGTGTCTTGGGCGCTATATTTACTCAGGAAATTTTCGCTAAATCCATTGAGTTTGCGAGGTAGAAAAAAAAAGGCTGAACAAGGTAATTAACGAAATAGATGTTTTTGCCGGCTGGTCATGGATCAGGCTTTTTTCTCATCACAAAAAGCCAACAGCTTCAAAACTCCATTGCCTATAAATGTCTCGAGTTGTCAGCTGCAGGGTTCCTTTTTTTTTCTTTTTTGCTAAATACATCAGACAAATGGCATGCCTATAATAATATAACTCTCAGCGGTATAGGGAAATTTTTTATTTTTCCAAGCCTGGAAACTCCCGTGCGGGACAATACGATGTAGCGTATTTCAAAGGCTTGCATAATGAACTTCTGCAAAGGCTTTCATTCTCGGAACATTGAACCTTGCATTCCGTCTGAGTCCGGAGCTTTAATATCGGGGTACAAACTCCCAAGAATTGAATAAAATGAATTTGATCCTCTAATACTTCATCTGACTTGAAAATTTAGGCTTTCAAAGTTTAAGAAATAAGCATGATTAATTACTCTCACAAAATTCAGTCTTCGACGGTTGGCAGGCGAGAACTAATGAATGCCTAATCAGAATTAGCTTAAATTAGACAGTATTGAAGTCGCTTCATTAGCTTCAAAAGTTTTGATAACATAAAAATTAACTAATTAATAATGATAATCGTGACAAAAACTAGTTCAATCTGTTATATTTACGGAATACTTATCTTATTCGGTAATTTTGTGCCCCATGCTAATTTGTCAGAATTGTTACTCGTAGTGTCACATATTTTTACATGAGCTACAGGGACAATAAATTCTGTCTGCACAACTTCTAGGAGTTTGTCATTTAGTCAAACTCTGAAATACTATTTCGTTTGTGTCGCGCTAAGTCGTGCCTGAGCTCATAACTTTTAGTGTAGTTTTACATAGAATAAATATCACACCCTGCAGGATTCTCATTGCTTTAATTATTAATTGTGGGTATACAACGTAAGCAGTACAAATTAGTTGACATGCAAGTATTTATCTAGTATAATATTTATCAAGTGATACGTACGAGAGGAGGCATAGTGAAGGAAAAACTTTTCGACAAAAGAAAATTAAACCTCATAGGTATATATAAATGGTAAGAAAGTTAGTCACAGCATAGTAGTTTTCCAGAGAATATTATCAACGTTCTGAAACTACGAAGGTATCTCATAATTTATACACTTGTTATAACAAGTGCTTAAGGAGCAGGTATTCAGACTGAACGTAGATTTCAAGGTTCCAGAATCCGAGATTCTCGCCGAGGAAATAATTGCGGTAATTAAATCAAATTACAGTAAGTTGGAGTTGGCCATCGGGTGCTCGACGACAATCGATAATAATTATTGTATAATAAAAGTAGTGAGAATAATTTTAATACTTGACGATATTTTTTCGTTTTTTTCTATTATTTTTTTCGTATATATAAAAAAGGGGAAAAGCAGCTGTCTTATTGTCAGACATACCTACCCCACAATGTTCACGCACCTGGATTTCTCGGGCTTTTAACTCCTCGTACCTTTGTTCGCGTTTATGCGTTGTATACGACATAATATCCTTCGGGTTCTAATATCTTTGTTACAAATAAGATTTTCCATGCTTCAGCCACCAGGCTTGTTTCACGGGCCACGAACACGGACTACCGAGAGACACACCCTAACGAAATAAACCAACCCCACCCTCGCATGACGCAAAGAGTCGGGGGAATCCTGGGAGTCCTGGGAGTCCTGGAAGTCCTGCATTGTTTATGCGCTCAACCAGACCTCGAAATTCCACCGGACTTTACGGGTGCTCGCGAATCTCAAACCTCTTTCTCGCGCCTCTTTTGTTTCACCTAGTTCCGGTCAAATCTTGCGGGCTCGTTTTCTACTCGCACCCTTCTTTGAAAGTTTAACGAAGCGACTGACGGGATCTGGCTGCTATACCATCTGTATGTATATGTATGTGTACATGTATGTACCTACGTATGTACATGCGAAATCGTTGATGGATTCACAACGAATGTGGAAATTTAATAACTCCGTCTCTCAGTTCGCAGGTTTTATTATCCTCGCGAAGGTTTCTAATGAAAATGGCAGCATCACGTTTAGTTACGTATATCGCGGTCGAACTCTGTACATATACAATAAATATATGCAGGGATATTGTGAACGTGAATGATAAATATGCATAGATTCGCGTCCCCCTTACATATTTCCTATGCATAGATTTGTCACGCGACTAGACTGGTCAGTACGTTTTTTTTTCTTTCTTTTTTTTCTATTCTTTTCTTTTCTTTCTCTTAAAGAAGTAATATATAAGGTCTTGAAATTATTATAGGGTAGAAACTCGAGCCGTGTTGAAGCTGAACGGTGAAACATGTGTTGATGAAGATCTAGGAAAACAACTACGCGGAACATTTTGGCTCGTGCGGATTCTGTTTTTCGTTTACTGGACTTTTAAGAGAAATTAACGTTAAGAGATATTTGGTAGAATCGCAGCGAAACGGTTCCCCGAGGGTTAATTGAGTCTAGCTCGAGATCGTGTGGTCCAAATGTTTTTCTATCAACTGGGCGAAAGCCCTGGTATGGGCATACCAGCCCGGTATCGTCCGCGGAGTTTTTGTGCCAACAATCCTGGCAATATTGCCGGATAAAGAAAGTACTTGCGTCTACGATCCCTGGGGATAAATCTACAGATTAGTAGCGCCATTTTACTCCCCCGCTAAACCCTTCGTCCCCTAGTGGAAAGTTGCAGTAGGGTACTACATTGCATTCCCCGTATTCTTGGTTCCCAGTCCCATTGTTATACACAACCGAGGAAGTACACGATTCTCGGATAAATTCCAGGTGATAGTTTTCAGATAAAGATGAATAGTTCTGTTTGCGGTGGCGTTTGCAAAACCCTGCAGAATCTATATGGTGCCTTGGTTCTAACCTACCAGCAACGATCTTCCCATAGGGTACTAAGTTTACTCGGTCAGGTAAGGCTGCTTCCACACTAGGATGGCATTCACCGAATTGTTGCCAAAACAGCATTCATCATCCCAAAGAGGGTTGGGATTCGCTATGCTTTCTTGGACGAGTTAGAAGTTACCTCTCCCCATCCGAGGACTGCGGTTCACCCGGGAATTGGTTAAAAAATAGAATTTTTTTCAAATTTGCAATAAGAAAACAGAAATTTGTCATTTTATTACCCCGAGAAATAGATAGAATGATTGATTTTTCATCTCTATCTTTTCTCCTCGTGGATCAGTCTAAGCAACGGGTTTTCTAGGAATGTATTTTCTTGGCCGAAGTACGGCACTTTGCTTTACATCACACTTTTATATACAACCTCGCTAATGCAGACTGCCATGTCGCAGTAAAATATGAAGACAGAACCACTGGTTCCGCCGACTTATGGTGCCAATTTACTAACCCGACTCGCTAACTCGTCAGTGTCATACTGAGCGCAGATGCAAAACTGCGACTAGATAAAATGGCAAAAGAAGTTGCATTCTATTTTCATTATAGACTCTTCAATGTACGATTTTGACTCCAAGAAACTCATAATAATTCTGTGAAACTAGATTCGACATTTATTTTTACACGGATAAAGTTTTGAAACGATTATTTGACGGGGATTTATTATCAAAGCTGAAAAACCGCGTTGTAGAATATTACACACTGGTAGTAGATTTTCGTAAGCTAGTGCAAGCTCTCCAGCCGTTGGCACCGACCTGCACTTCGTGATTTAGTTGCACATGTTATACCTAGGTATATACGTAATGGTCGTATGTATATGTGTCCTCAGTTTAGAAGCTTTGCTCTTCAGCCTTGTAATTCTGTTCTAACTCTGACAACTCTATTGAGATGTGTCAGGACAGAAGCAATTAGCAACGATTCTGGAGTCTCTGCACTTTAGGATATTCGGAAAATTCAAAGTAACATCTTTGCAGTAATGTTCTATCATTCATAAGAGACGATAGCTACGAATTTTTATATAAGGTAACAGAGATGTCTGATCCATTACGATGTCTCACTACTCGCTCGTCATAGCTAGTGATTTACTTATTGCTAGTCCCCATCATACATGTAACACATCTACTATATATATATATAAATTTGTGTGGTCTAGCCAAACGGAAGGACACATTCGTAGATATGCGGATGTACGGTCCACCTCGAAGCTTTGATAGTCAGACCTGTAATCCTGCTCTGACTTGTACCGTTAATAATAGGTTAGAACAAGGGTGAATTGAGCCAGGTCAGAAGTGATTCCAAGCGTATCGTGGCCGGCTAAACTCATGCACAACGTCCAATCTAATAATTTGAATAAATATACATGTTTTCTAAATTGAACACCTGACTAGGAGATTGCCTTTGATAAACTCGGAATTTCTACTCTCTGTCACTTTCTTAGTATGTAAAGAGACTGCTCTGTATATATTTCGAAGTTTCCATTAAATGGAAACTGAGTTTCCTCACCTTTGACGTCTCGTATAGATTTATATATATGAAGAGTCTTAGCAGAATTTGATTCATGCTTGGTATAGACTATGGATAATGGAAATAGCAAGGTGGTTTGTGGTCAACGAGGTATCTGTCTCATCGGTGAGATATGGACACACTCGAAGGAGCGTACGGCGGCTCGGTTAGTCTGCTAGTTAGTTCGGAGATACAGCTTAATTGGTTCTCATCTCGGGGCGAAATTGCAGATCCAACTTTCCCCTTCGCCTATACATACACATATCTACATAGCAAGCATGTAGACAGAGATGTTCCCCTCGTCTTCGGTCTATTCGTATCTCTGCGCGTTGTACGATGGGTACTAGCTACTGGTGCGGAGATGAACACGCCCGCATCCACAGCTTCACACAGAGCTAGAAGACAGCTTTGAGACGTCGTAATCCCACGATTCCTTCCATCTGCAACTGAACGAAATATTCGAGGACTGAAGGAGTTTGCGACTGGGTCGTAATTACGGTTTAATTAACTCGTTATTTAACCTCGGTTTCCTACCAGATACACAACTATATCGAGTATATTTACTTATGTATATTATATTTCAATATACTTGTGGGGTGCGATTATTTTAAAGAAGATACCCACGCGTAGGCGACGGTTTATAATAATATATACGTATGTGTAAACTGCGAATAACACTCATGCCCACAGAGTGTTTCTAAATCCTATACCTACAACAACTGTTTACCCGTTATTATACAACTCCATCGTTAACGATCTTACAAAATTAGAGTTTAAAAGAATGAATATAAAGAATGACAGCATCCAGTTACGGTTACACAATCATATCCGATATACCGAGGAAAATTGTTACACTGTTCCAAAGCTGTGGTTAAAAAATGAGTAAAATTAGAAATGTCATTTTCACCAGGAAAATTACGTATACTGATAGTAAAGAAGTTTTTCATTTCATTTTAGATTATGATTGGATTATTCTTCCTTCTCGGTTTATCTGGGAATCAAGCATCGGAGGCATACCTAATTTATTCGTGAAATTTTCTCTTCTTTCAACCAGTAATTATCATGTGATGTGGATCGTATTACGATATTGAATTTGGGGACACTCTGTACATATACAGATATATGTATATATATATGTACGTAGGTATATTACGTTATAGGGGTTTGTATGTACGTACGGCTGAGGTATATATCTCCTCTTCTCTGTCCCATTTTCGCGCATCTCGCATCTCTCTTCTTCTAACTCTGATCTCGCGTCTCGCGTCTCTCGTCCTCTCCTCCTGGCTGGCACCCTCCGGGTCCGATTCATATGCAAATGAAAAGCAGTTCCAGGGTATTGTTCACGGTGGCCTCCACTGTGTCCCCTGGCTTGACTTACTACGCGAATTTCCTGAAAACTCGCTGCCCCCACTTCGTGCGGTTCACGTAATTGATACCCCGACGCTATTGGCTACTCTCCGACGTTCCCAGTACCGATTCAAAATATATTATATCTGTATGTATACCAAATCGCTATATACCTCTCGTTTCGCTTTTCGACATTTCATTTTTATATTATTTTTCATACACTACGTGCGTACATATGCAATTCTACACATATCCACCGTATTATCCACCTGCACGAATAGATATACGTATCACGTATACCTATATCAACTATCTCTCTGAATAAATAATAAACTTTTATCATCCCCTGGGAGACTGTAATAATAATATTATCGCTTCGAACGTGAGCGAAGGCCTTTATCATGTACACACATTTTTACACTGTATGGAAAATTGGTACCCACCAACGATTATCACGCATAGAATTCATTGCGAAATTGATGAATATGGTATATTTCAGAAGCTTCTCATTTTTTATTTTTTTTTCTTATTCTATTATTTCTCTGGCTGATTGTGTTAAATTCAAACTAATACGAGTCTTGGATGGATTCAGCGAACTCTAATCTTCTCGTAAGAGATACGTCAATTATTTATCCATCCATTTCTTCCGGTATAAAACGACACGCCTTTATCAAGGTCAAAAATGTAACCACCGACGCGTTATAGCCGCGATAACGAGCCCCAAGAATAAAGTGTTGTTCGCAACTCGTAACTTGGTGGGCTGTGCAGGATCGTTTCGAAAAGTTTTTGGAATCCTCGGCCTCGTCCTGGTCCACTTTGTCTTGTGGTTAGCGCTTCGTTGCCACACCACGGTGTAACGTATACTAGAAATGCCCCGCGCACGAGAAGACTATACGAAGTCAAAACCACGTTTTGATTTGTGACCTGCTCTCGCATTTCCTCTTTATAATAAATTTTACATCATGCATGAGTCTCGAAGATGAATTTCGCGTCTTCTATGCGAATATGTATATGTATGTGCGTAGATACGTACCACAAGCCAAGAAGACTAGACAGATTGGAATTTGAACGAACTTAGTCAGTCACAAATTTAGTTAAGCAACACTTTCCAGCTTATTGTTAGTCTAAAGTATGATACCTTAAATGGAAAGACTTTTGAGGATTATCCATCATCGCGAATGACTTTCGCGAAGAAAATTCTTTTAGTGTATGTGCGGGTGTAAGAGTGTAGCTATTTTTTATAAAGAAACGACGCGACAAAGGGAGGCACGAAATGTGAGAAACTTTAGGCTCCGAAAATCACAAGCCCTATGAAATGTGACTTCCGCATTTTTTGTCGAATAAAAGAAAAACTCTTTTTCATTATAATAATTCCAGAATTCACAATTCCGAGACACGCCTTTGATCCACAGCTGTTATTGTAAGGATATTGTGAATTGTACTTCTCACATTTCGCATTTCATTTCGAATCTCGAGCAGGGGATGATGGAATAAAGCTTTATTACACATCGCTGGATCCGGCTCAAACCGGTGTACAACTTTTATCCCGATAAATAAGATTCAATATAAAGATGCAAGGTCTTGATCTCACTTTCCCTAGAAAATTTTCTAACATTATATATTTCGGCAACAAGAATACCTCACGTTTGTTTATCGGACCGATCTAAGTAGGATGAGTTTTTTTTTTTATTTAAAATTTCATTTTAATTTCAACCTTCTCAGAGCTGTAGGTAGGTAAGTAGGTAGGTAGGTAGGTAGGTACGTAGGTATACCTATATATGTCCAGACTATTTTTCAACTTTCTTTAATAAAACCTACATTTTAATTCTCAGCTCTGCTCGGCCTGCTAAAATCTCGAAGATAAATGTCGACATTAGCGCGCCTAATTTTCGCATTAAAATACAAAAGTAAGACGGCCTCGTTACTCGCAAGTAACTTTTCCCCAACAGTTTCTTTATACACCGACTAATTCTGTGTACGTATAAGCATTTGAACCATTATTCGTCCGGGTCCCGGTATATAAAAAATAGATAAATTATTAAGTGAGAAAAAAAGGTGTTGGTGTATTAGATAACACATGTACTAATTTGATAATCCTTGATCCACTCTATCCTTTCGGAGTCCATAATCTAATCCAGATTATTCCTTGATTTGAATCTTGACCTTTTATTTAGTTGAAATTGCGATTCCAATTAGTATAGGCGTGGGAGAATGCTTGAAAATTTCTCATCGTGTTCAAGATTCATAATGACTTCTTACTTATCTAGCATGTCACATTTTTTATCATCGATTACAACCAAGAGCCAATCTATTAGAACTAACGTTTGCATAGTGTAGGTAGTACGTCACCATAGAGATGATATGCACGCCTTGAGCAGTAAATTTAATATAGTTTCGTATTCCGTTTCCTTTTCATTGCAATGCAAAGTACTAGAGCTAAGGCGAACTACGTGACGCAACGTACCGTGGTGACTGTAACTCCATAGGTAATATAAAACTGCGTATGTATAGGTAGATGATGCAGCTTACCGAAGACTTCCGGAGGAATCTTATTACACGCAAAGTTCTTGGTTATACATTTCTGAGAAGTCTCGATGTCTCGAGACTTAGAAGAGTATCTAATAAGTAGTCGTAAATATAATAGCGTTTTCATATTATCATTCTATGTGTCACGTCGTATTCTTCGTCGTTTACAGAACTATTATGCAGCTAGCAAAATGCTTTGGAGAAAAATCTCTAGGAAGAGTTACATCCGGCGTATATCTGCATACGCTGGTAAAATGCAGCTTTAAATTCACCAGATGCGCTATAAAATTCATATTCTCGTTCTCGTCTCGCCACTTTATATGTAAAAAGCCAGGTGACAATATTTGGTCAGGTTTTAGGATGTCAAAGAACTAAAGTTACCGGATTTTACGAGTTGCCTATAGGTAGACATACTCGTTCTTTTGCTGCAGTTTACGATATAGGTATACCGAAAATTGGTTTTCTGCCGAACTTTACATTCCCTTTGTTCGTCACAGCTTTCAAAGCTTACTAATCAACTTTGAAAAGAAAAGAAAATATCAAACAGCAGTGCAAAGAACTGCCCTGCTTTTTGATCACGTATTTATGTTAATTTTCATGAGATTATGAGAGATTTTTCAATGCTGGTGGAGCTTAAAAAGGAACTGTAGAATTGAACAAGAGTAAATGAGGATGAAAGTACGGAAGTTGATTACATTTTTTCTCCTATCATATTTTTCTTCCTCATTTATTCAACGGAATTATATATCTTATATACATAACACTCTCGCTAATAACTGAAATTCTCACCTTAATCGACGTAGCTGGTATAAATATGAAATTGCAATTTCCATCGTGAAATTCTACCAAGATCGATCGGATTCCTTAGACACATCCGGGCTCGTACAACACGTACTTAACTCATCCAAGCACGCAGCTAAGGCGGAGATCCAAAGTGTTGAACTAGTCTTTGACGGTGGAATGAGGTTCGTCGTCTCATTTGTACGCGTAAGGTCGAAACCACGATCCCGGGCCAAGAGAGGTCAGGGTAAAGCAGTCCAGACTCCTTCGGGAAGTCCTCGATATACAGCGGGATAAGAGCCTGGCGTCGCGGTCGTTGATCGATCTTACCTATATCTTCTGCTAACAAGTTTTAGGGTGAGAAATGTCCACGCCCTTGGTGTTCCAGGAATCACCATATCTCTCCATTCCTTTGATCCATTCCATTCGAATTTCTACGGACAGATTAGTGATCAAAGCGTAACTTCAGCAAACGTAGACAATATGCTGGCCATCCTTATTGATGCTTTGAAAAATTCGAAAGATATTCATTTTCATTTGAAAATTCCAAACACTTTGGATTTATCCGTTTTTGTACTGTTGAATGCACATACATGTTACATTATGTATGTATTTGTATATATATATATGGCGATTAATTTATCAAGCGTATATATGTAACGCGGTTTAGTGTTCCCGGTGGAGGGTTCAGACGTGAGTATAACGTTGAAAATCTGGGTTGTAGGTAAATCTTGGTAAATTTCGAAACGACCACAGCCCACCGTCTTGTTAGCACTTCTACATTTCCACACTTTGTTGAACTTTATTAGAAGAGTTTGCGGTATCCGCGTTGAAGGAAATTATTTTTAGTGAAAAATTTCAACGGTAGTAATATGCTACACCGTTTATTTACGAATATTTTTTAATTACAATTTTTTTTTTTTTTCCTCGTAAAATTTTTTCAAATCGCATTTACGCTAATTGCGAATTAACCTATGTATAAAGTAGCAAAGTTTTATCCGAGCAAAAGTTATTTTCTGGGTGTCGTGCAGGTAATTGCTTCATCATCATCTTCTCAGAGATAATTACCCTGTTTCGTTGTATAATTATACTGCATTTTACCCTACGTAAAATCTATAAAACTAGTATCTGCACGTTTTCTCTAACCATACCAGTTTCGTTTTTCGTTTATTTTTTTTTCTCAAACTTTTCTGACTACCTAACATTTTTAGCGACAGATTTATCCTCTCGGACTACTCTATATTATATTTTCGAATGGTCAGAGCGAGGAAAGAGCTTTGTGGTATGCCAGTATTGCCCGAGGCAAAACATAGCTACTGACGCGTGTAACACAGGTAAAGTTTGTTTTCATAATTAGCTGTATTTTGTCGAGAAACATCCAACAAATTTTTCAAAAATAAAAAATAAATAAAAATGAAAAAAAAAAAACATACATTTTTCTTTACTTTTGAATCATAATCTGTTTTAGTATTGTTATACAGAGCTTCGAGCTTTGAAATACATACCGTGGGCGATACACGGCTTCAGGAGAAACAACTCCCAGGGGTAGACTTGTTAAGTAAGACGGAATTTAAAGGATGATTAGAGAAGTTGGTCGGAACTCAATTAAATTAATACCGTTAATTAATTCTTCGCTTGCTTTTATGTAAATCGTATTCTGTTACGTAGCCTGTAGCTAAAGACTATAATATATATATATGAGTACATATAAAATTATACATTAACTCGACCATATATTTATATATTTATTAGGTTGGTCCTTAATTTGATTATTATTGAATTTCAATGCTCTCATTGCCCAGGACTTCTTCAAATATATAAAACAAAAAATGTAGCTAAAATCCCAGCTTCCCAATTGAGATAGGAACTTGGGGTTCTGACTACATTTTTTTGTACATATTTGGAAACGTTCTTGCCCATAGAAGAATTGAAATTCGAATATACTAGGGCCTAGTATTTATATAAACACATAACTGACTCGCACAAACTGACTCTAAATATCAGATCAACTCACTAATTTATTCGCAGGCATATCTTCATGATATTCAAACGTATATTGCATACCTACGCTTGATTTCAATTCCGGTACTTGCCACGGTGAGGTCAAATATATATGTACATTATACATATATCTACGTATGTATAAGTACTCCAGTCGTTTTACGCACCGGTTTCACGCACGAACCCTTCAAATTTTTGTTGACCACCTCCGAGTAGGTTTTTATGTAACATGCCTACGTATATACCTACGTATGTATGATACATAAGTATATATATATATGTGTGAATCTAGATACAGCTGCGCCAATAGGGTATATAGTTAGGTGTACTTTACTTTAACTGCCGGTAACTCGCAATTAAAAGGTACGGCAGCGTTCGCCCTTGAGCTCCCTCGCCGATTCACCCCTGGCTAATTTTGGGGTGCTTGTATTATTTTCTGCAGCCTGGATTTAACACGGATTAAAATCCGCCGTTCTGACGCCCGAGCAAGAGTCCGGCTTGCTACACAGTTTGTTACTCTATTCCCGCATACCCATCCCTGTATCTCTTCTCCCTCACCCTCGGTGTCTCTCCCTTTGCGTACTGTGCATAGGTATATCTATACGCGTACTTACAGTACCTGACATATGTATGTACATAAATACATGCATAAACGGTGAGAGGATAGAGATTTTTCGCCAATATACGTACATATAGATATAGATAAAGTGTCAGTAGCGCGGCTTCTCTCTAACCGAAATGCTGCAACGACCGGCTTGAGTAAATATTGAATAAAATATGACGTCGCATAGTGACGGTACTATTTTTGCCAGATTTTCCAGGCTCTATAAAGGAGAGGATGTAGTATAACCGCGGATGGCCGTGAATGCGATAACTTAAAATAGTGCAAAATTGGAAAGCGGTATATCGCGGTGTGGTGTGGGAAAATTTATTATTTTATTGGTTCTAGTGGCTAACTTAACCCCCTAGGTGGGAATATATATTTCAAGGTGCACGGGTTAATGCATCTCTTGGTATGGACCAAGTTTTCAACTCTTACTAGGTGAAAGGTTTGACGCTGACTCTGAGTCTGCTTCTGCTTTTGCTTCTGCCTCTGCCTCTGCCTCTAGCTCTGGCTTTGGCTCTGTTTCCTCCGCAACCCGCGACAACCATCTTCAGCTACTAACCGCAGCCGCAGCATCCGACGCTCCTAACGTTCGCAACGCTTGGCTCAAGATAGACTTTTCAAAGTTGGAAGTTTAACCCCGTGTTACGCCTCCGGCCGTATATCTTTGGACTCACCGAGTTGCGAGGTGATAGCAATATAGACGTTCGTCGCGGGAACACGACGCCAACGCCTGAAGACGACGCCGCTGCCGCCGCCGCCGCCGCTGCGCCGCCATACCATCGACTTTATTCTATATCAAGGCGAACGAAGAGGAGCAGGTATCCCTCGAATGTGGGAATAATAATATGTATACGTACCGAAAATATGAAATTTCATATGCTCCGAAGAATTCAGGCAAATTTTCATGAAATGAGCCACTACATCAAGGTTTTCAAATTTTCATTACCCAATGTAAACAGACATTTGAAAAATGAATAAAAAGCAAATAACAATAAGTGATCTAATTGAATGTATCACATATGGCCTGGGTCGGCAGTATATATAGGGGAATATTGCGAGTGGCAGAAGTATTTTTTTTTTTTTTTTTATGTCGTTCAGGCACACTCTTTTTCGATTTGGGCTTTGTTTTATCGCCGCCTTACTCAATCTCTCTCCAAAATTACTCTTACCATTTTTACTGCTGATAGGTATTTTTATTGGGTATATGTATATACTTTTACGCTGCAGTGTGCTACCAGGTGGATGTTCATGATCGATAGCTGATATAGTTTTCCGTTTTTTTACGATAAGTATTTCATGCATTAATTATTCAATCTCTCGTATCGATATTTCACCATTGAAATTAGAAGCTCATTTTAATCGGTGAGCAATTTTCTAACGTGAAATTCAATCATTTATTCAATTAACTAGGACGACCGTTTCTATAATTGATTCTCTTATTATTAATGTGATTTCCATCTTCGCCACAGTTTCGAAGAAACAATACTCACCATTTCGTATTCATTAAAAGTGTAATTTGTAATTGAAATAAGTTTAATTAGTCTTTGCGAGAGTAAAGAACAATTGAGTAGGTTATATTGAATTGAAACTAATTGATGCTTCCCATCTTTGCTCTTCAAGTAATTCTGAGGAGCCAGATTTTCAAAGGAGAAATTATTTATGTTGTAGTTTTTTTCTTTTTTTTTTTTCATTATTATTATTATTTTTTATTTCATATTTCAACCGCCTTTGTGCACCTTAATGTGATTTTATAGGAAGACTCGTAGCTCAGAATCTGATAAAACTTATTCTCTCCGTTCTTCATTCTCTTCTCTTCTTTTCTCTTCTTTCTGCAGTCTTCTTCTTCGTATACCAGCCCGTGTCCTAGGAACTCGTTAGAACCAGACGCTTCGAAGATGCACGAGTATGGCATAGCCGGCTCTTCAAGAGTGAGAAATATATTTTTTGAAAGGAGGGAACTTTAAACGGAAAATTTTCGTTTCAAGTAGAAATACGTCGTGAGCAGTCTAGTGTAGGCTAAGGGCGAAGGGATGTTTTAAAATAAGGGGGCGAATGCTAGCGAGCGAGTAAATAGAACGAACGATGTGAATTTATCCCTCATTCACGGAACTTCTACTCCATCTAGCTCGGTAACAACTCGTAATTTTCTATCCAGTATGTCATTCAGAGAAATAAGTCAATTTATAAACATTAACTTGCAGGATATGAATTGCACCTAGTAATAGTTCGAACCGTGTTTCATTAGTTCGATGCAGCTGATGATTCTCGACATTGATAATTGAAAGATGAGTCCTTTTTTTTTCTGTTCAATTGTACAACTTCACTGACTTTACCTATTTGAATGTGCACATATATCATTTCGCTGGATTATAATTGGCCACTGACCGCAATACTGGCGTATCCGAGGGTGCCGTTAATTCATCTTAATCACTTAACACCAGGGGCTCATCGGTTCCTTTCCTTGAACGAAAAGCTAGCTACACCCTCCCGGGAGAACGGCTCGAATGGTTTTAGCCAGGAAAAAGGAAAGAAGAATTCTTCCTGCACCAGCGTCTTTACGGTCCATTTAACTTCGTCTGCCCATTGGATCGCCGGCTGTTCTCGTTCTCGGTGGTATTTGTACAGTTGATGATGGTTTCCGCGATGGTCAGAGGGATGCTGATATAGTAGTGATGTTAAATTTTTGTATCCTCGTTCCCCAGGGCTTTATGCCTCTTCAATATCACGGAATGAAGCAGAAAAAAGGGGGAAAAAGGAAAAAAAAGGAAAAAACTGTTTTATTCACTAACGAGACTCGATTGATTCCGCAAATACACTCGCACGAGTCTCTGCCAACGACTGGTCCCTCTCGAAATTCGATATACCCGTGTAAGAAAGAGTGGAGAGTGCCAACGGGCATAACCAAGACTGTTCTCTCGATACAAGTTCAATCCGGGCATAACCAGATGAGGGGTAAACTTCCCTTTACCTTTTTTTTTATCTCATTTCATGTCCTGCCTTATTCCATATCGTTTGCAAACCGCTATATATCTTCTTTACGGTTTCTTGATTTCTTTCTTCATTCTGTGTCGGTGTTTACTCTTTTGTGGTATCCAGTGTATTCCTATAAACAATTTTATTATATCGCGGGGCCTACGGGGACGGAATTTTGATTTTTTTCCAATAGATATATAAAGAACTGTGTTAACATGAATATCGACATAATCACTGCATAAGCTGGCATGAGTCCTGCTACCTTTTTTGCTTCAGACATACCTTTATACTTCCACTTTAAAGGCAAGTAAATTTTAATGCTGATCGAGGTAGTGGAAATAATCCTATCTACACTTTGCCTATGATTAGCTTAGTATGACTCGGAAAGGAAATGGTGTTACTGAACACGAACACGTTTCGCACCCCCGTTTATAGCTACAAGAACATGACTCGCTGTTAGATTGATTCTGGCACTGATTCAAAGCCTGAATTGGAGGGTTAAAAAGTATGCAGTAACTATATATATACTGAATAAAATCTTGGTACTTATTTTACTGCATAATTGTGATTATATCGTTTATAGTATATATCTAGCCTAATCTAAGTAACAACACGTATCAAATGACATGTCATCTCCTCTTTGGTACCTAATCCTACACATTGTTTCAGAAGAGGATTGTAGCTATCAAGTTTTGGAATGTATGGAGAACAAGAGATACTGTGCTGACTACTAGGGAGAGAAGAGAAAAGCGATGGGGATGAAAGGCCATAAGAAATATGAGGAACATAAGACGTTCGGTGTCGCGAAACGCGAGTAGCCAAAGTTCAGGAGAGGCCCGGAAACTCGTTGTTCCGTGGCAAAGGAGATAAAGGAATCTATTATGGATTCGGAAGCTTGGAGGAAGGTCGACGTATGTGGTTTAATCCGCTTAGGATATACGACTAGCTGAATATTTCTCACCTGTTACCCATTCTCTGGCACGCGCACAAACGCGTAAAGGAAGCTCAGGCCTTGAGTAGATATTTCAAACTCGAGTGAAATGATTATTTAGTCATTTGCTAATTAGGTACTCCTTTGGTAATTCAATAATTTAATCATTTCCTAGACATGAGAGATAATTGAACCAGGTATATATTTCACTGCTTAAACGTATAGGCATATACCTAGGTATATGTACATTTATATGGGTATACATATTCCCGGACGATAAAACTCTCTGACTAGTTAATCCTAAGTGAAGTTTCACGCTTGACGAGTCAATTAACTCGTTCCAAAGTAATTCTCATTGTCAGTCGAGAGAGAACGTTTCGAGCGTACCAAATTGAGGCGAAAAATGGTTCAATTTCGAAATCGGTAACACGGTTCGTCGAACCTTTGAGGTAACTGTGTCACGTGCGTAGCTTGTCGAATAGACACGCATCATCGCTCGATAGCCAATTAACCCTCACGAATTGTGCGTCTGATATTCGAGATCCGAATACAGGTGACCAATAATGGAGGGGTAAAGAAAAAAAAAAAAGAAAAAAAAGAGAGAGATACAATAAAATAAAACACTTATATTGAAATTGCTTCCGATCATTACAAAGACACATTCTTTTACCTGTCACGAATTCGAATTCTAACGAATCACGTCGCGTGACTTAGCGACGTTCATTGGAATTCGATTTCTCACTCCTCATCAATAATTTCATGAAAATATGAGAAACTCGTGTTTTTTTTTTTTTTTTTTATACATCCATATTTGTTGGCGATACAAAGTTTCTCGGAGGTTTTTTTTTTACCATATAATAGCTAAGAGTATCCACTATGATTGAGGAAACTGAGTGCAAATATCAATATGCCCGAGCTAGAAGGTATGTCGTTTCAAGAATCCGAAGGCAAACATTGGAGAAATCTGAGGTAGGTTGTCAGTTTTACATTTTTTTTTTTCCATGTAGGCACACATTGGGGCAGTGTATGTCGATTCTGAAATCATTATATCGTCGTTTTCACTTACTATTAGGTGACCGTGTCTATATCTATAGTTTCTCGTAAACTTGTTACAGGGCAATCATTAAGGGATTAAATGACATAATAATTCCATTTAACCCTCCAAGGGAATATCCAATATTTAATATTATGTTATAAGATTATTTATAAACTCGTTTGTCTACGAAGCGTGTTCCTGACCCTTCGAAGACGTCATCTGGGAAATCTCTTCCGTTACATGAATTATATACCATTTTCAGTAACGTACCTAACGTCTTATCTACCAAAGTACACCTATACCCAAATAAATTTATATAGGTTTTATACATACGGTATGGTATAGTCCAATTTAAGCCATCCACTATATCTTCGTTCTTAATTTCGCGATATTTTCGTATTAGAATCGGCTTATCTCGGAAGAAATTCTACAAGCAAAGGTAGCTAGTCGAATAATTTCGAAATTAAAAAGTTTTACGTTAATCTGAGGATAGCAGGGTACAAAGCTAGGCTCTGCACGGCTACGAGTCGTTGAGCTTTTCGGCCAAAAGTTTGGCGTGCTTTTGAAATGGTGGGAAAAAGTTAGTCTGGTATTGGTAACCTGGACCAGTTTGTATACCCGGATGGTTGCTCATTTATTTTGTATACGTTTATACATCGTTTCTCCACCGAGAAACAGCAGAATGATTTCTTAGCGGTACGTTTTCGTGTAAATCATTAATCCCAGTAAACTGAGCGTGCGTGTATTATATTGTTTTCCCTCGTTCCTCGTAAATAAAATGTTCAGATTAGCGTTGCACGTAGTACTATCCTACCTCGCCGTGGGTGGTAATATATAAATATCCCAACAGCTCAGAGAGCTGCAGTGCAGCAGTGTGTTGCCACTGCAGTACACAGTTGCAGTTTGAATTTTCTCCAAAGAATTTATCAGGGTGATTTTTCCTCCCTCCTCATCCGTCGGAATAATTAATTACATCGTCGCAGAGAGAAAACGGTTGATATAACTCTTCGTCCTTCTCTCTTACGCTCCTTCTCTCTGTCTTTTTCTTCTTCCTCTCATTTTTGTTCTTTTTTTTTCTTCATTTTACTCTTCTATTTTCTTTACTGTATTATAACTACTTGTTTGTACTTCGAATGGTGCCACTGGCGCAGGTACGTACGTACGTATGTACATAGTTATATTAAGTAAACCTCCCTGAAGTTTAGTCAAACCTAAAACTGCTGCAAGTATTAACTTCTGCTTCGGAAAGTCAAGGCGATTGTGACTGGTTTTAATCGCAGTTACTGCACTGCACGACTCAATGTAGATAGGTACCTTATAACTTCTACTTGTTTTACCTCTTTCCATTTTACCACCCTTGGTAGCCACCCTGACTGAAGAGGAGAGATAATAACTTGAGAGTTTTCACGTTATACCCCTTACCTTGCGACTAAGCTACGCGGCTTGAAATTTTGAAGATGAAACATGGACTGGGTACAATATAGGTCCGGTGAACTTTTATCGATACCAAAGTACCATAATCCTGAGGATCGATGTAGTTACGAAGATTTTTAATACCAGTATTCGCATCGTCGACCATATTTTAAGATTTCGTTTTACATCTAAGTGCAGTCTAGGACTTGTCGAGGCCATTACTAAGAGCATCAGTTTTCCTCGGATTCTATACTATATAACATAATGTAGACTGTTTCCTATGTTATTCAGGGAAGTAGTGCAGTCGTCTCTAAGTCCACACGAAGCTGAAACATCTATCTCGAAAATCTTGGATTCTGGGTTTGTTCCTTTGCGGGACAAATAACCGGATCATCTCGTAAGACGAGGCGGAAGTGACGTAGATGGAGACTAACCCGTTTTAGAGTTAAATTATTCGAGGTATATATGCATAAGAAAGACGGTTGCTGAGTACCGCTCTTCTGTCTTTCCTTCCTCATTTATGTAACCATAATAATTATGATTTTTTTTTTCATTCTTACTCTTCTTCTTCTTCTTCTTCTTCTTCTTCTTCTTCTTCTTCTTCTTCTTCTCGTGTCAGGTACGACAGACAGATAACAACCCTTCTGTACTACCGCTTGGCGTGACTCCGAACGATAAATACCTCGGCTCTACTTCGCTGCTGAAAAAGCTCGCGCGTGTTAGCCAAACATTTCAGACACCCGGTATATCATTGTTTGTTTGCCTAATCACCAAAGTTATGCCATGGCACCCTGCGTCACGTCAGATACCGTAAGATAACATTACGCTACTATAGACTGATTAATAATTCGTACCTATATACCTCCTCTTCATTTCCCCTTTTTTGTTTCCTCTTTCTCTCTCTTTCTCTTTCTTTTCTGTCAGAAAATTTTATTCCGGCGCATAAAAAGTCCGAGAAATGGTTTCTGAGTGAAGAACAAATACCATGAATCTTATAGTGGTGGGTGGTTGGGTGGTTGAATCTTGACAGAGCTTTGAAAACATTATTCGCTATGCGAGCTCCAGGTTATTAAAAAAATATTTCCCTTCTTTCTGTTATTTAAATAACTGCCATTTACACATTTACATCGTTGGGTATACTTATCTGGCTCCAAACCGATACTGGGTGTCGAGAAAAACAGGCGTTTGTTTGGCACAACATACGAAAAGAAATATAAGATTCGGGCGTGAGACAATAAGTGATATAAATGGCTCCGGTGCGTGACGGAGCCACCCCTTGAATTTAATCACAATATATTATCAGACCACCCTATACATTATAGGTAAGTAGGTCACACTAAACTACAACCGAGTCCGCGTGAAACGTCTTCGAGTGTAAAAATCCTATTCTCTTCGCCCCTCATATACTCACGACCATCAAGTCCCGTTTACTGCCCTCTAATCTTCTCGCTTCTCGCATGCTTGCACTTTACGCAGAAAGTACGAAATATATACAAGGAAATTTCACTCTGTATGTTTTTGTTAAATAAATGATGTTTTCTTTTAATTCATAACTAAATTCAAGTTCTTAATATCAAATGAAAACTCACGTAAGAACAGCACTAGCTCGCATGCAAGTTCTACCTCGGGGTATATAAAATCGCTTGGAAATGATGAGACGGAACCTGATGTTTTTTTCTCTTAAACTAAAAACTCTTATTCGAGAACCAAAGAACATTATAATCTTCAGTCTAATTTTATTTTCAAATCCGCAATTTTCTGCTCACGGCAATCATCTGTTACGGTTTCTTTCCATGTCTTTATATGGACTGGGGATAATTTTTGTTTGTCACACGAAGATGGTAACGACAAACAAGACGATATATAATACAGCTTTCAAGGGTCGTTCGATCACAACATCGCAGTATTTTGGACAAGAGAAACGTTTCTTCGGCCGTCTGACGTCATATTTGACGAGAAAATCGCTCACGAGCGTTTGAGATGGTGGAATCTGTCAGGCTGCTAAAAACCGCCTCTATGGAACTCGATACGAGTCGAAGGGAGGAGGCAAACAGAAGAAGCCTGCAGATTGCCAAAAAACAAAAAAAAAAAAAGAACATAAAAGTGCCTAAGAGACGGAGTATAATAAAATTGCTCAGTCCCTCATACTCGTCGGTTCTAGGGGCAAAAAGAAAAACAAAAAAAAGGGGAAATCTATATGTCAGTTTCACAAATCTTATTATAACTACGAAACAACCGATAAGGTCAAACATCCCTTATTCATTGGTAATTTTCCCTTCATTGTCGCTTTATCACAAGAGAACTAGTACAGCTGTCAGATTCGAGTTTAACAATGAATAACGAAGTACGGTGTTTTGGCTGGCAAGATAATAATAGATCTATCCAAGTCTTGAGTCACAATGTAAAGACCAGAGACGAGGGAGCGTGTGTTCCCATGAATTGTATATGTTTGACGTAGAATCGTCTGCAGGTTTGCCGGAGGCAGGTGTAGCGAGCAAAGGTGAAGTGGCCAATATACTCTAATTCTCTCTCTCTACGTGGGTGTCGTGTTGTACCTCATATTCCGAAGTTTGTTGCGAAAATATCTGCTGTCCATCTTGTTTGGCTTTTCTGTCACGTCACGAGCAGCGAATGGTGGCGGTTTTCGAAGCCCCATCGTCTGTGGTCTGTAATGTATTTATGGTCGTGTATTGATTGGAAAAGGGTTCAAGGCACGGTAAGATATAGGCGTATAGCCTCTGCTATGAGGTCGAGGAAGGAGAGAGCAACTGGGTTGATGGTGAGAGTTAAGAAAAGGGAATGAGCAAGAGCAAGAGCCAGAGGAAGAGGAAGAGGAAGAGGAAAGGCTATGAAAAGGCAAAAAGGAGTTCAACCTGCCTTCAATCAAACGTGATTTTTATCAACCTTAACGACTCGCGTACGGACTGGGCAAAAAACCGCCTAGCTCGCCGCCTGACATCCACCTTGGCCGTCATTTCATTTCTGTTATTTTTCTTCGTCTACCTCCTTCTTTTTATTCAGTCGACTCACCCTTTGCCCTCATCTCCTGCCACCCTTACTGCCCTCAACCATCCCTTTTGCCTTCCGCCTTCCACCTCGAGGCATCTTCCGTTCGAGCCAGTGTTTTATCTTGGGATATGGATGCTGGATAAGCCCTTGAAAAGCTCACGTATTATCGACGTCTTGCCATGCAAATAATCATGTCGGAAGAGGCTCAATTTTGTCATTCTAATATCGGCTCGAGTCGTCTCTGGTACCAAGAATGTTGACTGTTCTTTTTTTTTTTTTTATTATTATACGAAGGCTTTGCTCTCGATTCTCCCAAGTATTTACTTGAGTTCAATATTCTTTACTTTGAATACGCATGTTTTCTGTGAAAAAAATCGCAATATTCATATTTACATGAAACTTTACAGACTACAGGTAAGAATTGTAAAAAGTGAATAATTCATCTATTATATAGCGTTTCAAGTTAGTTAATACCAGAGTTGATTGCAAAGTGAGAAGAAAAGGATTTTTTTTTCTTTTAAATTGCACAAGTATTGTAACGCGATTTCTACAGTGAAAATTAAGGCTAGGCATGGAATTCATACCTCGGTCGTAATAATTGTATAAGGTACAAGTTTCATCGGAAAACTTTTTAAACGATATAAAAGTTAATGGAAAAGAAAAAAAGAAAGAAAAAAAAATATGATGTAACCCAAACAAGTGTGTATAACAGGTCCTTTATTGATCTCTAGGGTTTAATTGAGGCCATTATATGGTTCGTTCAATGGCAAACAATTTGTATAAAAAGAAAAAATTCTGTACGTGGGAATCGAATTTTCTCACAATCAGATTGATCGCGAACGGGTACCCATACCCTAAAACACATATTAATTCGTAGGGATTATCATCCTACTTAGCTATAATACCTACGAGTAGGGTAGAGTTTAATATTAACAAGGGCATTGTTTGTGTTCTATGAAATGTATTATTTGCATCAAGAATGCAAGATCAAGGGAATTTAAAATGCGTTGTTTCATCATGGAAACTATGCCCTGCAGTTCTCGGAAAATTTTTAATTGCATTTCTCTGCTTCCTAATGACAAAGGGTGAAAAAACAAGAATGAGGTGATTTTTGTTGAACGCTTTTGTTATCGCAAGTTTCGTAAATTATTCAAGCTTTGATGTAGAAGCCGCAACTGATTTCGAGCTTTAAAAATTTTCTCGGAGCTTCGCAAAGCTTTTTATACCACGTACCTACGACCTGATACGTGTGCTAGGTCAATAAGTTCAATTTATACACCGACCTATATCCTGAAAAATAAACTTTGCACTTATTTGCTGTAACTGAGGTAGGAAGTGCGTCATTTACTATATGCAGCGCCAGCAGGTCATCCACGAATATCCGAGTGCTCCTGTGGGAGGCAAACCGCCGATAATCGATGTCTGGAGCTCACTAGTAAATTAGGGGCCATCTGATGTCCGTTTCTCTACGAGGTAAAGGCCCCTGCTTTATCCCAGCTATCTAGCTTGACGGTATTGCGCGTATTTCCTATTGACACTGTAAATTTATTAGCTATCGACTGCATAAATACCAGATCAATCAATATTTCTGTTATATAAAAGCGTGGGTACGGCGCATGTATTTAATTAAACTAATAATAAACGTTGAAACTCTTTAATATATAGGTATACACGCATATTTATGACGGAATATTCGTTAATTAATCAGATTTGAAAGACCCGGTTCGTTTTTTTTTTTTTGAATTTTTTTTCATTAAAAATTTCATTTTTGCCCACTTTGACAATTAAATACGATACTAACTTTGGAATTTATATTTCGGTATATTCAGCCGGGATTTCCAATCGTAACTTTATCATCAATATTCTGTGATGTTTGACCCACTGTTCTGCACTGTATCTCGTAGATTGCTTCGGGCGTATCAAGTAAGTATCTCAGATATTTCCAAACTTTAGTAATACCCGGTAGATTATGTAAATGCAATAATGCATATTACAAGTGCACATAGCATCCCATAGGCAAGATAGACTGCCAGAGGGAAATATATTAACATATACTATATACCTATACCCATATCCATATAGTGAAATAAAACTACGAATGGATATATTGGTTTTCAATTATGACCCGCGGAGACTCGGCAATGCATGAGAAATGTTCCGGACAGCGTATATACGATTGCTTTTTTATTGCAGCCATTCTTTTGATCCAACATTATTTGCCGTTTATTTTACATTCATAATTCAACGCTCCACTTTCGCCCGGCTTCCGTAAATCTCCGGTATTTGACAAACGGTGTTTTATCATCATTTCTTTTTTTTTTTTTTTGTTTCTTGTTGTTTTAATCAATTCTTTCTGCGAAGCGAATTCGTTTGCACGATGAAGACACGTCTCCCATTTTTTTTTCTCTCTCTCTCTCTCTCTCTCGCACTCTTTGAAAACCATAGATTGATTCGGCTCGCTTCAAACGAAACTCTGACGAGGGTAAAGATCAACACACTGTTCAAAGTCCTCTGCAAAGTGTTTGAATCTAGCAGGGAATTTGCTGTATCCGACCACAGTCCGGCTTTCCCTTCGTTTTAGATAGATCTAGCCTCTTCATGACCAATCGGTATCTGGTTTCTACTAAATGATAGTTAATTACGTGAAATTATTTCGCTTATCCACGTCGCGGACTTCGGTTAGTGGCTGTGTAAAGCAAATCGTCTTGAATTACTCTCAACGAATTTAATCCTGAGTTGTATTTCCAACTAGCTGTTGATTGTCGTCCAATTTTTCGATTTTCATTCGCATTTGCAACTGTAGATTCATTTCTAGATCCTATTCGAAGTTAATTTGATGAAATTGTCGGCCAATGCAATCACCGTACGGTTCTCTGATGAAGGTTGAACTTCAGCGACGATTTTATTATCGTCGATATAGAGCATCCCGGCTCTTCGTGAAGATCGAATGGCCATCCAGTTTACGGTTGATGACATTTGATTGCATAAAATTACCGCGCAAAATTTCCGAGTTCAGTAATTCGCGTCCCGTTTATAACTTGCGTGGAATAAATTACGCTAACTTTTCTCGGTATACGAAGTAGCGTAAATTCGTTACGGTATATTTAGTAGCTATATGTGTACCTGAAACTGAATTTAATTACAATAGAACGAACGAAGACTCGTGTCGTTACGTTAGGTATTTGAAAATGAAAAACAAAAAACAAAAAAACTCGGTTAACAGTATATAATTCTATTCCATAATAATTCTTTGATAGAAGAATAAGGGAACGACACGCGAGGAAGGAATTCCCTTCAGTAACCGGACGAAGATGGATGACGTCTTTGCGGAGTACAACTTTATCACGTGTACTTTTTCAGACAGTAACAATGTCCAACTTAGAGATTGTGTTACAAACCTGAATTGACTCAACGCTAAAGTCATATTCTGAATATATCGAATCCATAATTTTTATCCTGTGTCCAATATACCTGTCCAAGTTATATGGTTATGCATGTATACTACATACATATTATACCTACCATATACACGGTATTTATGTAAAATTTTAGTTACATTTACAGGAAATCGTGGATAACGGTTTTCCGGTTGAGTAATGAATTTCCTTTGAGTTTCCGCGCAGCATCCTTGCTAAGGAATTACGCGCACATAAATGAGTCGGGCTTTTGCGGTGACCTGAAAATTAACAAGTGTTGCCGTTAATTACTTAGCCGTAACCTTCTACGACCGACCACGTACTGCCTATGCACACATTTCGTCCTTACTATGTCCGTGTACGCATATATGACAATGAACAGTCATGTTGCGTGAGCTTTTCACGCACAATGCAAAGCAAATTTCACTTTCAACCCTATATGAGCGAGCTTTCGTGGTATTAACACAAGGTATACCTGCGTACAAACTAATTGTTATTCGTGAGTAAGCAGGGTCAACTAAGACCGACCATAAACAAGCAGAATTACTTTGGAACATGAATGCCATTAGAGGAGTACGAATTTTTTTTTGATTTTTCAGCCTGTTGGTTTTCTCTTATACTATAGAATGTACGACGACCCAGGAGAAACTGGCGACTTATCGAAGAGTATAACATGATTAGAGCCGTTCAATCCGCTCCGGAGCAGCTCAGGCTCCTCGCTGACAGATGGAAGTAACTTGGATTCAACGGTTGAAAACTGCAAAATCAACAGAATACCACATACGTATACTGTCTGGGTTTCTGCGCAGCTGACTTAGTGCTTTCAGGACTTAGCCGTGTCCACATGGTGTCTCATTTTCGAATTGTATACTCCGTTTATCATCTTCATGCGAGGCAATGTCTTTCGTCTAGACTCTAGAGCTTGACGACGATACTATGAAGTGAAAGTTCAAGTAGGTAGTAAATTTGTCTTGATGAATGTTGAAATCCTGACAGTCTGCAGAAGATGAGGATTCTCCCGAATACGAGATAGACACCCGGTGTGCATTCGGCAGGGAGACAGGCTTCTCATTGAAGATGGACGAAGAAGTCGAGATTTTGAAGATCGTAGATCTCTAAATCAAGCCTACAGAGATTCTTGGTTGTGTAGAAGGTGAAGGGAGAACGGATTACGGAGGGAACGAACGTTCGAAATTCAAATAGTTCAGCGGATCTCTGATCGTTTTGCGCAACTACAGCTCATGGGTAATCGGTACTTGTGGTGCTCGTAAAACTCGATCATTTCCAAGCCATTGTAATCCAAATAAATTTGAATGCACGGAGTGCAAAAGCGTGAGGCCATTGGATGAGATGGATTTACTACACCGTCGATGCGCCTGCAGGGTAAAGTCAATTCTGAGCTTAGACTATCCACCGCGGCTTGAGTAGAATGAAATTAAAAGCCACCTCACTATATATATAACATGGGCAGAAAGAAACGAAAGGGAGAGAAATTGGGAGAAAAAGTTCTCCGGTGTCTCGCCCATAAACTGGGCTTGATTATTATCTTTACGATTTCACTCTGCTCGTCCTTTCTGGCTTTTCATGAAAATATACCTACCCCTGAGTTTAAACTCCTCAAACTTTCGTTTAATTCAGTGAAAACCCTTGCAAGGATCGATCCTACCGGTGCGTAAAGTCTTTTTGATTATTAGACGGGTTTTGGTTGGTCAGTTTGGCCCTTGAACGTGGATGGGAAGGTCAGAAGCTTGTAAATCAGTGTTACGTATAAAGCGAGGTACACAGTGTCAGACACGACGGTAAACGTGTGTGGCTCTCGGATAAGCATGTAAGCATGGCTGTTACGGTAATTAATAGCTGGGTTTCCCAAAGTTATTGCCGGCTTTATGTCCCTACTTCGACTCCGCCGCTCTGTTAAATTCGCTACGTATACCTATACACACGCGCCCAGTTCCCCGTCTATATAAACCTCAATGTATATTATGCATTGCCTACTTACGTACGTATAATGTGTAGCTGTATAGGGTTTTACGCATTTATTTAACAATTTATGTTTTATTTAAATAAATATCATACCCACCTAGAATCTACAACGATATCTTTTTACGACCCATTGTTTCCCTTGGCGCTACTGATTTCTCTCTTTCCCTCTATATGCAGAGTATGGGTATCCTGTCTGTACATACAATACGAAGCGGTGCCAAGCTTATATAATATATATATATATATATTATGTCTACTTATTACCTAACTCTCTGAAATATTTGAAAATAATTCTACCTACACCGCAGGTGGATAAAAAAATCTTCACACATCACCCTCATTGACAGGATTCAAAGTCTCTCGTTTGCATTTTAGGTTCTGAAATCCGTTGTCAATTCAAGTTCTGATTATTGAAACTGAAAAAAACAATTCGAAAGTATTGGAAAAATTAGAAACAAAATATCGACAATCATTCTCAACGATTTAGAGTAAGGCACAAATATTTTAGTACAATTATTTATATAGAAATATTCGGTTTATTCGAGTATGGATATCTGAATGGCTGTGGGCGTAAGTGTGATATGATGCGATGGTTTTAAATATACGATAAGTATTAAATTCCGAGTCAATCGGGTGAGAATTAATCGATTTATCGATCAAGGTGCGAGGTACGAGGTCAACCCTAACACGAGACCGTTGAACCGTCAGCCGCGCGCGGCCATGCCGTTGCGATGCGAAGCGGTTATATCTAGGTCCATTAGTGATTAGTGGACCGTCCATTTATCGCCAAGGGTAGATTATCTCGATAGATGCACCCGGCTGGCTCATAGAAAATAGCGTTCGATAACCAGGTGAGGTAACGTTTCGAGACCACGATCGGTACGAAGCCGAAGCTTTCGAGTTATATAGTATAATTACACGTAACATATACCAACTAATTGTAAGTACTTTAGGTAGAAATGTTATTTGACGAATAACGTTCAACTACTTAAAGTGCAGTTCGTTCCTTGCATTATTCATGGGAAAGCGTTGTGAGGTGTCGTCGGAAAGCTCTGCGCTGTTGGGACGTAGTCAACCCCCCCCCCCCCCTAACGTCTTCCATCAACCCGCGGTGAATAAAAACGTCATCTCTAAATGCATCCCGCATGAATTTGACGGGAGTACCAAGGTATTCGACGTGCACCACTTGCAGCCACATTATGGTAAGCAATGTAAATATAGGCCAGATGGTGTGAGTGCACCGTCTTTTGTGATACTCGACGGGTTGTTGCTAAGTCAACGAGCACTTGAACTTGGCGGTAAACTTGACGGTCTCGCGGTTAAAGCTTGAGACTATACATGGTGGAGCTTGAATAATTGAGGACCAGGTTATCATTTCCCTCTTGGCACTATAGGCTACCTATAGCTATACCCATTCCGCGACCTGATGCTTCCGTGACCGGTGACAGTATGGTCTCGCTCACGTGTGCCATGCGATGAGAAATAATTACCCACTTTCAAGTTTTTTTTCCATCCTATCTACACGCGATGACAAACTGATTGTGATAAAGAGATGTCAATAGGAGGTTCAACTGATACTCCAAAACTAGGGGGTTTAACAACGATGTCCATTTCCAGTTTGTGAGAAATTAATTGATCGCGTTTTTACCCCCCTCTTCCGAATGTTGATTCAAAGTGTTTCTCTACGTGGCTGGATCGTACCTGATTCCCCCAAAAGTTTTCGGTACGAATGATGTCTGGTGATGATGCGATCACGTGCAGCGTGTTAATTAGACAAAATTGTTGTACTTACTTTGAATGGAAATATTTCGTGTTTAAGGTGTAAGATCTTGGGATGCGTGCTACGCGATGGTATAAGAGAAGGTACGTGCTAGTGGTAGAGGCGTTAATGGTTGAAATTGAATCTTGACCTCCTCTTCGTCACGGTTGTCTCACCTTCGTTAAAACTCTAGGTCCCTTCTTCGATGGGGCAAAAGAGAGCCACCCAGAAATCCTCGAGTTTTCGAACGTTTGTTTGCGTTTCGAAGTACGAATTCCGGTAGCGGTTGACCGCGTCAGAAACTTTTTCCTTGAAAACAGCCTGCAGTCTCTCTTCTTGCAGGTCGATACTTCCTTCGACAGTTCCAACCGCTCGCTCGGGTAGAAATTATTTACCTAGGGTCTGAGTCCATCCATATACATATATCTGAGCCCATGAATGTGGGATGAATTGGTCATATGTATATGAATGTAGACACAAAAGACGCATGTAGGAGGTTCAAATTAAAATCTCGTTCGCGTGGGATAAACCAAATTGAAAGTTTGGGGCGTGTGGAAATCTGTCCTTTCGGTGGTTATGATATTAAAAAGTAGTGGATAAGTACGACAATGCCATGTTCTGTAACGGTCCCTTGAGAAGAGGAAGAGATTGTCTACTCTCCCATTGTCACCGTGGTCTTGTGTCTTTCGGTTGAACGCCATCCCGAGTTGGCGAGAGCGGAGATAGGAGTTTGGAGTAAACGGTACTTTTCGGCCGTTCCCCTCTCGCTTTCTCTCTGTCTCTCTCTCTTTCTCGCCGCCACTCGCCGCCGGCATTAAACTCGTTGACGTTCTCGTCGTCGTTCTTTGTCTCAAAAATAATTACGATCTTCAACCAGCAATCATCATATTTCATGTTTATCTCAAATTCTGAACGCACCTGCAAGGACTTGGTATAATTAGCGTCGTCTTGCAATTAATACGAGTTTCGCAGGCTTCATTGAAGGTTAAGCAAAAATTGGAAGTCGAAAAATACGGGAAAACTTTATGGAAGAAAAGAGGCGGGGGATTGAAGGGATGCGATAAAAAGGGGGTAAAATAGGGAATGAGGGAAAAGTCGAAGGAAGGATCTTCTGTTTAATAAGCGTCGTTCCAATATCCGGGGTTCGGATTAAAGGGCTACGGAGAAACGGACTACGACTCATAATGCTTCAAGATCGAAGCCGAAACCATTGTAAGGTCTGACCGTTTCCCCATCTACCAAGGAAAGGTGTATATATATCAGCTAATACGAACTATCCTGTGAAGGGAGCCTCGGGGCGATCGAATTGCTGACCCGTCGCTTCGCACAGGACTCGAAGACGGGACGAAACCCTGGCTCGACGCCGAGGCCTTTTCGAATCCTCCTAAATTTGAGACGGCGACAATGAGACAAATAATACGCTTTTTTCACGGTTCAACCCCCGCCAAGGGTAGGATGTGACGTCAATAGTTTTTGCTGACCCTTCTCAAAGGCATTCCCCATACTCCTCGACCGCTCTTCCTTTCCCTGAGAGCTCTTCGCATCCGTGTACCTCGACTGTCCTCTTGGTATAAACGTCATTCGAATTAACGTCATCCTCCATGAACCAAGCCAGGATTTCGCCGACTGTCCAACTCCCTATTTATTTTTTATAGATTGAAGCTCAGTATTTCTTAGATCCTTTACCCGAAATTCATCTTGTCATCCGACCTGGTCTAATACAAATTCAGTCCACACTTTGTCGTATTAAATTTCTTTACTGGTATGAGTTTGTTCAATAGTGGAACGCATCATGTCGATTCGAATGGCTGCAAGGATCAGACAGCCATAACTCTTCGTTGACCTTTTGGATAACTATACTTTAATATCTTATTTGTGTTCATTTCTAAAAAATTGATACCTCATTATCAATTTCCAAAAAAAAATTGATTGTTTTCTGCGACCTGAGGACTTTGACAAAATCAACCATTGAAGACCAAACATTTCAAGATTTATCCAACGGTGGTCCTGATTGTTAACGACAACCGAGTCATTTTGTATTTTCTTATCTTCAGCGTAGCCACTATCAGACTGAAAGTAATACATGATGTGAAATATGCGTAATGAGGGTCGAACCCTCCTCAGACATCATGATTTTTTTGGATTTTGTCAGAGTCCTTAAGTCGTAGAGAAAAATCAATTTCTTTTTGGAAATTTCAACTCCTCCAAAGGTGTAGATATTCCCTTGAAAACAAAAATGCGACTCTAATAAAGTACAAGGAAGATTAGTTTCAACACTACACTCTTAAAAGCACTGAAATTTTCAAGCGTCGATGTCGCTTATCGGGTGGAGGCGACTTCACAACGGTTGGGCGTCCCGACGTCCTATACCTATATTCGTATCGAATGAGGCAGAGTCGACCATCGACCGACGCCGTCAGAGAGCTTCTGTCGCTTTTATAGGCTCTAAGGATCTCGCGATCATTTGAAGGCCTTGACGCGTGCCTCGGAGTCTTGTTAAAAAGAAAATCTGGCAATGCTTAAGATTTTGGTATAATTAACGAGCCCCAGTCTAACGATAAGATTGATCAACCTTTGGGAAACAAATACCTGTTTTTTATTTTTTATTTTTGTTATATTTTTCACAGTAATTTTCATCTCTCTTTGATGTACGGATGCAAAGCTGTTACAATTGCGTTTTATAGTTTTATCAAAAGCACTGATGGAAAATGATTTGGGTAAACCGCACAGGGCACATCCGCTTTGGGAGTTAGGAATCAGTCAATAGATTCACGACTTTAGTTTGTCAACCTAATATACCAACGATATAAAAATTTTGAAAATTCAAACTCTCCCGAGGCTAAGGAAAAACCTGCACCAGCTGAATACCCACCATCCCAGCTATGCCCCATCCCTAAACCCTAAGGGAAGGAATATTTACAAGCTTCTGAAAACAAGGGTTAGTTTGCAATTTCGAAACGCCACGCTGTTTCTTCTTTTTTCGTCTTCTGCTTTCCGGCTAGGCTTTCACTGTTTAAACCATGATTCTGATATCGTGGACTCGTCTTCAGTTCAGAGATTGATTTAGATATTTCGTCGTCCTATGTTAAAGTTACGAGTTAAGGTAGTAAGTTTGTTGAAAGATTTTTTTTGTTTTATTTCTGCTCTTCTCTTCTCTAACAATGTGAATTGTTCAAATTTTTTACACAATTCCCCGGCGTATGATCCGAGGGGTTTTTTGGACGTCGGTGACTCGCAATTTCGGATTTAACTCGACTTTGGACAGTTGGCTTTTAGTATCGTCTGAGTAGACGAATAATTTATACTTCAATGATCAAAGTAAAATATACGCTCGTATTTCCCAGTCGATGATAACGTTTGGAAATCAATGCGCGTATCTCCAACCTGTCTTTCTATAAAATATCTTAATAATTAATTAACTTCGAGGACAAATTTAATGAGAACACATAGACGTGAAATTTCAATTCCTAGGTACCAGATATTGGTCGTTGGGATTAACTATAAATGGTATAAAAGCTAGCTGCTGGTTGTAATATGATAATTATAAATCGAAAAAATGACGAAGCTGAACCCATCGCAAGCTCACTCTCGATTTGGCAAATTTTCATCACGCGATAGTCGAAGTTTTTGGGTCGCTATCTGTCCGCAGCGGTTTGAATGGTGCAGAATTAAATTTAAGCTATCTCGGTTGCCAGGTTAATGGGTTGGTGTGCAGTGCTATCTTTGCCACAGTTTCATTAACACCTACCGAACAGCGTGGTGCGCATTCACGAACCAACAAACGCTGGTAGTCTAGCTTAATGGCATAACTCCTTGTTAATTGTAGTACTGCATCTCGCGATGCGTTATATACTTTGACATTTGAACGTGGTACGCAATGAAAAATTCTTCGTAATTCGCTTTTTTTATTTATTTTATTTTATTTTATCTACATTTTTTTTTTTTCACCCTCTACTATTCCATGCACGAGATTCATTATTTCCCAGAAGAGTTTGCCAGACGGAATGGCGCTGAACGACTGATAGAAACCGCGTGATGTTTTGAATAATTTTTTGGAATGATAATAAAGCCGCGGAAACAAGTGACAATCGTGAAAAATTCAACGGGGTCACGTCGTTTTTGTGCTACATTTAAAAACGGGTGAAATAACGTTAATGAAAGTCGAGTATTTCACATTTTTACGGTCTACATACAATATACATTATATAACTATATTTTTGTACAGAGTTGTGGGAGAGTGAGAGAGAAAAAATAGCGAAAATAAAAGAGGGAATGAGCCTTCAAGAACGTACCTCGAGGGGCAATGAGTTTTAATTGAGTTGTATTTAAAGCTCGTCTCGATTATATTCGAGGTGAGATTTTCGGAATTAATTAATTTCCAAGTTATCATAAGCGCTTTGTTATATCATTTTATCAATAGGACGTCGTCAAAGGTTGGGTATTTTAATAAGGCGAAACCTTCGAAAGGGTCGAACGACCTTCTTCCTTATAATTAATTAGGTATAAGAGCCATGTTGTGTCGACAATTTCACGGTGAGCTTTTTAAACCCGAAACTCCCACATCGAAATATTCTCAAATTCACAGTCGCGTGTTGTGCGAGATCAGCGATAATATTATCTCACGATTATACCCTAATATGTTTAGCATCTTTGTCGAGTGTTGAATGTTCATAAACACACCTTCATTATTTCAGCTATTCTCGTATCATTTTGGTGATTAATAAGTTGGTCTGGTCAGATAACGGTAATACACGAGCCTGTTGTTTTTTCCTCTTTCTTTCATTACCATAATTCTTACTGTGGTGGTTCATCGTTTTTTTGATTCTTATTTCATGTATTTATGACTGCCAGTCAGATCCACCTGCTTTCAAACCAGAGTTAAGCTGAGTATTCCATATTTTTTCTTGACTTTTTCTCAAGCTGCTCTGATGTTTTCAAATCGTTTCCCCGTCTTCATCAATATTAATTCGCCGTAGGGTGCAAAGCCTTTCCGTTACTTTTCCAAGATCTTCTTCTACAGCCTTTGCTTTTGACATTTTGGCTTGTTTTTTAGTATATGAAATATAAATATCGTGATATAAATTGAGAAGGCTGATACTGACGTTCCAAAAAAAAATAGAAAAAAAATAGAAAAAAAACAAAGTATGGAAATGAGAACTTGGTGTGAACGGTACTTAATATCCTAAACCGCTTTTTTCTCTCCCACTTCGCTTATCAGCAACGAAAACCTGCAGTTGCGTGCTTTGCGTAAACTCTGATATATGCATAAATTTAAACTATATATCTCCGTTATAAATGAAAGTGCGTACCTAATCGTTGCTCTCATTATTTAAGAATTAAAGAGAATTTCACCCGTCTAAATGCAACGAACAAATTATTTTATTATATTTTTCAACGATTGACCCGGACGAAAAAATCTCTTCTGAAAATTATAGTTTAATAATCCAGATTGACCGCACATACATTCACTAAAAACCGCTGAAAATATTGGATATTTTTGAACGACTGACGTGACTGCAGCAGGAAAAAGCTACTAAAAAAAAAAAAAAAATACACCAACTATTTTTCGCTCTACTGACCAAGCTTTATCACCTGAATCCAATAAAAATTATTGATCGCTTTTTATAAACGCGATGTATAGGTATAGTTATGGTAAGTGAAATAGCCAGTGATAAGATTAATATATAATATATATATTTTTTATATCAGTGTGGTCTTTAATTTGCTCATTTTTGAATTTCAATTCCCCCATGGATCAGAACGTCTCCAAATATACGAACAAATGGGGCTTTAGTTACATTTTTTTTCTATGTATCCGGATACGTTCTGATCCATGGAATTATTAGAATTCGAAAAGGATCAAATTAAGGACCACCCTAATTATATACTATACTAAATTTTTTCAACGTATACGTATACTTCATAAAAGTAATCTAGAAAAACGTTGATAGGTAGGGAAAAGAAGATCCGAAATGAAAAAGTAGTAGGAAATTTTCTCGAAAACTAAGTACGTATAGTAATAAATCACTGCGCGTGTATAGGTATATGTAGGTATATTTGATTTCTTTTAGACAGACGTCATTACTGTTTTGCGCTTGCAACCCATTTCACATTTTTACAACAAATCTACTTCTACTACGGCCAGCGTCTACTTTCATACATCATACATTTCTACGAGTAGGTAGAATCTGCTCTGAGATTTTAGATTTTTCTTCAATTTTCGTCTTCAATATTGTACAAAGTGTTAATAATTCATTTCTAATTCATGAATTCGGATAACAAATCGTTTATTAACACCATGACACTATCATATCAAATGATTCAACACTATTACATAATTATTCCCACATGAAAAAGAGATACCCTTATTAACACCATGCGTATATTTCTGATGCGCTGATCGATACAGATACAGGTATATGGGATTTGTTGAGACCTAAAAGCTTGAAAGTGTATAAAAGAATTTCTCCCTATATTCATCCCCGTTGCAAGTTGAGTTTCGAAGTGTATGAGATGAGGAGCTGCACTCACAACTTTGTTTTTACCAAAGTCATTACGTATACCATGTCAAAAAACAAACATCATAAAGTCATCCCTCGACCTGTCGCCTGTCCGTTCCCATCCCTTGTCTCCTTGTTGCATGTATAATTCTATTCGACATCCTGCAGTGGCATGCACAGATATGTATGCACATATGCATAGGTATATAGCCTTCCAGTATAATTATGGACGGAATTTTTTCTTCTTCTCTTTTCTTTTTTTTTATTGTTACCATTTTTCGTTCACTTTTTCACCAGAATAGAATCAAGCTTTAAATTGATATGTGTAAATGTATTGGTGTAGGAAACCCGCCGGATCAGTACACAGGATAGCACCAAACCGGGTAAACTGTACTGTACCTACATATCTATCTATCCATCTATCTAGTTCGTCAACAAGCGATCCAATCCACCCGGATCCTTCGTCTTCAGCCACGTCCACGTCCACGTCCACATCACACATGTACATAGGTGTATATGTACATGTATGTATATACGTCGATATACCCACGAGTGTATAGATATTGTTCGATGTGTAGGATACATGCATAGATATTTATACAGTGTACACATACGATAGTTTTCGTACGACGGTCCGTTGTTCGCTACCGTATCGTTCTCTGTTTTACCGATTGCGAAAATGGCCCCGGGCGACGGAATGACGGGAAGGGTAGAGTAAAAATAAAAAAAAAATAAAAAAATAAAAAAATAAAAAAAAAAAAAGGGAGGAAACTGGGATCCCAGGATCGAGCGACGGGAACGATTTATTCTAACTGCAAAGACAATATCACACCCGATCACGAAAGAGTTCGGATATATCTCTCCCGACCCATAGGTGTATTATAGGTATGCCTAGGTCTAGGTATATCTGTAGTAAATATCTGCCCGCGGATTATTTGTTCCGTCTTTTGGGTTTTTTTTCTTTCTTATTTTTTTCTCACACCTCATCGCGATCGTTTGTCCAAAGAATTTCGTTTTTCCTTTTAGATATTTTTTTCCTTCCTTTTTTCTTTCACATTGTCGCGCGTTCCTCAAACTCTTGACATAGTCGCCAAGGGAAGAGACGCGGGACCTACCTACACCTTCGTTGAAATTTCCCTTTTGCCCCGAGGGTAGGAATGTCGTACCTTCCACGATTTTTACCATTTTTATTTATCTTTCTTTTTCTGTTTTCATTATTTTTTTTCATTTTTTTTTTTTCACTCCTATTTGGTTTATTTTCTTCGTTCAACTTCCCTAACTCTCGCACTGAAATTGCTTACAAAATACCCAGGTCGTGTGAACCGGCGTCACCTTTGCGACTCGAGGGGTTAAGGTAGGGTGAATTTTAAGTTAGCTTTTTCGACGTATTTAACGACGCTGCTATACATATATATAAAGATGTATACCACACGTATAGACCTACCTACCTACCTACCTACCTACCTGTATAAATTTTATTGCTGTCTCTTCGTTCAAGTATAAATACCTTTTCGAAGTAACTGGGTACTCGGCTAGATGCGATGGTTCAAGACAACGAGGTCCTATTTTCAAAACGACCAATTCAGAGACTGGTATAGGTATATCTCTCAGAGAAATTTGCTATCCCTATATTCGTTGATGAAAAATAACGAGGTGTATTTCATTTCTCTGAATTCAATTAAAACTAATTAATAACCAACTCTATACGCTTGGTCTGCAACTTCATGCATATATGTATACGCATTATTGCGTACTACACAAAACTCATCAGACATGGAAAGGGGGAAATGGTACGAGTCTGTAGCCGCGATATATACCTATAATATGTATAGAGATTCTTTGGAACGATGATGGAATCTGAGGATACGAAAGGGAAGGAATGAAGGGGAAAAAGAATTCCAGGAGGTTTTATTAAGCTTTATCTTTCATTTTTGTATTAAATTCTATTTTTTTTTTTTTTTTTGTTCTTCTTCTTCTTCTTCTCTTTCTTTTTCTTTTTCAGTCTAACGACAATGTCGTTTCACTGTGTTCGAGCGACCCAGCATAGCATCCCCCTTCACCTTGTCAGAAAACACGCCGGTTGAAAAACGGGGAAAGGGACTCTAATGAGTCTAACAGGTCCTCTTCGAATTAATGAATGGCCTGTCTGAGGGCCTCGGTACGCTAATAAAGAGAAATTCGATAACTCGTTCGGTGTTCTGCGTACGTGCAGAGGCTCAAGATGACCCATCGTATCGGTCCAGAGATGACCGACCCAAAAACAAATTTGCCAGCTTCACTCAGTCGGGCGACCAGACCTACTAGGGCGTTTTAATTAAATTTGGTATTACACTTCAGGAGTCCGGGAAGCCGGAAAACCAGGAACCTTGGAACCCACACCAACCCAAAGTCCAGGAGTCCTGTAGTCCTGTAGTCCTGTAGCTCCTCTTAACCCAACCCACGAGGCGTGTTATTTTCTGATCCCTTACAATTTGTATCCTTTAACAAGGAATCTTGACATAGTTCCTACTGTCTTTTGTGCCCTTTAAAACACACCCCGTTATTCTTCTCCGCCAGATTTACATTACGGCTATTCGAGTGATAATTATTCTAATCATCGTTACTTTTTGTGATACGAATTTAGCACTGAATTATAGTATTTTTATGCCTTTTGATATCACATGCGTTATATAATTATATGCCTAGAGGCAGTGGAATAAAAGTACGTGGTTTGGTAATGAACTTTTAAATGTCGAAAACATTCCGGAGGAAGTTGCGATGGTATTCTAACGCTGTTTTCTTTTTATGAAAACGGTAGGGGTCTATTTAAACTTTCATATTTAAACTTCCTACGCAATGTTAGAGATTAGGTCTCCCGACTCTTTGTTTCAAGTGGTTTTTTCTTCCCCGATTCCCTTAGGAAATAGAAAAGGAAAATAATGACGGCCGAAGAACTTTGATTTTTTGAAAAAAAAAAATTGTTTTTCTTTCTGTCTTTACGTATTAAACCGCGAATTTTAATACCCGGTTAGAAATTGATGAGATGAGATTTATAGGTGAACACATAGGAAAAAAATAGTAATGCTTATTCAGAATAAATGTTGTATCGAAAAATTTGAAACTTGATTCATTTTCGAGCATGAGGTATTTGAAATGATCGTTTACCACAGGGGTTTAACATACAAAATTGGGTTTCCACTCGCGTGGAAACGCGACCAATAAAAAATATATAAGCCCGTATACGTAATTTGTTCTTGATGAAAAAACAGGTGAAAATAATGAAATAAATTTAATTTAATTTACGTATCTCACGGGTTAATATTATACGTATTGGTGGCCGAGAGAAGTAGCAATTTGAAAGGCAGTTCATTTTTTGTTACGAATAAATACATGCGAAAATTAAACAAGTTTCTTTTTCGAAGGTGAGGGTTGCCTGTTTGGTAGGTATTACACAGGAGTAGGTATAACGTTAGCAATATCGTTTTTTGTTTTTATTTTTTTTTTTTTTTTTATAACCGAGTCGTGCATACCGCTTGTTTATTCAGGGTTGTTTGGTTCACGGTATTAAAGTAAAAGCCAAATAAAACAAAAAGATAAATATAGAACCAAAAAACTACAGGAATTAAAATGAATAAATAAATAAATAAACACAAGGAAAGACTTGGGCCAAAAATTCAGTTTCGTCGACTCGCCAATTTCAGTACGCTTTATATGGAAATTAACCATCCCATGGTTATTACACACCGCGGTATAAGAGAGGCGATTATCTTGCAGTTGAAACGGTCTCAAAATGAATTCCCTTTACTCGCTTCTATCTGCTGCTTAACCATCATCTTTCCGATGAATCGTGTCAGAATATTAGTGGGCGATAACGAGATCGTATAATCAGCGTAAGATTTATTAATTATCTACGTCAATTCCAGAATCCATTTTACGAGTCGCTGCATCCAATGTTCGAACGCGAAATCTATAGATATACATATATACATATAATAATATTCCATATACCAGGTATATGTATGTGTATACGTATGTATACAAACCACCGAGCAGCTAATCAATAAATTTAGCTTCGAACAATAAACGAATAATACAACGCCTTCGATGAGTAATTTTTCCTTTTTCCTTTTTCCTTGTTTCCTGTTTTTCACTCAAGAGTCAAGAAGACAGGCGAAAGAAATTCTTGGGTTTCTTTTTTTCTTTCCATTAGAGGGAAAATACTAACCCGTCCAACTAATCTCAAAGCTGTACTTATGCAAAGGATTTAATAATCATTCTCGGAATGTGGGTCATTGTGAAAGCACAAATCCGCCCATCTCGCTCATCCTCATCCTTTTAACCAACGTCCGTTCGTCGTGGTTGTAAAGGTTTCCAACTAACTGAGTAATTCTAACGTCGAGTGTTAGACATCTCTAGAGGTCCCCATTAGCATACACTCGTAACACCCCGAAGCCCTCTACACAAGTCTACAGGCCTCCATGCGAAGAGAAGGGTTGGGGGCTAAATTAACTCTCTTCGGTGGCACCTAACAGATCTGCAGGCATCCTTCTCCGCTGTACTACGCTGCAGCTTTATCCTTCTCATCCAGCATCAGCCTGAGTATGATAAAGCCGTGACTGGACCACTTTCTACATAATCATCTTAAATAATCTACCCCATAAAAAAAAACCAGCTCCTTTTATTCTCTGACAAAGTACTTAGATGCGGCTAATACGCGTCTTTCAATCGACCTTGTCCCGCGGATTTAACTAGATGACCTCATCGTTATTCATGAAAATGAAAAATAGTCCCCCTCCCCCTGCCTGTCTCTCTCCTTCACCTTTTTTTTTCCATTCTTAAATAAGGGATGGAATTTTCTAACTAATTTATAACATATCGCGGTGGACTTTTCATCTTGTCATTTCTGCCGTTGCACATATATAATAATGCATCGTCGTCGAGGGGTGAAATGTGGGGATTGACGGGACGAGGGTAAAGGGGTTTGCGAACATGGGTGGCTGGGGAAAGCCCACCGCAGCGAAACCGCTGTACTCTCCAGCGGCAGGGAGTAGTAATGGAATTGCAAATCCGACGACATTACATGCCTCTTGGCAACTTGTGATTTCACGCCGGCACCCTCGCTACTCCTCCTACTTCTCATCCTCCTCTCTGCTCAACGAGGACACGAATTAACTAGACCCGCACTCGAGCGAGTGTTCGAGTGTGGATGATATAGAAGACTTTAGTCGACGGAAACCGTTAGTATATAAGATAGCTCGTCTGCAGATCACCTTTGAGGGTTGAGGTGGTTGAATTACGCGGTTCCCGCACACCTACAATGAATTATCACGGATTTAAACTCGCCGCCTCGTCTTACCCTCGACATATTTCCAATAGATTATGCAAAAGTAATATTAGCTTGGGCATAAAAGATCATATATGCACTTACGTGATCGTAGATGACATCAGCTTGATAATTCCAGACGAAAATAATTCCCAATATCTTTCCGCGAATCGCATAGATCTTTTATTCAAAATTCATACTAATTTTGCGAAAACTTCTTTGATTCAGAACGTTCTTCAATTCATTTCAGTTAGACGATGAAAATATTCAACGATCGTTGATCTCGACTTTTGCAGACAGATATATATGGGTATATAATATATATTTCAAGTCTACGATATTTCTTATCGTAGTTCTCAGTGCTGTTTTTTTATATGGTTATTCTTCATAATCATATAGGTATGTGGAGAATCTTCCACTCCAATACTTGAGGGTAAAATAAGTAAAGATGGTAAATTCACCTGGACAGGTGATCTCGTAAACTGTTCTTGAGAAAATCGCTTGAGACTTGGTTTCATTCGATAAGACCCGTTCATTCCTTGAAGAAGTAGATTAATATTGGAAGGAGATATCGAAAAACAAAGTTTCCTCTTCAACTCTTACTATACCCCAAGAAAGTTCTTCCTATATTTTACCGGCAATAATAACTTTTCCAAGCTTTGTTTTTCTAAGCTCTGTTTCTGAAGCACAACGAACTGCTATGAACGCCTATGCCATTCGAATAAGTATGTATAAGTCATAGATATAGCCATACCTACATGGACGGGCTTACACTGAACCAATATATCCACACAGTGTATGTTAATGTTCTCCACAACTTTTCGCCGAATTTCAATTCCATCATTTTTATTATTGTTAACCAGTGCCGAATACCGGAACGGGGTTATAGGCTCACGAACATCAAAATAGCATTAGGCATTGGAGTGTACATTATTCATTAATCAACGAACGTTTTACCTTGATGAGAGGCGATTGTAGTCGATCGATGGTGTCGAGTATTGATGGAAAACATATCATTGTAGCATTGTCATTATGCCGGAACTACACAGCAGGAAATTTTCTTCTTTTTTTTTTTTTGTCCCGATTTCGTTGATCATAACTTTTTACTTTGTGTCGGAATTTTTTTGTTCTTTTTATGTTTTCTTCTTTTTTTTTCATACTCATTTTCAAACGCACATTGTTCCACTCTTTCAATCGAATAATACTAGCGGTATAGAAATTCGAGTAAATTCGAGTAAATCAAAAAGCATAAAGTTGATTAAAAACGAATCAAGCTTGTAGCAGATTGATCAAATTTATTATCATTATTAGAATATCATTGTACCAAATTTTCATTTAGTTAAGGGTGAAAATAATTGGCGGTTTAAAAGCTTTTGAGTAAAAATCGGAAATGTTTGAATTGTTAGTACCTATTCCAGGTGACGCAGGTTTATTATGTTATCTGAATTATTCACACCTCAGATATCTTAGCAACACCATTGTTTCCTGAGTAATCTTATTTCCTGTAAAATTTATCGTTAGTTTGTTTTAAAACTGGCGCGTCCTTTCAACGGTAGAAAATCTAGCGAGTGGATTAAAAAAGTTTTGTGATTGGTTATTAGCTTTTCCTTGCATAAAACTTTGGCGACATTATACCTGCACTTGCAATGTTATTTACTGAATGTAGTTTAAAGTAGCGCCCCTTTAGCATATTGGCACAGTAGTTATACACTTTCAAGTGAAAGAAAATAAAGAAACAAAATTTCCCCGTCGAATAAGTTATAATAATTACTTGAAAAGCTTAACTTCTTAAATACAGCTTCGTTGATCCTTACTAACGAAATAAGGTAAAGCGTCGAGTAATTATATTCACGTATATTTTCATTCACTATAAGTAGCCACGACGCTTTACGATGCCACTTTGAATATCGTACCGTGACACGGCACCCGGTGAAGTTTAGAATTCGATATTCCTCCGTTTCAATTCTCGAGAGCAAATCGCATCAATATGCGCGCCCCGAGTCTAGTTTGAACTCTTCCCTATCCGGAGATCTTTCATCGTACATGATATCATATAAGATCCACTTTGGACCGAATTACCAACGTTTTGAATACATATACCTATACCCTGTAGTCTGCATGATCAGACGGATTGTTATTATATATATTTTCCAATTTATTCCCTCGGGCTAGTAGTCATCCCGAGAAGTTTATTTCTGTTTTTCTCTAGGAGAAAAGAAAAAAAAAAAAGAAAAATTATCTATCTCGATCCGGGATTTTTTCTGTGGTAGTTTCACGTCGGCTGTTTATTCGCTCGACCTGACACCGTTGATAAAAAAAAAAAAAAAAACAGAAATCCACATCCAGATAACAATTGATTATCCAATATTTCCTATAGAAGTGACAATCATATATTATCAACATATTTCTGAAAGCACAGTGAAAATGTCACCAAATTTTCGCCAATTTTCATCCCCCTGGACCATGACAACTATGTAGGGTATAACAATAACAAGATCAAAGGAAATTAGAGCCCCACTCATTGGAGGCGAGGAAAAACTTTGTCAACCTATTCCAATTTCGAATCCTGCCCGAGTTCAGAGCCGAGTTAACAAAGTTTCCATTAGTTTTGTTATCGTAAGGAATGCTTAGCAATGAAACTGATATAATAATATATATTATTTAACATTTCTGAAGGAGCGGGTCCGCAGCCCCGAGGTAGGTATTCATAAATTCAAGAAACTATTAAAATCGTTTGGTAAATTAATTAATTAAGCTCTGAGCTCAGCTTTCGCATAAACCTGTGCTACTCGTTACTGTAACAGCAGGAGGTAGGATTTAGTGCTTCGTCGTCAACTAAACGACGTATATAGTATATAAATCTCGACTCTAGAGGGTGTCTTAAAAGCTCCTTATGGTTAAGTAAATATACCTCTACGTACCTGGAAGCACCGATTTTATGATTTTTATCTCTCGGGGTTAACTTTTACCGCAAGAAACCCTCGAGCTCACTTTTTCCAACCTTTGGATCTGCGATCTACAAGCGGGCAAAGTACGACGGGGTGAAGCAGGCGCCTAGAGGGATGAGTCCCGTTACGTCACACAGAGCAAAAACTAAATTTGAATAATTTCGAAAGCGCGACACCCGTTACACGCCCCCGAACCACCACTACGACCATCGCCACTACCACCATCCCCTGACTTCCATACTGGCCTGTTGGCACAGCTTTATGAAGCTAATATTTCTCAATGTTTTCACTCCTATAATTAATTTATAGCACTGAGTTGAAAACTTTGTAATTGAGCTCTTTTCACGCTGTGTCATATAAAGCTTCACGGCTAACTCTAGTTTCAATTTCACCACGATTTCGCCCATTTTTCTCCCTTCAAATTACGACCCCTTCACGACCAGATTCTCACTGTCAAATAGGAACATCTCCTCCATCTTTACTCGAGACGTTGATTCATTCGTTAAGTTCTTTCGCCTAATGTCATTCCCAACCGTTTTTGCCCTTCGTCTCATTTACACAGACGTAGTTTACTTGGCCCTTAATTCCAACATGATAGTTTTAAACGTTTTTTTTTTTCACATCCAATTTTTCTTTTTTTTTTTATCAAAATCATATCTTCTCTGCGGAGGAAACTATTTTTACGGGGGATTCCTGCTGACCTGTAATATTACACTTTGAATGGTTACTAATTTAACAAGGCGAGTAGGTGAAATACAAAATTCTCTCCGTGAATCGACGGATTATTAATAAAAAATTTCACGGTTAAATAATCGTGGTGATTTCCGGATTCACCACAACGGAGAACTTCAATTGTCACTCATAATTAAACAGATTCTACCATGCGCAATACGTAGTATATAGAGAAATGCGAAAACATATCGTCAAGCTAATTTCTGGAATCTATAGGAGTCTCGTCCTTCCGTTTCCAACGGTGCGGCGTAATTGCTGTTGGCCCCATGCGCATAATGAAATTTTTTTCTCTCCAAGAGACAGAAAGACCGGAGTACTGCATCAGAAATTTTTCCCTGACTTTACACATACATGTACTCAAGTTTGCACAACGTACTTATCTGCACGAGGTATACAAAAATAAAAGAAAAAATAAATAAATAAAAAAGGGAACCGTTGCAGTTGAAAGCGGAGTGGTAGGTACTCGTCATTGCATGAGGTACGCTTTTCAATGGCAAAAAAAATTATAAGAATTATAATTGTGTCTCGTGTTATCGTCGAGCCTGCAATTAGAATTGGAGATATTCTGTAACTTTTATCATCTGACAGAAGAAAAAAAACCTGAAAAAAAATTTAAATTATTTTTTATATTTAACTAGATTGCAGCCAGCTGTACTTGTCATTGCTACACTTAAATTCTGGCAATCATTTCTTTCCGTACATATAGAACGATTTGAAACTTTCTTTTTTCTTCCCGAATCAAATACTCGAATGTAACAACGCTTAATTGACTCTCAATCCGTGTCGCGGGAGTTGAGGTTCTTTTGTTGGAAAACAGCTGCGTCCCTTTTCTTTCAGTTTAGTTTTTCACCACCTTTTACTTTCCCTTAGGTATTAGGATATCCGAGCGTGCGGCTAGAACTTCGTTTATAATAATTTTACACGGCTGACAAAATCCCTTCAAATTTTTCCAATATCTCGGCCCTTTTTATCCCTCGGCGTGAAAGGCCGCAGTCTTTTCCCTCTCATGATCGGTGAAATAATACCTACTACGACCGCTGCTCCAGTTCCTGGCAGGACTAAGCTGGAACAGGAATTTAAACCGGAAACGAAAAACGGTCGAAAACAGACGCTTCTTCTTATACCACCATCCCATGGGATTCTTAGGCCTCGTTCGCCTCGGGTTTCCCTTGGCGGTTGCAGGCTTTTGGCTTTTTTGGCTTTTGGTCTTAACGCGTTTGGAGTCAAATTTTGCAAAGGCGAACCTCGCAAGGAAGACACACTTGGGAATTCGCTAAATATATATATAGGTGTGCATTTCTTGGATGTTTTTCACCTCTTTTACCTTTTATTGGTTCAAGATGCTGGGTTCGCTGGTGGACTGAGGAAGTGGGAACAACGGGTGGAAAACTGCGACGGTGGGGATGGCTCCCTAGAGGGTAGCTAGCAGTTCGCACGCGTCCCTCTTGTTATCGGTGTGGCAGCGTTATATACCTTCGAGACTCGAGACACTCAAAGCTCCAGTGCCGAAGTCAGCACGTCGCGGAAGATTAAGCTCTTTAAAGCTCTTGGGTTGGTGAGGGGCGGGAATGAGGGTAGATTTTACTATCCAGATCGGCAAAAGAATGAACGATGAAGTGACGAACGATGCCGAAAAATGGCCCCAATACTCGCAGCTCCTTCACTCCTGGGACAATCGGACGAGCCGGCTTACTCTTCGTCCTTTAATTTCGCCCCTCTGATTTTCATTCCCTCGTTATGCTCGAGGGCGAATCAGGCAGAGAAGATGATTTAGACCTTGAATAAAACGATGAGAGCTTCAACCCAGGAGAAATCAGGTTAAAGAGATTTTTTCCTCCTAGGACAAGATGCCAGACTGGGTATATGAAGCCTTCCGAAACATGAAAGTTATTCGGTAAATTACGAGAAAAAAATAAGACGAAAGAAGATGTATATTTTCATATAAATCAGACACGGAGGTTATCGACTTAAGTCTCACCTTGATAATGGATAAATTTAGCATTATCAAAGATAAGAGGAGAGAAAAGTAGATATTTATGTATATTAATTCGAATCTCCAGACCTGAAATCAATTTCTTATTATCAGGAGGCAAAGGAGAATAGGTGGGTGAGAAAAAATGGAAAAAATTAATGAACAGTGTCAATGCAAAGAATTGATATTACGAGAGAAAAAGTACCGCAGGTAAATACAGATAATTGGTACGTTGCTCGAAACGACCGAAATAAGTGTTTGAATAAGTACAATTGGTAAGTATAAACGACTTTATATTTCAGCACCTATAATTGCTTCGGAATTTCTAATTCAATCGAATAAAAGCAAAGTTAGCAGAGATTCAGGAGAAACACGATTTATAAATATCCGAGAATAGCGGAAATGGCGGGGAACGGTTGGAGTAATTTTGTTTTGTAATCAAAATCAAAAGGGAGAACGGAGAGTAAGACGTATTAATTACCTGAAATTTCAATGTGGATACCGTCCTCGTATACAGCTACGTATGGGTATTTCACGTAACCGCGTTTTACCATGACCGATTTGTAGACGATCCTCTGCCACGCGATCCAGGTCACCGGACGTGTTTAACCTGAGTTTAATTATTTACGGTATGGGTTAAAGCAATTCGAGCTCCACGCACAAATAAAGGAAACAAGGGCCTCCAGGTAAACGATATATCCAGGTTTAGAGGTATTTCGTTTGGTAGGAAACTGTTTCAGTGATAGGGACTGACATGTGGACACATATTCCCACGTGGGGGGGGTTCACGGTATTGGTAGATTTCTCCTTCTGACAACTTCGGGTTCAAATCATACTACGGATAAATAGTGATTTCCGGCTACAAGAGCTTTGATTTCCGTTCTACGCGTCCTGCTAGATGCAGAGATACTTTGACGAGGTCAACTTTCTTTGAGACACATATTTGCCGCTCTGATATTTGCTCTTTGAGAACTCTGCAGTTCCATATATTTTATTTCAAATTCGATTCCAAGTTGTTTGCTAAGGTTTTTCCCTACCCATATCGAACATACATACAAAATAAATACATAGTTTTGTTCTAGACTGTATATAGAGAAGCAGAAAGATCAGACCGTGCGTCAATTCGCGCTTCGATGATCAAAAATCAAGTATAAAGCTAAAGACACGCTTTTGTGTCTCGCCATCCTTTTGTCTCGTCTGCTACCTTCGCATTTATCTTTTTTTTTTTTCTTTCTTCCCTTCGCCTCTATTTCTCTCCTCTCATCTCCTCTTTTTTTTTTCCCTTGAACTGGCGCACTTCAGTGTACCTCAGTGTTTCTCGAGATCGGACAACCCCCCGTGGAAACTAAAGTCTGTAGCCACGCGTCGTTGAGTTCTATCAAAAAAAATTCTCTGGAAATGTAAAAAAATACCTTCAATTACCCATCCCGAGATTTAACAGCTAAGAGATTTCCTCAGTTGAAATATTCAAGGAATTGGACTTTGTTCGCCCTCTTACTTCAATTACAGCTACCTGCGTTCGAGGCGGACAAACGACCGTGTTTCGTGCAGGCTAATCGTAACGGTGAGAAACTAAGAGAACGAGTCGAAAAAGAAGGGAAAGAAAAATAAGAAAAGAAGAGGAAAAGAATGAAATAAAAAAAAAAGGTGAAGAAGCTAGGGAATGGCTCCTTCTGGGGACCAATAAACCGTAAGAAGACGGAAAAGTAGAGGAATTTTCCTTGGCTGTAACTCTGTAACTGTGGAGAACTCTGGTAGAGCTATTCCTCATTCGTTATGCTCGCGTTGTTTGTAATTTCGGCTTTACCGTTTGTGGATATGGATTAACGAGTCTCGACCCACCAATTTGAAATGTAATATCGAAATTCAAAGTAGTTAATTGAAAGCTGCTGTAGAGCTATGCTTTTTCCAGCTTTATACATACCGATCGTGAGCTGGTCGAGTATTACGACTGAAATAGGTAGCACCAGAATGAACCACATCCACCACACCCGTGGCACTCGCTGATAAATGACTTTGGCTTAGAACACTAATGGCGACTGAAGCTTCAGGGTTTTTCATCATTTTTTTTTTTTCCTGCAACCTAGTGACGACCGTTCGGAAATAAAGGCTGCCGCGCGTTCTCGTGGATGAGTGATGTTAGCAACCCCAGGTGTGTGTCGAATCACCCCTTAAATCACGCCAAGACTGGGGTGAGAAAATTTTCATAGATACATTTTTAGCTGGTTCAAATAATTGCCTCATGTCGTTATTTAGGTAAGTAAATGGCGTAATCCTCACTTACAATTTTCCATATTCCAAATTCGGAGGTCTAAAATTTTTGCACCCGTTTGCACGTCCGAAAACTCACCATTCTTTATTTAGTTAGTAAAATTACAATTAAATTTGCCTCCACTGTCCTCACATTAAATTCGAAAACATTATGCTATTAAATTTGACACTCTTGAGGGAAAGCTTAAACTTTTGATTTACGATCATAGTATGATACGTCTTAACATTCATGCGGTCGCAGTACATGCAGCGATGTAATCCACCGTGAAATTTTGCCACAGAAACTTTGTCCCCAATGACTCCAACAATCATTGTAGTACCTGGTTTATAATTCCATGTATATATGTGTATAGTTTGTCGGAGTTTGTACGTTGTCAAATGGGCATTAAAATAGATTGGCCAGGTATTAAAGGGTGGCTAATGGAAGGAAGTGGGTGTAGGACGTAAGGGTACGTTATTCAGGCAAATATACGTACCTATAATACAAACACATAGAGACTGGACTTGCTTATTTGCACGTTCAAATGTTATTCAAATTCTGAAAAACTTTTATACTTCGTCTTATCGTTAACTTTAATTGTTGCAGGATGAATTATCGGGTTCTTGGTTGTAACATGAATAACGAATCACCTTGTGTGTCGTAAGCTCTGTTAGAGACGTGAGGAATAATTCGGAAAAATACAAAGCTAAGTTATGACTTATGATCGCGATATTCGTAGGATAGCATTTTGACGTTTATTGCCAAAGTTGAATGTATATACATGTATATATACACGAATACATATATAAATATATAGGTATATGTGTAGAAGTTACATTTTCTTCCCTTACGTTCGTGGTGTTAACTCGTCCCAAGAATATGCCGGTAGGGTGAAGAGTTTTGACGAAAGATTTGTAGGCGTAGGGTGAAGGAAAAAATAAAAGAGGGATGAAAAAGGCTCGGGAATTTTTATGAAGAATTTTTTCACATTTACGGTATACGACTCTCGCACAGCAATCTAATTATTTACGAAATGTAAATGAAGATTCGTTGCCTCTCCTAAGAGAGTTACTCCCTTCTTTTTTCGTGACGTAATAACGAGGCGCCACTCAGCTCCATATAAATCGATCAAGACCGGCTATCGAGTCGTGGCAAATTCTGCATGAGTGGATAAGAGAAAGAAAAAAAATGAAAAGTAAATCGTTATGAAAACGTTGTCATATGAATATTTTAGCAGCGAGAGAAAATGCGAGAATGGAAAATGATTCTGAGACTAAGGTAAGTAATCCTATGGTGAGTAAACGTTCGAAAGCTCAAATTGTTTGATCAACGGGTGGAAGTAACGCAGATTGATCGGACTAAAGCAAAACGTCAAGGAAAATAGTTATTCGTACGGTTAAATAAGCAAAGAAAATGGCGGCGCCATGAAGACGAGCTAGACATACCCCGCGCGAGTAGCGAGGGTGACGAAAAGGATATTAGAATGGTTCGTTGGAAGGGGTACTAGCTAGTGGTTACTTGGGTTATTTGAGGACGGTGAAGGTGGTGCTGTAGCACCAGGAGGAAGCAACTGAGTATAGGGATGAGGGTAGTGATTCGCCGCCAGAGAGACCGCAAAATATTAAAATCATAAATCATATCTCCGATATTCTAGCCGCTTGGATCGTGGCGCAAAGCGGGTTCCAGTTGTTTGGCGATGGATGTCTCTGAAAATAAGGAAATAAAAGCCAGGAAATACTCCTTGAACTTTTCTAGCTCGTATGTTAGCCGGCACGTATATAGAACTAGACGGCCTGACTCTGGCGAGTTGTAAACAGCATAAAAGGCATGTGTCCCACCGCGTGCAGGCCACGTTTCAGTCAGGGACAGAAAAGCCCATCCCCGTAGCTGAGAGACCGCAGTTTCTCCCTCGTAGTTGATAACTTACTTTCTGCTTATAACTTTATAGTTGTTCTTCTCGACCGCGTGCCACAGCGGCGAGTGCCCAACGACGTTTCTCACCCTCGTTCACTTTGTCCGTTCTTCCCTTACTTACGAAAAACCGTGAGGACAAAGTGGAAATTCTTCAAAACTGTTCTTCGTGGACAAAACAAAATACTTACTTCTTACCCCTTTTAACCTGATTTCACCAGACTCACATGCATTCGACTCTCTATCGTCTATCCAAGCCACCAATCCCTTAAAAATGTTTCATGATCTTTCTAAAAATGGTGAAAACTTCGTAGCTAAAGACAGATTATAAGTAAATGAATAGAACTAGGTAACAAAACGAGCTATATTTCTTAGTTAGACTCATTCCTAGCCCAATAATAGTTTAGAGTCCCCCTGGAGCAGCCGAAGTCGACTTAGCACCCCGGTGGAAATTTAACGGGCTTGTAGGACGTTTATACACCGTTTGTATATATATCGCAAGTCTTGGTTCTTGGAAAGTTCAAACTTTGCGATCGACTCTCCTGGGGTTCTATACTGGAAAGGGTCTCCACCCTAATTACAGTGCAGGTTCATGGCCAAGGAAGTTTGAAGTGCCATGAGCTGCTCTTTGCGATCAAAAAGTTCAGTCCAAGGAGTGCCTTTGGTTGTACGCCATTTGCTTCCCTGCGTGGGGGTGGAGCACCCCTTACATTACAGATTGTCCGTATTTGCGTATACACACATTTATATATATATATCTGCGTGTGTGTGCGTGTGTACTTCGCAGGGAAGGGCCGCTTAGCTTGCAACTTTAGTGTAAGCACGCGAAGTAACTGGCCGACTGTCAAAACATTGCTGTTTCTCAGTCCGTTAGACCCGTGACCCATTTCTCGGTTCGCGTAAGCAGTTCGCAGATTCCGAGATTCTGCTGTACCTACTACTTCATCTCTCTCTCTCTCTCTCTTGCTCTACGCTCTTGGGGCCACGGGACACGTTGCTATGGGACAAGATGAATTAATATTGCAAACGTTATGGCAGAAACTTTTCTCAACGATATTGGTTACCGAGATTACGAGTTAAACTCAAGAACTTAGGTATACCCCTACTACTGCCATCTTCACAGATAAAAATTCTTGAATATTTCCTGTTATACGTTTCTGAAACTCACCGAGATACCAGGGAAATAACAACGATGAAAAAAAGTAATCCGTACACCCAGTACCGGCAATCTTGTTTTCGGGTCTCTAAACATAAGCCGTTGCTTCTCACTTACAATGTGTTGAAAATAACATGGTATTATTGCCGCCTTGCCTGCTTAGTAAGCTACAAGAAGCTTTCGAAGTTTGAGGTAATCCAAGTTAGCTGAGAAACGCTCGTCGTTTACGTTTACATCAAACCTGCACCTAGTCATTGTACACATGTTAGACCTACGGGTTCTAGCGAATCTGGTTAACAAGATTTTTCGAAAATTCGTAAGACTTGAATCATTCTCTTTAGACGCGGTCCAAATTCAATCCAGTTCCCTTGTTATTCCACCCTTCAATCATCGAATTTCAGTAATGACTGATGTCCGATTTGGTGTTCGAATCTGAGACTTACTTGTACGTCTTTCAGATTATTTCTTCTATCGCGTTTGCAGAATATCTACACGGTTTAGTTTCATTCATCGGTAAATACTTCATTGCTTCGTGATCTAAGCTGTAAAGGTTTCAGGGCAGTTTAGGAACCGCATCGTAACTAGGACAGCGTTTTGTAAAATGTCATAGTCTGCAAAGTTTTTGCTACCTCGTTCAAGCAACCGAATAGAAAACGTCGCAAGAGTCACGAACAGTGGCTGCAGTAAGATCGAGACTTCGAACTCGATGTAACAAAGTTTTTCATCTAATTTTTTTTTATTCTACCATGTTTACCATTCTCATTTCGAAAGCTTATGCTTTTGTTAGCGTTTAATCTTCAGCTTTTGAAACTCTTACTTATCGCGTTAAGTTTCATAATTCTAGATCCACATCGTTGATTTCAGTTCTCCTTTAAAGCGTCTTTAAAAAAGCTCGAGGCTCACTCAGAGTGATACCTACTAAATTGCGTAACTATTTATTTCAAGGATCAAGATGTTTGGAAAATAATTTGAAAACTTTACCGTGGGACGTAGGTGATGAATTTTTTTTTTTTTTATCAAACAAGATCAGAGGCTCATGGTGAAACGGGGAAATTGGCTCATGGTGAAACGAGGATTGGGCATGAAAATAGCGTAAATTTTTTTATTAGAGGGTTCTATGAGATGCGGGAAAATTCTTTCGATGGTCTATCTTACTGGACGATCAATCTTACGGTTGTGCAAATATTTTTTTTTCCCACAACTTACCTCGGTATTAGAAAAGTTTTTATTTATTAACCGCCGCCTTGCTCATGGTGGGATTGAGGTAATTCAAAGTCAAGAAATTCCCTTGAATATTCTACACGTTAGAAGCCGACGTGAGACAGAAGACATAAAAAATTGCGATAAGTGCTAAGAGACACGAAGAGATACGTATCCTAAGCAAACACTTCCGGATGTAAGTTTCGCGTGTAAAAGTCTGAAAGCTCCGATATACAAATGCCGACTCATATTGTGCCAATTTATTTGACACCCTCGTACCAGTCGCACGTAGTGTTTTTAGTAATGAAATTTTTCCTCACTAAATTCAGACTAAATTCGTATCTGTAATTTAAGTTCGCGTGTGATGAATGAATCCTCGACACACGGCGTTCTGCCCGTTTCCATAGCTCCGGCTTATTGATTTTCCTGGAGATAGTAAGAAAATTAGCCGGTTACGTCAGGCAATAAGAGATAGGTAAATCCGAGTGCTTTGTAATTACGAAATGAACGTGGGTATCTGTTCTTCCTTAACTCGTTTCGTTTGAGCTTTTCTCTTGTCGTTGTATTCGCCTTCGCAAATCTTTATTCGCCTCCCGCATCCTGCTTTCCGCTTACCGCCTCCCGTCTTTCGAATGATTGATTCTATTTGATCCCAACACTGACAGCTGCAAAAAAAAATATTCCGATTCAAACGTACCTTATCCAAGATACGAAAGAAACGTCGTGTCGATGCAACATGCTGGTTGATATGGCTACTATTCTTCGTGCCCGAGCTTTTCCTGCCAACATTTTTCTTCTAAATATAAAATGTCATCTTCTCTCCACATCGCATACTCCATATATTATATACCGTTCTCAAGATATCGGTGGTTATTTTTTCCGAAATTTCCGAGCTTGCAATTAAAAAGAAGAAAATCTTTTAAAGCTCAGATTATTTATTGCTTTACCTCAGGTTTCCTTGATTTCCATTTATTTTTTAACCGTCGTTTTTTTTTTTTTTTTTATAGATACGCTCCCTCCGGTCAGTATTAATGTGCATACGTAGATAATACCACCAATACAGGAAAAATCATAAATAGGCAGATGAAAAAAAAAAAAAAAGGAATGGTTCGTATGGCGGTATAAAGCGGCTGTGAAAAATGCTAATCTTTTCCAAATTTATCCTGGCTTAAAGCGGACGTATTTAGCGCTGTGAATATCATGACCACGTTAGCAGATTAGTGATTCCGATTCCAGCGGAATAATTACCTCCCGTTTTATCATTTTCATTATTTTTAATTACATCGTATTATGTTGGCGAGTTTCGAATCCCGGAAGGATACAAATTCTCAATAAATGCTGGCTGGCTTTTTAATTATAGTTACTTCAGTATTAAAACGGTTGTACTTAGTATCAACACTTTCAACGATAAACACTGTATAATTGCAAATGTAATAGCTGCAGTTTTGCAGAAAACATATATAGCACTGCCAAACGGAAACGGCACCGTAATTGGATATTCATTATACTTGTTTCCGCTCTAATTTTATTTACTTCAAAACATTTCGCTCCTTTCTGTATCCAAAATAGCGACCTTGTCGCCGCGAGGGTTGTGCTTGATATCACGCGTTAATTATACAGAGGGAGTTGTGACGTTAGGGACCCCCGATTCCCTATACAGACGGTTTACCTAATTCGAACTGTTTCCTGATATTTCGCCAACTCCGAGATAAATTCACGGCTTGACGTCAATCTTCGTCGGAAGTTTCGATCGCTTGCTTGAATCAGGAGTACGCCTTAGGACGCGTTCGTAACTATAGTATCACCAACTGTACACATCAAACCTTACCTCTCCGGTTTTGAACTGAGCGAGAAATTTTCACTTGATTATTGAACCGTGGCTTAAAATCGAATTCATTTTTCTTTGCGAAAACCGATTTTTACGGAGGGGTAAGTTATCCGTAGAAAAAAAAAACAAGATAGAAATGATCAAAAGGTAAAATTGAATTAATATATAAAAAAAAAAAAAAGGATCATATCCTCTTGACTTTAGAGACCCAATTAAGATGAATACTGCAGAGTCTAGTGCCCCAGGTTCGAGGAAATTCTCAATCTCTTGTTGCTTCGAATTATGATTTCATAGTAAGAGGATCGGTTCGGATAAACTTGTTCAATAATTTGGGTTAATGATACAGATATAGTCCGAGTATAATATGAATTGGATTAACAGGGTTATATCTGCTGTAGACAGGCGTTATACCATGATCGTAGTATTTTTTTCAGGTTGATTTATTTCAACGTCAATTTTATGTTGAATATAAATTGAAAAATTCGTACCTATAGAGTCTAGAGATTGTAAAAAAAGCCACCGACGTCTGACCTTGTGCGATTTAGTTTTTCACTGTATTGGATAATTTTATTTTTCGGTTTTTAGGGAAAAAGCGATTTTTTGCGGTCATAGATCGTGGGGGTCTATAACGAGAGAAAAAAGCGGTTAAAAATCATAGATGATTTAATATCATGTACAGTAATATAGCGAGGGATGAGGTGAACTGTTGAAAAGAGTCTAGAAAAATGATTAACCCCGGGTGAGAACGGCTGGTGTCTAGACAGTAGTTCAAACTAACCGCAAACTTGTTACTGACTGGACGAAACCAAGTTTCATTTTGAACTTTCAAGTTTCAGTAGGTACTGAAAATTTTCTCTATCTCTCAACAGAGAACATGGATAAGCTCTTAGGCTTTAGACTTCGGTGTTCGAAATTTAATCGTATAGCTCCAGCGCACACGATGCCTGCTTCTGAGGGGGTTTCTATGGATTTCGACGTTCGGACGGGGAACGACTTTCTCAGTTCAAGGGCTTAACCCTTAGCCCGATCTGTCCACCCTCGTCGAAATTTCAAGGAAAGATTCACGTCCGTCTAAAACTCGGGTTAAATTACCTAAGTGTTATTGTTGATCGACAAGTAGATGGACGGTTGGATAAACACGTAATTACGGAGGGTGTAACTTTTTTTCTTCTTCTTTTTTTTTTCTATCTTCAATTGCAAATTAATATTACGATCGACTGGGTATCGACCTGTAGAATAAAGGCGTACAATTAAACATGGTGTTTTATACTTTTCATTTTATTTAGTAAACATCATAATGTCATATATTTACAATACCCAACTACCTTCACCTGTGACTGTAGTGTAGGCAGATATATTAGGTATACATACTTATCTGTCGCTTGGATAAAATCTATACCGTTGATTCATCTTAGTTTTCTTACTGTATTTCTTTTTTTTTTCTTCATATCCTTTTTTTTTTTTTTTTGTTTTTAATTTTAATTGTACAACACAGAATTAATAACAGCCCTCGTGTGATACAATATATGTTAAATCGATTTGTTCTACGTACATACCGTGTCCTAAAGTCTGAACCGCATCTCACCCCTATATTATCACCGCAATATATTTATATATGTATTTTATTTTTTTTGTACACAACATTTCAATAACTATATAGTTTGTTTTTGTCTACTATCTTTCACTCATTTCGGTCCTTACACGTTATATTCATTCCTCGTTTGACATATTTTATTTTAAACCCATTTCGAACAGGTTCAGACTTTTGAGCCCCATTGTACACAACAATGAATATCAGTGTCGTGAAATATATTATATATTATGGTACAAGACTATGTACAGTCCGTGCTGCACACCGACGTTATCACCAGATACGATAAGGATTACGTTTTCGAAACAAGCTATTCACGCGCGGCAAAGCTCTTGTCAAAATTGTCACCGAGGCAGGGGGAAAATAGTTTGGGAAAACACGGAACGAGTTGTAAGCGATTATCAATAATTTTTTTTTTTCTTTTTCTTTTTCCATCGCTATTCCTTTTCAGCTATAATCGCGTAATTGGATTAGTTACAGTGTCAACGTCGATGTCCTCATCTTTTTTTCGCAAATGCATTCGCATTCGTTTCCGCTGTAATGTTACATACTAAAAGGTTTCCGTGAAACATCGCGCACAGTCACCGCCAACTCGGCACCACCAAAGATTTTCGTCTGTTCTTTGCAGGCTGGCTATCCCCTTTTCAATTTTAAACTTTCAAGGGCCGTAAAATAATTAAATGAATAAATATTTGGATGGATAATTGAATAGATAAATAAATAAACAAATAAATGTTAACAATTAACAATTGTTATCACAATAAATTATATTGAAAGAGTAAAATTATTCAGTACAATTTGGTTGTATCAATAATAACATTAATTGGATTAATAATTATTTTCACTTAGCTGCTTTGCTCTTACGATGCATGGATTTCACGAAGCCATTTATTCATTTATTTAATCATTCAGTCATACATCTATTTATTCATTTGATTATTCATTTAATTATTTATTCATTCATCCATCCATCCTTCCATCCATCCTTCCATCCATCCATCCATCCATCCATCCATCCATTTATTCATTTATTTATTCACACAATTATTTGATCATTTTACGGCCTTTGAAAGTTCAAAATTAAAAAGCCGAGTTGGCGGTGACTGACTGCGATGTTTCACGGAAACCTCTTAGTATATTATACGTATACGCAGACGTCTGGTGTTAACGTTGGGATTCCGCAGCAGTTTGGCGCTGATTACAAGCTATCAATTATTAGTTTTTTTTTTTTTGTTTTAAGTTTTTGTTTTTCTTAATTAATTGCTTACATTTACATCGAGGATATGTACAAAATAATGAGAGACACCAAAAGACAACTCGATGACAGAATAGGCCCCGCTGTCCCAGTCTGCATAGCCTCTGGCCGTTCCCCTGCAACATGCATAGGTACAGAGTTTTCATTTTGAATTTCGAAAGATCAGGCAGACAAGGTTTCATCATTGGCATACGCTGGGATTCGTTATGTACAGTTTCATTTAAACCAACTTTTCGAGGACCCTAAGCTTTTAAGGAAACTCGGAAATATCCAATATTCAAACTAGATCATAAACCCAATTAAACTTTGTCAAAGTTATATTGAAAAACAACGAAGCAACGCCTCCTCAGTCACAAGGGCAAGGCATTTTCTTAATGAAAGAAAAATTAGTTTTTTATATGGTATAAAAAATGTCAGGAACCACGGCTATAAGTCGATCGATTTTTTTAAGTAAAAGTTAAGTACCTTTAAAATAACTCACAAACAATCGTGATGAATTCAGTATTAAATCAAATGATGGTTAAGGTGCGGTAGACGGAAAACGAAAGTGATAATGGAAAAAGTTCTTCAACTATATTACCATAAGTCTGAAAGAGTATTTCCATACGTACAGAGCAGACTGACACTACCTAATATTGATTTAAACTGCTCTGATCAACGTTCTAAAAATCCCAAATTTGCACACATTTGCTGTTTTTCTGACTCTTCCGAAAAACATCACGATGTCGGGACTAGGTTATTCGAACTACAAGTCCCAGTAATGTCTCGGACTTTAAATCATTTATATTACTCTTTTTTCCAATGTGAAAAGAAAAAAAAACCTAGACAGTTCTACGAGGGAAAAAGGTAATTGGATTTTTCTCCAGAGTTTTCTGTCATGAACATCGCTACCTTGATGAAGTTTTATCAGCGAAGGTTTTGTCAGCTGTACATGATGCGGCTTAATCGTTGAATAACGAAAAAAGAAAGAAAAAAAAATCTTTGCTGTAATTTGAACCCATATTTTGCAACATCTCGTGTGAAAGGAAACGGATCATGTTGCCTTTTCAAGGGACAATACTTGTGTGTGTGTGTGTGTATGTTTGTATGTTCGTAGCGGAACAGACCAGTCTTTAGAAATGTTTGACGTAAGAATCTAGCAGCCAACAGGCAATTAATAAACCGCTCTGAAGCTTTAGTAAACTAAAAGGAGTTGCTCGTTAGAACGTTGAAGGATCGGGTATCCTTGTTTGTTCGGTAGGTATTACTGAAGAAAGTTAGAATTTCGAATTTAGAACCGTAAGCAGTGGATGCGTGGGAGACCCAAAGTCATTGACGGCGCGACCCTCCGATGAAGTGAAACGAGCAAAGGCTTAATAAAATCGGGACTAACAATAAGCTGATAAAAATACGCGATTCTAAGCTCTTTTTCGCGACGTTAAAGGCAGTTTCAAAAAAATTTACTACATACTATTCCTCAGAAATACAATGACACTTACCATTTAGGACGTGAACTCTGACGGAAGCCATGTCCGCGTTGCTTGGCTTACATCCGTATTCCCCCGAATCCGAAGGCTGAGCAGCTTGGATAAGCAGCCAAGAATTAGTTACGTCATTTCCTTTTTCTGTGATTACAGAAACTCCACCTCTTGGACTGTCGTAGCTCAACGTTCTCTGATTGTAGTACCAAAATATATAAGTTGGTGGTTCCGAACTGAAGTGGATGGCGCAGGTCAGGTTGATGGTGCTTCCTGCACCAACGTAAAGCTCCGGTCCGCCGAGGATCGTTGCCGTTGGTACTGAGTCAAAAATTTTTCACATACATCTTTACATACGTAAAAAAAAATAAAATGAAAAGATTACAGATAATATAAGCGACTGAAAATTACAGTGACGATTTACAGACCGTTTTTGATACACGTGGGTAAATAAACCATTTGGTTTCATCATTTTCACAGTTTTGGATGCACGTTCAATAACTTGTGTCACGAAGATAGAGAGAATAGTGGATTCTAACAATCATAACGCATGATATCCATTGTGACTTGTGACAAATTATGTTCGTGACTGACGGGTACCCTGAACCAATCCACTTATTACTGTCATAATACACAATGATTGATGATTATTACAATCACTCGTCAAATCTTACGTTAGTTCGGTACTCTTTGTTTAAATATTTGTATGGTCAATCATGATGTTGAATGACCGGCTGAATGTTACTGTATATCAATGTACATACTCGTTTTCCACAGTAAATAACAAATACAAAACCTACGAACTTTTCAATTCGTTGATTCACAGTGTGGGATGAATTATTTTTACAACCAAATTTTGCAATATTTGATGAAATAACAATCCCGTCTCTCCTACCCCTTTCTATAGAAATGAAATAATTTTGTAAACGAACATTGATATTTGTGTGTAAATTTGAATGACCATTTTTCTGAAATATATACAAAACCAGCTATTGTTATACATATTGTTTTCTGAATCGCCTTATATTTATGAGTGATAGAACTCATTGTGATTCAGATGAAAATTTTGGCGTAGGTATTCCCTGCAGACTGATTGTGGGATATGAATTTTCCGTTGAGAATGGTACTACTCGGGTTAATCGATCAGGTCATGTTTACGGTAGGGCATGGTCTCTCGTCTGTTTGTCTAACTGGTCGTGGAGGCGCGTGGTCGTCGCGGGTGTCGTTAGCTTAGGCCAGCGGATTAATCAGCGTTGCCCCCTAGAGAGAACGTAGCCTGGATTCCGATCAAACCCCACGACCTGGGCGGAGAAAACCCGAATTTTGGGATATTGAAACTTCGCCTATATCCCACCCACCTCATCACCGCCCTTGAGTCTCGAAGTACATAATACCTATTAAAGGCTCAAGTCAATTGCAAACTTTATACAAAACTTGTATTATACACTAGTTATACAATTTCATACGATATTTCACACAGATTTAGATTTTTAATCAAATTTCATTTCGCTTTATCAAGTTTTTAGGTAAAGCATAAGAAATCCTATATGAAATTTATATCGTAACCTGATGAAATTTTTCTACATCTAATATAATATGCGCGAGTAATTAATTTTGAGAATACTTGATGATTGACTCACCGACAACGTTGAGATGAAAATGATGTGATTTTAAGGGAACCGTTGATATCTGGCACTCGTAAATTCCTTGATCTCGTTCTTGGGCCCATTTTATGCACAGCGTCCACTCCGACCATTCGCTATTTTGCCCAGAATTTTGCGCAGGCAGAGCTTGAAACCGCTGGTCGCTGGTATAAGTGTAACCTCCAGCTGTGAGGATGTGTATATCTCGATGCCTGACCCAGGATACCTTTTGGATGAGGATAAGAAGAAAGAAGGAAAGAAAAAAAAGATGGTGACTCAGCGTGCGTAAAAATTCGTTGAAACCACAAGGAGCCTTTTTTATTTTATTTTATTTTTTTCTTTTCATTTTTATTTCATCTTTTTTATTTCCCTTCTCGTTTTACGACAGCGAAAGACGTTTTATTTAGTTCGGACTTCAGGCAGACTTTTTCAGGGACACTGCCGGAATTTAGGATCTAAGATCCGCGAGATCCTTTGCAACGAAAGTCTTTTTTATTACCGAGCTTTTGAATAAAATATATTCGCTACCTTGCGACGTGGTGTGGCCAAAATAGGAAAATAAAATAATGAAATAAAGAAAAAAAAAGCTTCGTATTAATCCAAGCTCTCTAATTTTAGAAAGCAAGGATTTGGAAGTCGAGAATTTACGTTCTAAGAGAATTAATCAATTTTGATTTATTTGTTTGTACAAAATTAATGAACCACTTGCAGCTAACCGTAAACAGCGTTAAATATAGTAATGCGAGGATAGGCCTGGCTACTGCAAAGTTAATTTCGATCAAGGACTGGCACTTGTCCGATGTGCAAGATACATACAGCATAGATTCAAGCGTTATAACGTAAATAATAATTAACGAGTCATGGTAGATTACTCGAGGCAAACAGCAATTGAGTGTGTACCTGGGTTACAAGAACAACTTAAGTCGACTCAGGTCGTTTTTCCACCCTTTATGATATTAGAATTACACGATATCTCAATTTTCTACCCTATAATTTCAAGACTTGTGTAATTTAGTTGAAAAGTACTTTTTTTTTTTTCTTTTTCTACGAGTACCTATACAGAACTGCGCGTTAGTTATCCAACTTCAAAGTTATACTGTAATTTAGGATATTATCAGTTACAGTTTAGCTTTCAGTGCGATAACTAATAATTATATCTTCATTTACTTTCTGCCCATTTATTATCCCATTAATCGACTGAAATCCGTTAAAACTACTGTAAAATAGTTTGTAAAGAAAAAATTAAAAGTCAATTTATTTCCGGAAAAATTGAACGTTCGAATTCGATAGAATATGACAATTTTTCATTTCTATCATTCGAATGTAAAGTTCTCTAAATTCTAAGATTTTTTCATCGAATCGCGAGATCATCGTGCGAGTTGTTCGGATAGACCGACATTTTTCTAAAAGCCTGTTTTTCGGATTCTAGAGAGTCGAAAACGTATAAAGATTCGTTGAAATTAGCTAAAGTAAATTTTCGACCGAAACCAACACTTTTCTTATATCACCATTCATATAGGTGACGAAAAGTAATATGCATGTAAATTTCAGTGGTATTGATATAGCCGTTTTTTTTTTTTTTCACATCAACTTTGTGCGGTATTAATTATCCTAACGATCCAGTAGAGTTCGCGAGGATTGCATGAAAGATGCATTTCGAGATGACAATTGAAAATAGCGAGAAAGACTGAAGACATTCGCCGGTCTTATTTATTGCAAAAAAATTCACTTATTGCGAGTTGAAAGACGATATATTCCCGAAGAATCGTCTTATTATTATCACTTATTGTAATGGGATGTAATTTTTGCACCCAGGTACTCGAAACGTACCATTCACAGAACCATTGCAAGCTCGGATTACCAGTGCATCGAAACCCGGCGTTTGTGCAAAGCAGGAACTTCGTCAGAGATTGATTTCCGTGATTAAACATGAATTCAGAGTCGAGCCCCGATTGATTAGGTAATTATAATTGACCGTGCCACTAATCTCCTGGCTTCCGGTTTGCCCTATAATTGTGTTAAAATTCACGTAGAGGTAAAATCATACGAATCAGCAGTTCAGGTGTATAAACGAAACCTTCGTGATTCTCATCACGTTAAAATATTAATATCATAATTTCCTGTCGATTAATTAGTTCAACTCAACTCTGTATCAAATATTCAACATCCTGTCTCGCTCTTCCGCTTATCGTACGAACCAATTTTGATTTTAAATAACTCAACAAATTTACGAGAGAAGATTTGCCAATTTTCACCCCAGGCTTATTTAAAATATACCTTCAAATAAATTATAATTTCAGAATAGTTGATTCCCGTGATTCGTAATTTTCGAAACTCTACGATGTCTTTATACACTAATTCGCAAATTTAGGCAAGATTATTATCTTACGGTTTTATCGCCCAGATTTCTGACTCTACATGTCAGATAAGCGGTTTTCCCAATGAGTGCTGTCACGTTTGTTGGCTGGCTAAGGTCAAAGGTGGGTTCGGCTTTTGGCTTTGCACCAGCTCCAGCAGGATCCAAAAGTTGCTGTCGTGGCCTCGCCTGGTTTGGATGTCTCTCCGAAGTGTCGGTGCCACGTTCTCCCATGCTCAGAGTATCTGAAATAAATATTGTGTTAATTATACATTGCGGATTTTACACATTATAATCAGTTCAAAATCCTCAAACGATTTAAAAATCTGATGGTTGAATATGATCGCAAACTAAAGTTCAAAAAAAAAAATCTCAATGTGTCTTCGTTCCCGAAAACTCTATCATTCAATAAATTTCATCATGAAATTAGGCAGGTATATAAATTGATACAAGCTTTGAATAATCGATAAATCATCTGTTTGCTTTGTCAACTCTTCCAGATTTTTTTTCGTTTCAGTTTACAGCGGATGGATTCGATTCTCAGCACGAGCCCCTAAAATTTCATACGATTTTTCGTACGTGGAGAGAGAAGAGAAGCAGTGGATAGGTATAGATAAAAAGATAAACGAACCGTGATTTTTCGTTCGTTGTATGCTTGTGAAAAAGAGATATGGGTAGGGAATCCCTTGTTTTATTTCGATTGAATATATATATATAATATATATATATATATTCTGCGTAATAATTTAACGTTTTATGGCTTCCTCGGATTAATTGCGTGCGGTGAATAAATGCCGAATTTTTTTTTGTTTTTCTTCTCTCTTTCTTTGTTATCTCATTTTTAACCTTCCAGATTTCACCGCCCCCTACCCAATCGCCGATCAAAAAGTCTGGCGTATGAATTTGGCTTAGGGATGCTGTGTTTTCATATCATGATATCAATCAATACGGTTTATTGACTTCCTGGCTAAAACCGTACTCGAAAAATTAACTCGCCAAATCCGCCTTTCAATCAGAAGTTAAAATTAATCGGATTTCATCGATAGTCCTGAATATGATATAATGAATTACCTTTTCCCATTATTTGATTCCTGTAAATAACGAAAAAAAATAAATAAATAAAAGAGAAAAAAAATGTAATACTGGTTCCCGAATGAGGCATAAATCGATTATCGGAATGAGATTACCAATATCACACACCTCGCCCATCGATTTAATACTTGTTACTTGAGCCCGAGGGTAGGTACTTTGCAGAAGGAAATGGGTTTAGGGTCACCTCCCCTAAATATTGCGATCCGTTCTATAGCATCCTCAAAGTTATGACGGGCAGGGTCAAGTAATTACACGCGTTACCGGTGACCTGTGAACCTGTGGAGTTTGCAGCTCGATGAAGCGCGTCGCGATGCTGAAATTCAACGAATCACCAATCAAAGTCGTATAAACCTACGTACTCTTTATAAACCAATTTCTTTTCCCCGTACCACCCTCTCGTATCGTTCTTTAGACTTTAGATACTGACATGGATAAAAGAAACGAGAGAAAATAACTGTGGAGATAGAAAGAGAATATAGATTGCAATGTGTGTGTGTGTGTGTGTGTGTGTGGTTATAAATATATCTTATATAACGTGATAGGTATATTTGCTTATGGCGAACTGATGAATTCCACAGCACAATAATTCCGACATTTATACAATTATCGGAAATAATATCTGCTATTTGATTATGGTAGGTATGGTACAGGTATGTAGGTACCTATCGCTACTATCTAATTCAACTTTGACGCGTATTGATCCATAAGTCCTTTACCAGCTTCATCATAGAGAAGCTATATAATACGCTCTGAATTGGTGGACCCGAGATACAGATGAAATATAGATAACGTCGTTGATATGTCACCCCTATTTCTCTGCCGGTACCAACGGTTATTATCCGGATACTAAAGGTTACGACCCAACGAACCCACGTCCGAAAGACTGCCGACTCGAAAGTAGGTATCTGATGTCTATGTGTATATAGATATGTATTATATATAGATGTAGATTTAGGTATATGTATATGGATTATGTATATAATGCGCCTTGATGGTCCTGGGGGAGAGTGAAATGAGGGCAAAGGATTTGGGTTACATAAACTGAGTTTCAAAGTTGTTGACTCTTGACTCGAGTGAGGAGTAACGATTCGAAATTGACACCTCCGCCTCTTTGCTACATGTTTTTGTCTTTCGCTAAGCTTTTACCCACCAAGTTGTGTGCTGTAAGAGAAAAGCGGTGGTATAAAGAGAGAAAGGGGAGAAAAGGCGAAAGGCGAAAGGCGAAAGGGAGGAATTCAGCTCCAAGCCCCAGGGTCTCGAAAGCCCTCGCTTTTACCTTGAAAACATTTTCTTAACTACTCGTTGATTGTTTGGCGCGGGAACGTGCCAAGGTACGGTGTGACCCAGTTGTTGGGGTATCGGAATTGATACCTCTACCACCACGAGCCGTGAGAGAAATCGCGGGCTTTCCCACTTATAAGATGCTCAGGCTCTACTCAACGGCAAGCTCCACCTGAACCTCGTTAATTGATCTTCATTGACAAAAAGGGGAAACCAAAATTCTCACAAAGCTTTAGTAACGACTCCAATAGATTATTTCACGAACGTTTTGTTCACCGTTACCACGACACTGCAGAGAATGGGAAAGCAAGATAATCTCGTAGCTAAACTGGCGACGAACCGTGAAGGGCTCATTTCATTCGTAAAGTGAATAAAACAAAAATTCACTCGTCAACGAACGACCGGAAACTTCTCAATCGTCCTGGATACAGGGACTGGGAATTTCGTCTCTTTTCAAACTTCTTGAAAAATAATAAAACGCGAACATCATTAGGGCTAGAAAGTTTCACGGTCACACCGAAACCAACGATAGAATCTTCGATAACCATTTCACCCGAAATCTGGGTCTCGATTGTTATTTCAACGCATCCGCAGTGAGACCCGAAATTCTGAACAAAACGGACCAACTTTCATCCGTTCTAAATTGGGAAAGTAAAGATTTAGTAAAATAAATGAATACCTACGTTTAGAGAGTAAGCGCAAATTAAATTTGTTTAAGCTTCAGACTAAACGATTCGGAATTATACTAACTAAGAAATATTTTCCAAAGTATATGCATATCTGTCGTAGTCTTTATAGATTGAACGACATTATCTATCGCTTCTTTATTTCCTGGATTTCGTTCTCCCGGCTGAATTCAAGGATGGGGATTATCGTATCTTTTCGCGAAGTTATCGGGCTCGCTTGTTCGCGATAAAACTGTATATATCCGAGGCGAGAAAAATTGAAGGACGCTTAAGATAATGGCAGAAAGTCTGCGTCGTTACGCGAGGTTCTATCCCAAGGGAGGGTGGAGGGTGGAGGGGGAGAGGAGGAAAGTCTGGAACGTGTTTAGGGTTCCATGAGATGATTCTGTCCCATTTCTCTCCACACCTTCATAGCAAGCCTCGGGATACCCTAACGCAAGGCACGCGAGTTACGTCGCTTAACGATGCTTCAATTAATGTTTGAACCACTTTCTTCGGGCAAATGGTCATCTTTGAGAGCCTAAATTGACCCGCTCGATCTCCACCCGGATACTGGGACAAGGGTGTAGGTTATAGAATGAGGAAATGCTCGTTGGGTTGGACTAATTCGAGCTGTAAAGACCTGTAGGTCATTGGTAGAGTCGGAATGGTGGAAAATTAATTGGACCTACATTAATTAGCGTGTAACCGCATTCTCGTCAAAAAAATCTACTATGATATAGTAGGCTCTAAATGTCAACAACGATACCGAATTGAACGAGTGAGAATAGAAGGGTAAAAAAAAAAAAAAAAGAAAAAAAAAAAAGAGATTAAAAAATTTCAACAGCAAAAATCTTGAGCGCAAAGTTGAGCTTATGGCTTTTACAAATCGTTCAAATCTATAAGACATTTTTTATCCACACTTTGCTCACTGGCACGAATGATTTTAATGACCACTCATGGACTAAAAATCTGTCAAAGGTATATAAGGTTCCGTTAACAATTATTACGTCGTTTGTTTCGCCGTTATAAATTTTCTTGTCAACTTTTTCTTTTAATTTACTTTTTTTTTTTCTTTCAACGTGTAGTGTAGGTACCTTGGAGTTATCGAATCACCGCAAAAGTTTCATCGAAGAATTTTCAAAGTTGTTATATAGATCGTTAGAGCCTGTTATCATAGCTTCGCTGAAAGCGGTAATATAAAGTTCGACGTCTAACACGTCTTGCAGTCTTTTCTTCCCGCAAGGATTTCCCACTCTCCTCAGTAACCAGGGCGCATCCTTCGGCGGACCAGGTTATGCATAAAAGATTCAACCGCCGAAACGCGAAATCGAGATTCTGAGCATCAAAATGCCTCCTTCCATCCAATTCCCGCACTTTTGCATACCTCGCGTACGCGGATTTCGCCCAAATTTTTCCATTATTGTGCGACGTATAAAGTGGCCGGATAATAACGCGCAGCTACCGGTTTTGAAATTCCGAATATGCGGAGGAGACATATCCTCGCGTGCGGATCGAAAGACTTTGTTATTTGATTCTCTTGAGTATAATAAAAATATATTATATAAAATAAAAAATAAAAAACACGCGTGATTTCATTTCCTATAGAATTCACCATCGATCTTTTCCTTTCTGCCTGTATAAGGATAAATTTTTCTTCCATTCTTTTTTTACTTAAATTTTTGATTTTTATTTATTTTTTTCAACATAAATAAACCGAACTGTAAATATATTTGATATTCAGTGATATGAATTATAGATAACGTTTCATGTTTCAATTTCATACATGTTATTCCCATATACTAGTACGGGGGTCGGAAGGTTAATTGAATCAGTTCGTAGTTTTAATTATAGTTATATAAAATAATTATGTATACAGATATACGTTGGTATATGGGAACATAGAAAATACGATGTGAATTATACCTATATCTATATCTGTATTTAATTTAACGTCAGTTCAAATTGTTCCTCGCTAATAAAATATCAACCTTTAATCACAAATTCTATTCTTTGTTACTCGCCACCAGACAGACCAGATTACGGAACTGCAATCCTCAAAGGCTTCAATCTGCTTCCATATTATATAAAGTATATGTACGAAGCGCGGTAGATCTAAAGACGCGAAAGTACACTTTTTTATAATAATTAACCACGAGCTCATCAAAAGATGCTCTGATATGAAAGTATACTTTAGGCTCTTTGTATTACCAGGGCTTCTCACAATATCTTCAAAATATAGCCCTATATATATATATACATATACCTATACCTATGTAGATACGAAATACATAAGCATATTTACATACCCATTGTACATAGTTATATAAATATCTATGTATATAGAGAGAAAGAGAGAGATACGTATGTATATATGTTCATGAAACTAACTTTGCTCGGCTTGAAAATTGGAGGCGTCTATGTAGGTATTCCTATGCCCATACATATTGTACATTTCAAGCTACAGAGATATCTCTTTGGTTAAGAAGACGCGGGTTCTCTGCCGTTGATTTACGCGTTTGTATTTACGTAGACTAATCAGCCGTTTCAAATTTCTCAAAGTCAGGTCGAGTTATGAAACAGGAGGGATTGGCCGAATCAAAATCCAAAGTCTTGACGAAGACCTAAGGGTCTGGAAGGAGGCTGGGATTATAATGAAAGGCGAGACTTGTACTATCAAAGAAAAACCAGAGATGAAAATCTGGAATGTCTGTTGTTAGATTTTTTGAATCGAACTTGCAGACAATCGATTCGAAATTTCACGCTGAATATTTCTCGATCTAAATTCACGGTCATTAAGTATATTCAACATTCAAACTCATCATTTTCAAGCTCTTTTCTATAGAAATTCTAACAAGTTATGGGGCTAACAACACAGGCGTTATAAAAGTCATACACCATTGACCACAAGCATATAAACGTCAATGTCATAGCTATGAAATACAGACCGTCAAAAGTATACGTTATATATCGCCACTCACAATCAGCTTGCGAATTGATTGCGGGAGAGACCGTCGCGAAACAATGCCAAACGGATAACGTGAAACCACCTTTCTTTACGGTCTCTCAATTTCGCGTCAGCCATTTTGTGTCTCCAGTGATTCTCTTTCCTCTATATAGTATACATGTACATGTACATTGTACATATACATATATATCTATACTATATACATCTCGTCTCTGTTTTTCTTTCGGTATAAACTAGTCCATCGCAATTTTTCATTATCTTCATGAATATTCCCTATCTTTCAATCTCCTTTTTATGGCAACGAATATAAAAGCTCTTGGGACAAATGTATAATGAGTACTATACGTTGTCCATTAAATTAATCAGATGAAGAAAAAATAAAATAAAAGAAACAATTTTCCTACCTATGTATTGTTTACCAGTAACTGTGACGTAATAAAATTTCAGAAAATGGTTACAATCAGCATTTCAGACACAGAATTCGCGAACTTCCGGTCTCTTACATCGATGTCTTCAGAGGTGGTGCGGTTTCGTGTTCAAAATTCTAGAAAGAATTTCGGGATGTAAGTGAAAGGGGTTTGAGGTACTAGGGCGTCGCGACGTTACGGTAGAGGGTGCAGAGAAAAACGGGTATAGAGTGACGTTCGGTAGCGCGAGGGTGCGGGCGTCTGGGTCGGTCCCTTTCCACTTGAAATGTTTTTTTCGACGATTTCCGTGGTTCAGACTTTTCGTAGTGAATTCTCCAGCCCCCAATTCGGGAATTCGCTCCATCCACGCGTATATTCTTGGCTGGGGTTTCCCCCGGGAGGCAGTGGGACTTCCCCGGGGTTAGCCGAGCTCCAGGCTCGAACTCCTCGCTACTGTATATACCAACCACCTACGAACGAACGAACCGGGTAAACAAATCACAGGCGTCGAAACTCTCGCCGCAGAAAATCTTCCGCGGAAATCAAAACCGCCAACTGCAATCTTTAGTCTCAACTCTCACGGCTTATACAAATACATACTATGTACCTACCTACCTACCTACCTACCTAAACTCTCTATACATAGACCTAGTGTATATACCATTCCACCCATGTACAGGTATGTAGCAAGTACTTCATCATATAGCTTGCGGCAGTTTCCCACCGTAGACGTCTCCCTTAGCGAGCTTTACTGATTTGATTACCGACGGTTTCATTACCCTCCACCCCGCCTCGTTGGTCCACATCGTTGCCCGTATCCATGGGCAGATATCTCGCGGACGTATTGACACAGCTCTTCAACTTCGTTCCGCAATATCCTTCGCGGCTAATAAAGTCACAGATCGAACGGCTTAGACCGAGGCGAGGGTTGCTGCAGGCGCTTTCACTCGAGTGATTTCCTCTATTTTGCATATAACCACCCGTGGCTAACGGTGAGATTTCCTATCGAGCAAAGTGGCCAGCCCTGCCCGTTGCTTATTGCTGTGTCTCGAGATATTCCAATTTTTTATTTTTTTTATTGAATCAACCGGGGAATTAAGAAACGGGAGAATCCCAATCGAGGCAAGGTGAATAATCTATGAAAAAAACGACGTTTCGACTTTTGCGGTGTCTCAAGTTAAAGAAGCCTCTTGTACAAAGGACCGGGTCCTTTTCTATATCGTAATTTATTTAGTTCACGGTGCCTTAAGAGAACTTTGTAATGAAATGACTTAAGCGTTGATGTTTAATTGGATTCCATCTTCCCGTAGGCGAATTTTATTTAAAAAATAAAATAAAGAACAGTCCAGTCATTGAAAAAAGATTGAATAAAAATTTTGAATGGAATAAAAACTTCCCCTGTAATACATCCCTTTTTTGGGGTAGGGCCAATTGCGCGTAATCGTTCACCTGTATTTTCGAAAAACGAGCTGAATATTCAGAAGATGGAATTTGAGTCGGGTATAACCCCGTGCACGTGAGAATCGGAACCCTCCGGTATGTCTGGAAGGAATTTTTACCCCTCTATACTTTATGGCTTTAATCGATTAAGCTGCCTTGAAGTTGTGAAATTTAAAAAATTCTAGATAAATGTATGCGCCCTCTCGATTACTTATTCTATACACATTTCCCGGCTATAGTATCGACATTAACGGTGAATGTTAGAAAATTAATTCAATATACATTTCAATGAATCAGAACTTGAAACACCCTACTGATAACAGTCGTTCGATCGACAAATTATTAATCTAAAGAAGATGGAAGGCTCTCCGGAGTATTTTTTCCTCTCTTTTATTTCGCTGGTAGTGACTTCAAAGAACGACGGGCACAATTATGAATCTCGCGCAACAGTATAAGCCGCTTAATAAAGCTACAAAAGGTGGAGAAAGCGAAGAGAAAAAGAGAGAGAGAGAGAGAGAGAGAGAAGTAGGCAGATTACGTGGTCTGGTTTTGTGGCTGGACAAATAGAGCTTCAAAGAAAAGTGTGAAAAGGAATTTTCCTTTTCCTCCGGGTTGAAATTACCTTCCGTGCACATAAGGAGAAGGGCAGCTAAAGACAGTCTTGTTTGCCATCTCAGTGCCATTTCGAAGCCTTTTCACGCGCACTTCTTTGCTATTAAATTACCCATAACTTCGCTATTATTATTCGCACAATTTCCTCGTGCACATCCTTTCAACCACAACCTTTGATGTTTAAAGTCCGGCACAAGTTTCACAAGTAACACTGCAGAACGCGACACTGCAATTATCCCAAAGACATTTCGTTCTGTGTCCGATTTAATCCAGGAAACAGCTTTGCTCGACTCCGGAAGGCGCCGTGGAGCCAAAGAGATGAGAGTCCAAGAGAGAGAGAGAGAGAAGAAGAGATGGGGCCGTAAAAGCACTTGGTCTTAACTTTGATTAGACTAATTTAAGTTTGATTAGTCCCAGAGGAAAGCTAGATTCACTGAAACTCTTTGCATACAAACTAACTTCCCGTTAGCTTTGGTCCAGCCGCGATCATCTGCATGTCTATAATGCCGTTCGATGGACCAAATATATCCTCTTATGGTACGACATTGGTGTGTTTACCATTAATTCCAAGCACTGAACATATCCATGGTAGTAATCAATGACATGCATCGTAATTAGGTAAACTTTTGGACGCGTATAATAATCCACTAACGAAAATATTCCGACACCCTTTCCGTTAGCACAATTTTTTTTAAAATTGGTCCACGTTTTCGACTACCCATCATTTATTCTTATTATTATTTTTTTTTCTTTTTTATCTTTCACGAATTCCCAGCGATATAATTATAAGTGACGCTTAGTTTTTGATTATATGAATATGGTTTTGATGAGAATGCGTTGCAGTATGGGAGTAAAATAAATCAGTGATTTTCTTAATTTTTTTTTTTTTTTTTTATATTTTTATCACCGTTATTCATATCGGTGGCTTTCGCATTATGTCGAAGGTAATTTTTCATTCATTTCGTGAATTTAACACGGTACAGGGTGCAGTGATACGCGCACGTCTTAATTCGGTGGCAGATTTTCCCCGACTGTGGTCTGCCTTGGTAGCTCGAGCATGCGCGTTTTATCAACCCTGAGAACACCTATAGAGATAGCACCCCTCGTATGGCACTGTAGCGCCGCGACGCCCGGCGCCCGGCGCCGCGAGCCTCCGCGGATAGAAACTGTACGAACTGTGGAAACCGTATAGAATCTGTGGAAAATGGGTATCGCGTAGCTACAGGGTGCAGGTAAAATCTATAGACCAAAGTCCTGCAGCAGCAGCAGCAGCAGCAGCAGCAAGCAATTTATTTAAACACGCTGCAAGCTTAGATAGCAGATTTTTTATTTTATTTTTATTTTCAACTTTCACTGCGATGTTTGAATTTCAGATCATACTTTATTCATCACCGATGATATTGCTTCTATTCACTAAGGTATACCTCGTAAGGTTTTATAAAACCTTCAATACCCAATAATGAAATGTTATTGAGATTTGTAATAAAAGTATAGCCGGACGTTGATTCGTAAAGCAATCGCCGGTTGTACCACTGAGTCGTTTAGTCATTTCCTTGTTTGTTCATTTCCTTGTTTGTTTGTTCGCTAGTTAGTTTCTTGGCTACACGGTCTGCGTATCTGTTCGATCGAATTGTCGAATCCCGCTGATAATTTCCCGTAATTTCGTGATCAAACGAACGTGATTGCCGAACTTCAGCCTCATTCTTTCCATGCGCTAATACTTAGGTATTCCATATAGTATATTGACTCGCGTGTCAATTGAAAAAAAAAAACATTTTCTTTCATTAGTACAGCAATTTTCCTCGATTTGCTACCTCCACGTCGTATACATTTTTTACATAGATTTATATTGCACCCACGCATATCTTGGTACCTATAGGTATCGCGTTAAACCGAGAAAGCAGAAAAGTCGCGGTACTGCCACGGGCTTTGTTCGGTTCTTGCAATTTGTAATACCAGCGTTGAGGAAAAAGAAATTATTGTGATAGTACCGCGGTTTTGAATTGAACGGAAGCTTACAAAGTGTATGAAGCAAGGAATAGTAAAGAGATACTTATGGTTGGCAAATATACTGCAAATATACTAAGAGAGTGAATTTAATTTTATAAAAATAACGATCTGGTTTCGTGTGAATAAGAAATATTTCCGGTGTCAATAGGGGGCAATAATCAAGGAAATCAAAATAAGAATAGTAATGAAAGACGGGAATTAACCGACGAGTAATTTAGATAAAAACGTAATTTTCAGACCGAAGCGAGTCTGTCTATCATTTGCATATTCGGGCGTGCAAGCAGCAAAGCGAGGATCTCTCGGGATAGTCTCAATTTTCATTCGCCTCAAGTTTAAATCTTAGGTAACTGCCCTTGGCTCCTACTTAGGGACTTCCTTCTCCATCACATAAAGGCTCAACGCTCGGGCCTAACTGAAAATTAAGATGCCACTATAATCTTCAAAAGCGTGAAAGAGAGAGAGAGAGAGAGAGAGAAGGAATAGGAGCCGGGAAAAGTAGCTTTGCATATATACTTTATACCTACATGTACACGTATTTGCAATTTAGGCGTTTATAACTTCCACGTATCTCTGTATTTTACCCATTTTCTGTGAATCTTCTTCGCATACGTTTAATAAGTGTGCACAGCTGGTGTACACTCCCAAGAGTGAAGTTCGGAGGTAAATTTCTAAAGGAGTATTCCTTTCAGCTCGCTTTACTGCAAACATAAAAAGACCTTAAATCTGTCACAGTATACTAGCGTCTCGACTATAGGCAGGTAGATGATACAGCGATAAGGGCAGCTGACAAAATGGCTTGTGCACAGTTTTGTCAGGGTGATCGCTCGTAACCCGGTAATAGTACCCAGCGTGAAAGAAAAAAGAAAAAAGAAGAACAAGAAAAATACAAAAAATAATAGAAAAGATAAAATATACACGTACTAGACGATGTGAGATTCGCAGTAAATTCAAAAGAGGGATGATTCTACCTGTAAAAGTTAACCCAAATTGAAAAATAAATGTTTCCTTCTACCACGCTATCCTTCACCTCGTTCGTTGGCTCATGGAAATATTCTATTTCAACTATACGCGACATTTTTCTCACCATTTCTGATATGGGGGAAAATGATCATTCTACTAAATTTTATAAATCTCAGTACTTTTTGAAACCACCACATTTTACGGAGGGTGTTCAAACTATCCATCCCTACACATTATCGTCGAACATATCTACGGACATAGGAACATAACAGGAGAATTGACTGCCCCGTTTTTTACCCACATTTTGACGAGGGATCAACTCTCAACCCGTCTGGTTCGGTGTACATGATCATCGGTGCTCCAGTGATTAAACCAATCAAATCCTACATTGAGCAAGTATTTATTGGGCAAATGTATCGCGTTTGTAACAGGCTCGCAGCTGGTTCATTCGGTAAATAATCATGAAAAACTGATTCTGAAATTGTTTGCACGAATTGTTAACATTTTTCTTTTCATAATCCATACATGGGAAAAAATTCGGAATTCTTTTGTTTGCGTCTGAACCCGCCGTCATATGACCAATTTATATCTGCAGATTCTCATCTATAGGTATATCGCAAATTGAAAAATCCAGTTTTCCAGCTCTCTTGTCAAACTGATTTTACCCGGATTCCAAGAAGGTAAATAAATTGGTTGAAAAATACATCTTAATTGACCAAAGGCATAAGCCATAAGGCATCCCAAGGGAAGCCAATCAGGAGGTATTCAACGCGCCTGTTGTTAAAGTACTTGCGGATGTCAGCCGCACTCAACACATTTTGTAAAAGAATTACCTACCTGTACCTATGTGAGTGGATGATTGCAGGGAGGTAATTGCAGAGTAGAAGTCCATACTTCGTTTCTAACCCGTTCGTTCTCAATTCACTTTTACGTGTATACACAGGTATGTAAGTGAAGTGTATCCACGATCAGCCCTAGGTAATGACACCCTTCTTTTAACAAACAATCCGAACGAGCAATTCTCTGTGAAATATGGTAGCAGAATTCATTTGATGTACTGAATATTATAATAAAGCTACGCGGTGGTTGATGGGATATTTTTTTCTTTTATAGAATTTGAGAATTCGAAATCGTAGGTATAGGTATATGAACAGTATTGAACTTTGAGAATTCAATCGATAGTTTTTCATATTTATTTTATGGAATATGCTAGAATACCCATTTTTATTCCACTCTACTTTTCTACAGTTTGAACATGCGAGGTTTTCTACAAAATCCAATTCTTTAGTACGCGGCTACGCGGAGTCCGCGATTTTCGCGATTTCTTTCCTCGTAAAATAGCGGGGTACCTACAGCTTTGGCTCTATTTATACATTGTATTTTCCAAAGTCGTAGCTACAATTTTCCAGCTTCGAATACACGAGAATTAGTCGTTTTTCTCTATGTGGATATATCGTAGATCCTTGTATAGAAAAACATAGGTATATAAAGGCGTTTAAAGTACATAAATACAGATGCTGAACGCATATACCTCTATGTATAACTTGTAGTAGCTTTTATCGAAATATTACCCGTACCTATTTTCCTATTTCGTAGAAATATTATGTTCCACGTTGAAATTAAAAACCAGCTGAAGCTAAAGCGAAGTTTTGGTAAAACGGGCAGGTACCTAGTTACTCTGCCTTTCAAGACGAATACTTATACTTATTCCTACGTTAGAACGTATATGGAACTTAATGAAGTCGTAAGATCTTGCAATTTCGCCTTACAAGCGTCGGGCTATTTATATTTTTACACCCTTACTTGGGAGTATAATTTTCTAACCGTAAATGTTCCAGCTTTTATATAGGTCGTGTGGTGAACCCGCGCGTACGTACCATACATACATACCCACCTACCTACTCCGCTTTTATTTAACGATAAACAGAGCCCAGGTCAACCGGTGAACCCGTTCCGGACTGCAACCACCTCTGTTTGCGCGATCGGATGTTTCTTATTCCTTGCGATTCTTATTGCGGAGAACCGCTATTATTTACAAAGGTTCAAGATGTGTCTTTCTTTGCCTTTTTATCTTATCCAGGGACAACGACACCGTAAAACTCTTTCTCGAAGTAAAAAAGTAGAAGAAGATAAAAAAAAAAAAACAGAAAAAAACCATCGAGATGCCAGTCACGCTTGTGGGTAGGTGGATAGGTAAAGAGTATATATGTATGGAAACGCAACGCGTCAATGGACAGAAACAACTAGGTCACCAGGGAATATAAATATTTTACTTCGAAGGCGAGAAATTGCGATCTCTTCCTTTTCCTATCCCTATCCCTTTCCCTTTCTCTCCCCTTCTCGCCCTTTCGATTTCTACCTTTTTACCCATGGATTTATCTGGACCAACGCGCTTTTTTATAAAGAGTTGACAAGGTCGTCACCGGGTCAACGCCTCTGAGGGTAACGAAAAGTTTTGAGCTTCTGGAAACGCGACGGTGTGACGTATGGTCGTCTTGGGGATTAGGGATATAAGGAAAGGAATTGTAGTCGATTTGAGGCGTCTTCGACTCTCCCATCCCATCTACTGCTCAGATGCGAGGTGTACGATTGATGGGCTTCTATATCTATACTCTAGCGGGCTACGCTATCTTCTGAGTTCAGACAGCTTTTTACTCGTAAAGTAGAGCTGCGAGACACGCGGATATGAGGAACTGGTATAAGGACATAAGTTTTATGCTTTTTCAACGGTGTTTACACCTCAAGCCATACGGATTGCGTCGGCGATTGCTATTTCAGCTAACACCGTGTCTACCAAATCCAAAATATGACGGATTTTATCACATTTTCATACATCCGACTCTACCATATTCCACTATAAGTAACTATGATAAGATGTACGTACGGGTTACCTCTAACAGAATGTGGATACACTGAAAAAAAATAAAATAAAACAAGAATGTAAAGAATATGCCTTCATGAAGGGTGTGTAGGTACTTTACAGTTACGTTGCTTTACATCTATTCTACTTTACGAGCCGAATGTTGCCTAAAGATATGGCAGGTAAACCTTTCACCCTTTCTCGGTGAATATGTGTAGTTGATATATGTACATACAGCGTGTGTGGAGGTATGATATATTATAGCCACGTGGTTGTCATCGGTTCAATATACAAATGCATGTTGTATTCGGGGGGTCGTATACTATCAGTGATAAAGCTTCCGAAACTTTTCCTGTTTAAGTTTTTCCACTGGGATCATAAATAGATATTGGAAATGCTCAGCTCTTGGGAATGACGTATTAATGTTTCACTTCAGACCTCCGTCGTGCTTTGCGTGTTAAACTTCAATCTTGACACGCTAAGGCGTATACAAATAAATATATACTGTTTATACTTGACGTCTTAATATCATTACTGATCGACTGATAATGCTCGGTTCGATCATTCGAAATCGGGAATTTGAACTTATCCCGGAAAACTTAGAGTCTGCAAACCATCCCATGATCCACATCGATATTTCTATCAAACTTGAACTTTTTTCATTTACTTGGGTATGTAGATTACATTGATTTAGCAATTTTACGTCCAGGTACGTCACGTTTGTTTTCGACAAACTTTACACTCACGACCTTGGGTCGATTTGTTCGCGTTCATTGACCGTTAGAATGACAAACGACAAACGGAAACGAACCCGGGTGTAGCGGAAGGACGCGACGGGGTGCCATTGGCGGAAAAGCGTCGATTAGAATCAGCGACAAATACGAACTGGCCAATGGCCACTACTCGCGGACTAGGCCTTTACCTGACAGAAATTATTCTTTAATAGGTAAGAAACTAGTATTATGCATAACGTGATTATCTAGCTGCACGCACATCATGATGAAATAGTTGGACTATTAATAAATTATAGGATCAATTTATTTACTTTTGGCATTTCGCATTCAGGTAAAACGTCCGCTGACATACGACCAAATTCATATCTATATCAAGCTTTCGTCATTTCATTTACATGTCATATTTCCATGGTGATTTTAAATGATGTCAGAAATTGCGGTGTATATATCGCTGCATGGAATTGTCACGGCGAGTACTAATTATCATTAATTTAAATTGGATATCATCCAATCAGTGATCCAATTAAGAATCGCAATTAGTACCACCCTCAAAAGTATCTAATTTAATTGCTAAATTATTACAGAACATTTATATCTGCAGAGTCTCATCTAGGTATATCGCAAATAGAAAAATCCAGTTTTCCAGCACTTTTGTCAAACCGATTTTACCCGGATTTCAAAACCTCAGAAAAATGACTACGTAGTTTTGAGAATATATTTTATTACAGTGAAATAACGCGTACTCAAATATACGTATAGGTATATCTAACTATGCCGTTAAACTCGATGAACCTAAAAGCCATAACAAGACGTTATAACCGGTGAAATTCTTTCACCTATATTCAACGTATTTGGTTAGTTCAACGTATTTGCTTATGTGGATATCTAGTATACAGCAAATATGACCCAGTTAATACGGTATCGACGCGAAAATCTATATTTCCTGTAACTTTTCAATCCATTCGGTCAAAGCTGCATACATATACGTAATGTACGTGGTGTCGCAGGGGTGTGCAAACATTGACGCAAATGCGATGGGACAAACACTCGTTTACCTGCCGATGCCAAATTACTTATCTACTTGCGAGAACGGATTTCATCAGGCAATGGGTTTCCCTAGGCGCCACTTAGATCGTTGTAGTTTTACTACAGTAAACTGCCTACTGGTTGTAATCAAGTTGAGAGTTGTTAAATATTAGTAACCGGAAACATACCGAGCTGATCGACCCGGTGCCGGTCAGTTTGTCGGAGTGATAATTACACCACCATAACGGTTGCGGACCCCGGGAATGTGAATATTAAACAAATTGCTTCATGTACCCGACTAGTTGCGTCCGGAATTTGTAGACAGAGGATTTGAGAATCAGATAAAAAGACTAAAAATGTATATTAATAACGAATAGAAATGTGATGAAAAAATGAATCGAATTACACCTTCAGGAAATAAAGAAATTTCATATAGGCAGCTAGATTTTTTACACATACTGCATGAATACAGGTTTTAAAATAATAGCGTTAAACCGATAAACGTTTACTAATTAATATTGACTTACAGTTATAATTTTACCTTCCAGATTATCGCAATCACTCGATTCATCCGTACGAGTATGGCCATGTATGTCACGACGTTATCGGGAGGAAAAAAACGAAAAAAAAAAAAAAGATTTGTGTGTTGAATCAGTGATCACAGTCGTGAAACTTTATCAGTTGATATTTTTTTAAATTTTTTTCTGTTCTAATTGGTTATATTTCACTTTTGTAAATTTATGCAACCTGGGTACCCCTTTGATTCTATAGTAACGCACAGCTGGTGCATGCTATGCTATTTTCTACGATGAATTGTTCATAGAAAACTGATGTTATATTTGCGTTCTCAATGCTCTGAAAGGATCGTAGATAGTGTCTATCACAGAAAGCGTATAACATCAAAGTTCACGAAGGTGAAGCGAAGCGGAGAGTAGACTAGATGTTGGAAATTAATATTTTTTATATTATTAATAAGCTTAACGGTTGCATAGAGCAAACTTTGAAACATAGACGTAAAGAATAGAGTAATTGTTCCGTAGCCCTTTTGTTACCGATCTTCTAGGACTAGCTAATGTTCGTGACAATATAGTGCTGCTTTTATAAGGCGAGCTTGTTTCCTATATTCTTTTTTGTTCTTTAGGTGTTCGTACGTGAGACAACGTTGAATCGTGGTTCAATTGTCTTAGCTATTTTCTGTTACGATGTTGAGAATTATTTTCAATAGAAAAGAGCTGAACGTGGAGCGTGACAGAGTTTCTAATGAATGGACAGTGAAATTGTTTCTAGACATAAACGCCAGAAGGTGTAGTGAAATTCATGCGCATATACGAATTTCTACATCTACCCTTAATAGCGTAATTCTTCTCGTGATATACGTGTCCGCATACTGACCACGAGGTACGTATGTCCTCCTACGCTGATTGTATAGGTAGGTAGGTAGGTAGATAGGTATACATATATATTATAAGTACATATAGAAATACGTGCATGCAAGCTCGTCGGGTTTTGCGGTTTCCTCAACCTCGTCCTTAAACAAATACAAAAGCAATTAACGGAGACATTACAGTAATTACGAACAACGCATGCAAATCACGGTTGCTTTTTATCCGCATAGCCAGGCCCGGAAATTTACTACGTTTTGAATAAGACTCGCTCCGCGTCATCCTTTCAGAGCTTGCAGGTTCCCCATTGCATATATGTGTCCATATATAATACAGGTACATATTTAGGTATACACATCTCTATCTCTCTCTCTCTCTCTCTCTCTTTTTCTCTCAATTTTGTGTGTGCATACGGAGAAAAATGAGGATGTATGCAGGGTTAGGTTCCCTCTATGTAAACTGCGTGTATTTCATATGCGGGGTCGCCCTATTGTTCACACCCTCCACACTCCTTGGTCCCGAGACCGTAAAACTAAAAAGGGTCCTTTGGAATTTTACCGCCTTTTTTGTACGATATTACAACGGCTCGTCCCGACGACCCTCCTCCCGTTTCACCCTTCTTCTCTTTTCTCCTTTTTCCTTTTTCCTCTTTCCTTTTTCCTCTTTCCTCTTTCCTCTTTCCTCTTTCCTCTTGCGTCTGCCGACATGGGTCTTTCAGACCGCTCGTCACCTCATTCTTTGAATCGGTCTACCTTCGAGAAAGAAACTGAAGAAGTGAAAAAACAAAACAAAAAATGATAAGGATAAAGAAGAAAAAAAATGCAGCCGTATCCACTCGAGGTTCTCTCAGGTCGAGTTCGAACCCCTCTTATTGCGGTGCATTCATAAAAGTCAGACAGACTGGCAATAAGAGTTGAGAGAAAAAAAAGAAACTGATGAGGTCTGATTCACAATTTTCTTTATGCCGTAATCAAATTTCCTTTCTATGTTTTTTTTTTCTTCTTCTCATTTCAGAATTACCTCGTTTCTTGAAATACCTTTCACATCTAATCGAGAACCGGGGTCACGTTTTCGCAATGTTAATTCACTTAATTATAAATTTATGGTTATATAAATTATCTTTTTCTTCATCGTACTCTTATACCACCTACTACCCCTTACGTCGAGTTTCAATTCTCCCAGCTGTACTCACTCGCCCGCACCATCATTTTTCAGCTGCTTTTCATTGCTCCGCGTGGAAAAGGTATAATTAAATCGTTATCAAGCCGGGAGATCACTACCTCTATACCACCACGGGCAGGGGGGTACCATAGTCCCGTAATTAATCTCCGGTGATTTGATAAGTTTTTTTTTTTCTCCTTTTTCTCTTTTTAACCCTTTCTTTGAAACCTATAGAAACAAAAAACAAAAAAACATTAAAAAAAAAAAAAAAAAACCCGCGTACGTATCTAAGTCTAGGTAACTCTTTATCTTTCCTTTCGTCATATAATCGCAAGCCAGACGTCGCGTCGTTTCTTTATAGAAATACACCACCTTTATATGTTTAGCTCGCGATTTTTCTCACGCTATCACGTCAATCATTGCATTATAGCCGTACTGGCAATCTTTATTTTGCCCTTCACTGCCCTGTTTACGACCTACCGCAAACTCCTATGTATTTTGAGACGTGGTTTAGACGCAACCTCGTCAATGTCGATGGCAAAAATTTTTGCCCACATATACTAATATTTGTACATATATGTACATACATATTTATATAAAGTATATCGTATATATATGTATATATAAACATAGTTACATGTAATTTATATACATGGGTGTATATATCTGAGAGGAGTGTACTTTGTCCGGCCAACCGACATTTGTTTCAAGAGATTTATATGTTTACTCGTCGCTATGGCAACCTTCTATTTTCCCGGTTTGGAACCTTTTTTTTTTTTCTTATTTTTGCTGTTTTTTTCGTATTATTTTATTTTTCTCTCCTTTCCTGTCTTTTTTCTACTCTCCTTTTCCCCATTTCGCCGTCTCTTCATTCCTCCTCTTTTCCGCCAAAACTCTGGTGCCCGCCACTTCAACCCCGGGTTCTAGCGCTCCGTTTGGCAAGTTGCCAAAACATTCGCGGAACTGTTTTCGACAGAAGAATTTAACAATATTTTTACGTTTTCTCATTTTCTCGTTTTCAGTTATCGGCTACTCCCTGCCTGCTTCGCCACTCTTTTCTACCCTCTCTCTCTCTCTCTCTCTCTTTCTCTCTATATGTCTCTGCTTCGAACTGCGAGCCACGTTGTTTTATATATATAATGGCTTTTCATCGAGCACCCAGAGCACCCCCGGGCTAAGCAAACATTACTCCAGGGTCCGTCCTTGCTTTACTTCTACCGCGGGTCGCGCCTGATCCAAAAATACACTATCTGAGTCCGTCTCAAAACAGAGAAAACCCAGGATATATGGAGATTGCAGAAGCGTGGAGAGCCAGAGGAGGCGGTTTTCATCCTCAGTCGATTGAGCTGTTTGCATTCAGGGGGTAAGTTTTTCAACCTTGCCTTTTCACAGGCTTTACCAACACCCGCCGAAATGACTTTTTCTTTTACGATTAGTTAGGTACCTACTTAAAATTTTAAACTCCGTATAAAGTTGTTCAAAGAAAATACATATCCTTAATAAGATTTCATTTATATATATATATATTTTATTTTTTTCACACCGAATGATAAATAAATGAAATAAATTTCGATTTATATTCTTTATCGGATAAGCGGTATTAAAGCGGAAGTCATACATGGCAGGATTATCATCCTAGCTTTTGGTGGACTACCAAAACTCTAATGCGGAAGATTAGTTGTCGCTCGTGTAAATATTACAGTACGAAATTTCGCAAGTTTCTAGTTTCTATAATCTAAACTTTACGGCTTGTACCGATGTCTCTGAAATTTTAAAGACATTCGTTTTTGAAACGATTTACTTAACAAACTTCGCCGGGAAATATGCATATGGTTTAATTAATAATATAGATCGTGGTAAAACTTAAAGTAATTTAATAACAGAGTAAAACTTCAACGGCAATTATTTTCTTGTTATTTTTTGATTTCCTGGCCTGAAAGACTGCAGAAGTTAACAAATCCAATTGCCGGAAGATAAAAAGAGCTACCTGGCTATCAAATGCAATTGTAAAATAGAAGTTGTTCAATCCTAGCGTCTATAGACAATGAACAAGCATCACGCGAGCTTTTGACAGATCGCAAATATGGAAAATCCCACTTCGCTCTCGTTTCCAGAGTCGGAAAAAAATTGATGAATGAGCTGCTCGATCAAAGGGCTTAATCCTCTACCTGACAGTAGTTACTAAATTTCATTATCACAGAATTAAAAAAAGTTACCTCCATTAGTAATTGACGTTAACATTTTGTGAACCACAAAATTTTTGCAAAAAAGAGAAATACGACTGCCGTCATTTGTATGAAATATTTTTTTACACTGGTCAAATGGATTGGATTTATTTTCGGTGCTTTTTGAACTAGGAATGATTGGAATACGTTAATTCCTATTTAGTTAGGACGTTCGCGCTGGTGAACGCGGAGAACGTAGGAATAAGTGATACATGCCAGTACTAGTCAGACGCGAGCGTCTCTAGACCCGCCCGGACAGTGAGTCGTACTTTTTGTTGTCATCAATAATTTCCGAGTCAGTGAAAAAGTAATTTTTTTTTTTTTTTTATTGAACCTTTCAAAAGTAAAGTCTTCGTCAGAGAAGTGGGTAATTCTTTTATTATATCGCTCAGTGAACTTAAACAGATTTTCAAAGACGTGTATTAGAAAAAAATATCTCGAAAGTTTATATCCTGGAAACTATTAGGAGCTTTTCATGAGTAATTAGCTAAATTTTACGAGCAAGCTTCCCGACCCTAGCATTAATTTGCAGCTCAGTATTTAAACGTTGCAAGAAAAAAGAGAACGGAAGTAAAGAAAAAAACAGAAAGAAAAATAACGAAGGTAAGAAATGTCTCGGGATAACAAGGCAAAACAACCTACATACCTAGGTGTGTACCTACCTACTTCGCCTTTCGTAATCAAATTTTTCTTTTTTTTTCTTTTCCTATTTCTTTTTTTTTTCTGTTACAGGAACGTGAGAAACGACTCTGTGTAAATCAGATATGAAGGTGAAGGCAGAGCGGGTTGGTACATGGTTTTAGGGATATATAGAAGCGCAAAGACGCTTATCCTTTGAAGACGTTAATTATATTTTTGGTACGTATAAGGTAACATCATTCGCCTCAAAGAAATTCACTCTATCCCATCATCCGTGCTCTGTAGCTCTGGCTTTGTGACGTTCTACAGCAGCGTGATCCTGGCGCTAATTCAATTGCTGCAAATATATATATGTATATCTATGATATGTAGGTATATATGGTGCATGTGTGTGTGTACATATGTGTATGTACTATAAGAGAATAATATTTTCTTTCGTCCTAAGCCCGCCTCGAGAGTTTCAGCTACGGAGTTAAGGTTTCGTTACGTAAATCCTCAGCATGCCTCGGTAAACCTAGAGATTGAAGTGACTGTAGGTCGTTTACTGGTAAAGGTCTTTAAACCTGGGTGTGTACTAAAATGAGTGAAATTTAAACCGATTTCATTTCCGCACAGGCTCTTAGAAGAGAACATTTTCTACCCCCTTATTCAAACTCATATTTTTCGAATTAAACACCCCTATTATTACTCTGGTTGAACGCAATGACGCAGGTAAAGGTAAAACCGTAGCAGAGGTAGCCAGAGGTAGTCCGGAGTTCCAACAGGGGGGTTGGTTGGGTTGGCGAGGGGTTGGCTGAGTAATATTTCCGGGCTACAAATGAATGGTAATTTACTCTGGCGCTCGTTTTACCCGAGCGCACTTCTATGTACCTCTATATTTTCTGTAGATACCTAGAGAAATTCTATATAGGTATATATATATATATACCTACAACCTATATCTATCTAGCTACGTAGTACTACCCAACTATACTGACTAGATTCAAGCCGTGGAGCTACAGCTAGTAGGTAGATAGTTATGTACCTAATATATTAACCCCGATGGTACGCATATGCAAAATTGTTTTCCACCCTCATAATCAGCGATAACAATCTCATACGAGACGGAGAAGAAAAGTAAAACAAATCTAAAGATAAAATAGGGGTCGAAATATTTTGCTCAACAAATCTATCGTAATTAAATATTTTTTTTCACCCAAATAGTTGTAAAATCTAATAATAAGATGAAGATGAAGAAAAAGAAGAAGAAGAAGAAGAAGGAATTTCTACTTCTATTCGAAGGAACAGACGAGGGGTTGAAAGAGGGTCAATATCAATTCTCTTTTTTCATTCAACGCGGTGATATCTGGGATGTAAAAAAGTAAAGTGGAAAATATCTCTGGCCATCTTCTCGTCACGTAAAATCGTTCTTTTCCCTTTTTGAGCACCTTGTAGAGCTGGATTGTTATACGGACGAGTATTTCGCTAACCGCCCCATTGGCGTTGTCAGTGAAGCATGCCGCTGACCCCCCGTGTGGTATCGACCACAACCTCGACTGCCTTCTACCTCCGACACTCCCACGCACGTACGTAGATATACGTGGGTATAGCTGAGTGAGGATATTTAGGCTACTGCAAAAGACCACTGAATGGTTTTATGTACCTATAATGTTTTTTTTTTTCTTTTTCCTTTTTTTTTCTTTTTCATATTTCGGGTATTAACGTCGCCAGGGTATTTTTTAGTCACCTTGAATCAAGCCGACAGGTGAAATGGTGTACAAAATATAAACACATCAGACATTGACTGATTAGCGGAGTGAAAGAGGAAAAAACGCGGGGGAAAATATCAAAATAAATGAAGACTAACTCAATCCTGTTTTTACGCGTTTGGGTATTTTTTTTATTTATTTATTTTTTTTGTTTTCACCCTCAAAACTGAAAAGGTAGTCGTTGTACAAAGAAATGTGAAATTTTCAATTAATGTCGACTGTGTTAAATAGATAGGATTGTTTGTAATTTCTTGTTTCTTTATCCAGTTTTTTTCTTTTCTTAATATTCCAACTAATATGAAAGAAAAAAATGTCTCCTAGATGCGCATATCTCATGTATTATACAATAGGTAGTAGAAAATTCTCTTTTATTGGCCTAGAAGCCAAACGAGACTCTCGAAGACTGTGAATAAAGGGAGGGTAAAAAAAAAAAAGAAAAACAAGACGTGGTAAGATTTCAAAGCGATATCAAACGCAAGGGTAGATATCGTTCGTAATAGCTAACAACGAATGGAGACGTATTCCTTACGTGTATGCGTCACGTGACTTGGATAACGCTTGTATCATTATAAATCAAAATTTGAAAATATATCTAAAAAGAAAAAAAAAACTCTCTGTAATGAAAAAGAGAAGTCCAAAAAGTCATCTAGCTGTCTCTATAACGAATTGTATTTCATCTGCAAAATGATATTGCGATTAAAAAAATGTAATCCCTGTTATACATATACGGTCGTATAGGGGATTCTATATTGTTTGGTTAAGTAAGAGATTCCCAGGGTTTGATAAAACGGCAATTTCATCTTATTGCCATGCAATTAGTGTAAAAATAAAAGCTGAATCACACTGACCCTTTCAGCGTGAACACTCTTAAAATTTTTATTGCTCGTAGAATATAACGAACCCCCGCTCTTTATTACCTCGACATTAAATACTAAAATAATGAACGAATGTTTACTTGTCGTGTGTTAATATTTATAGAAAGGTTTTCTCTTTCGTTTACTAGCTACTTGTCCAAAAATCGTCCGTTTTACCGTCTATAAATATCATAATTTATTATTTAACATAAGAGTGCCTCGGTAATAAGGTATACTTGATACGTCGCAGACTGGGGACAAGAAAATCCCACATCTAAACAGAAACACAAGAGCCTATTTACACGTGGATTTTCACAAATATCAACACCAAATTGCCCGTGTTACCATTAGATTATTACCCCGTAGTACCACCATATACCAGGCCTCTACCTCTATTCAGGTGAAAAAAAAAAAAAAAAGGAACAAGCTCTGGTTAGGCTGTAGGGGGCTCTAAACAAGCCACGTTGAATATTTAACTTTTCCATTGCGATGCCCAAAATTAAAAAAAAAAAAAAAGTACTGGACAGAAAAATCTCCTCGTCCTTTCATTTATAAACGTATAATATTCAACACGTAACGTACGTATAAACCAGCGATAATCTTTGGAAATTATTCAAAAAGGTAGGGTTGGGTTGGTTATCCCGGCTAGTATTTTGCTACGAAACAATTTTGGGTACCTACCTACCTAGTTGCAGGAAAAAGAAGAAGAAAAAAAAAAGTAGTAGCAAAAATAGAAATAGAAGAAAGAATAGAAGAAAAAAAAAAAAAAATTAATTCCTCTCTAACGCAATCTGGTTAGCATTGCAAATTTTCCGGAGCTGCAATTCCCCGGTGGAAACTCGGACGTGTGAGGGTTGTGAGCTTGGCGCGCAACGTTGGTTCTCTCATTTCTTGTATTAGGCAAATTTTATCTAGCAGTTAATAAATTATGTCTCGGAGAGAGGCAGGGCTTCAAGTTTTTACTCGGTAGGTACGGTTTTTCTTCTAGTTTTTATGCCGCGGTCGCAGCCACCCGGATCCACATATATTTATATTTAAATATATGTGGGTGTGTATATGTAGCATCACACCTGACAATGATACATGCGAGCGTCTGTCACCTAGTCGAACTTTGTTTCAGTTTGCAGACCGTGCTGCATATCATCGAGCTCTGGCTCGGGGAGTCTTTCAATTGAATTTCACGTGGAAAAAAAGTAAAAGAAAAAAGAAAAATGAGAGGAAAAAAAATCGTTAAATTGTAGAGATAAATCGATGTTGTAGTTCGTATAGGTGTGCAGGATGTGTTTTTTATTTTTCAATTTTTATATCACTTCGGCAGATCTCCCCGTACGATAATGATTATTATTAATGGGATGAGGGTGATAAAAGCGTGAAAACTTGGCTTGAATTTTCATTTGAAATTTGTGTGTGTTTATTTTAATCCTCGATTAATTACCAAATGAAATTCTTTTTTCGTTATAATTTGATATGTATACAACACAGCCGTTTAAACCTCCGAGTTCATTAAAATGAATTTATAATTATTGCCGTATTGTATTTCATTAATTAATTATTCAACCGTGGTACACTCATCTCGCGTGTAACTAGCGTAGCGTTTTTGCAATCATTCTTCATTTATTTATAAATTCATTTACATAGCTATATGTATGTACGTATATATATATATATTCATATATATATATAACATCCTACACGCAAGGTGTGTACTATAATCGGGCGTGACGTCACATAGCTTATTTTATATCGCGTGTTTGAGCCATGAGATTCGCGTAGGTATATAAGAAAAAAATTCACACAGTTTACCCCATTTTTTTCTTTGTTTTTGTCGGTTTCGTTTATTTTTAACCTTCTTTTTTTATCTTGTTTTTTGTATTTTTTTTTTCACCGTACTCAACCAAGGCGATGGTAACTTAGGGGTGTAAAATGACAAGGGAGAAACTGCCAGCAGTGTTAGATCCCAAAAGAGCACTTCTGACCACTTTGTCTCCAAATATTCAGCTCTGGTGACGCCTAGTCGTTTACGTCCTGCGTCGAACGGCGATCAATCTTCTCTGCAGAATCCAACCCTGACGTAATTTATTTATTTTCTTCTAAATCTAAGGTGACGGTTGATTTCATGTTACATGCCATCTTTCTTATGACTTCAATACTACTTCATTTATTATACCGTTTTTCTTTTTCTTCTTCTTCTTCTTCTTATTATTATTATTATCATTTTTGTACATGAATTTATAATAATAAAAATAAAAAATCCATCATTTTTTTTTCCATCTCCTTTTATTTTTTTTTCAACGGCTGTATATCGATTATATCATCATATATGATAGATGTCTTCTACAAGGAGATGTGCTCGAACGTCTTATCATTATTAACGCATCGCTATATACTACGAGGCTTTGCTATTGTTAACTCGGCATTATTATTTAGGCTTCTACTCATGCGAAGAGCTCAGGTTTTTTCACGACTAAACATCCGAGATTCCCCTCTTCTGTATAACGAAAAAAATACGAAAATATAAAAAAATATAAAACAGCCTTCGGCTTTGGTATGTCTGGCAACGGTATTTCACTGAATGTGATCTCTTGGTCCATTGTGCATACGAGCTTTTCTCGATACTATGCTGCGGCGCTGCTAAGGGGATTTCACCCTCCATAGGGCGCCGCGTCAAGGATGTGCGGATAATAGCTATTTGAATCGCGGATAGGCAGGGATTGATTCGTATACTAGTTTCAATTAACCTTTGAATTGCTTAGTACTCTGCGATCATTGATAAGATTATACGATGATTTAATGGGCAATGAGCCATAGCTTAAAGAGATCTTGCGTGTAAGATGGCGTTTTAGTGTGGAAAGTTTCGTTAGGTTCTTTGACGTCATGACAATTTTTGGATCGCTTTGCTGTCCGAACCAGCCACTTAACTTCGCGTCCAAAATTTATATCATCCCCATCCTGTGCAACCACCCTAAACTTGTATAGCGGTCAAGGCCCGCGCTGAAAGTTTCTGGTTCCGGGGATTCGTTTGATGGAAAAGAGCCAGTTGTAAAAAAAAAAAGCTAAAGTGATAAAGTTTGCGCGCTGGAGTGACAATTTTTTTCTCAAACCTTCTTTTTGCCGGGCGTCGCCTGGCGTCGAGTTTCGCTGGTAATTTTTATTTATGGGTCCGACCCGCCCGCTTCGTACCCCTACCAGACTTTTGCGAATTCGCGTCTGCGCGGAATAACTATTTCTCTTTCTATTTCTCTTTTTCTTTCTTCATCTCCTTTTTTCACTTTGCCTTTCTCTCTCTCTCTCTCTCTCTCTATCTAACTCTGTACAGTAAAACGAAGAAGTTAAGTCACAGATGTCATTTGGTTATTGTCCTGGTAAACCCGTACCGCCACTCACGTCCCACGCTTATATACCATCCCTCGCATTAAGGGATTCCGTAACGTCGCAATCCTTCCGCGTGTAAGAGGATTGAAGAATTTCTTGGCTTAGTACTTTCCCACATCTGGAGATAAAACGATTTACTATTGATAGAAAAATTTATAAAAAACAAAACACAGATGAAAAGTTGTAGAAAATTGAAAATTCCAAAGCTTCTCGTCGTCATTTAGGGAAATTTTTCACATCGCTATTAATATCCTCCACCCAAAGTGTTATTTGACAGATAATTTTGATAAGTTATCGGTTTTTACGAACCCTTTTTTTTTCCTGCATTCTGCAAGCAACTCATACGGTCTTGATATTCAAAATCACTAGAACGTGTTTAATTTATCGTTTCGTTGCCTTCGCTTTTCTCGTGGATGTGTAGTTCTTGTTTTTTGGTTGCAATATTGAATGGAATACACTCGAGGCAGGGTATAGTTTCGTTAAATACTTCTTTTGTTGTATAATATTCCGGAGGTATGCATATATCAAGCAATAAATAAACTGAATATCGTGGCTGTTTTTTTATTTTTTTCTATCTGTCGTTTCATTTACCCAGACAGATTTTTGTATTCTTTCATCCGGGAAGAATGGTGAAAAGAATAATGCGAGAGAGAATTATGTTCGTTTATAGAATGGAATCAATTGTAAAGATTTTTACTTTTCAATTATTTTACGTGCCAGTCGTACGGGTCTTGGGATTTTGTTGGTGAAAAGGCTAGGCCATCCCCGAAGGGTATGGCAGCGCGTGGAAAATCCCTAAAAGTCTCTAGGGTTTTCTCTTTATCGGGATTCATCTGTTATTTTTTCCACCAAGCAAAAAGCCTCCGTCGAAAAGGGTATAAAAAAAAAAAAAAAGAAGTGAAATTGAAAAATCGAAAGCGTCGATCTCCGATTATTTTCGATATCAGTAAAGCGTTGAATTTTACTACATAATCTACTAGGTATTACGAGCCCTGATATTATGATCTCGAGTCAATTTTTGATAAAAATTGTAGGCCTTCAGTATTTCTCCCTCTCTTTATACCGGGAGAAACTTCGTTCACCGTTGAAATTGGAAATGTTCCTAAAGGCAGCGAGCAATGATCGAGGTATCGGAGCTATTGCCGTTGTAGTCCGTATTCTATCGCGAACCCTTTTTCGTGAGGCATTCATTTTTAAGGATATATAAAAAAAAGAAAAAAGTAAATATCTCCTCGGAATATCACACGTCATCCTGCATATAGATCTGCGGGCATGTATCACGCTTTTAAAACCTTTCAATGATAACATTTTTTCAAAATCTATTATCAACGGCTGTCTATCAGTAACGATAAATTTGGGATGAAAATGAAGAGATACGAATTGAAACGGTACGTAAATCTCTATTTTCACCCTCGGAACCTAAAAGCACACTTTAAGTATAGGGGAGACCGGGGCACGACGGTCCACCCCGAGGCACTCGCTTAGGTGGACCGTCCGTCGTACCCCGGTCTTCCTTGAATAGCTACCTGTATCCTAAGCATGTAGTTATACATAGGTGTACAATTAACACACGTAAAGTAATCGCTACTTTTCTGTTTCCCGTCTGTTCTTCCCACGTTGCTAATTGACTGGCTAACCTTTTCTTTCCGTTTCAAAGTCGACAAAAGTTTCGCGTCTTTGCGGATAAAACCCGGTTGCCAAGAGCGCGAAAAGTTTTAAATTTAGGATCCGTTTTGTCGCTAACGTAAGAAATACTTTAGCAAAAGCCTCGGTTAGCTACGTACACGTATATAGGTATATATGTGTTTCGGAGAGCTATACGTACAGTACAGGATTCGCCTTCTCAAACGATTCGTTATAGCATGTATTACGAACATACGTTTAGTGCGAGAGCAGTGAATTTCATGTTAAACAAGCACGTCAAATATATCAGAATTTTGCCCGCAGCTAAAATCCCTTGACAATGGCGACGATGATCTAGATTAAAGTAGAGACAATTTGGCTTACCTAGCCGCTGCTTTGAGGATAATCACAGCAAAGCAGTCATGAAATGGTCAACGGTCTATAGAACTTCCGGTAAATTATTAGGAATTCTCATATCCTCAGAACTCCTCAACTACTGTCATAATTAAATGGGACACAGCTTGCTGGTATATTTAATTAACTCAAAAAAATGACTCGTTTTATTAGGGTACGTCAAATTTCTGAAGATATTATTAATTTATGGATAGGTATACCTGTACCTATACCAGAATCGAGCATGTATGTCTATAGAGTGTTTCGAAAAAACAGAAAGAAATTCATTTTTTAACTCGAAATAGAATACGCCTGGTCTGAAAAATTTCTCCTTTCAAAAAGTTGGATTGGAGCATGAAATATGATTATTTTTTTTTCTTCTTTCCAACAGCCTAATGCATACGGATGCTCATATCATCGACAGTAGCGCTTTTCAATTGATTTCAAACTTGTGGAGAAATAGGAGTATCACTGATTGTCTGTGAAACGTTTTCCCTTTGAGAAACCTTGTGAGTGAAATTGTTCCTCGGAAAAATACTTATCAGTATAACGATCCTTGAGGAACTCGTGCCGGTTTACAATAGAGTTGAAACTCTTGGTCGTCTTATTGTTAGTAGGTCTGTATGAGGTAGTACGTAGACGTCGAAAGGCCGAAAAGAAACGGAACCACCTCATACTCTGGCGACCAAGAGTCTTAGAAAAGTAGAGGAGTAGAAAGCCAATACTATATCCACTATACTCTCCTTCCTTCGATGGATTCGGTCAGGGTTCTCTTGTAACTCGCGTCTGTTACGATTTGGGTGGAGTAGCGACCAGGTTACAGGAAACAGGAGGCGGGTTCCGGGGCTGTTCGATGTGGCTGACATTCTCGGGTTCGACAACGAGTTTTTCATTGGTATAGCTACTGAATTCTGAAATAAGCACTTTTTTTTTCTCCCCATCGCATTCCACTTCCGCCGGAAATATTTGGACCACGGCGCGGTTCTCTTTATACCATAACATATACACATCAGAATTTTTTTTTATCAAATTCTTACTCCCTTTCAACATCGATTTTTTTTTTTTTTTTTTTTTACAGCTTCTTTTCACTTTTCATCATAATGCTGGCGAAAGAAAATTATTGGCTCTAAAACATAAAACTTTCGTACAAAAATGTCTAAGAGTATTGATTGTGATCGGTGTTTCATTAGATTCCTATTGCATCCGTGTTTCCTGAATCACGGTCCAACTGATATTTTCTCTGTAGGTACTGTTTACCCAGTTAGTTAAAGAAATAATAACAATCAGTACGATCTACGGTTAGTTCGAAAGTTCTCTTTAATAGAAAAGAAAGTTTACACTGACCTTTCGCACGACAAATTTTCACGTATTTTTTTTTTTTTTTTTCCACCCCTATTAACTATTAAGTTCGAAGTTTTCTATACTGGAATTTTTGTATAGCATAAAAAAAGAATCTGGTAATTGTAAAAGCACAGTAATTATACCAGGAGTGATTATATAACAACTGTAGAAGCGATAGTAGGTATAATTAATAATCTGCACGTACCGTAAACAGTTTCGATTAAGCTTTTAATAATATATACGAGTGGTTGGTACACATACTATTTATTATACACATATACACAACGGTTATAATTGACTCCTCTCGTATAAACACGAGAGGCGTAGAGCCATTCTCTATTATGTATTATTCTACGTAGGGGTACATACAAGTGCAAAGTGAAAAGTGGGAAAATGTGCAAGGCATCAAGTATTTCCGAGAAATATATATATATATACCATATGCATAGTCAAGTACAATATGTGTATAGAAAGTCCATAAAACGTATACCGGAGAGTCTGTATGTAGAAAATGAAGAGACGTATGCAAGCCTGGTGTCCGTGTACATGTGATAGGACAAAGGCATTGTTTAGCTGGCATTTGCGCTGTTCTTTCTTCGTACTCTCAATTACAATGCTCTTTTCACGTCACTTTAACGACAAATTTATTCCGGATGGTAGTGATTAATGTGATAAGAGGAATCCAGCTACTCCTTCCGCCTTCACCTCGTTGCACCCTTTAGAAAAATCTTTTTCAAATATTTTCACTACTGCTGCAGTTTCAAAAGAAAATTCTTGCTCAATTCTACACTCATTTAACTTCCGTTCGTTCAGGTTTCGACCTCTGGGAAATAGACCGAAGCCAAGCTCATGGACTTTACAGATATTTTATACGATAAAATAGGACCAGAAATTTTCTACTATTGCATCGATAACCGATTCGGAATCATTTTTTCATTTATTTTACAAGATTTTTAACAAAAGTAATATTTCTTTTCACACAATATAATATATTCGCTTCCCTAAACGCGCATTTCTACGGGGATGAAACAGCCTGTGATCAATGTGCTCACATGTCGTATACAAATGACGGTACATATATAGAGGCGTGGAAATATCATAGGGGAATAAAATTGAGCCATAAGTTCGCACGGTTAATTTAGGAAAAACAAAAGTTATTTCATACTTTACCTGAAGCTTTACCTGTATATAACTCATACCTATCTACGGAAACACCGGTCGATCTTTTTGACCTACTTCCGGCTCGTCTCACCTCATCTTGAGGTTGATTCAATTTCGACTGTAGTCTCTTCAACGGCAACTTTCCTCTTCCTCTTGTATTGGTTTTAATAATTGCACCAGTTATTTCACTTCAACATCGAATAGATATACTGACTACATGCCTACGTACGTGTTGTTTTGTCATACGGAGGTACTTCCGTTTTGTTTTTTTTTCTTTTTTAAATTTGTTCTTCTTTTTCTCTTTTTCTAGTTTCAAACCTCAGATTCAATGCGTATATCTTATATTTGCGCTCGCGAGGTCAGCATAGTTGGTTGACGTTGTGTTCGCGCGTGACGGACGCCGACCCTGATGGCTCTACACCCTCGGGAAATCAGAAAATATGCCTGTATATACAGAGTATCAGCGTTACTACGCGTTTGGGCATCAGGCCAGTACGATTTATACATATCGCTGCAAGAGTTTGTTCAAATTTCGAATTTCACGTATTGCATTAAACGAACCGATTTCTATCAATAAATAATTAGTTCGATTCATCGTCAATGTTATGTTAATATAGACAGAGTTGTCGGAGAGAAAATGCGAAATATAAAACCTCGTCTGTTTGAAATGAATTTTGTGAATCGGTATCGCCGCACCAGGCTCGTCAAATATTAGAAATTCTCTTGTATTTGGCTCGAATATGAAGAGCTCATTTAGAATTGTTGATTTTTGTTGTATCGCGATCTAAAGGTCGTCGAGGGTGAATCGATCCCGCACTGTTTAACCAGAGGAAACAATATTAAAGCACTTTAGGCTGTATAGGCTAGTTTTTTTTTCATGAAGGCGTATCGTTTCGCGTTCTGTGATCAAAGATCTCGATTCAGCTCTGTTTCTACAAAAACCGTAACCGTACAGAATAAATACACTTCTGTATATTTCCGATATTATTTAACCGAAAAATAGCCAGATTCTTCTGAGGTTTTTCTCAGATTTGCAATTTTCGAGTACAACTTCAGTTCAAATTATTTTATGGTCTCTTCAAATACATACGTGGAATTAAATCTCGTGTTATAAGTGTAGATAAAAAAAATTTTATAACACCACGTAGCATACGTTGAAAACGCGTTTGAAAAATAAATTCTCGAGTTATTAGATACGGCCAAAAATTTCAAAGAGACTGTATTTAAGTCTGGGATTTTTCGCTTCATACTTTTCATACTTCAAAAACTTCACTGAGTATAAAAATTTGAAAATAAACTTTACCGATTTCATGAATGCCGATAGAAATAAATGATCCATATATACCTATAAATCAATGAAAGTTCTCGTATCAATTTACACGAGGTGAAAAAAAAAAAAAAAAATATCCAGGGTCAAGACTCGATGATACGCGAACCCATTTTCACCGTGAAATTCCTATTTCCCCCTCGGGCTCTCGATACGGTTACCTAAAAATAACGGGCATGTATCGAGCTTCGCGTCGCTACGTCTTTAAAAATATAGAGTGAAGCTATAGGTCGCTCGGGGTAGATTGAAAACAAATATAAGAAATTAAGAGTATTTTAAAACCCCCAGTATTTTAAAGCGTCTGGGGCTGTGATCCTCTCGAGAGTATTTTTTTTTACTTTTTCTTTTAAACATCGAGGCTATCCGCAGATTAAAAATCTGACCAGGTGATCCTTATTCCAGACTAAAAGCGAATTTTTTTCCCGTTTATCCTTTAGTTTTTACATTTTTCCTGGTCCTTTGCGGTATTTTTAGTTCATATATTTACGGCGAGGGTATATATACGCCGCTTGCAAAAACATGAAATTCACATTTTTATGCGAGTCACGTTATGCCACGCTCCGTTTATGACCAAACGCGAGAGAGGCACCATATACGGTAGAACCAAACCTGATCATCTATCTCACTCGATGATACGCGGACGATTCGAGATGAACAGATATATTATAAGATGTTACGAGATAAAGTAGTTCAACTGTTATACGTATACCTACCTATCCATATGAGCTCTTTGCCTCCACCTAAACCTTACCTATAAATATATTGACGATCTAGCGAGGAGGATCGGGAAAATGTCGTAAATTTTCCACGAAGTATCGCAAAGTGTCTCAGAGTGTCGATAAATGGCACTTTCTGGAGCTCTGCCCCGTATAGGACTATTATAAACAAACACATCGCATGTCCGTAGGTGAAATTGAGTTTCTCAAGACACAGATGTAGGTACAACCTTGTTGAAGCGTGTAATTCTTCTCTATCCATCTATACGTGTATAATAGTATTAGTCTGTAAAAGTCTAGAGGGAAAGCAATAAGGGTAGCTTAAGGGTTTTCTTAGCAAGCTACTTGGCGAGGATGAGGAAACGTTTCAAGATTTGTTATAGAGGCAGAGCCCAACAAACCGTTGGATGATATTTTACAGTAATTTCCCACACGCCAGAGGTGATGTTAGCTTCTTTGAGTCGGTTTAACGGCACGATTTTCCTGCTACTGTGACGACCTCCCATGTCTCGTGTCTCGAGTCCATTAAACCCCTTCGTTGTTCTATAATATAAGTAAGTAAGGTGTGTTTTCACATGGTGCACGCTAGCCGCGGGGGTCAAAGGACGCGGTCTTCAGTTCAGCCCCCGCTGCGCCCAGGGCTTAAAGGGCGAGTAGATACACTCCAGGGTAGACAAGGGTCGAGGAGGCGTGTTTCGACGCAGATTACCGATATAACGAAGGGTGCAGTGCAGGCTGTCGAACGATTAGGCCTTAATCATTAGGGCAACGAAACGTATATACATAGGTACACTGTGTAGGGAAAGAATTTCTGTATTTTTGACTCCTGCGTAGAATTCCAAGTCCCCTGAAACCCCATAGGGGTGATAGACGTTGGAGGTCTTCTTCGAGTCGAAGTAGCAGACCTGGCCATGTTCCTGGAGCAGTTAGCGGATACATGCACATGAAACTCGGGTCAACTCGTGGCAGTTGGGGGTCTTCTTGCGGCGTTTCTACCGTGGAATCGAGCGTGTGCGGTGAACAGGGTAAATTTGTGGTTTCCTTTTGTACCCGTAATGGATTTGTTGCCCCACGCCCGGCCAAAACGTCGAGGGTCAAAACCCTCCGCGTAATTATTTATCGGTATATATATATACGTATTTCCATATTCTATGATATGGAAATTTATTCTAATACTCATTTTTAAAAGTTAAATAAATAACGCCCGGTAAAACGCCGACATTTTCACCCTGCTATTAAACAACCGAAAACTTAAACGAGATTATAATCTAGAACGAGGAGATCTAAAGAGAAACGATAAAACATTTCGGAATAATTTACTTCCTTATATATAATTTGATCAACGATTTTTCAACTTTTATTTAGCTAAAATCATAGTCTTTAATTTAATCTACACCCCCCCATGTCTATCACTATCCAATTTTCTCACTATGCTTATAGCCATTTGTATTTCGCATTACTTCACGACGATGCGAACCCCGGATATAAATCGCGAGGCTTCAAGGAGACGACATTTTCGCCTTCCTAGCGATAAGCTGCCCCCACGTTACGAGCTGACGACAGAAGCCATTTTTTCCTAAATTAACGAAGCGAAAACTTGACGACAGACTCGAAAATGGCCCTTCGTCATCCAGGTTCCTCTTATTCTCGCTGTCTTTCTATGTTTTGTCATATTTTTTTTTTTTGTTTCTTTTTTAATTTTTGACTACAATCGACCTTTTCTGAATTTTGTACGACATTACTGTCTTTAGACTTTCGCTAATTTTCTACGAATTAATCATCAAGTTCAATCGTAATTGATGAACACCTTTCGTATCGCATGAATAATCAATAAATACACGAAATGGTCTTTAAATCATATCTACGTATATGAATTTCTATTCTATATACCTAGGTATATATAGCGGGTGGTCGTTTTGACAGAGGATCTCTAGGCACCATAGAGTAGTGGTATAGTGTAGTGGCAGATGTCCCTCGGGATGCCACTTTCGCGCGTCACGGGGGCTAATTAATGACTTCAACAGTAGTAGGCTGTTTGCCTGTTTCTGTCGCTAACAATTCGAGTGACAATTCACAAGGGGAATGATATTACGGCTTCGTCACACTATGCAAGTATATACACATAAATATGTGTACATGGTATAAAGCGGTAGTTCGGCTTTGTTTATAATAACGATAGAGCATACCCTATCCTACCGCATGCCACTGGTCACAGCAAATGCAGCTCCGAAAATAGTGAATTTTATTCGTTTAGTCGAACATAACTTATACCATTCTATATGGTATATACCTATAGTAGTAGATATCTGTGAAAAATTTGTAACGACATAATTTTATTCCTCACAATTTGGAGATAAGAAATTTGTTTTTTTTTTTTGGTGTGTTGTAACTTCGAAAATTATATCGTTGAAAATCTGTCGAATTTTCATGAAACACCTACTTTACTACCGATGAGGAGCCGAGGGGATACTCCGAAGAGGAGTGTACCAAGCTTGAGATTTTTCGGAGCTGTACTGTAATGGGGATGCATTATTATATAATGTTGAAATGCTGAGTAAACAACACAACGGGTGAGCCAATCGGTAGATAACGGGCCATTAGGCAGGAGGAAAATTTTGCTGCGTATGCAACCAGCCAGCTAGTGTAATCTGTAATCCCCTAATCGTAACGCGAGCCGGCAAGCCCTGTGAGGTGTAGTCTTTTCGCCTCATTGACTACTAACGCGGATAGATTACCTACCCGATGACCTGTCCACGACATGCCTATCGTAAGTCAACTTAAAATTACACGGGTCATTTCTCATTATTTTCATGGCCTGCCCCTTGTCGGTGTGCCCCTTAAATCTGACGTCCAGGTTAATTTAGTACCGAGAGAAACGCCCCAAAAGGGTAGAACTGCTCTATGTCAACTATTTACGCGGATCAATCCGGTCCCAATCCCGATCCAAATAACGTTCGATGTTTGCCAATCTTCTTTACCTTTATCGTTATTTACACCAATCGGTTCACTACTTCTAATTGGCGATTGTGTACATGTGTATACATCGCATACCGAGGGAATTATAAGTGAAAATTTCAAAAAACCCCATTTTATCAGCGAATAATTACTGGTAAATTTTCGCCTTTTTTTTAGCTGTTTTTTTCTTTTTCTTTTTCTCTCTCTCTCTCTCTTTTTGTATCAAAAATACAAAGTGAGGTTCAAATTTTCAATCATCGATTAGTGGGAGAACCCTTCGAAAATTGAAGAGCTACCAATTAAAACCTAATGCCCGGATGAACCCAAAACCTTTGTGAATTATTTCGCGAATATTACATGAAAATTTTAGGTCATATCATGTATAGGTATGGTCGCATCTATTTGGTACTATAAACTTTTTTTTACTCAATTGTCTCGACCCAAAAAGTTTTCTAGACACGTGAACGACCTATACAGATACCTCAAGGCACGTCGACGCTTGCTTCCATCCGATAGATTAACCTTTGGACTGAATCTAATCAACGAAAGATTGTCTAGGATATCGCCGATTCGTGGTGAAGACATGACTAGCGCAACTTTCTTTCTAAACCCTAAAGGTTGACTAAGCAATTTTTCATCTCCGCAATAGCAGCGATTTTATCTGTTATATCGGTACTGAAATATATGAATGAATGAAAAAAAAACGAGACATAAGTATTGCAATTTTTGAACAAATCGCGGTTTCATTATTCGTCGAATAGATTGGATCCTTTTTTGAGCATAGGCATCCGGTATGAACGTCAGCGACGTTCGAGTTTGTTGGTTTAAGGGTTGGCGTGCTTCCGATCATGCGGGAAAATGCTTCAATCTTAAGCACACCTGGTAGCGTCCGAGCTGTGACGATGCGGTGGCGTGTTACGCGGTAATATTGGGTAATTTTTTAGTAATTTCGAGTTTCCTGGGTTAAGTTGCTATATTTTATCTTGAGTAAAACCATCAATTTCACCCTAAAGTCTAAATCGTAGTCGTTACCGGGCGACCTTTTCCTTAGTCAAGTAAACTCGCAGAAAAATGTAAACGTTGCGCTAAGTGAATTCCACCCGGTTTAAACTCGACGTTATACCACTACATTAAACAAATTATATACGCAGATACGCTGAGTCACGTACTGATCCCTTTACTCGTTACACTTTCTACTTGTTTCTCCTTATTTTCATTCCTCATTCATTTATACGTCGAAAATGTCCGAACTTCGAATCTCATCGTTCCAAAGTACTAAACTATTCCAAAATTATTGTACACCTTTCGAAATCGGTTATCCGTCACATTCCCGGCGAAAGGAAAAGGTTTGAATCCGGTGCCCTGCGGAATTGAATAAAGTCAGACTCTCGCGCGTCGTCAGACACGAGAATCAAGGGAGAGCAGGAAACGAGGTCTTTCCTCGTGGCAACCTGTTGGTCCCCGGCCGGTACCTCCGCCTTTTGCGTATCTGTGTATCCGGTGCTGGACCAGTACGTCATGGACAGTCATGACAAGCCAGATCCTTAATCTGATTTCCGCCGGAAGTAAGCTCGGAGATTCAAGACGTCGTTAAAACCGGAAGAAGTTGCACTAAATTAGTTAGGTACTACACGAAACGTCCTTAAGCTATAATCCATATTAAAGCCACGAGAACTTATTGCCGTAATTTTTTTCCCCTTTTCTTTAACTCAAATTTATCAATCTACTTACAATCAGTCAGCAGATGTAGGCGGTCAATCGGCTTGCAGCTATCCAACTCTGTTTTGCATTAATGTTTTATTCAACGGTGAGGGCGCGGTACAGTAAGCTTCACAAGTTCCTTTTCATACATTAGAATTAGATTTTCCCTTGAATTCAACTCGTTATTACTTGGCTTAAATCTTTCTCCAAACTGTTAATTTTCGCATATTTCTTCTCTCTCTCTCTATATTTCCTTTTAGGAGAGCATGAAATTTCAGCGAATATCTGCATCTAATATGCAACAGCCGGTGAAGCCACCTCTACATATACATATACATATACATGGTACAGTACTCTTTCATAGCGAACAATTTCCGAACCCCACTGTACCGAAATGGCAACGAAATTCTCTCTCATTCTACGTAAGTGCAGCTAGGCAGGGTGCTGCCAAGCGCATACCTCGTTTCCGCTATTAATACGTATGGCACATGCATGGAAACATGCATTATACCAATTCTCGTGTACATATATAGATATGGGAATATCCATAGGCCTAAAAGCACACACAGAAATGCAGGAGCTACTCGTGATGTCGTACTGTATAGCTGGTCGATAATCCATTTGTACAGATGTCGTGGACAGACGTGGTGAAATTGTAAGCCGAACAAAATGTTTAACTTGTGGACAGAGGCTAGCCTCCTGGCTAGACGAGAAACTGTAAAAAACTTGGGTCTAAATTCTATTAACCAAAGTTACGCTGGGTTCGAAATCTTCTCGTTTGGGATTCTAAGCTGGAGATATGTCTCGAGGTACTAAATCGGTTGTCAACCCATCGTGGTGAAACAATTTCATATTCTTGCCACCAAGAAACGGTTTTTGCTCATTCAACGCTTGGTTAAACCTCTGCGTTAATAACGCACGAATGATTGTTCACATTCCGAGATTTAATAGACGAATCATGTTCAGTCGGAACCCAGCTTATAGACCTAGGAACTAATCATTTCGTAGAATTTTTGGCATTTCGCAAAAGGCCTTCTACCGTGCATACCAGCGTCTTTAGAGTTCTTCAAACGGCAAGTAAGCTCAAATTCAGTTGAGTCAAGATTGGAGAACGGATGGGGTTTTTTTTTTTTTTTTTATCTTCTCTCGAAAATTTTGTCCAGAAGAATCTGTATCTGGCCAAAGGGGGCTGCGTTCTTCTCAGGAAACTCAAACCTCGTCCCATTCCAGCACTTCAGTCAATCTTTGCTCACTTAGAGTCTTGTAAGCACGAATTTTGGAGGATTGGTTAGATGCCGAGATCCTTTGATCATTGTTAGTTAGATAATGCCGGACTACGTGGCAGAGACAAGGACCGTCAAACCAGGTTTGACCAATGACGTATCCTGCGAAGCTTTCACATACTTGATGACAATAGGCGTAGCTGAGAAATTGAGCTGGCACTGATTAGACATTGCGGGCGTTCCGCCAAGACGAGAAGGAATTTACTCTGCATATTCTCGAACGTCCTTCTTGGCGAAGTGTTTGCCGATTCCTTGCCAGATCCCGCGGTTTAATCGGCGCAATTCAATTCGAATTTCGCATCTGTTTAAATATTTGCGCTCGTTTTTTTTTTTTTTTTAATATTTTTTCATTCGTCAGGTTGAAGGATACGATATCGTACTTTTATTGGGAAAAGTCTTTTTTTTTTCTCTCTCTCTCTTTTCACATGTTGAAAGAAAAAATACTCATGTTTTATTAATGACAAAAAAAGAACTTCAACGTGTATCCATCCATTTATCCATATATTTTTGATTGATGTATATTCACGCAATAGCGAGCCCATAAAAAGGCAGGAACAAAATAAATTTTGTAAAAAAAAAAAAGCCAGTAATAAATTACGTCAGAAAATAAACCGTTCTTTAATCGTTTACTTTGACACGGAGACGTCTATTGTTACCTACCTACCCATGCTTAATCAACTTAAATTACAATTTTTCACCTTATATTCACCCCTCGCCGGAAGGGAAAAAAAATCCCCTTACATTCTTCCCTCGGTAACCTTTGAATACACCGAACTCAAAATCCAATCCCTTACCGAGTTTCTAAAGAACCTGAAATTTATGTACTTCTATTCTCAGTACCTACTGTACGAAAACTTAACATCCAATCAGAAGATTTATTCATCCTTTTCACAGCATTTTTACTTTCTCAAAGTTTAGCCTCAGACTGATGTAGAATAGAGAATATATTATATATAAATATATAAAATGAAATATCTCAGTTTGAAGAGGACAAATTTAACAAGAACAAATTAATAGCTTCGGATGAGCAGCGCTAATTTTTTTTCAAAAAGATTTTCACTATCGTTACTTAACAAGATTATTCTGAAATTACATGGCTTGTTTCTCGACATCCCCAATACACAAACGTAATTCCCAGGAGCATCCCATCCTCGACGAGGCCTGAGCTGAGTTACCTCCGGTTATTGATACGATATACCTACATAAGCCCACATGAATATACGCATGCAACAATTGTTAAGATATTGATTTATTTAATTAAATTAGCTTCACGTCAGCTTAGGGCTTATAAAGCCTAGTTAATAATCAAATTTATGCAATAGATTCGAAGATGTTATTTAATATTTTTGATCTAACAGCAGCTGATTGAATAATAGTTTCTTCTTTTTTTTTCTTACAACTTTCGGACCTTGCTTTATTGAATGAAAATAATTTCACGTATTAGTAATTGGCCCGTGTAAGTTTTTAACGTGAGTCTTCAAAGTATGCGAAATTTCTGAAGTGAAGTAAAATGAAATATAAATATCGGCGAAGTATAACAAGTGAATAGTAAAAATACGGTCAACTAAACTCTTTACTTTCCCTTGCTGCCGAATCGCTGTTTATATCGATTTCGTGAATAAAGTCCTTTCGCTCGTGACGGAGAAAACAAACGTAAACGTAACCGTAATCCAACCCCTAGCTCTTTCATGGTTCCTATACAGACCTGATGTTACCGAGCCCAACCAAGCCGAACCGAGCCTATGCCCCCTGCCTAGTATCGAAAGGGGGTAATAAAATTGAAAGCATCAACCCAAATAATAAATAAACTATAAAACTCCCATCTCGTGTGAAAATAAAACCGTAAGAGAAAAAGCTAATTTAATGGCAGTAAATGAACCGTGACATATGGCTGGCTTTAAACCGAGTACCTACAACCGATAAATTTTCCATCAACGAGTATAAGGCGCATATATACAAGCTTAAACTGTTATTTTATTTACAGCTCATACGCTCGAGTTTGCCCACATCCGGTTCAGTGTGGACATCGCCTAAGACTTTACCTCTAGTACCGTAAAAAGAATTTTAAGACCATTAACGTCTCGACATAAATCATGAAAGTTTTCTCGCGTACCTACCTACCTACCTATCGGCCCCTTGGCGAAAACTTTTTGCAACTGGTATTTGTACACGGTATCCTCAAGTTACAGCAATAAAATAGCTTTCTATGATGATCTGAGACTGGCTCTTAGAGTATCTAGTTTGGATCTGACCATTCGAAGACAAGGGAACGGTGAAGGGGGACGTATAGTGTATTTCTTTACGAGATGATGTGTTCTCTATTTCAAACCGTATGCAATGTTGATGTATGGATATTTTCTACTTCTGTGAAACTGAAGACTTTGAAGAAATGAAACGAAACTTCATTTTCCAATATTTTTACACGCTTTACGTTTCAAGGCAGCCTCTCTATCTTGGCCAAGCACGAGTCTCGATGGGTTGGGTGGGTTAGAAATAAAGCAGGTGGAAGCCTAGGTATGTTCATAGCTATATGTATACCTACGCAGTCCCGTTATTTTAACGTAATTGGGTTCGTAGCCGAACCCGAGGTCTTGTCACGAGGGAGGGTTCAGGTCTTTCTTTTCATTGAGATCAAACGAACGGTGGAGACGTATTCGAGTTTATAGTTCCCCCTAGTCTTCGAATCTCCAATGTGAGCCTCGATTGTTTTATTCAAATAACGTTCTTGATTTAAAAATTGCCATTAGTCACATCATTTTCGATCATTATTTATCTACAAAAATCAAATTCAATTATGGATGTTGAAAATTTTCATTATAATCATTGTGAGAATTAAAGTTCGAAAATTATACGGTACGAAGATTGGAAATACCAGTTTTTGGGATACCTTACTCAATATTATGCGGAGGTATAAAAATAGGTTGAGCGAAAGTTGTTCACATCAAAGGGTGACGTCTGACTACGTTTACAGGTTTTTCAAATTACTTTCTCAGACGTCGTATTTGCTCGCAGAAATCGGTCGCACTTATTCAAATGATAAATTCCACCTGGTTGATGCTTCCATTACCATTTCTATTTGTTTTCATTTATTGTTCTTATATTTCATTTTCCAAAGAGATTGAACCTCGGTTTAATGAGCATATCTTATAAAGTAGCAACGTGATAAGTACGTCAAGTTATCAAGTCATTAAGTGTCAGGCGTTGGAGTATGAGACCCGCTAAGTAAATTCATTAATTTGCTTGAAAATGATATGTAATGAAACCAGAGCGTGTGAAGCTCTGTTAAATCTCGTATAATTTCTTTATCTCTGAAAAACGCTGACAGAATCTCTGTTATACCTCGTTCATGAACATCTCGCCTTCACAGCATCAACCGCTTTGAGGGTTGAACCACACACATATACTAAATTGTGATCATTGTCAAAATGGTACTTTATCAGATGCCTTTAGCTACAAGCGCAATCACCTCTGATTTTCATTTTCATTCTATTTTATTTTTTAAGGGGAGAAAACCGAGTGCTATATAATGAAAATGAGAGTAAAGTAAGGAAGAACACAGCAGAAAGAAAAAAAGAGAAAAAAAAAAACGAAAAACGGCAAATTTTTAATGTGATCAATTACTTGTGCAAAGAAAGAGTAATCAAAAGTAATCTGTTTAATTCGTCAGATGTCTCTTTGTAACATTATTCGTGTCGTTAATGCAAAAGGGGGATATTACGAGGCGAAAGTCTTATGATCCAATGCCCTGTGTAAATTTGGTAATAATTAGAACGTTGGATGTATTCAAAAAGTACGAAAGAAAAAAAAAGGTGAAAAAGAAACTGCATTAATTATTTTTTTTTTCAAGATAAAATATCAACGGCAAATATTTGTAAGGCGTAGGGTATTACGTTCCTCGCCAGTTTCCAGATCTTGAAATTATTTCCAAATAAATTTCGTCTTTTTTCAGACATAGATATAGTATGTACTACCATCTTCAAGTTAAGATTTGTATTTATCTTTTACCCAAAGAAGGGTGAAGCTAGAAGAAAAAAAGAAGAAAAAAAATGAAAAATAATGTCAAACTATCTAAAATTCTCGCTCGCCTTTGAAGTTATACCCCTGTGATAGCTAGACGCAAAGTTTCAAGCTGATATTTACGGTAGAGCGAGTGGAAAATTAACGACTTTCATAGATTGCTGATCCGAAAACATCCCTCGGACCTGGAATAACGTCGTCGTATACTGACTAAGAAACGGTAGATTTTTCATGGGGGCCGAAAAATAGAGGGAGAAAGAGAATAAAAAATAAATTAAACGACGAAAATGAGAGAGCGAGAAGGGGGCGCAAGCAGGCTCCGCGACGAGTAAGAACGTTGGTCCTTTTATGAAGTCAGAAATGCCTAGGGGTAAGTCGTAAATAAGATTAGTCCAATTCCAGCAAAGTCGAGAAGTCAGCGAGCGGAGCGAAAACCTCCGGTTGGGTTTTACGAAACGGTTATGTTACGTTGCGTTTAGGTGGCAAGCCAAACCCTTAAATTGGCTTCGTTGGCTCGTTTGGGGTTCGGTTGCCCTTGTGTAGAAGCGCTGCCAGCTTGGCCAAGGTAATTTGTACGAATAAGGTGACGCGCAACGGCGTCAGGGGCGCCTTGGCATAACTATCGTCGTGATTTGTCGTCGTTTGTCGCCCAGGGTGACAGCGGCGCCAGTTGACAAAACACTTATACTTCCATACAGCTTATTCACATATACACCCATATATACACACCTACTTATTATACTTCCAAGAAAATTGCTTCCACATAGTTATCTATTAACCTAGAGAAAGGCTTCGCTTCTTCGTTTACCCGACAGCTGGTAATCGCTTACTCGCATTTACACAGTACTCATATATATTTTACGATACCTACATAAGTATAATCATCACGATATACACTACCGTAGAGCCTTGTATGTATGCAGGCCGATTTCTCCACAAGAACGATCTCTTCCAAGTCACAGCTTTTCTCTTTGAATAAAGACGACCGAGTTACATTTCAGATTTCAACAATACTATTCCTCGATGTATAAAACGAATTACTCCATCCCCTGTATCTGAGGGGATAAAAGAAAGGAAGAAAATACAAAACTGTCAAATGTACTATGAAAAAAGCTATTCATTATCGGTTGTAAACTCACTGGAGTTGACATGGTAATTACCTCATTGCTTTTAGGTGATTGTATCACATGCACAATGCACTGTAATTACTGTAACAGATTCTCACCATCCAGGAACACATTGCGTGCAGTTGATGTGAGAGAGAATGGTAAATTTTGTTAATTAAACCAATCATTGTAATTCACTTCGATCGTTTTTTTTTCTTCTTCTATATTCTTATGACAAGTAGACCGCGAATATCGATCCTGATATCAGATCCTGATTCTTTTAGATGGAGGATCAAGTGACGTGCAAAATCTTAGAGGGTGTATAGTCGAAGAGTCGCGTGTTCATATAGATTTTAACTTTAATATTGTTGCAGTAACAATCGTCTGGTATTACTCCATGGAAATTAAGCTGCTATAGACTCGGCACGCGTTCCAGGAGTGTCTCTAGTCTAGCCCTCCTGCCGACAGTTCTCCTTCGTGTACCTCGATCCTATGCAAATGTCTAGTTTGTTTATGTATATGCGGGGATATTCGCGCGGTAAGTATAAATCGCTTTTATAGGTCCTTCGAGGGATCCGCCTCTAAACGCAAAACGTGCCACCGCATATTCAACACTCTACTCTGCTCCGTTCTTGTGTCTTACCTTACCTTTGCGGTGAGGTGGTCTTAGCAACATCACTTCCACCTCTTCCGTTCAGTACCAGATTTAACCACAGAAATATACAACACTGACCATTATCCTACGGTTTTCATCTTGACCTTTGAGTCTTGAGAGTCCAACGAGGTTCGAGATAACCAACTATAACAATAACACTGCGGGGGGTCGGTGATAGGATACATCTACATGTGTAAGATGTATGTAGAACGTGCTGAAACTCTATATCGGTTGTGTGTGGGTATGGTATACCTAGATGGTATCGAGATCGCGGGTTTAAGGCGACAGGAGAAATTGATTCGCATAAATTTTGGGGTTTGCGGGACTACCGACTTGTAAAATGAATTTTGGCGGGAAATTTGGTTCCCGTATTTATAGAGCTCGGGGAAAAGTAATAACGGCACGTGACTTTTTTCCCCGTTACGACCCTGAGCACCGACGGAGTATACGATGGCAGGGAGGACCAGGAGGGAAGCAGAGTATCGGCGAAGGGTGAAAAAAAAAAATATTCCTACTTTCACGTTCGAGATTCGAATGAAATTTTTACTTTCTTAGAAATCGGGATGAATGGGACACGATAAAAATGATAATACGCGAGTATGGTTTGAAAATTTTTAAATCAACCTATGCTTTGTTCTTACGAGAATAAAGACAAAAATCGTAACCGATCTGTTTTAGAAGAGACAAGCTTGACTGAAGTATTTTTTTTCTTAGCCTCCGAGACAATCTTCTAGCTGTCTGGCACTTCGGTTTCATTTGATTTACCATTTGCACAGAATTGTGGAAAATTTTCCTTCTCAAAACGGCATTCATCTTTCTCTAAGTAGTCCAATAGTAACATAGCACGAAATACAGCGGTTGTATTTTTTCTAAACAGAAAGATCCTCCGAGGCTCGAATGAGAGAAATGGAAAATAGGTGGCACGGGGCGTGAGATGGGGTCAAATGAGATGGGAGTCTGTGTTTAAGAGCACCAGAGAGTTAGAGAGAAGAGAGAAGAGAGAAGAGGGAAGAGAGTAGAGAGAAGAGAGAAGAGAGAAGAGAGTAGAGTAAAGAGGGATGAGAAAGAGGGAAGAGAGCAGAATCGATAGCCCGTGCACGAACAAAATGTAGGTCATACCGTCGGTAGTCGTATATATGTATAAAACGAACCGATCTCCAACAGGACTATCCCGGACTGCATTGCCCTCTCGCCATTCCAGGTTTATACATTTTTCATAAATAAATTCCAAGCCGTTCCCTCGCCATTCAATCTGATTCCCGATGAAGCATACCTCCAGTCTGCAGCCCTAGCGACGTAACCGAACCCCAGGACTAACCTGGACTGGACGGTCCAGATTTGTTGAGTCAATAAAAATTTGTTTTACCCTCAAAGTTGATAAGTAATTGGGGTAAAAAGAAAAAAACCGTTCTGTTTGTTGTTTTTTTTTTTTTTACTTTCTCTCTCTTTCTCCTTCTACTCTCGCAACGAAATAATTCCTTCATACAATTAGCGAAAGCAAAGTGCTTCGTCGAACTCGGATTTGATTCAACAAAGCAAAAACTCTCAGTGGACAAGTAAACTCGAACAAAATTGCGGTGAAAAAAAAAAAAAGAAAAAATTGGTCTAAACGCTTTCAGCTAATTCTTGATTCGTGGCTTTTAAAATTTTCCTCATACTCTACAACGAACTTTTCTTTTTTGTTTTCACATAATCATAAACCATCGTGGTTTAGAATTCTCCGTTAATTAGATTATAGAATCCTCAACGATTTGGGTTAATTAACTAATAAATAAACATCGTTGTATGGTGGTAATTGGCATGTTGGAATCAAGTTCCCTGGACTATTTTGTTTGTTTCCGACTTTCTATGAAAGCAGATAATCGATTTCATCGGCAGCTTTTATCGGCACGGTAATTATATGGTCAAGCCGCGAATATAATTATCAACTTGCATACATATACCCCTAGGCTCAACCGCCAGGGACATCAGAATTGATCCGTTAAAATTCACCTGTTTGTAACGAGATTCAAAGGTTTTCAAGCGCGGTTTATTTCACCCAGTACGTTTAACTGACGTGTAATAATTACCCAACGTTTCACTGAAATTAGTATTCAACGAATAAACATCATATAGCTATACAAATTGTACTATCTATACACTAGCACGGACGCATCTAGGTATGTATATTCAGGCTGACCTCGCAGTGAGGGGTTTACTATTTGCTGGCAATTGAAATACTGGAATCATCCGTTCAGCATCAGCCATTAGCAATTTCAAATAGCAAACCTAACGATTGCCGAATTCAGATTCATGTCCCTACGTCAATTTTCTGATTTATTCATTATAGTAACATTATCCCAGAGGGGGAGGCAGGTCTGAGATATTCGATAGGAAAAAGTTTGTACATCGCGTGACGTTCGCAGATTTGCTTTTCCTCGATTTTCTCTACCTCGTCAATATAAATGAAGAAAACGCTTTAGCAATCAAATTGTTGATCTCGTTCTAAATTAAAACGTCGCCCCCAAGATTGTCTGTAGATGAAAATAATGATTGAAATCCAATATTTCCCTTCTTTCATCTTCATTTAATCACTTTATTTACCAGCTCTTATTGACTAGCACAATATTCCTCAGGAGTTGGGGAACAGCTTCTGGCTTCTTGGCGACTACTTCAATTTGTCAATAAGCAGCTTACCCGTGGTAATGCCATGGGAAAACTGCTTTTCTATTTCTATATAAAATCATAACTAAAGTTTCCAATCCTAACACCGAACTCACCGCGTTTTATATTCGCATTCAATCATTTCGTATAGAACTAAATTCATCGATAATTCAATAATCGAACAAATCTCTTTGATTATTGGCGATAGTGTATCGAATACTTTATTAGAAAATTCTATTTACAAAACGTGTTAGTTATAGATATATATCATTTAGCATATGTTATATACGTAAGATACTAGAAACAAGGGAGGGGTAAGAGGCTTTGGTACTCAACGAGGGTGTTAAACGTTAAAAATAATTGATTAAAAATAAAGTAAAAATAATTAAAAGATCCAGGTACAGTGTTTGAACGGTCAGCATTTTAGCTACTGGCCGTGATCAATTAGTGGCTCATAAATATCCAGCGTGGTCGGACTCCGCCTCCTGACCCTGGTATATCGCGTATTCCTGGAGCTGTTCCTCCTGGACCGGAGCTTCGTGACCCAGGTCCAGGTTTTCCTGCTCTTCATGACCTCCCTGACCCCCATGACCGCCGTAAACTCCACCGGAGTGATCGTTACCTCCAGAATTGTGAACCACCGCGTGAAAACCGTCCGCCCCAGCGTGATACTTTACAGTCCTAACGTTGCCACCCGGTTCCTTCACGCTGTATTCACCGGTTACAGTTTTACCTGCGTTCATGTAATAAGTTAATAAAATGCCTGATCGATTATCGATTTATTATCAATTATGCATCAATTATTGGGCTAAAACTTTTCCTTTTGTTTTTTCAACCGCACCATTCCAGGCTTAGCAAATTGAAAAGTTTTACTTCTAAGCCCTAGGGACAGAGTTGGTCTTTCTTGTTTGACGAAGAAATCAATTTCATCGCGTGATTAATCAGTGTTATATATTCATTTTTTTTTTTTCTCAACATAGCTCAGAACTGAATGCCGGCGAATTTGTTATACAGGATATTTCTTGACTCTGACTAATATCTGACATTGCTTTATTCCAAGTAAATGTTTTAATTTAACCGAGTTATCACACCGTGGCAATTCAATCAACTATAAATGTCTTAGTCTTTATTTTTATCCGTATTATAGTCATTTTAAATTGCATGTAAATTAGCACTGAATCTAATCAAATCTTCTCGTTTTGTACAGTCAATGGGATCATGGAGGGTTGAACACATCTAACCATTTCAAAGCGATGTGTATTCACAATGGATGTGCGGTTCCATTATTAGGGAGAACTAAACAATTAATTCAACTCTCTCCTAGTGCAATTAGGACTCTGACAGGAATTCGTGTACAATATATACGCATTAATTTACATGTATATATCCTGCGTTAATTAGGTTTCTATTCACACGTACCATCGCGTGATTCTTTCTGCCCGTGAACATCTCCGGTATGATGATCCTCGACACCGTAAGAAAATTCGTATTTTGGTTGAGCTACGTAGTCAAGGGTGTAACCGTGATCATGATGGTCTTGTCCATGTAGGTGAGCATGTTCGTCATGATACGGTACGTAGGGGACCTTCACCTCGTATACGGGGCCTTCGACTGGACCGTGAAAGTGCATGAAAGAACTAGCGTGACTTTGAGATAGGGCAGCTCCGTGACCCCCGTGGAAAGAATCGTCTTCACCATGACCCAGGGGTATTATTCCGGCACTGACGGCGGTCGTAAAGACCGTAAATATAATAAACTGTTGAGGGAGAGAAAAATGTAAAGAGAAAAGGTAAAGAAGTTTGGCCAGTTCGATAATACTTGAATGAATTCATTAAATTATTACGACCGAAATACCCGCCGACCAACAATACGTTCCTTTCGTCAGTTAGCGTTATCGAAAACTTGACAATTGCCGTTAAACTTTAGGTTTTATTGGACTGAAAAAATTTTAGGAATAAGCGGGCACGAGGAGGCCTAAGTAATAACGAGAGGGAGGGAACGAGTTTAAATTGTATAACTTGAACAATAACTGTGGAACTATATCATTCGGATAAACAATAAATTGTATCGCTGCACAGGGCGAAAGGTAATTAACGCAGTGCGGTATGTAGATGCTATATGATTATAGCTGAAAGGGGTTTACTATTTGGGTTATTTTTTTTTTTTTTTTTTCATTTTTTGTTAATTTAAACCTTGAGTGATATCAGATTATCAGCTAGAAATTAAATCACGGTCATGGTATACGCGGTAACGTGCGTTACACCGCAAAGTTAATGCTTATAATTATACCGATTATACGTTTTCCTAATTACCTGGTTTCTAATCTACGTTTTATAACTTTACTTTGGTCGTTAACCGCAGAGACAGACACGAGGCAAACTTTTCACCGGTGAAAAAAACTGCAGGATCGATACAGGCTCAACTTTACTCACATCTTATCACGTTCTTAACTTTTAAACCTCGGGAGTATGGATGGAAAAATGAAAAAAAAATGAAAAAAAAGGACTTGGACACAGCACGTTTCTTTAGGTACATACAAATTAGATATATGTGCGGGTGATCGCTCGCCTTATTCCTGCATCTTTAACTCGCGTTATTCCATAAAAAGTAAAATATTAGGGGGAAAGTGACGAGTTATTCGCGCACGAGTAACCATGATGAATTAACAGCGATTTCACCGCACGACATTGACCCGCGTTGATCTTCTTATTCGATCAAGAGTATATCTTTGAAAGTAGTTGACGACATCGTTAGATCCGAGAGATTCTGACCCATTGTTATCGTCGATCGTATTAATTAATTGTTTTTTTTCTTCTTTTTCTCTTTCTTATATATACTTCACGCCGTTTTTCTATGTACCCAAAATTGAACTCGCATTATATGGATCTTTGTACTTGTTATTATAATCGTTATTATTTGTTCGGGAAACAAGGTTCCCAAACCACTTTTAACTCTTAACGTTATTTTATTATCCTTTCATTTTTACCTTGCAGACCATTTCTTGTATCACACAATATTAAGGCGGTCAGATGAGAACTGCAACTTTCCAACGTATCTCTACGCTTTTATACCATCGCAATCTTACTCTGCATACATACATACATACATACATACATAGATACATATGCATCACCAGCACGCGTCGTATGTCCATCTTCCATCTCTCTGCAAACCCACATATACACCTATCCCACTCCTAAAACTCAAGTTTAGATCCAAAATATACGTTCTAATTTAATTACCCGTATCATATGTAACAATCTCAGTAATCTATTTTATCATTATTGTTGTATCACGTTATACAACATCAACTAGTTTGCATCATGCATAATGCAGCAAAGAGGCCAATAGAATAATTAATTAAACTAAATACCTGACGATATTGTACAGAAATTTAACGCTGGTTATCCTAGCTTACGTTTCGAAAACCCATTCATATACTCTCCAAAAGAAACCAAGGTATGATTATTATTTCACGAGAGAAAGGAAGGGATGGAAAAAAAAAAAAAAAGAAAAAATTGTAAATCATTGCGGTTCTTTGGATAGAAATTTTAGGTGTCTTGAGTTAAGCTCAATCTAACGGTGTGTTATAATCTGTTGTTACGACGCCAGTGGTGTGTTTGTACTCTTTCGGTACAAGTATAATAGAAATATTAGTCGTAATAATCGGCTTAGTTCAACCAGCTTACGAACCCTTTGCAAATAATCGAATTTAACGTTTTGGAATAAACCGATCACGTCCTTCGATTCTTTTCAATTTTACAAAAGGGTATTGTTTACCCTCTAAAACGTGGTTTTCATCGCAATTTAATAATCGCAAATTTTACATCAATCATCTCGCATTACCCAAGTCAGCTCTCATCCAAATTCATTCGACACTAAAATTAAAAAAACTCATACTATAGCTGATTATATGTTCGATTTTAATTACGACGAACTTGAAAATTTATTTGACGCATAATATCGACGTTTATACATCGACCGGATTTCCTAATTGCTCTGAACGTTGCTTGATGATTAATATATATAGTGATATATTTGTCGTACGCGTAACTTAATCGTTCGATAACCGTTAACGTATTAGAAATTAACGGCCCTCTGTCTTGTCGTCAACTACTTTAGCGATTATAAATAGTCCCAATGACATAAGCTGTATAAATTAATTCTCAATCTTGTTTTTATTCATCGTTTCAAACAAGTTCGCAGGCTCGCATGTAGTTAGGTAATATTCAGAACTGAAATATACCCATACCTCCACTTGTATAATTGTGCCTTTTTCCGGAACCGACGAACACGCAGTTAAATTTTCGGTAGTCGAGTTAACTTTACACTTATACACCTTTGTTAGTGAAATTAATTCAGAGTTGGTCTATAGTCGCCCGTAAGTGAGGTAAAGAGAGAATAAAAAAATATAAATTTTTTTTTTTTAAATTAGCAAAACCGTAGGTATAGCAAGCCCCGTTTGAAAAAAGTAGGCGGTGTCTCGTACGTGAAACTTTGAAATAAGTTACGCGGTTGTAATTATTATTTCCCGTTCGATGAAGAAACTTTTACTTTTAACGCAAGCCAAGCCATAATACCGTACCACGTGTGAATTTTTTTCAAGGTGCATTACCCGGAGAAAACGGAGGTATCGGGTGTAAACACGTACGGCAGTGTACCTATAAAATGCAAACCAACACGACAGGAGCAGTTTTCTGCTTCCGCGTTCAATGTCTCACTTAATTTTTGACTCCGAATTAAAATTGCGAAAAAAAATGTGTTGAAACGTTTTTCCTATACCTGAATATCATACCGTCAGAATAACAATCGATATCCAAGTAATATTGATACGTTGCAAAAATGAAATTTTTCCACAACGCACGAGCAGGCTTATTTTTAATGAACCGTTTTTCTCTGTTTTTTTTTTTCTATATTTCCATTTTGTCTACAGAAGGAAAAATTCCCCCACAGATTTTCAACCTAATGGCATTCCACGACCATTGTTGTCAAAGCTCAGGAATTTTTCTGCCGCAATTCAAGCTCAGATCCCGACTGAAATACAACAGAAAAATATTCGCGCTTATAGAAATTGCGTCGATGTATTACCTCGCAAATTTCATATAGGTATAGTTACACTTACGTATATACCTATACAGGAATTTCGGTTTATCGTAAAGAATTTAGTATCGACCTTTTTCGCGGATTTGCATGAGACTGTGAAGTAGGGTGATAAAGTACGAAGTAGTCTGCGATTGTGCAACCGAAATATTAGGGGTTGGTAGCTGAGTAGTGAGCTTGCTCGGCGAGGAACCACCTGATTTAGGAAAGTCTTGAGCCCACTTCCGCCGTCGAGCCGGTATTTACCGTTCCGAGACACGCTTCAGTGCCGCCCTACAAATACCCTTCTTACGTTCCACAGTCACGGCTTTTCCCCTAACATTTACAGTCAGAGATCCGCCCCTTTATCTGACCTTGCTATATATGAAAAAAAAAAAAAACCTATTCACCGACTGGCCTATAAACGTGCTATTCTTTCTATAATACTGTATCATACATCTCTTTGACGGCAACCGAGCACAAGATCTACGGAAAGAAAGTAGTCGCAGATTTCATTCGGATAATTTATGTCAATATCATCCATATATGAGTCAGGTGTTTATCACCGTGATGTTAATTGACACAAACGAAATAGCGAAACTATTTATTTCTCGATACATTCATTAATTAATTATGGAATATTGTCGATATCGAATCAGAAGAAATTACAGAAATTTCTCGGTGAATATAAATAATTCATCATTCAATTCAAGATTCGCACTTGAACGCTGAAAAAAAATTTCTTATCTAACTTTCGGACGTAGTTTCTAATTCTACTTTCGACGAATTTCAATCGTTCAATCGGTTCCTTAGTAATAAAAAAGAAAGAAAAAAGAAACAAACTCTTCCTGTAGACACGAAACGCACGGTTCAGTTGGCAGATCGACAGTGAATCAGTCTACTGTCAATCGAAAAAGCCCTAATTAAAAGCGGTAGAAGTAGTTCGCGGAGAAAAGGCTTATAAAGCTTGTCGTTTATCGCAACCTAATAAAAATAGGATGATTTTAAATTCTATCAAAACGATATCTGCTGTGAATGGGTAATCAATTAAAATCAGCTTGGAATCTTCGGCAAGTAATTGTACTAAGAAAAGAATTAATACCGTTTCAAAAGAGAATCTTCGATGAAAAGAGACTTTGCATTGTATACTTTTATTTGGTTGACAATAAAGAGCGTAATGGTTCCTGGAAATAATAGATACTCTCATTTTTTTTATAACGAAACTCGAGATTCATGATTACGGGCTCGTAAAGAGATTATATGGCGAAGCGGTTAGTAGCCGATGAAATACTCGAAGAATCGAAGCCACGTCGGTTGAAATTAGTTCAAGTCCCACGTAGATATCTGAAATAAGAAATATCAGATATGTGTGTCGACGCTGATACGAACAACTCATTTTGATCAGAAGTCTATGTTCCTACAAAGGCATGAGATTATACGGTATATCTTGATCTCAGTGAACGTGAAAATGTGAGAGCTGTAGTAGTGGAAAAAAAGAAAGAAAAAAAAAAACGAAGAGTAAAAAAGATACTCCTCGAAGCGAAACTCGCGATAAAATTGGCCCATAAAAATGATGACAGTGAACCTGCTTCGCAGACAGTCGAAGAGACTCCAATGACAATTAAGTCACTGCCGTTGGCAGGGCGATGTCACAATAGAAGAAAATTCTGGTCCGTTAACAATGGTATAAATCATTTTAAATGAAGATTCCTTTGAATTCAAAGCAGAAAGGAAATGAATGTTAAACTGCACTTCTTTTCCGGTTGATAATCAGTGGAACGTTAAATCGATCACAATCTTGGCTGTGTGATCGACAAGCTTAAATTTTATATGCACGGCATTTCCCTTTCACGGACGAGGACGTTACCTGTAATCAAAGTTCAAGATCCCGACTCACTTGCTCTAGTTACACTTGGTTGTCCATGAGCAACGCTTTCACTTTGAGGCCGGACCTCCAGGTCCTTCTTCTTGGAATAGGTAGAGAAGGTGAGAAATTCGCTTGGCTAACCTCGGAAGGAAGTGGTCTGGGCTTACCGCGTCACTTCCGAGAATTACGTAACACTCTGGCTCGGATCTACGGCCTCTAAGACTTTCGAGTGGCGGGAGTAGTGCAAATAAAAAGTCGTGAAAAAGCTTACGGGGCCAAATGTGATTCTGGAAGACTTCCATTTTCTTTACAACTTTACCCAACGACTGACGATATACGTCTACGACTACCATTTCTATGGTTGAAAATAATTTACTAAAATTGACTCAATTCTAGGCGAACAGGAACTTTCAAAGTTATACCCGTGTAGAAATTGTGCTGTGGTGTTGGCAGGGTCCTAATAAGGCGTGCCATAGTGCAAATGAGGCCCAGGTTAGGCTAAGCTGTGGCAGCCTGTTAGGGACCCCGCTGGATGTTCCCGTTTTAGATACCGCACCAGGCCGGGGGCTAGTCAGGCTGCCAAACTCGCACCCCATTCGCACCCCATTCGCGCCACGATTTGAGCTTTAGCAAACAGTAGCTCCTTCACCGTTGTCCCTAGAGTGAACTTTTAGGGACGTTTCTTGTTCCTTATTTAATTATCTAGAAACGCATTTTTTGCATTGTTTTTTTCGATCCAGTTTTTGATTTTTATTTTTTCGATTCTAGTTTTCGGTGAATTTAAGCTTTAGCAAACCATAGCTCCTGCACCGTTGACCCTAGAGCAAACTTCTCAGGACGTTTTTTGTTCCTCATTTAATTATCTAGCAACGCATTTTTCGCGATTTTTTTTATCGATCTATTTTTCGATTTTTTTTTTTCGATCCTGTATTTCGCACAATTTAAGCTTTAGCAAACCGTAACTCCTTCACCGTTGACCCTAGAGCAAACTTCTCAGGACGTTTTTTGTTCCTCATTCAATTATCTAGCAACGCATTTTTCGCGATTGTTTTTATCGATCCATTTTTCGATTTTTTTTTTTCGATCCTGTATTTCGCACAATTTCAGCTTTAGCAAACCGTAGCTCCTTCACCGTTGACCCTAGAGCAAACTTCTCAGGACGTTTTTTGTTCCTCATTCAATTATCTAGCAACGCATTTTTCGCGATTTTTTTTATCGATCCATTTTTCGATTTTTTTTTTTCGATCCTGCATTTCGCACAATTTCAGTTTTAGCAAACCGTAGCTCCGTCACCGTTGACCCTAGAGCAAACTTCTCAGGACGTTTTTTGTTCCTCATTCAATTATCTAGATACGGAATTTTCGCATTTTTTTTTATCCATCCATTTTTCGATTTTTTTTTTTTCGATCCTAGTTTTCGCACAATTTCAGCTTTAGCAAACCGTACCTCCTTCACCGTTGACCCTAGAGTAAACTTCCTACGACGTTTTTTGTTCCTCATCTAATTATCTAGATACGGAATTTTTGCATTTTTTTTTATCGATCCATCTTTGATTTTTTTTTTTTCCGAATCTAGTTTTCGTTGAATTTATGCTTTAGCAAACCGTAGCTCCTTCACCGTTGTCCCTAGAGTAACCTTGCAAGTCTGGCAAGCCACGAATCTGCCTGGTCATGCCGATTTTGATATCAAGGCACGCCACAACAGGGCCACTTTAAGGCCCTGGGTAGCGATGCAAGTCTGGCAAGACACAAATCCACCCGATATGGCCCATGTTGATATTAGGGCCTGCCACAGAAAATTTCTACACGGGTATTGTTACAGTTTAACCGTTCTCTTTCTCTCTTCCCCGTTTTCTTTCGTCACCTTTTTTTCGTAATCTTTACACTTCTAATTAATTCCTAACCGTTTCCTGGTATCAAATAACAGAATATAGAGAATTAATTGGACATTTTTGATGTTCAGTATAAGCGACAGGAACATTTTTAAGGGTAATTATAACGCTCTGTCGAGTGGAAGGCTAATGAAAAATCGTCGTTATAAAACTAAAGATAATTCTAACCGACAGTTTCCCGCAATTATTGGCTAGTTGACCCACTGGGGAGATACCGGAAGTGACAGTTTTCTCGAGGTTTGGTAACGCGATGTCGGAGGAGGATAGGGCAATGGGGAGAAACGTGGTCGTTGTGAGTGAGCTTTGGGATGACTGGTCAAATTTACGAGGGTCGTTAATGAGCGGCACAAAACGAGCCCCCCATTCCTCGTACTCTTGCCGCTGAAGTAGGCAGGTACACAGTTTACCTCTCTTTTCATTACGGGAAATAGGTACGCGAAACTTCATAAACGTACACATATATCTTGTCATTTCCATTCCCATAGTTTGACTAGGAATAAGAAGAGGGTGAAGGAGGACGCCTGTATTATACCTACCCCTATTTTTTATTCAAACTGTAACTTTTCAACCTTACCTATAACAAGAGTTAAGCTCATTATACGGAGCTAAACCCTTTTACCTTTTCGCAAAGCTTGTTACACGAGGATTTAAAAATATACGATAACTACCCGCTGTGAAGGGGTGGATGTGTATATATAGCGGGAAAAATTAAGTCTCTGTACCCGGTTAGGAGACATTCACTCGGTATAGAGAGAATTTCAGAGAGTCCCTTTGGAGCAACCCTTTTTTGGAAAGGGTAGGACCGGGTCAAGGCTGAGATTTCTTGAGATTGCTCGAATCCTATGGATAGATCTACGTGTACAATGTGTATATAAGGATCTCTGCATTTATTCGCTCTTTCACATATATACGAACGGAATACCGCGCAAATATATACCTATACATACATATGTGAATATATAGATCCTTGTCTTCGTCTACTAGTAGGGGTGACTCGGGGATGCTGGGGTCTGGACCGTGTGGCTCTGTAATTTAATATCCGAACCTTTGAATGGGCCTGGTGCGCGCGTCGAGCGTACAAACTGCCCCTTAGTAGTTGGGTTGTCTGCGCGCGGGTATCGTCGTATCTGATATATAGGGTGTCTCCAATTAAATTAGACCAACGGTATAACGAATGGCACGTATGCGAACCTTGCTTTGCTCATGCGCGATCTTGGGGTAGGCTAAGTTTTGGGTCGTGCTAAGTCAGGCTGGGCGATAAAGCTGGTCGTAACCGCGAGACAAGACAAGGCAGCCTTTTACGATCTTGTTTAGAGGTTCTTAATTTTGTTTTTCGTTCTTAGTTCTTCTCTCTTTTGTTTTTGCTTTACATTTTTTGTCCCGTTAGTTTTTTTTTTTTTTTTTTCCCCAACTTGCGTATATCGAACTAACGAGAAAACTTAACTTTTGCCAAACTCAAGTTAGCCTTGAAAACAAGAGACATAAGCCATATCAGATGCACTTCATCAACGAATTTTTTCACCCCAAATTAGAGTCTGGAAAGGAGTCCACTGAGAACACTTTGCTACTATGAATTTCGTTCAATTAAAAATAATACAGCAAAATATCTGAGGGTGAGGGAACGGAAATTTATCACTGAGTATCACCCTCGTCTAATTACTCCATTCTTCCATTTGCGAAAAAACATCGAAGCAAGGAATCAGGTGAGCGGAATAAGACCAGTTCATTAATTTCAGCTTTTTTATTTTTCTCCGAATTATTTGGCTTCATTTTAATTAGTAAAAATTCGTTTTATAATCGCTTTTCATTAACGAGTTTCCATCTTGGATTGAGAAAGTTGTTGTTTTATCAATAATCGGGTAAATATACTAAAAATTCGCAGATGATCATCGACGTAAAAGTAATGTTGAAAAATCTCTGACCCTTTCGGACCGAACTTGTTCAGACTTACGAACTTCTAGAGTTGAAGTACACGGAATCGAAATACCCGGATATACTGAACTAGACTAATTGTAAGGCAGATGATGACCGGACAAATGAGCTGGTTGAAATTTAGCAGCGCATCGTTCGCCTCATATTGTTTCGCAACTGTGGAAAGTGAAGACTTGAAACTCTGTCTTCGGTGGTAGTAGAATATCCGGTTTGACTCCGCGAATCTCATTCTCGGAGATCTCAGATTTTGACACTGATTCTCTTGGTAGTAAAAGCAAGACAGTAATCCTTATCAACTCTCCGTGACACGATTTTTGACGTAACTTGTATACATGTCAGTTTGATACACGACGCAATAAAAGCCACTCTACCATATAGCAAAGATATTCGTCAGTACGACACAGCTGGGATGGATCTATTTTCAGAAATGGACCGTACTTAATCCACGATATATATTATTCGCGGATTATGACTATACATTTCTGTTTGAATTATAAACGTCACGAGACTCGTATTCCCTACACCATTATATCTGATTATGCTTAAATATGTAATACATAAACTCTAATAGTATAAAGAGAATCAACGTATATGCTAGTACTCTCAACGCGCAGCTCACGTACAGTTTTTCTTTCTCATTTTTTATTTTATTTTTTATTTTTATTTCAATCTTTACTACGCGGATTTCATTTGTGGCACATCTCTGAACCTGTAAAATAAATTCAAGAACACTTTTATTACCTAGAATATTACAAATTCTCCTCGCATATCAACGCTCTTTCTCTTCCTCTATTTTACTCAGTCTATATTGGTCTTCATGCAGGAGGTACGTTGGTACATATATGTATGTACGTTTTCTCACATCTATGCAAGTTCGCCGCAGCTTTCATCGACGTGGTCCACGCGTCGACTCAACCCAGTTGACCTACAATCCGTATCTAGGTAGGTAAACCGTGTCTTTTCAATTTGACAATGTTGTGTCAGTCAGAAGTCGACGGTATCTGTACCTCAAGGAATAGAAAGAGAACCTGCCGTTCTTCAACTGTGCGAACCGTGCGGTCTATCCAACAATACAACGTACAATAGAAATGTATATATGGATATATACCTACGGGTACATAATATAAATGGATAGCTATATACCAACTCAGGTTCAAACCTTATAGTAAATGCGAAAAATTTTCGACGCCTTTGTATATACGTATGTGTATCTAATATTCTATGTATGTGACAGGAAACTCGTGAACCAAGTGCTATTGTGCTCGAATGTCGTTCGAGAAAAGTTTACGGATATTCGGATCGGTCTTTGAGCTATTGTGTCGTGCCGAGGATACGAACATATTGGCACCATTAAATTTACGATTTTCGTATACCGATGACCGGAAATTGACAATCTTAAAACTATTCACGACTATCTTGTACGTCAGACAATTTCTTGGGATCAGCAGCTACTGGGATCAGACGGTGCTTTCGACGCAAGTTGTTTAGCGGTTTGGTATAGTTGGTCTAACCGACGTCTGGATCAAGGAAACAATTAAGGCCGTAGGTTGGTACAGTTTTGAGAGTGGATTTCCGAGTTAAACCGAGTCATCGTCAAATATGGGATGTCCGTTGACTTTGGTGACCCTAAACTTTGTTAGTGTATAACTTCGGAATTCGATAGTTGAAATAGCGTTCTACGGTGGCATTCATTTAGTTGACAGATATATTTTAAAGTTAAATTTTTAACACCATTTTCCCCAGGGGTGGATACGGAGCTGTCGAACTCCTGGATACGGTGATTGATGTCACGTTGGCTTTCAGCTCCCAAACATGGTGCTGTTGAGTATCAACTTGACAGAGAACTAAATTTAATATTGGGAAAGGCGAATCTGCGATGAAATTTTTGAGAAGTGAAATGAATTTTCTACCTTATGGTGTTTATTGTTTTACCCTCATTTTTTTTTTTTTTTTCTTTTTCTATTCTCTTTGACTTTTCAAATAAGAAACCAAAATTCTTTTCAAAAACAAAACATGTGTAGCTAAGAACAGTACCTAGGGGTGACAAATTATCGCAAGGCACATTTTGCACCGCACGTGAGCTGTGATCTTGGCTTTTGAATCTTGCTGACGACGCGACGGCGTGGGTACAGACAGGAGATGGATAAATGGGTAAACGAATAAAAACGCGACATCTGGTACGGAGCCTCCTTCCCATGCAGCAGCAGCAGCAGTATACTCGAAGATTAAACTCACTCACATGGCTCGTAATCCTGGATTTTTGGGTTGGGGTGCTTGTAAAAGGCTTTAATATGCCAATCAATCACTCTTTTGACTGATATTAGACGAGAGGCGGCAAGCACGGGCATCAATCTCTGATTACCCACCCTTCGCTGCTCCCGCCAACTAATTTTATTTATTCCTCGCTTATTTACTTTATATGTATATTTAATACATACAGAGAAAGAGAGAAAGAGAGTGGTTTAGTAAATTCCGTAAAAAATGTTCGAAAAAGTACCTACCTATTAAATAAACGATATCGTAACACTTTCAAATTGTTTACAATTTCATTGAGTAATTTGTTGATGAATAATCAAGCACATTAATTTATGTATTCTATTTGTTTATTCGTTCAATTTATTCAACACGAAAATTGTTTACACGTATTCATATATTATGCATGCCACGCAGTGCTAGAATTATTTCTGAACTGGCGGAGAGCAGTAGAAAATTTAGCCTATCGTCTTGTAAAAGAAAAAAAATGTAGCAGAAACCCGAGGTTTCCATTTCAATTCTAAATACTGCCTCAAATTTTTTCAGTTGAATAAAATACGGTTAAGGTGCTTCCTTACCCAATTCCACCAGACCTGAAAATATTGGGAAAAAAGGTGCTATTCCCAATGTTTTCAAGTCTGGTGGAATTGCATAGAAAAGCACCCTAATTTGTTTTCTTCCTATTGCCGTATATCCCCGAAAAATCTCAAACTTGATACACTTTTTACCGATAGTAGTGGGTATTTTATGAAAATTCGACAGATTTTCAACGACATCATTTTCGAAGCTTACAGCGTAGAAGAAGAAGAAAAAAAATTCTCATCTCCAAATTGTGATGAATAAAATTTTGTCGTTAAAAATCTGTAAATTTTTCACGGATACTTACTACTATAGGTAAGAAGTGGGCAAAGTTTCAAATTATACGAAGCGGTAATGCGACAGGAAGTAAAAAGTAATCCCGAAGTACGAAAAATCGTGTATTATTTAAATTGGAAAGTTCAAAGGCTTTGGGACAGTACTTAGAATTGAGATAGGAACCTAGGGTTTTGACTACATTTTTTTTTGTATATATTTGAAGACGTTGTGCTCCATGAGAGCATTGAAATTGAAATATGACCGCATCAAGTACCACCCTAATATATATATGATATAAATTTTATTCCACTTGAATGTTGCCTTGTAGAGTCCTAACAAATGAAATATTATTATTATTACCATTGTTATTATATGTATATTTATTTAGGTATATATACGTATACGTATATACTAAAGCTCATTTATTTTCATGGTAATTTTGCGGACTTGACTGTTTGTCAGTTGGTTGGTATTATTTTCGAAGCCATTAGCGGTAGCTCTTTCAATTAGGGCGGGTGTCAGAAAAGCGAGGCGTAAGGAAAATTCAAAGTTGCCCAAGGCTCTGCCGTTGCTCTCTTGCTCTTGCTCTTGCTCTTGATTTTCGTTCAGCGTGAAAAGAGTCGGTTATTATTGCTTGGCGATAACGTGGATGAAATTTTTCCTATTAAACCTTCACCAAGCCCTGGTAAAAATCGTTGGTATGATTCGGTATTATGAATTATAATTGACAAGTTGAATAGTCCGATTATCGGTGAGAATTTATACCAATTTTTATGATTCCCTACCGCAGACAGCTGCCGTCAGTTTCACTGCTGAATGAATAATCGAATTTATGGTAAAATTATTCCATATTCTTTACCACCAAATTTTAATACTCTTACTGGATTATTGGCGATTCGAACATTTTGAGGCTGTTAAGGTTTCGTAAATTTTAGTTAATATAGAAAAATTTAGCTATCGATCTGGCGAAAATTTTTACGAGGCATCTATATACCTTAAAAATTGTTGTTTTATGCGAAGTTACATTAAACACGACGCAACGCTAATGAGTTCAAGGTAGATACACCAAACGTATAATACTGGATGTTATTTCACCCTAACGTGCGTAATATTTCGGAGAATTCAACTGTTCATACAACGCAAGAGATCATCAGTGCCGTCGAGCTGATACACATCCATTTCTGTATTGTATCATTTATATACTTTAATTTATACACGGAGATCGGCCTCAGAAAGCCTTGTCTCTGTGTATTTTTTTTTTTTTTTTTTTCTTCTTCTCATTTTGGGATGAAATAATAAGAAATTTTCATTCTGAGGGGAAGGAAAAGAATAATTTATTAACTTGTCAAGGGAAATGTGGTGTTATCACAGTTTGGCAATCGGTTTATCGATCAATGATGGCCACCACCGTGTCCGTGTCCGCCGTAGGTTCCTCCAGAGTGATCGTTACCTCCGCTGTTATGTACGATGGCGTGGAAACCTCCGTGATGATCGGCATGATACTTCACTGTCCTCACGTTGCCGCCGGGTTCGTGGAGAGTATATTCTCCGGCTGCGTCCTTACCTAGAAGAGGGATAATAAATTTAGTGACTAACGCAGGAGATCTTAAAGATAGATTGGGCCTCGGAGAAGAGTTTGCCAAGAAAGTCTGACATATCGAGTTACGAGAGTCTGAAGGTCAGAAAATTTCAAAGAGTTGTGCGAATCATATCGCAAAAAATTACTCCCTTGCTAAGAATTTATCCATGCTATTCTTTTTTGTTTTTTTTTTTCTTTTCTTTTCATCCCTAAACTTCACCTGACCTAGATCTCTCATGTTTTATTTCACTACGTATAATACGTTTCGTATATGTTTTACCGTCTCGGTGCTCCTTTTGTCCATGGAAATCTTTGGTATGATGGTCCTCGACTCCGTAAGCAAATTCGTACTTTGGATGAGCTTTAAAGTCGACGTGCTCGTGGCCATGTTTGTCTTTCCAGACTACCTCCACTCCTTCACCTTCGACGGGTCCATGATAATGTTGGAAAGAGTGAGCCTTGTGGGCCGTCGTACATCTCACAACGATCCCCAGCATCAATACTGTAAGCAGTGGCACGAGCTGAAAATAAAAGATTAGATATTAAAAATTGACGAAGATTTTCGAGGTAGGTAGGTAGGTACAGTTTTTTTTTTTTTTTTTTTTTTTAAGCTTTCCACGTTGTTTTTCGAGGTCTTTGCATAAATCAACTACCGGCGTTACTTGACTAAAATTTTCGTTTTAATTCACTCGGCAAGATTGTCGAACAGTTTCTGTGGCCAGTTAGTTAAGCAGCTTGCTGCGAGGGAATATTTTCAGTAATTTCTGTCAAAATGGACGTGCTCGCTGCTTTAATTTAGTGCTGCAGTAGCTTCTTGCTTTTGCCAGTTATTAACTTTGTGAGGGATAATTTTGGTGTCTACTCAAACCAGCCAGCAGTTTCATTCTAATTATTTTTCGAGAGACAATTAACCGAGTGTCTGCGTTTTCGACCGTTTTATTTACTCCTTTCGCCTCATCTGCACGTTGGTACAAACAGAAAGAAACAAAGAAAGAAAAAAATTTTAAAATACTCTAACGAAATACAGAGATATCTTCAGCCACGAAACAGCCGACATTTCGTTATCGTTAACCGTGAGCTGAACGTTTAATCTTAATCCAGGACACAACACTTTGTATTAATTAGTGAAATATGACACGATTAGCTCAGTACCTTGAAAGCCATATTTGCTATTCCAGATACGTTCTTGAGTCGAGTAAAACTGATAGTTGAACAGAAGTTTACAGCTGCTTATATACGTCGCGAGAATGGTAATTTCTCACAATTACATGATAAATTTTTTGCCGATATTATCCCCCGTACACCGTACCATGATTTGAGTTATTTAATCGACTTGATTTCAATAGTGTTGGTGATTGGTGATTATTCAACGTTTACGAATGGCAAAAACTCCCAGAGTCAAATCAGTAGAGCATTACACTCACGCTACTGCTCCGAAGATCGGTACATTATTCGGCGTCGATTTCACGCGAAATTATATATACAGATCGGTAGCTATTATTGCTTAAGCGGTAAGGGTAGAGTTCGCGGATTCATTCAGGCTTTGAAAATCGATTTTCGCTGCTTTCAGCTTATGTTTCATTTCGCCCATACCAGCTATCAGTATAACGATGTGTTTTAAACAAACGTCAAAGATAGTAGCATAAGGTACGCGTGTACTTTCCCCTGTGTATCAGTGCTTCTTCTTCCTCTTCTTCTTTTTCTTCTTCATTTTATTGTTTGTTTCCGCTCCAGGTTCATCGATCAAATCCATCGATTCCGCACAGACGAGTTAGCCTTGTCAATAGTCGATTATATGGGGAAAATTCGAGTTTTTCTATACAACCGTATTGCTGTGAATGCCGCAGCTGTTTCGCGAAGAAATTTCCCCAACTTTCTCGTATAAGATCAAACTTTTACCTATACCTCTTGGATATGTGGAAAAAGGGCGTCCTGCACCGCGGAGACCGGTTGAAAAATCGTTTTTATTACGCGGCAAACCTTTTCTCGAGTTTGTCTTGACAGTTTTACCGCTTCGCGATTAGGCTATACGTTTATACGGTAATAATTTAGGAAATTGAAGTTAACTACTACCCAGGCACTTCCGACCTGTTGTGATAATTCACGCACGCGATCTTACGTCACTACAGGGGATCTTTATGCTAGTCGTTCTCAGTAAATTACATGAGGCATAGCATAGGGTAAACCTGAAAACTAAAACGTCCAAATTTTCAACCCAGCTATTTATGTCTCTGGCGTAAATCTTGTTTGTTTACCTTATATCGCGAGTTTTAAACTTATCCTTTATTACATTTTACCGGGTCGACTAATGGCGTAACCGGCGCGGCGGCTCCCAACAGCCGCGCGAACCTGATTATGGAAACTTAATATCGAATGGACGTGACTCGAAGCTTTTTGTCCAATATTCTGCAGCGCCGCAGGTGGCCCATGTATCATAAAGGATGTTCTATACTCCGATGTATGCCGGGTATTCGCAATATACGATTTTCCATTATTATATAACAGACAGGGAAAGATCTTTCGCGAAAAATATTTACATACATAAAAGAAAAGGATGAAAAAAAAAACAGAGATTTTATCACTTCTGAACACAAAATTTCACTTTATTTCTCACTTTCTATAGTTACATAGAATACAGCGAATTAATATGAATGAAAAATATTTATCTATATATGGATAAAAATATGCGAACAAATATTTAGCGTGCATACGCGATTTTTTTCCTTATTGCAAATAAAATTTTTCTACTGATTACATCCGCTTAACTGAATCAGTTCATCGAATGTGAAATTATTCCATGCGAAATGTGATTGCTATTGCTATAGTATAGTAATAATAATAATTAATTATATTTTGAATTTTATTACAACGAGAGAGTAAATTTTAGTCGAATTAATCGAGCGTACGATCACGAGCCGTCAAATAAATATTAAATCTCTGTGAAACTGAAAATCGTTGATATAATCAAACTGTTTTTCCACGGAGTTTTATTTTTCGAACGAGTGACTTTTTAGCTCATTGTCAAACAATATGTATATATATGTTTTTTTTCCTATCAGATAAATACTCATCTGATGAACCCCCAATCGAACATAGGTAGTAAATATTGCAGAGATTTACTTTTCACTCGTATAACATACCGATATAAATAATATTATTGCTATCTGTTTTCAATTTTCAGTTTTTTTCCCTCGAGATTTCGACTGAAAAAGAAACTCGGATGAGTGCTTTTTGGATAAAGTTTACTGCAAATAGCGTAGAGCTCGTCGAAATGATATAAATAATATACATGTGTACTATATACCTGTATAACTTGATTGATCCGATTATAAGCTAGCGGCTATTATATACATAAAAATGTGTATAAAATAATATACGTATGTACGCACGATAATAGGTATCTGCAGTTTCCAGTTGAGTGAGATTTTTTTTATTTGCAATATCGCACGTAATTGTATCACAGATGGATCAAAAGAGCAACCTGCAGAGTTGGGTGGAAATGATGATTTTGAAAAACGCCTGCAGCGCAATGTTCCAATCTATAGATTCGTTTGATAGGTGGTTGGCGTAACGGCCGGTGCTCAAATAAAATTTCACCCAAATGTTGGTGGTAGGTGAGCTATACATGTGAAAAGTTTTGGTAGCTAGCGGTTGTTTGGAACTAGCCTAGCTACCCTGGTGTAAAGCCATTTCGTATGAATTGAGTTATCTATAGTTGATAGCCAATCAACCCCCCCGAACGTTGTCCAAGTTGATGATTGGACTATTTGACGTTGGCTGAACGGTGTAAACGAATCTAGGATCGCGTTACGCAGTCGGTCCCGTTGACGAGCCTCGACAATGGGGACGAGGTGAACCCAACCTTAGAAAATGACACGTTAAAGTCGAAAACGAGCTTTTCTCCCTCTTCCTCCCCCTCCCCCTTTCCCTTTTCCCTCTTCCTCGCCCCCTATATTTACCTCGTTAAAGTCTTTCCCTGCGGACGTTGAAGGAGCGTACGCCCGATCGTCAAACCTGGAAGAATTTGGGGTTTCTCGTAGTAAGCTGCAGCAGGATGGTTGAGGGCTGTAGCTTTCGATTGGCACTTGGCAAAGTACAAAGACATCGTCCTTGACTGATCTGAATGAAAATTGGGGCGCATTTACTTTCTACGAATATCTTGTTGGAGGTTAAACAGAAGTGGGAAGAGGGTATTCTACCGTCTTGGATAAGGGTTTGAAAGTTGGTCGACGATCTTTTAGAAAGATCTTGCACGGGGAGCCAAAACTCTTGCGGAGTAAAAATCCCTGGCAGATTCGGGTATCTTGTTTAAAGCTCGAATAAGGAGAAAGAAAAAAGAGGACGGTCCATCTCCGGTGTCTCTTTTATCCTGCGAAGGAAAGATTTTATAAAATTATAAACTAACAGAAAGTACGTTGGAACAAAAAAATCTTCTTTTCAAATTGGGTATTTCTTTATCATTCTTCAAAGCTCTCAGAGAATTGATAATCATGAAGATAATGATGAATAAATAATTTACTTATTTCGTATTCACTTTCATACCAATTCCAAGACATCTCTAAAGTACTCGAAAACTTTTTTACTTTTTATCCTCTAAATATCTACCAAGATAAATTTACATCTATCTTTCACATCTTCATCAATCATTTGGAAACAAAAATACTCATGTAGGAGGTAGGTGAATAGGATCTCGCAATTTTATATAATAAAATGAAATGTCCATTCGACACAACGATTTCTCATCAACTGTACCCTAAGTAATCTCGAAAGAAGGTCCAGCCCGGAAACAGCTAAGCCATTTGTAGAACAGAAATATTTGTCAACAAAGGACATAGCAATTCGCAGCGTGTTCATCCGAGTCCTGTGTAACGCCTAACCTGGCCGGACTCACGTCAGTACGAACAGATCGAACACGCGGTCAGAATTCCTGCCGCCAAGGCAAAACGAAGGGTCGAAGGAAGGACGGAAGGACGAAAGGAAGGAAGGAAGAAAAGTGAACAAGTCTGTGTGCCACAGATAGTCGGGCACACTGTGACTACAATCGTTTCGTAGGGGTGAAGGGTGAGCTTTGTCTGGTCGTGCGTTCGTTTCTTAAATGTGTGTAAGTACATAGTATAGGTCTGATGTACAAGGGAGGATAATTGCCTTTTATCTTCTAATCCCGTAGAAACAGCAGATGCGATTTGCTGTTGAGTCGCGTGACAAATGTGACAAATAAACACAGCTAGCTTCCTGTAATCCGCAAGGGATAGACGTCTGTTGCGTCCCTGTTTCTCCGCCTTGAGGCACAGCTGGTACATATAGCTGCAGCTACCCTGAGACTTAGGGTGTAGAGTAGGAAGAACGCAGTTGAGAATTAGAAACAGAAGATCGTAAGTATGCAGTTTTTATATTTCTTGATGACATTACAGTGATATGAAATCGGTTATCGAACGTTGAATGTAGATTTTTTTTTCATTCTCCCATTCTTATAACTTATGAGTATAATATAACTGTGTTCAATTTTATTTCACCCTGACATTAATCTTCGTCAACAACCTTCGATTCCGCGGTGAATCGCGATGCGAAGTTTTGAAATTGCGTCGCGTACGATGAGAGGGATCGATGTGGTATAGAATTTTATTATTATATCGTACTAGAGAGTGTCTCAGCGTTTACCCAAGATACAAGTTATCGTCTTTTTACTAACGTAAGTTTCCTCTTAGCTGATACTTAGCGTCAAGTGATTATCCAATTTCCTGAAAGCAGGTACTGCAGTTAGTTTTTCTTTTTTCTTCTCACGCTTCCATCAACTTTAACCTAATCGACTTAAATCATTGCTAGCAAATACGAAACTCTTCTTAAAGTCTTGAAGATTTGAAGTAACATAATTCGAGTTTGCAAAGTCTGGGTTGACGATCTAAATGTAATCTCTGTGGAAAAAAAAAAAACCAAACATTCTCTAGACATGTACTTACCAATAATCTATACCACACGAAGCAACGATAGGATAGGAACTAGAGAACAAGGACTAATAGTAAAAAGAGTAAAGCTGATTAGGTAATATAACTGAAATCTGATAAAGTTCGATGGGTCAAATGTCCGTACGTGTTCCTGTGACTTTACGTGTTACTGGCATCGATTGTTTCGGGTAAAGCTCTGCTACTGTACAGTCTTTAAGCTATAGTATCGGTGAAAAGCTCTAGCATAAACACTAGTGTTTAACCACTACCATAGTGGAGTTTACCGTGAACAGGTCCACTATGCACTACTACAGTAACAACTTGCATGCTGTGTAGCGTATTTGTTCAACGTTCGATTGCAAGGATGCGCGAGTGTGTTGACAGTGAATGTCACTGCCATTCGACTACCCCCCAAACAACCGGATTACCTGGACCGCTTTACAAGTTTCTGTTCGGTTCATTCAGTAGCATGCTTTTATTCATCATACATAAATTGATAAAGCTTTTGAATATCCGCGTTAATATGATTGGTATCTTCTTCCCCGTGTTATTTTCCGACGATAAATCGGTCCAGGATTATTTGGCTTCTTAATTCAACTCCATTTGGTGAAGAGGAGCTTCGAAATCGTCAAGCTCTTCATCGACTCGAACTTGCGAATTATAATATTCATGGATAAAGGGTCGAAGGTATGCTTCATATTGTTCATCTCGTTTATTGATAGATGCAAAATCGAATGCACACTAGGTATAAAGGTTATAAACTGTATGAAGGATCGAGCTTATTAGCCAGGTATTACGTTGGAAACTCCTAGAGTGTTGCTGGCAAGCTCAAAGCTCTGAGGTAGCTCCAAGCCATACGGATCACTGGTATTTATACCTCCGTTGTACAGCTTGGGAATCGGAATCAGAAGCCAGGGGCCGAGAGGCAAGACCTAAGACCTGGAGCCAAATACAAAGATCCAAGAATCAGGGATAGTTACGATGGGTTCAAGCAACATATATACTTGCCACAGCAAAATGCTGCTCGGCCAACAATAGGATCCGCTAGAGTTTCGCTCAGAATATAGCGTGTATATTAATACTAATTGGTCCTGACGAGAGCCACTTCTACGGCAAGTATACGAGGGCCTTGGCTTTATCGCGTATACCGTTGTGTGACGGTGTCAGATTTTAAGGCATAAAACAGGTGTAAGCAGCTTTACATGAGATGAAACATTACCGCACGTATATTTCCATATGTGATTTCTTGTAAAGAGTTCCGGCAGTCAGGGTGAATGATCTGCCTTAGGCGTTATCGAAGCCAAACTTATAACTGGCATTTACTACTTAAATGAAATTTGTCGAAGCCCGGAACGACGGGTTTGGATTTCTTACTGATGAGAATTTAATCGTTGTATGCGTAGCCGCGATACACGCTAAAAGTCTCGCGATAATACCATAGAATTAGAGGATTGAACTTTATCGTACTGTCGCGATATCGATCTGGAAATAATTAATATGTATAATTATATGTGTAATTTACGAGTCTAATGAAGACTAAGATACCATCCATCCATCAACCTTATTAGATCTTTCATTAGTGACCTTCGTCGGTAGCAGCTAATATGTACGAGTACTCAAAGATCTACTTTGCTCCGTGTGATTTTGGGGAAATGGAACCAAGAGTAATATTTGCTATAACCAAAGTTGACAGCTTATATAAACGAGCCTCATGTAACAGAACGATTTTATCATACCGATCTAAGTATATCATTATCAATAGACGACTGATAATATTGTGAATCCTCGGTTTGGACAACAATAATTAAATATTCACGTAGTACCTTTTAGCCGAAGATAATCAATAAATATTTATGTAGTTATATGTTTGGATTGTTCATGGTCCCGTAAACACTGAGCAAATATCATTATCGAAATTTTTATCTTTATGGGACGCGTCTGTCTACTGTTTTTGGCTGAATCCTTATGAATATTTTAATTTTATGTTTTCTTTATCATAATTGACCATTGTGCTAAGTAGCTTTTCGCGTGTAAATATAATAATAGAAAGAGAGTATATATTATGATCTATACCTACACATCGTAGTGTTTGAGTAAGTAAATTTGTTGGTACCGGGGGTAGACCGCTTGGTATACTTACAATTACTATATGTGAAATTGTAATAGATGTAGATCAACGGATAAAGTAACTTGTTCATTCGTTGAGACCTCATTTTACCATTTTATTCAAGTACAAAATTTGTTGTAGAGATCATATGCAAGTGCAAGATGACTCTTCAGCTCGAAATAGTAGTTTTTGTATCAAGGGCGTAAAATGGGATTTTACGCCTCGAGTAGTGATCGCTGCGCACGAGGGACGGCGCAGCCGGCCCGAGTGTCGCGTGATCACTACGAGAGCGTAAATCCTACGCCCGAGATGCAAACATTATTTTTTGATGTAGTGGGGGTTGAAAATGCCTATGATATGCCTTATTTTGTGGACGTAGAATGCCAGTTTCATTTTACGCCCGCAAAAGGAGGCGTAAAATAGACATTTTACGCCCACTGCGTCAAAAAGATTATTATGGTTTAGGTATATCCTGGAATTATGAGTGAATCCTGATTTGAAGAACTTTTTTTTACCACGGGCAAGTTGTCTAGTATAAAGAAACCGCTGACAATGAGATAAATTTGTTCAGGTTGAGCATAACGTAGTATAATCAATGAAAAAAATGTAAAAATATGATTTTAATCAACAGTAAGAGCTCCTGGTAGATAGATATGTAAGCGTCTGGACTCTAGAGGATAGTCATTAGGATTATGTAGTTTTCGAGTTTCTCTGCACTCGAGATTTCGCCAGATACGTAGTGCCGAAAATGATTACGAATAGTTTGGGTAATGATATTTGGTTTAGTTGTCTTCTTGTCTTCGTTTGGCCCTTGTATTTGGTAATGTCTTGACTTTGTGATGCAGAAGCGCAGTCGAGTACATTTAATTATTTTACTTTGACAATGAAGATGAGTAGAAACGTGAGTAATGAAGATAATGAACAAGATGGGAAACTCTTCATACCGTATTACTCGTTCGAAATTGTTTCGAAGCAATTATGTGGATGTCCTATTCATGCACTGTGATAAAAGCAAAAAAAAAAAAAAAAAATTCGAATGAAGAAGAACTGAAGAGTTTTGGGGATTCAATTCCTAAAGAAAATTTATTTTCAGGAATCTCGTTTCACCCTGTAAAATTATCGTACCTACTTGGGTGCTCAAGAAACAGGGAAATAAAAGTATAAACTTTATTTTTTTTTTCATTTTTCATCGTTTTACTTCCCTTCTTCAGTCAGAATCGATGAAATTTTTAATTTAATAGCAATTACTAAGCGTGAACGTTGAATTGGGTAAAAGTGGTGCCATTTAACCAGAAAATCAGAAATGCTAATTTATGAAAGTCTTTGTTTGCGAAATAAAAATGATAAGCATTATTTAAATTATACGACGCAGCTCGCGACGTCTCGCACCAACGGCGTCGGCTGGTGTTTGTAAAATACACAAAGTATTATACCAGGTAGCGCGTTCCACACTTTTGTTTGCTTCCATGAATTATTCATGAGTCTACTTATAAGCCACTATTGCCGTTGCAACGGCGACGAAAAAACAAGAGTGAATCGCACTTCTGGAGTGAAAGAGGACTTTCTTTTTTCACCATTACATTCGCCATTTTTATTTTTCTTCTCTTATTTTCTATGCTCCCCTCCACTTGCATCATGTGTCGCTATATCATCCGTGGATTATGAATAAGAATAGAAAACAAGGAGAGTGGAAAAAGTCGTATTCAAATCAGTCAAATTAGTCCTGGAAGTGAAATTTGCAACTTTCTCATTTAGATTTGGTACCAGACCTGCAAACTTCTCAATCGCGAAAAGTTCAATCACCGTGAAAACGCCCTGTCTATCAAAAATGTCCGCATCAGTTGTATTTATCATTAACCGAAAATACGATAACGTATAAACTGACGGATAATAATGAGATAACGAGGTTCGTTGATGTATCAAAGGATCTTGTTAATTACGGCGATATTCTTGCAATTATCGTTACGACAATATCCGTTCCGAGTTATTGCTTCGATATGAGATACACAATGCCTTGGAATTTCATGGGGTAATTAAACAAGGGTTTCAAAAGTGTTTCCCAGATTTTCATAATATCTACACAGCTTATTTTATTTTATCGTTATAAAATAAATTAGTTACGGTGTCTCAAATATCTTCGCCACTCCGCCAGACGTAATTTTGATCAATTAGTTATTCCATAATATTTTCTAACACACTTAAAAAAAGGTGTTTTAATGTAATCACCAATGAATTAAAGTCGTTTGTCGCATGTGTAATTAGCGGCAATTCACGCGGTTAAATATTGCGGGAAAGTTTTTTTGCGGAAAGGAAATTCTAATTAGGAAACGAAGAAAATGAATGTGCAGAAATTTCATTATATTTATTTTCACACAGAATTTATGAGTGAGCTTGCGATAGGACTAGAACCGAAGGTTAAATCGAGGAAAAAATCCTTGGTCCATGAATAATTCTAGGGCCGAAAATTTTCTGTTATTTTATACCTATACGCTGGAAGTATGAAATTTTGACCGAAACAGCTGCTACGTTATATTAAAGCTCGATGGAATCTGGGCTCGTCCTTTTTCCTTCAAATATTGTTGTTCGACGTTATCCATTAATCCTCACAAAACGCTTTATTCGTCATCGAATCTCATATCCATCGAAACTGGGATTTTACGCACACAAATTTGGGGGCAACCTGTAACCGTCTGCATTTTTAAAAGGTACGTGACCATTCGGTACGTATACACACATATAATATTGAAATGCGTATGTAAATCAAGTGATAGACAATACGCTGTGATTCTGGGGAGATAGAATTGGTGAAAAACAAAAAAAAAAAAAAAAAAATTCTGCTGCGATTTTCGCTGGCCCGACAGCTACTATCGATATATTTTTTTCGTCGTTATTGTATCTCTAGAAGTGTGAATATAGTGTTTATTTTAGCCTCTCGTATAATTTACGTACGTACTCGATGTACCGCGAAGAAACCTACTGTAAATAACTCTAGGTGAAATAAAAATTCAGTTAAATTCTATCTCGGAGTGGATATGTATAATCTAATACCGATAAAGTTTTAGGTGATATCGATTATTGAATCTCGATTGTGGAAAAAATATTCCCATGTTTCACAACGAAATATATAACTATATATTTTCAACAAGTTTTTGTTAAGTTTTTTCTTCGACACCGAGTACGTCACGAGCACGCGACATCAACCACGTTTATATTCGATATTTCATGCTTACTGGAATATTGGGATTTCATCCATACGGTTGTTCCACGACGGGGTCTGCCGCCCCAATTCTATGCTGTGCTATGCTGCCGTATAATAATTTTTTTCCTATCAAAGTATCAAAACGAAATGGGTCAAGATTCTAGTTTCACACGTGGCAAATTACCCACAGCTGTATGATGCCGAGCTATGAATATAGATATTTTTAATTATTTTTGAATCAAATTATTTGCTGCTCTGGAAGTTTGCTCGAATTTAATTCAATAAAGGTAATTAATTATTTTGTTTTCCGGCTAATGTTGTTGGCAGGGGATAAAAACAAAAGCCAAAATGAGGGAAAAACAAAAAAAAGAGGAGGCTAACAAATATGTATTTCGAACACGAATACATTATATCATATTTACTCCGAAATAATAATAACCAAGGGTAATTATTTTAATTGTTATTCGTGGAATACACATGGAAATATATGTAACAAACTGTGTTTAAATTGTTTTTATTGCTTTTGCACATCACTCTAATTCTGATTCTCTGACAACGTTCGTAGAAATTGAATTGTACTATTCTCCCGGGTATTCTACCTTCAGTCCTCTCATGGATCATAGAGACATTATACGGAATAGTACATAATATTTTCGTATACTATACGTAGAAATGAAATTTATATAGAAAATGTGGGTCTGACAATGATACAATACCCCTCTATTTAAACGTATACGTTTTCCTACACCCTTCCACATCTCATTCGAAAGAACGCTCGACTATATTCGCACGACACACTCAAGGGTGAATATTCCCTGTTCATTTTTACCACGAACGAACTCTGCAGAAGGTTCGACCAAAGTGCTTCATACATTATCGTGTGACAGTTACTAATATTAGGTCCACACGTTGGGCGGCAAGATTTGTGCTCTGCTATCTCCGATCAAACAAAACTTTGCGTGTATTTCTTTCTATATGTCAAGTGATAAAGTATTCACAGGTAACGTCTTATCTTTTCGAAATTAAATAATATCGCATTTCAACAGGTCGCTAATCTTGTATAAAGTAGCCCAATTAGCGCGAGCAAAAATAAGGAACTCGATCCTTTCGGGGTAGTCCTTATTTAGGGCTCGGACGAGTTTGTTCAACAGGCTCCCCTAAAATCGGCTCCAAATGATTCAAAAACAATTTCCTAATTTCTTCAGATTTTTATCTAAACTCTAACCCCTTCTACTAGGGGGGTGAAGTTCCCTACTCAAAATCCACGTGTTTCCAGTATATTCTCAGTATATATTTTATTCCGAGAGTAATAGTTTTCAAAAAAATCTGTAACACCGAGATTTTAGTGGGCATTGGTGCTACTTAGGGGAGAAAAAAGTACGAAGCATTGATCATTTTTATATTTCTATATTTCGTTGAATTGAAAAAAAAAGTCAGATTTAGAGGGTATCCATATCGTCTAGATTGCTTGGTAGGATGATGTGAATTTTTTATCACATGGTAGCACCAATGCCTACTCAAATCTCGCAGTTACAATTTTTTTTTTAGCCATTCGTTTGGCAGAGTAAGAGTTGAGATAAAAATCTGAGATAATTGGGGAATTATTTTTCAATTATTTGGAGCCGATTTGGGAGGCGCCTGCTAAAAAATTTGTCCGAGCTCTAAATAAAGATCACCCTAGTACCTATATACTTAATATTAAAGATTCGATAAGAAAATTTCATATCTATGAAGATTTCTTTTTTTTTCTTTCTATAATAAAACCGTATATCGTGTATTTTTATACAAATATTTATAAATGTATGGAAGGGTTATTCCGGTTGTTCAATCCTGAGATCAAAATTGCGTTGGTCGAGCCATTATCACGTATAGAACTAACGCGAGAAGAAAATCCATTTACTTTCGAAATGGTAACGGTCCTGTAGTAAAAGGGTATGTCTATGTAACATATGCCATATAGATATAGGTATACCTATATCAAACCCCTATATACGCGCCCATAAGGCACAAAAGTGGCGCCCGATCCTCAAAAGAGCGATAAAGTAGCGATCATTACTAACATCGGCATTTATCTTCGGTTTTTCGTCTCCTTCCAATTTCCGCGGTGATATAAATTGACCGGAAGTAGATTCCAGAGAATCTTTATACCGGAAGTGAAACGTGAATGTCAACGATCAAAGGCGTTTCAAATTAATAGAATATGCATTCTATTAAACTCGATCCAGGGTTCTGATTTTTTAATGATCTCATTTCGCTATTTAGAGCGGACGTGAAGCAGTTGAAAGATTTACTCATTTCTAAACGTAATATGCGGTGAAAAAAACTAAGTGTAACTTGCATGGTTCGAGGAAAATGTTCCAAGTTATTTTAACCGAAAAAAAGTAGGAAATAACCTGGTAGGTACCTTCAACTTCAAGTGTGCTTCTGTCCTCCCCTAGGGGTAGAAGCAAGGCGGGTTCCCTAAAGAGCGCCACTTCAGACGTAACTTATATTTACGGTGTACGATGAAAATGTACTCTTATATACATATATACATTTATATATATGTAGGTATATGGTGTACATTAAAATGCATATGTATAACTTGTCCAGATGTATATACTTTTCTATGTATACGTATATATACATGTATAAGACGCTACGTGAAACAGCACCGCGAGAATTTTTTTTTTACCGAGATTCAAGAAAGAGCAGAAAAATGTCATTTTGATTTCAGTTTCACGTTTCAATTTGACTTTCGAATTATACACTGTGTAATTTTCAAGTAATATATCTTTTCATTATCTTCTTGTACCAGGTACCTCATACTATACGCCCTTTGTTCTGTTTCTATTTCTATCAGCTACCTGGCAAGTGCTTTTCCGTCATTTCTCAGGAACACGACCCAGTCGCTCAATTACTTGACAAATTGTATTATATTCTATAGTCGGAGATGGGACGGTATAAGGTCTAGTGACAAATAAATTTATATCCAGTACAGCTGCAAGCGTAAGTATTTCCTTTTGCTTAAATATACCCTATAGTAGTACATATGAAACAAGGGATATTCACGCGTACGTGTTATGCAAATATGAATAAGTGTTTGAATAAGAGGTAACATCGTGATGAATCTGAGGAATTAGGAAACTTGGAAATTTCATTCACCTTCTGAGGTTTCGTAAATACAATTTTCGGTTTTCAAGAGGGTGTATAATAATTTGGTTAAGAGAAAGCCAAACATTTCGAGATTTATTCCTAACGAGTACCCACCAGACCAAGATATTGACGAAAATAATGATATCAGATTAAGTTGAAGCGCGTTGATTCTTTCGCGATCGCGTGGGTGTAGGTTTGTAATTAATTATTCTATGGGATAGAAATTGACTTGTAACAAGAGATGACAGTTTAGCGAAGAAGATAAATGGTTGAGAATGTTCTTTTTTTTTTATACAAAAAACGGAATGAAGAAAGAAAAAAAAGGTGGAAAAAATAATGTAAGATGAGAATATTGGAATTTCTGGTAAACTGCACGGAAGAATAGGTACACATCATGAATGAGAGAAGATAAATTGAACAAAGGCAATTCCTCGCCGCAGGCTTATCTCGCGGCAAACATCTCGAATCTTGAAAAGAAAGGGAGCTGTTCGGTTAAATTTAAAAATCCCTCTTTCTCTCTCTCTATCTCTCTCTCCTTCATTGACTGACGTTTATTTTGGTGCTAAACAAAAGAACCACGCGTACACCCGATAAAAGGTTAAACAATGCTTGGATATCGGTGGTCGACGGACAGACGCGGGTGCGGGTGCGGGCGCGGGCGCGGGTACGGGTACGGGCGGTCAGGTTAGCAGCGGTTTAGCTTGCCCGGAGGTAGAATTGGCCATAAAAAGCCCTATCTTCTTTAGCACCCTTGTACTTTAATTGGACAGGTAGGAGCGGTGCTATACCACCGGGGCGTGTGATCAGCACCAGCAAAGAACTTCTCCCGGCGGATAATCGAGCCGGGTCAACTTTTCAACCTACCTTTTCTCCCCCGTTGAGAATAGAGTCTTATTTCTACGTTCAGTTTTATATATTGCCGTAGCCAACTCTTGATGTTTTCTTCTTTGTTTAAACTCTCATCTTTGCTCCAACTTCTATACATTTATCATCATTCTTACGGTGGAGTAAAGAAACCTGGTATATATACCATAGAGATGGCTCGAGATACCTTGAATACACGATTTCGGATCTCCGTTTTGTCCCTTTCCTCTCCACACAGTGAAAAAATGAATAATGAATATCCCCATATAAGACACATCAGCATTGCCATACAGGACTTTTTTACCCTTATATATCTTACATCCATATAATATGTACATACATAATATACGTGGATTATGTGTATCTTATACTATACCCCCATCACTTCAATCCAACGATTTAGTACAAATTTAAATGTATTTCGCTTCCACTTGCTGTAAGTGTTGTACTTATACATACATACATACATAGGTATACATTTGTACAAGGAGTGTTCGATAATCGTGTCCTTTGTCGTATACGTACCCTTTTTTGCACAACCCTTCACGCGCAAACGGGTCTACTACGATTAGCATCAGCAATTGTAACATAAGTAACAATCCCTTCCGATCGTATCGTTCGCTCCCTCGCCACAACCGGTACTTACGTAGTTACGATTTTCTCTCTAAATATAACCACCGCGTATATTTCGGGGGTTGACAGAGGCTAGATATATTATGGTTTGAAAAGCGACATCGATACCTGCTTTGGTTCTCTTCGACTATTTTTTTAACTCTTTTCCTCTTTTCCTGTTTTCCACTTTTCCTCTGATCTTCTTCGTTCGTTTTTTTTTTCTGTTTTCTTTAAATCATTTTCCCAAGTCTGGTTCACCTTTGTCCGACGACTAGTAACAATACGGCTAGCATTGTTCAGTCCGATCACATTACGGCATTGAGACAGGTGCTGAGGTGCTACCATATATCAGGAAACCTTTCCGAGAGGTGGACTAAGTGATTAGACTGTGAACGGTCTATGGGCACGGCACAGCATGTCCCTTTGTCGTGTGAGAAGAGGAGAAAAAGAATCTCACTAGAACCACTGCCACACGTCTGATGCCGATAAAGTTATAAATTTGATATTCGGTGAGGAAATGATACGAACATCAATAATTTATGAGATTTCATCAGAGTAATGTCGAGAGCTGTAGTGATTTAGGTTTTTAACATTTTATGAGCATAGCGAGGACGTTGCCAAACTTGAGAGGCAATTAAATTCAACACTTGATATACTAATTGATAATTAGATATACTTTGAAGTATTGGCTGTAAAGCGTCTCACTTTGTGCGGTAGGTACAAAAATACCAATACGGTCATTAATGAATATTGGAAATCAATTTCTATTCAATATAATACGATTCTCGAACTAATCTGAATATTTATATAATTATACCATGTTACTGTTACTGATTGTCAATATAATATAGTATTAATCATTGAATACCTAACCGTAACAATACGGCGCATATCTTTTCGAATTATAATTTCTCAGACTCATTATGCTCACGCTTTGAATTCGGTAATAATATGAGCGAGTAATTCAATATTTGAACACCTCGTGGCTCAATTATTCAAAATGTATAATTGATTTCTCGAGTTTCAACTAACTTCCATGTAATTATCTATTTCAATTAGTGTGAAGTAGTAATTGCAGTGAAACGGTTATTTTTGCATACACTATGATTCTGGCTTGTCACGATTGTATTACCAGTGACACTTGTTCTGTGACCGATGTATAAGGCTGCTGAATATTTCTACGTTTTTTTTTTTTTTTTTTTCTATCTTCAGAAAACACGTGTCACTTTTGCAATCTGTCACTTTATTGATCGAATTTTTCCTTGTGAAATATCGGCATGCATTCGCATCGGAATTGTCACTTGAAACTTGAAGCAGCTGTTCTCGATACCGCGAATTACAGATCGAAAGTCGTGGGTGTCATGAGTCTTGGAATAGTGGACGTGGACATCATATATCGCTAAACCCTTCAAACATTTATGGATTTTTATTCCAACTACGAAACTCATAACCGACTTAAATTCCAACTTTGAGTTTGAGTTGAAAGGAAACGAAATTCTCGAGGAATATTTTTCTCTGTATTTGAAAACGATTGAGAGGTGGACCTTGAAAATTTTTAAAATTTAAAAAAATCACCTATTTAAAGACCACTCTAATGCTTCCGATCTAAAAAGATTCATGCAAATATCAATTTATGAAATACTCGAATGAATATTTGAATTGTTATTCAAATGTATTCGGAGAAATATAATACTGCCCTTCTTACTCTCTTCGAATCGTGTCACTTATCTGATTTATGTTACCTTATTGATATTTGCTTGGAAACAATCGAGCCGTTCATGCGTTCGCTTCGATATCATTGTTATTATAATTTTGCCCGACTTTGTGGCAAGACTTTCCGTAGAGACATTATTGGTTATAAGGTTACCCCACATAATGGCTATGGCGATTGAAAATCCATAGTGGAAAATCGAGACCAATTTACTATATAATATCAACAACACGGGCGCAGATTATTATAATTAACAGCTTGAACAGTAATTACAGTGCACTAGCACAAGCACGTGATCGAGTGCCACTCATCGCTCCGTAATAGTCGATTATTCATCGTAAATTATTAATATAGGTGTTGTATCTTTAACCAAGGGTTAATGACGTTAAATAATTTGTTATAGGTACTAAATCGTTTGAAGATTCTAATATAAATTCAGTTCGTTCATGTTCCTCGTTTTTTCATACAATTTCTATATCATTCAAGTTGTGTCTAAGCGATCAACGAACAAACGTCGACAATAAAATTGATCGAACTATAAGTATTTTGAAAGCGTTTTTCCGCTGGGGGGTCTTTCCCCGTGATTCTTAGATTTTATTACGCAACATATTCCGTATTACCGAGTGGAATGCGAAATCGTTTCAATTTTCTAACGGCAGAATTTCGATCAATAAACGATGTATATATGTATATATTTAAGTACATATAGACGCACCAAAAAGCTTTTGCGACCTGGAATATATCCATAAAATAGTTTGTGCCTAGAGAGAGTTTGTGGCCAATTCTTAGGCATGGCGTCCGCAATACTCGTAAAACACCCTGGCAAAACGGTGGGAATATGGATGGTCAGTCATCCCTTTCCTGCGCCGTCGAAAAGTCGAATGACTATGAAGGAATGATAGAAAGTAGTTTTTGTTGGCCGGAATAGGGAGCACCCCCTAATTTAGATGTATGTAAAGTTCAATAGATTCGCGTTCATGATTTATTCTAAGAAAAAAACATCTAGTTTCATTGGTGTAGAAGAGACTGTATACAGATCAAATTATTTTTGACAAAAGCCTAATCCGACAAGTATACGGCATTCGTTCTGTCGAATAATTTATATGCGAAACTCGATTTATTGAAGTTTACTATCCACTTATAAATCCCGCCTGTCAATTCGCACACTGAACGGTTTCTACGGCTATAGAAGCATAATATGTAGTTTACATACTACAGACGATATATAATTGAGTGTACATGCACTCGACGTAGATTCATAGTAAATTTATAACAGTTGCCTTTAGTACTTCGATGCTATAAATTTATTGCCATTTATTATTCACGTCCGCGTCTTCACATGCCGCGAAATTAGTTCTTTGATGGTGATCTAAAAAGGGCAGCATGACAGATGGGTCGAAGAGGTAATCCCACCCAAAGTCCAAGGTAGAATCTCACGGAGCTGTCACTTCCAGACACGTGGCAGCCAGAAGGCTCTAAGAAGGCGTCACAGGCTTGGTTGAGCTTAGCTGGCAACACCGACCATCGTTGATCGCTTTGAGTAACGTTGGCAGTTCATTTCCGTGGTAGATAGTGTGCATAAAATACTTACAAAAATTAGTAATAATAAACGTTTTATTATAAAAATTATGATTTTTAAAAAATTTTTTTCACTGATATTCATTAAGCTTGGAAAAAAAAAAAATTGAAATGACGGTAACGAGGTAGTATACCGGATGATTCCTCGCTTACATCTCATATATATATATTTAGAATTTATTTAACGTTAATTAAATTGACTTTAATTAATTTTCAACTATGGTACAGGAATGTAATAACTTTCATCGTGGAATTATACGTAATTCCTTGTACTACTGTCCGTCGAGCGACCATTAATAACCCATTGTTGTCATCGCATAGAACCACGAGGGGCGCGTGTCAGCTTATAAAAGATCTAAGGATCAGCTATACTGCAGAGTACAAATCCAGATCTCTTGTTATAATATCAGATGCACGTCTCATTTTGATTGATTGATGAAAGTGAATTGCGATATGCAATTGACTATATTATTCCATTCATGAAATACATATACCTAATCCTGCGCGATCCCGTGTTTCTGTAATGTAATTCGATCTTAGGGGTATCTGTTTCGACTCGTGGGAAATTTCTCTGAATTTGAATCTGCGAAAGTATCAATTTTCGACTTGTAATGCACTATTGCACCCGAATTTGTCCCATAAAAATCGATCAACCGAATTGATGTTAGACATGCTATGAAAACTTGGAGTCGTTTTGGAGTAATTGCAGTCCTTGAAAGTGAAAAAGTGTTTTTTGAAAGACGAGATGTAGTGTGTCACATATATTTGATCACGAGTATTGCAAAATTTTGACAATGCAAAAATGCATAACCCGAGGATTGATAATATCTGATTTACCAAAGTAGAATATCTCTTTAAGAGCTAGCGGAAAATGTTGTTTGCCTTAAAATAGAAACTAACTAGCAACTGCATGAGCTGTAAACTGCACCCAGTATTAATGTCCCACTTGACCACCTTAACCTGCACTGCTGTTTCCCATATTCCGTTTAACACTCTACTCTCTGCACAGTTGAAATTGTACATCGTCACACGTGAACGAGTTTCGCAATAAGCCGCAGACTCATCCTGAAGGTATTTTGTAAATGGCTAAAACTTTGAGCCTTGGTGAACTAGAATTCAGCCACCAATTTATTTTCAGTCTAGAAACTGACCATCCATTGTTAAAATAAAATCGTATCAAATCTCATTTAACCGTCTAAACTTTCGTCTGCGTTTAAAAACGTTTACGACTACCCTTGTTCAGTTCAATGAGGGGATACAGATTTCTAGAAATGACAGAACTTTTGCCCAAGGTAACTCTAAAAATCTCCAAGTACTTAAAATTAATTTATTCCTTACATAAATGTATAACGTAGTGTTTTCTTCGGTTCGTATAAATAAGCTTTATTTTATATCGCTCAACTTGAAAACGAAGTGCAAAAGTTCGCAGACTAAGAAATCTCTAATCTCTGCATTATGCCTGTTTCAAATCAACTGTCTATTCATATCGAAAAATTTGAAATACTACAGAACGTTCTAAAGGTTCTCACATCAAAATATCAAATCCTATAATTCGTTCAGAAAATAAGCAAGATCATCTTCCAGTTGTTGGGCTTTTCTTCTACCGAACCTCTGCAAACAGAAACCCTCGCCCGATCTGCAAGGGCATGTGTGCTTTGATACTAAGTAGTAAAGGAATTGTTGATTAGACAACATTACTGGGATTGGGATCACCAATCAGTGACCACCGGGACCAAAGTTATACACACATACAAGGATGGAACAACATCGGCAACAAAAGCCACAGCTATATAGATGAGTATGTATAGTCAGACAGAAGAGACGGGCTTAAATACCTTCAGTGAATATCTACCCAACCGGCAAGTAGTCAAGAGCCATACGTGGTCCGCCGAAGAGTTCCAGATTCTTCGATGTGCAGATTAAAGGTGAGCTACGATCTGCTGTGAATATAAGGGTTGATTTCTATAGTGTAAAAATATAGAAAATATGTGTATGACGCTTTTGTGAAGTCAAAGATTAGCGGCAACGAACCAAAAGCGGTGTGACAGCTCTTGTATTCGGTGGTGTTTCAGGATCAAGATAACGTTGTGCGGAGAAGAGACTTATCTGAAGTTATCTGAGGTCAAGCCAAAAGCAATGGCGGGTACTTTGCGAGCGGGCAAAGTCAGCACAATAACAATAATCAAAGCTCTTAAGCTCGTAATCCTAGCATACATCACCGGGCAAAACGAGTTGAATTTAACGGCGGCTAAAATATTATTAAACGAATGAAATATTACTAGGTGGGGTAGTCTCGCCGCGCTGTGGGATCCCGTCGAATAAAAATAATAAAAATAATAAAAAAGATAAAATAAGGGAATAAGAATAACTAAAAATTGGTGAAAATATATATATTTTTATTAAAATTCTGAAAGTGTTTTCAATCTAGAAGCTCATAGAAATTATCGAGCAAATAATTAGCGAGATAATAATGAAACTAATCAACATTTAAATTTCATTCAATTAACCCGCTGAGAACTTTGAATGGAATGCTAATATTCGATCGGCAATAACTTCGCACCTGTGCGGTGAGCCCGGATATATATAAAAGCAGAGTAAAGTAGGAATTCAATCCTCGATTTATTCGCGAATTATTATTTCAATGCAGCAGAAGTAATTTGAAACCTCACCACGTAGATCGAGAGTGAATATTAATGAGTTAATCGTAGCTCAGAATATTAACCCGTGGGTTTAGCAACGAGATGAAATTTCGGTGTCCCTTAAACGACGGTAACACGTAGGCTTATAGAGATGATGATACTTATGTTAAACCTAGATTGTTCCTCTTTAAAACTCATAGGATTATACCAGTCGGAAGTTTTGCTCTCGGTACCTCGTTTTAGGCACGTTGAAAATGCATTTCTCGTTACTGGGCTGTGTCTCGGGAGAGTGTAAGCTGCGTTAAATGCGTTAAGCGGTGTAATATCTGTTCTAATGCCCAATTACCATGCATTATCCACCCGCGCGTCCTGCTTTTAAAGGAGATGAAATTATTATTAAACCACCCTCTACTACTTTCCTCGTTCAAGTAACGGGGGTGCGATAACTTGAGCTTGTATCCCTGGCCCACATGCTGCCTGAAACACGCACGGATTCTCATAAGCGGGACGGCTGCCAAATTGCATAGAATTCGCCAATAATTAGCTACCAGAATTTGAACGTTATACGCTTCTGATACGGATATCGAAAATCGGCAAGAATTTACGCCAGGTACATCATCAATTCCTCATTTAACAACGGGTTGGTATTAAAAGCTGAGAATATTGAAAATTCGACGCGGAATTTTGCGACGAAGTTTCTTACGCGTTATCTGCTCCCTCTTGAAGGAGAATATCATATAATATAGATTCTAGAGTCTAAGGGAGAGTATTGAGTGGCTAAGGCAAAGTACGAAGTGATCAAAGGTAGCGATTTAATATTCTATCAGAAATTTAGTTCCATATAGGTGTGATCGAAGTAAAGTTGGTGTGTTTCCGTCATACGGCGACGTGTTGACCTTTAAGTCTATCCAGTTTAAACTCGGTTGGATATATATAAATTGAAATTGAAATAATGTTTGGACTTTTAGGCCACTCTGTACACGGGGTACAATATATTCTCCCCGCCACTGTTAGTAGGGATAATATATTCAGTTAAACTTACTTGAAAAGCACTTTGAACTTTTCTCATAAATTTTCGAGATTTTTTAAATCCGCTGAAGCTCGCATTATATTACTGTTAACGCCTAGTGCAGCGTGTTGTAGGTACGTACACCTATATATATACCTTTACCTACCCTATATATATACACACATCCTTCGTTAGCGTCGCATTTTCGCGGTTATTATCCTGAACCTCTTCTCGCCATTCTTGCCGGAGAGCTTTTCAGCCGTCTCTGCATTTAGCCAGAGAAGTCCACGGTTAAATAATTAAACAAAGATTAGTAGCGAAATCCCGAAGCCTCGGAGCACTCGTGAAAAGCTTGTACTTTAGCGAATTACTTCTCCATGAAACATCCGCTTTTATTCTCAACCCAATCTATTCAAACGCGTCACCCGGCACCAGAGCTAGCTAAAAGCTTCAAGTTTTCCCAGTTTTCGTTTGTCGCTGAAAGTCGAATCAAACTTTAAATCATCACGAAAATCTCGTTTCCGTTTGGCACAACGCGGTGCGGTGCGGTGCGACGCGACGCTACCGTTTCAAGTACCCTCGGCCGAGGCGCGCGGTCGCAAAGAACCGGGGTTCATTTTCTTTTATCGCCATTCCCATTTTCCACGAGTATCAAGTCGATCGCTTGTTTGTTTTGGCTTTATTCAGTTAATAATGGAAGGCTATAAAAATTTTTGTTAAATTTCTTATACGTAATATACATCAACGATCCTATAATCAAATGCAAATGCCATTTTCTCGAGCCTGAAGTCGTTTACTAGATTATCCGCCTCTCTGCATTGACACCTCGTTTTCGTTAATTAACGATGACGATGTATAACCACAGGCTAGAATCGAGGGGTGGGATATTGTATTGTTATTAATTTGTTATAAGCAGATGGATTTCACTGTATCAAAATGAATGCATCACATACCTATACCTAGTGAGCCAGCGCCAAACGACGTAAATAAAAATCAAAACCATTGTCCAATACCGACGATACATTATGTAACGTTTTCGATGAATACCGCAATAGCTGTAGGGCTGGTTTACCCTGGATATTAATCTAGGTCGATGTAATCTATTGTTGGCCCCGTGAAAGCCGGGGATACAATAGAATGGTTTAGGTGTCCCCCCGAACGAATTCCGGCCGGTTCTCAAATATTAATTCCAACTTGGTCGTTTCAAGTGCAAGTGTACAAGATCCACTGTGTCTGCGGTTTGTGGCTTTGTGAATCACGTAGTCTCAGGGTAAGACGGCGAAAGAAAGGGGTTGCGACGAGGTGAAAGGAAGAAGATGAAGAAGAAGAGCCCCCCATTCGAGGAAAGAATTGACCAAGAAGGTCTGAGTATATATTTACAATGTACAATGTACAGGTACGTGTATATCACTATGTATACTCCATTCTTGGGGGATCTCCGACCCTTCTCTGCGGAATAATTCACTCCGGGACTCTTGGTGGTGTAGGTAGTACGTCGAGAGGTCTTTTCGAAAATACGATTTCCGCGGTCGTTCGTGCCTAGCCAATTATACTTATGTAATATTCATTGTGTTGCGATTATTGTTGGGTTTAAATTTTTATTTTCCCCTTATCATTCGAACTTCCCCCCCCCCCCCCACGGTAGTTATATTCCTTTAGCGAGTTTACTCGTAATAATGAATTCCAATTAGATAAGTGAAAATATCCGCTAGATTCTCATTTTAGTGTCTAGAAATTGTTAAATTAGTTATTCTACGTACAAATTAAGATCAGACAGATTGATGGTCGACGAAATTTGACAAATATTATCACGTGCTTTGGTTGCTAAATTTATCGCCACGGTCGTCCCGGGCTTTTCTACTAATGGGATTTGATACTAAAATCACGAATTTCAAGGGACTCTCATGTACGAAAGCTTTGGCGAACAGTGCAGGTGGTGTTTGGGTGAATAGAATGGAGGGGGTACTCTATTGTCGCAAAACCAACGAGGAGTTTAATTTGAAATTGGTTTCCTCTCGCCTTTCTCAATTTTTTACACTCTTTTTTCTTTTCATTCTTAGTCTGCCTCTAATCTTTCCAATCGATTTAAGTTCAATCACGTTCACCCACCCCTCTCTCGTCTTCTTACTTTCGCAAATGCTTTCTCTCTTTATCCTCCTGGCTATTGCCTGAGCTTCTCTTTACCTCCGTATCGTATTCGTCGTACGTATAACCCATACCTACCCCTGGTGCACGTCCACTTTGCCCCTCTAAGAAATCAAGTGATTTTATTTTTCCTATTTACTTTGATTTTCATTCCTCTCATAGAACTTTACTTTTGTATCAAACCTCGATATTCAATGAACAGAAGCTATATTTCAAATCTATGGGTATGATTTCGCTATCGAAAGTCTCTAGCAACGAAATATATGTATAAAAACTTTTCATCAAGTTATATTTCCTAATATTTAGCAATTTTTAGCTAGCGAAAATTAAGAAACATGTTATGTATCATAGTAGCTGTAATTACACGTGTTATATAATAGCCGTTCAGAATCTACCCTACACAATACGCATTTTCGGGTTTCACATCATTATGCAAATTAGCGTATAGTCTTTCCGGCTCCGTGGTATAATTTCATAGCATTGGCCTTAGTGCCTTAGTTTTTTTTATTCACTTCCTGCCTGATTTTAATCATTTTAGTTTATAATATGGCAAATGAGTTATGCAAGGATGCAGTTTCCTCGACATTTCAGGGTCTCTACGTTTATGAAAGCTGTTGTACATTATCAAATTTGGAAGAAAAAATAAATAATAAAGAAAAAAAAATATATAGAGAGGAGAAAATTGTTTACTATCGCAACGTGCCACTGTATCAATTTATGATATCAATTCGATCAATGCAAGAACATTGCAATTAGTTTAAATTTTAGTGCGGAAAGTGCTGAAAGGTTTTCTAAAACGTTTGGCGATCGCGTGTGGAGAATAAACTCGTTAAATTCCCATTACTTCATCGACGACTTAAATTATCATAGAGTTAATATTCTGCGGGACAGGCGCGTGCTCTATTATGTTCTTATACCAGTACTATATAAACAATAATCGGTTTTATGAGTTTCTCATGCGGCAGAGTTTACCTTCGCTCATTAAATTTTGAATATCTTCGTGATTGTAATTATAGTAATTAGTCCTTGAAGGATTACACAACGAATATATATATTCATGGCATGAGAAGTTCACTCTTCACCAAGGCTTATTGTATTTATATACTATACGCATACGGTACCGTTTACGGTGAAAACCGTCGATCCATCGCGAAAACGATACGGTAATTTGTTTAATATACGTGCAGAAACTGCTGTCAGATTTTCTCCAACACTTTCAACGTGTATTAAATTATTCAGAGGATTAAATCGGTTGAATAAAATCCGGCTGTAGGTACGACGATCGTCTAATTTTCTATGCAGAGAAAAGCGTATCTTCCACGCTATATTTAACTTTAGATCGCGTTTTAATAATGGCAATAATCGGTTCTGTTGCGGTTTCTCATATGGTTCTGCAGCTAAAAGTGTCACGGCTTATTGAATTATAAATGCTAATAATTTAAGTTCAGATATCACGAGTGAGTATAAGGTATCGCCGAAAAATACGCCGAGCGCTTAATGGCAGGTGGTTAGAAATTTTACGTCCCATTTTTATAACTTCTCCGCAGGGAAGTTGACATAATTTCACAATGAAAATGCTAAGAAAGTTAAGTTTCGGAAATAAAAATAAATATATATACACCGTACCAGTACTTTTCCACCGTTCATATTCCATTACAATTTTCACTTTTCTCTACCCCTTGTTTTAGGCTCACCTCGTTTTTTCACAGACTAAAATCAAGTGTCGCCTTTAGCCTCCCCGACGTTTTTTCTTTTCTTTTCTTTTTCCCTTATTTTTCATTTATCTCTCAAGTTACTTTTTGTATCCTCGCTTCTACTACTACTACTAGGTGGCCTGTTTTTTTTTTTTTTTTTTTTTATTTTTTATTCACTTTATAACAATTCACGGTGCAAATCATTCGATACGACAGATAACATTTCGTCAAATATTTCGATACCGTTGCGTGTTGAATTGAACCAGTTTTCACCTCCGCAGGTATATGAACTTTCAACATCTTTTCATTAAATGAAGTTACATTTTTTTCCATGCCTTTCTTTTGAGTCTGAAATTTCTTGAATCGCGTCTTTTCGCATCATGTTAAATCGCTTGGGTTAATGAAAATGGTTTTCTCTGTATACACGTGGAATATATAGGTATAAGTATATACCTGTATATATGTATGTATACTATACAGACGAACAGCTAGCATTGCACGAAACCAACCTCAGTGAACATTGTTTGCTGAAGTACCGAATTGCTTTTAGGAACAATGCTCCACTCTCGTGACCGTACTTGTATTTGCTACTAAGAATAATGTAAGTATCAGGTGTCTTTATTTTAGGCAAAGATTAAATTATCGTTTTTCCAATACCTGAGTTACAGTTTTTGTTGAAAATTATTTTCTGGAATTTATCATTTCATACGTAAGCTACGACAAAAAATTTACTCCGCATACCTCAGCGCATTTTCATATAGCTTCACAGATCGTGCAAAGCATATGGTTATACCTTTGCCCACATACGAGGCTTTAGGCTTTCACAAGGATCAAAGCTATTGTTTAGTAATTCTTCGTTCACGTGCAGGCATATGCAGAATTCTTGACTTTTCTCGTTCACAGCAACGCCCACATCTACACATATTGAAATTCTCATTGCGATGGGATAGCAACGTGATAGAATCGAATTCACTTAAAGTTTTGCGAGCTCCAATCATACATGGCTACAATTTCCAAACAAACTGTAACATGTTGGATCGATAGATTCAAACGCACGGACAATTCGATACCACTCAAATACCTATGTACCTATTCATATTTGTGTATTGGAGTATGTGCTCTCGTTTATATAGACTGGCCATCGAAAGTTTTGAAACTCGGTTATAAAATTTCTAAACTTTGCCAATATTCAATCACCATGCATGTGTTTCAGCATTAATTTTATTATCATTATTATTTAATGCGATATAAATGGTGAAAAAACTAGACTCTAAACATCTTGGGTCTGGTCATCTAATTCGCGACACATTATCCTGGAAATTACATCCTGAGAATTTTCCGTGCCATATACGTACGGAGTGTGTAATGTAGTAAGGTACATAAAACAGACTAATAACTAAGAATTAAGTGCCTGGTGTCAAAGTAGCAAAAGGTGTACTGCGTACTCGGCGGTACTTGCAGGTGCCTGGGGCCTCGACCCCGTGTCTAAGAGCAATTCTCACATCTCACAGTCGTACTATATAACGAAGACCATAATTTGTCTCATGCGTCAGGGTCTTTTATTGATTGGAAAAGGAAGACTCTAAGAAGAAGAATAAGGGAAGAATAAGAAGAAGAAGGAGAAGAAGAAGAAGAGGAAGAAGCAGGAGCTCCTGGAGTCGACTGGAATTTTATCCATCCTCTGTTTCCGTTAAATGACGTCAGGAACATCCACGATGCGGCTAAAGTGAGATGGAGTTTTTCGAGAAGGAAGAAGAAGAAGATGACGAGGAAGATGAAGAAGGAGTAAGAGGAAGATGAAAATGGAGCAAAAAAAAAAACAAAGCTCCCTGTCAGGAATAGGGTTAGGTACAAACTATATATAATTAAGGACAATAGCTAAGGTATAGCAGCTCCTAATGTCCTAATTATCGCGCTTCACAGTCTTTGATGTTTGAAAGGTATTTATAATAATAATAATGATGATGGTGATGATGATGACGAGGATAATAATATTACCGTGAACGACTATGATAGTTATAATGATAATGACAATAATAATGATCGTTGGGTCTATTCGTATCGGAAGCGCCCCAACGAGCATCGCGGCGTCCTGATAGGCGCTTGCGCCACCTCAGTCGGTAGCTCAGTTGTTCGCGGGACGTCGAGTGATAAAACTGTGTTTGCTCTGGCCTTTACCGTTCTGCCAACCTACGCTAAAAGTGTATATAGCTTGCAGAAATAAGGGGGAGCTTGCAGGGGTGAAAGGGGTTGCGGAGGTGGTGTACGATACAAATATTAAGGGCGGTTATAGCTTGCAGGGAAAGCGTTTTCTCCTGATATCGCGGTTTTTAAACGTTTTTTTTTTTTTTTCCTTTTATTTTGCATATATGCAAAAGTATAACATACGTATATTTATATGGAATAAAGATGGGAATAATTAATAAATTTCAAGTCGGAGTATCAGAGTAGAAAAAATAGGAAACAACGATAACATATATATAAGTATACAAAGGTAAAGCGGTGCAGGTAACGAAAAATAAAATCTAACCGAGGCGAGGGCTCGCAGTAATTAAAGGGAGGAGAAAATGTTAATTAAATAAACACGCTTATACTGCTGTCTGGCGGGAAGAGAGGAGCGAAAGGACGACGAGGAAGGGTTGGGAACGGGGTCAGGGGGTGGATTGCACTTCGTAATGTTATAGCTACAATGGCGCAAAGTTTTATTATTTTTCTCATTGTCATTTCAAATGGTAAGTGAATCTGGCTTAAGTAATTCATTTTTATATATTATTATATAAATACTTTTGTATACATTTAGGTATGTAACACAACGTATATATACATCGTTCGCACGATCGGAAGGGAGACGGAAACTCCTGGATGAAGAAGAGTAAAAGAAAAAGAAAGAGAAAGAGAAAAAAAAGGAAATAGCAGCTGAAGTAATCACAGATTTACTGAACGATAAGATATAGGTCCTGCCGCGAAGACAAACTAATTGTTTGAATCGAAATTGTACTTGGAAACTCCTTCAATCGAGTATAGAATTGATGAGTCTTATGTACAAAGCTCAGAATCGTAGTGATAATTAAAATCGAGACTTTGAGAGGTGTTAGCGAATACTCGAATACGCGAATACTACCTCTTCCACTGTATTCAGCAATGGATATAATCGACTGTGAACAAGTTCTGGAGACAATAATTGAATTAGTTTAATCGTTTTCACAATATCACCTCACCACTTCCGGATCCAAGATATCCAATTCAAATCACGTTAAAAATTGATGTCGTATTCTACTCGTGCCTTTGACATCAAATTGAAAAATAATATCACTATACAACTGAAAGAAATTTTTTTAAGAATAATATTCTCCTTTAGGGAATCGTTTTTATTTGGATGAACGAAGAAGAGATAGGAAAAAAATTTGAAACAAACAGAGAAAAAAAAAAATAGATTTATCCGGGCTTTTCTGTAGAATTGGAAAATCATACCACGGTGAGAATATTTCAAAGAATGTGCTTTTCTTTCGGGAAATCATTCGGCGATTCGGTCATCCTTCGTTTGTTCATAAAAATGAAAACTATGGAAAAATACCGTGGTATGATTTTCCAATCTGATCGAATCAATTCAATTTCAGTATCAGAATAATCTGCTCTAATTTGATTACAATATTTGTGCTACGTACTGAATTAATATGCTGTTGAATATAACGTAATGGAAATTCTGATCGAATTTTGATGATAAGCTCGAGATGTGGAAACTAATTTATTCACATCTTACATCTATCTCAAACTCTGACAACCCTAATATCATGTTATATTTATATCTTCGTTCAAGGTTCTCTCTCTGTAAATCTAGTTCAACATTACTTGTTACTTGCTAATTCTGTATAACATGAGGAGGGCACGAAGCACTGAGTCGAGTATTATGAGCGTCCACATAGGTATATATGTAACATACGTGTATGTATATGTATAATATACAGATATTTGTACAAAACGAAGGGCGTTTTATGTACACGAAAAACGTGTTAGAGGGTAGCCAAAAAATAATAACTAAAATTAAACCCTGAACATAATATTTACCTACCGCAAAGGGCCAAATGCTCGCTCGTTATCTTCAAATTAACATAAAGTTTTACTAATTGTGGTTGCACACGACTTTTCTAGGCTCAAACTTACGTTACTGCAGAGAGCTTTAATTTAGCTCTTCTTTTTTATTTCATATGCAATTCAGGAGCTTTTGGTTAACAACAGTATATCTTATACTTGTGTTGGTTGGTTTTTCATATTTTTTATTTTTGTTCCCCACAATTTGGGTAAGTCAGCATTATTTCCAAGACACTGTAAATTTCAACTTCACGTACAGTCGAGCACAACTTCAGAGCTGGTTACACGAGACCTGAGAGTTTTATCTTCATTTTTACCCTGAGCTTTGATTCAAGGATCTCTAGCTTATTCCGACAATGGGATATTCGTTGTTTTTTTATTTTTCCAGAATTGTTGAATCAATTCTGGACAAGTCAAGAAGTATAACAAAGCCTTGAATGAAGTTCAACAGCACAAATAAAGGTTGTTGTAAATAGACTGTGGCTAATTAGCCGTTTCACTTCGCCTACTCTCATTATTTTCCAACTAACTTCAACCCTGTTTCAGACGATTGTATTAGAATTGAAATTCAAGGATATTTCTTACTCGATTCCGGCCTAGGAAAAGCCCCGGCTTTCGACGCAAGTTGGTATAGGTATAACTTAACGAGCGAACTTTCGTAAGGTTTTGAACTTGATAAATGATTTGAAAACATTTGACAGCGGTTGAGAAAGAGAGAAAGAGAGCTAGCCACGCGATAATACTGAGGTATATAGAGATATATATACATATATATACGTAGTTTGGGGTGGTTTCTACGTAAGCTAGAAATTATTAAGTAGCTAACTGCTGCCTGGCTCGAATAAGGAAAAGAAAATTTTACTCAGCTCACAGACGAGACAACAAACCCTTGCTTTAAACGCTGCATAGTTTAGTGGGTCTACCATTCATAAAGTAAGGGCGGCTTTTCATTACCGCTTATGATTGATGAGGCTACCAGGATATTATTTTGAGTAGGTGCAGGCAGGCGGGCAGGCAGGCAGGCCAGCCACCGAACACGACCTCTATTGTCTGTCAGTTCTTCTGTATTCACCCTCGCCGTTGGTCGCTTTTGTGTTCAACGTTCTGCTACTAATGGAAAGCACTTTTCGAAACGCAACACACCCGGTAGAAATTTTCAGTAGTAAAGGCGTAGGTAGGTAGGTAGGTAGGTAGGTAGGTAGATGGGTATGTATGAACACAAACCATCTACCTATACTTATTATGGGTATTATAGGTCCTATATAGGTATTTTGGTGCAGTAAAATAATTCGTGCGTAATATTCTGCGGCCGTATAATATGTCTTCCTAAGATTGCCTCCGCTTTATTACATACATATATATATATATATATACCCCTATACCTATACAGCTATACGTTTTACACTATCAGAGAGAAGCCTGCGTTATACCCTGCAGAATCTTCCACTCGGTATACCCGGAAGTGCCTACGAGAGAGGTTCTCGAACATATGATTTACCGATGTTGAAGGGGTTCCAGTCTCGCTTCATTTCCGGTGAACCAGTCCGCCGAAACCCACGGAGATCCCAAGACCGAAGTGGATAATTCTCGTCCAAGCTACCCGTTCGAAAATCTGATTGTGCCTTTCCATTTATGTGTCGATTCTCATATACCTTCCACAATCTCCGTATAACACCATACGTGTCCATATGCCGCATTCGAACGACTTGTGCTAACTCAGTATAGCAGCTCAAAGTCCGAGTATTCTTCAAACTGTTATTTCACCCTTTGACACTTTGAACCGCATATTATCTCGCCGTTAGGATTTCTCGTAAAATAAAGGGTGACGGCGAGTATAGAAAGTATAAAACGGAGGAGTGGACATACGAGGGGATATGTGAGTCCTGAAGGAGAAAATGTGTTTTTTGTGACCGTAGACTGTCCGGCAAAGATACTGCCGACAAAGGCACCCCTGTCTCCCCTTTGTCGTCTCTGATGCGAGTATAAGTATCGGATGGTGGGTAGTTGGTAGTGGTTCGTTGGTACTGGTCTCAACGATGGTTGTGAACGGTGGAGGGGAGCTTTTAAAGCGTTCACGTGGAAACTCGAAATGCCCAGTGGGGCTCGTAAACCCTTAAAACTCTGGAAAGCTCGCAGAAAAGTCCGAGCTTTTGGACCTAAAGCTTTTGTGAAATCTATAACCCTCTTGACCATGGTTATACCCGAACTCTCCTACAGATAATCGCTCGAGGACTTAAAAGATACCATCAAATACCGTTATCTTCGCCATCTTTTCACCTCACTGAAGACGGATTCACTCACCGTGTCCAATAAGTTCCTCAATTGATATGATACCCTACCTATATCCGCATTACTGTTACATGTCTGATTTAACAAAACGTTGTATCTTTTGCTGGCCGAATCTGAAATAATTGCAAAATTCTAAAGATCATTTTATTCGAATTAGACATTCTTATCATCTGAATGAATAGCTATGCGAGCTCTAGTTTTCCGATGATTGATTCGTTCGAGATATAAATTCCAAAATATCTAAACTTCTCTGTGAGAAAAAATAATAAATATTAATTATGACAAATAATTAGAAAAATTATTCGATTTGGATGCCAACAATTTTTATTTATCATTCTAAACTAGAGAGAATATAATTGACGATATTTATCAGGAATTATATAAAGCGGGGTATAAAGCTTGTTATTAATATAACTATCATTGTTATCCTATTTGACGTTTCTGTACCTGAATCAAGTCGAATCGAGAATACTGGCCGTGTGAATAGTTGCCATAGGAATTGTTGGCTTTGATACCTGACTTGCTTTCAGGGTAGATCAAGTTTGCTCTTTGGTATATATTCTAGTTGTAGTATATATTCCGCAGGCAAGAGACTCTCGCCAGATATATTGTACATTAGATAGTTCTCTGCCAAAAGCCTTTACAGAATAACGCAGTTTCTGGCCAATCTTCCCAGGCTCAAACTATATCGACGTAACGTGTACGTGACGTGAAACTGATCAATGGTATAAGGTTATTGAAATTCAAAACCTTGACAACGAGTATAATATTTAAATCCGAGTAGACATCGTAGATAAGATTCAGTAGTTGAAGTAAGAAATGCAACGGTAAGTGAACACATATTATGGGCAGAAATTTCTCCTGGTGAAACGTTTTCACTTCACTATTCATATTTATTTATATAAGATGTAAGCTTAATGAAAAATTATCACATTCATAGCAATACTTTCATCAACGTATGGCAAAATTTTATACGTATAATCGCTGGTATGACAATAAATTCTATTGCAATTAATTCTCAACGTGATACTTTCGGTGTAATTATGAGTTCAAATTTACTGGTTTATCGAAACTAGGGGAAAATGTCAACCGTTTGAATAATGACAGTAAATTTATCGATTTTTATTTCACACTGTATAAAATACAGAAAATTAAACTTCCAACCGTATCCTTACGTTGCTTGATATACAACATTTTTGCATTACTGTTAGTTCAGATAATGCTCAGTGTTTGATGTACTGTAGTTCCAGTAAGTATGTTTTACAAACCAAGAGCTCTGCTCATAAATATGCAGAGCTTATACTATAGAGTCCGTGGTCTCCTAACATTCACGACTCACTGTCCGATCTTGAAATTTTTCAATAAATTCACGTCACTTCGGTTTAAATGAAATTTTACTAGAACGGACTATTCCAGTGCACGTTTCTAAAACTGCAGGTTTCTTGAATCTACGTTAGAACACAGGATTAAAATTCCAGCCAAATTGTACCTACAGTGAAGACGGCTTGTTATAAAATTATAAAATAAAGATCATAGATTGGAGTAACCAAGTAAAAAATTAAAATAATGATAATCAAAGCATGACTTCTGGTCCCAAAGATGAATTAATTTGCAAATATGATATACTGAGGTATTCGTATGTAGTCTTTTGATCCTGAAAAAGGAAACATACGAGCTCCAGAACCACCCATCCAGATACAGTGGTTTAGCCTTCGTTTATATAAAGTGGAATGTCAGATGACTGTCGCGAATTCTGATAACTCTTTTCTAGAAATAATATCTGCGGATAATCTCTTCGTAACTTCTGATCTCCAAGGTTCGGATAGACAAGAATAAATAATCTTGTTCCTGGGTCTTCCAACGCGCTTCTAATTTTTTTAGTATTATTACTATCATCAAATACTACAAATTGCTTCACGATTCAATTACGGCTAACAAGTTTCTAGACCGTGAATTTCTTAAGCTGAGTGAACTGGTGATAGATATAATGCCTATGAAACAAATGATCAGATTCATTTTATAAGTTTTTATTTTTAATCGTCTAAAGTACAGCAAATGAAACTTCTCTCTTTATAGTTCTTCATTGTGTAAAAATGCCTGCAAAGCTGTTGATCCGACTAGTATTCAATATTAGGTGTACTGTAGGTGGAATAAGTATTTCACATACGAAGAGTCTTGACCATATGCAAACTCTATTTGTGAGTCCAGTACCTCTGACATTCACAACAACGCAGTCTCCAAAATCGTCAGGCCGATTCGCTTCCCATGGTAACTGAGGCTGACGTGAATCTGATCGATCGAATAGGATTATTAAAATTTATAGTCAACCATGAGTGAAATATTTTAATCCAAGTGACACAACGTCGAGAAAAATCTGTAGCTAGATTTGCACATACTACAAAATTCTGACTTGAGGGTCTCTACGGACATCGATCATAGTATAAGACTCAGCTATTCTTATAACCTGTTTAAATCACGGTCAGTGATTGACGGTTTATTTAATAGTGAGTTTGGAAACCGGACACCTTAATTCACCCACAATATTTTGTAAAATTATTTAAATCCAAAATTACAATCATCAGCAGTGACCCAGTCCGAATTGTCTCTGATAATTCCAACCCACGCATCAGTGAACCGCGGCTTGTTTGCTTTTACGTATTGAAGTTTCTCCTGGGTATCCACAATGGCCAATCGACCACCTTCGGAAATACATGCTTTTTTTGCATCCAACCAATTACGCCTTTCGTGATGAACCTTGAAGGCCGCATTAATGTTTGGGTAATGAATATAGCCTGCTGGTAAACCCATGGCTAAAAATATATTATTAATTACCGTTATTTACCCAAAATATCTTTTTTTTTTTCTCCAATTATCAGTCTGTAGATATTTTCACTTACTTTTTGCGACTTCAAGAGCGGTTCGAGAAGATGTCGCTCGAGGGGTTGCTAAAGCAATTGATAAACAGGCGACGAAAATCCATCCGAGTACGGCGGTGCACATCTTTAGGACGCAACGAATGTTCGTTCTATACTGGCTGTGTGCCCTTATTCGGTTGCGTATTATATGAAATGAGGCGCGAGATAGCCTACGTGAACTCTTTATCGTATCTGCGATACGGCTCGGTTGGAATGAAAATATGATAACCATAGTCTTTCATCTCTGATTACTAGACAGCATATCGTCGGGAGCAATCAGATCACGAAACGTTTGAAATTTGCATTAGCAAAAATTGATAACAGCCTTGGAATCAAAAAGACTTTTCTATTTTATGACTGATGTATTGAAGGTCTAATTTTTTTTTAGTTTTTATGCTGTTTTTTGTCTACATACAACTGATATAAACATTTTCTGCAACGATTCTATCATGCTTGGAAATCGTGATAGTCTCAATAGCATATCGAGTCATTTACTTAAAAGGTTATTTTTGACCCAGATTTTTGATTCTTCCTTCGGCATTGGCTATTCGCCTTAAGATTTTTAAGTGCATTATAGATTCTCATATCGTAGTCTATGAGAATTGCATTTGGCAATACTACTGGCTCTTATATGTCAAAGTTCAAATGTCGATTGAAATGTATTAGCTTAACCCTTAGCTCAGTGTCCTTTTCACTTACTTGTGGCCAATAATATCTCACGGTCGGTGTAAACTAATTCAACTATTATTCAATCAGTTGAATGATGGTCATTTTTGTTTAATCAACAACAACAAAAAATGACGATAAAAAGTTCATTCGTGTTCTTTGGTCGAAAAAACTTAACGTGAGTATGGTTTTTATTTCTGTTATACCATCTTCATTTATTTATCTTACAAGATTCCTGGTATGTGAGTACTTTATCGTTATTTGCCGGAAAGAAAGTTCTACCCAATGACATTTTTTATTACCTAGTCCTTTGCCACTCTTCATTATGGCAACGGTAGTCTAGCCGACACCCTCAAAGGCTCTGACCCTGTCCTCACGTTAGATTCGTCATTTGACGTCAATCCAATCAATCAAATGAGATTACTGAAACTTAGAGCCTCAATCATGAGTAAAATATTTTAATCCCAAAAAAAGGTTCAGGAAGAAAATCAGAAATTGGATTCACTCGCGGATTGGTTAATACATTTTATAAAACTAATATCGATTGTAATTTGTATAGCTAATGATAGGTTTAATACGTATACGTACTAGATTCCTTACTTCAAATTTCGGCGAAATACTTTCTAAGATATGCTAATATCAGGCGGTTTATCACAAACTTATACAATTGTTGCAAAACACGGTTATTATAATTTATTTTTACAGCCCCGCGTAAAACACGCATCGATGCGTTCTATCACTTGGAGAATAGAGCGAATTTTAAGCAAGCTCAAACTTCCAGCGAAACAAATGTTTGGAAGGGTCCAAAGAAGCTTTTTAAAAAGTTTTCATTCCGGATGAATTAACCGTTAAAAAACTGTAACGTTAAAAAAAAAAATTGAAATATTTTTTGACTTACAAGACGTAAACATTTCACAATTATTCATTCGGGGAAAACTCATCGGTTTTTGAAAAGAAGCGAAACAGATATCTAATCGAACTTTTAATTAGGACGTATGTTTCCGAAATTGGCAATTAAAGCTCGATTTGCCAAGTTACAATTTTCACCTGTAACCGCAATATGTCAGACATATTAGGGCTGCAAAAATTATTTCCAACGTTCTATTCGAGCTTGATTATTCTGCGTTGCCTTGTATGAAACTTTGGCGTCAGATAACCGGCGCGAAACTCTGTTACGATATTTGAGATACAGATTTCTCGAAGGTAAAACGATACGCCACTTTTATAGATGGTCGTATCAGTTTGCGGCATTGTGTTTGATACAGATAGTCCCAGTTTCTCGACCTTTGATGTTCAAATAACCGGGAATTGATATAGGTCTCTCAGAGATTCCAGGATTTTAAAGTGCCTCGTTTACTATCATACAAGCATTTACTCAATAATGTAAAGTACCGTATTTTATCACCATTTACCTGATCGCCAGGTACGATCCTTAGTCATCTTAAAATACGCGGTAACATTTTCGATTTCGTTAGAGCACCTGATTAGTTCGTATAATTCAACTGAATAAGATTAGTCAAACTCAGATTCTCGAACAAGGGTGAAAAGTTGAACCTACCTAATTTTGTGAAATAATGCCGACTCACACAATCGAATCCAGAGCCTTCATGAATCATGATGCTTTTACACGAGAAAGTTTCATCTCGGTTTTAACTACACGCAAACAACCACTTGCCAAAATGCAAGCTTGTTTTGCATTATCACAACTAGGTTGTTCGGAATGAACTTTGAAGACTGCATTAATACTTAGCTAATTAATGCAGCCTGCTGGGAGAGTCATGTTTAGAAATAATTTTGAATACATGTTTACCAAATTAACCACTGAGATTACTTAATGACCACCTATTTTCATTTTCTTATCATTCTAGTTTAACATTTCTGCTTATTTGATATGAGGCTCTTGTAAATTATTTGAAAAATGGTTGTGAGATAACTGTCGCGAACTCTGATAACGTATGTAAATCTCACATACCGTCTACGTAATCGGAGTCTTACGGTTCGGGGAGGATCTTTTTGTTGGACTAAGTTCGGCAGATAATCGCTCCGTAACCTCTGATCCCCCCAGAATTCTGATATCCGTGAATAAATAATTGCGTTTCTGGAGTCTCGCTCACGTTTCCGATTTTCAGCCGAGAAAATAAGTGCAGAAATCTACTCGTCCCCATTCGAAGATATCAATTCAATTCTTCAATTATCCGAAACAACGACAAGCCATATCCAACGATCAGCCGATTATATCATCTTTCAATTTATTTCATTAGGCCTGAATTTTATCCTGCCATACGAAGTAAGTTCAGCTTCACTATTCGAACCGAGGAAATGGTTGTAACACGTATCACGATTCTACTAAATTAGTTTGTGAAAAATTCACCAAATTTTACTAAAAATTTTCAGCGTTAAAAACGTAATAGGATAAATTACATCACGATCCAATTATAACTAACAAGCTTGTGAGCAGCAAGTTTGCTAAGCTGACTGGACTGATAAATAATATAATGTCTATCAAATTAGCAATCACATTCATTTCATGAGTTTCTATTTTCCATCGTCAAGAGTACAGAGAATAAAATTTATTTCGAATTTTTTATGTAGTTCTTGTCATGTACAAATGCTGGTTTGGATCATATTTGGTATTTGGTGTACCGTAGAGGCAGTAAGTATCTCACGGCTACGAAGACTGTGCCAAATGCATACCTCATTACATATTATGGTCCATCGCCTCTAACATTCTTAACAGCACAGTTTCCGTAATCGTCTAGTATATTGAGTTCCCATATGTTATATCAATTCTTAAACGAATATAATTAATAAAAAAATTGAGCCCAATTATGAAATTGACATTTAAATCCAAGCCGGCATCGTGAAGAAAAAATTAATAGTCGAATTTGTTCGTGTTGGAATGGTATAAATTTCTTTGTGGTATGAAAAGTGACATCGATCGCAATACGATCTAGCTATGAATCTGTTTTTTACACCCTACAGTCAGTAATGGTCATTCTATCTACCGCATGGTTGGGTCAACCACAGCCGCTGTAATGCTCTTAAAAGTCTGACAGTTTACTTTTTTTCACGATTCATTAAAAATCATATAAATTCAAAATCTCGTTTATAAGGGGTGTTTCTGGTAACGCTAAACCACATACATCAGAGAACAGTTTAGGTTGTTCCCTTTTACATATCGAACTTTCTCCTGAATATGTATACTATATATATCTATATTTACATCAACCACGAACAACCGACCACCGTCGACATTGCAAGCTTGTTTTGCATCGTACCAATTATCCCGCTAACGATGAACTTTGAAAGCTATACATTCATACTTGGATAACGATTGTTCCCTACTGGGATAATAGTGGCTATAAATAATTACGAATTAATCTTGTATAAACAGCCAAAGTTCGGTATTGCTTCATACGAAATAAGTCGCGAGATAGCCTGCGTGAACTCTTTGACATATGTTTCTTGCTATACTTAATCTATTTACTCTTGCTATTTTGTCTGGATAACTCAAGGTCCGTCACCTATGATCCCCAAAAATTTACGATTCAATGGTTACAAAGGAAGCTTTCCAATTACTTCAATTCTCAAAAAGTTATGTTATTGGTGCAATCCAAAAGAAGTGACTAATTACACAGCTTTGTGTCACACTGTGTCTGAGGATTGAAGTAATTGAAAAACCGCCGTAATATATCTCGTCGATCATAAATCTGAGTCTTTGGTATGTTTCGTCGAGGAATTAAAACGAAATTATTCAAATTATACAAAATATTTCTAATCTTTATCGATTAATGAAATAGCGAGGTTGAAATCAAGACGACATTTCACTCTGTGAGAGATTTTGGTACGATCATGAATTTTTATTTTTCATTCTAATATACAGAAAATAAAACTTATTTACAGATATTTTCATATTCTTTGTTCTGCAAGTATCATTAACCCTTGATATAAATATGTCGCTTAGATACCTAGATTATTTTCTGCAGTGTTAGTCACAGTGGCATGGTACTGCGTACACCGTAGTGGCAATAGGTATTTCGCAGACAAACGGTTGCATCCAAACACAAAGTCTATTATACAATCCTTTGCCGTTTTTTTGAACGGAAGCACATGTTCCTACACCACTAGGCTGATTCGATCCCCATGGTAAATCTGACAGACGTGATCCTGATCAATTGAAAAATATTAATACTGTGCAAAATTCTGACGTTTAACTATTTTTTTTAGACCTTTAAAAATCCGAAAACTTTATAAGAGCTTACCTGTGTCAGCAGCAACCCACTTCGTATTCTTCTTAGATATTCCAACCCAGACAGAATGGTTTCGCGACTTCTGCGCTTTCACGTATCGAAGTCTTGCCGAAGTATCAATTACAGCCAGATGACCACCTTCGGAAATGCATCTTGCTTTTGCATCACGCCAGCCAAGTTTTTCTGAATGAACTTTGTAGGCAGTCTGAATATTCGGATAATAAATGTATCCCGCTGGTAGAGTGATGGCTAGAAATAAATTCGAACTGATAAACTTATTTCCAAGTAGGTAATATCATTATTATTATTTTCGCACTACTCATTACTTATGAATCGCTATATATTGCTTACTTTTTGTGGTTATCGTGATTATTTGAGGATTTGTTTCATTAACCATTGCCAATGCGAATGATAAACAGACAATCTGCAGAAGTAGCAATCTGAACAACATGGTAGACATTTTTACAACACGATTATTTTCGACGTACTGACACTGGGGGATATTCCGATCGTGTCTTATACAAAACGAGACAGAGATAACCAGCGTGAACTGTTACACTATATTTAAGATATTATTATTCTTTTTTTCCAAACATACTTACTACGACGCTCCTTTACACGATAATACCATTTTTTCACATCATCAGTTTAGTAGATAAACACAGATTCTTCACCTCTGATCTCCGGATGAATATGAATGAATAATTTCGAGTCTTAGCAAAGTATAATTTACATTTGAAATGGCTGAATGTGTCTTTTGATATCTTACTCACACGATAATAGCTAAATCGCAACAGTGGGGATAAAAGCTCTTATTTTATTCCCCAAATATGTTCAACGAAAAGTGAAAAGTTTCAAACACAGTGGATTTTTATGAATTGCATGGGTATGCACCGTGGCTATATCTTGTTCTTATTCATTTTCATTTTTCATTCCAATATACAAAAAGGAAGATTTTCATAATGGAAACTTGACTCATTCTAAGATGGCAAATGGAGAAACAGCTTACTCAGAATCTCGAATTTCTATTACTCTCAACAATTCCAACATAAGGTTCTGTATTCGGGTCACCACTATTTTAGTCCCACTATTTGATAGAATTCCAAGATAACCTTTGGGCGATTTTCCATATCTATGTTGAGAATACGATATGAGTAAATTAAAGCAAAACGAGAATTGGCATGATTTTTTTTTACCGTTAACTGCGTCATCAGTCTGGCCCGTTATCACATTTGGCCTCTGATCTTAAAAATTTCAGAATTACCTTGAATATTCTTAAATAGGTGAATCTTATCGTCCCGGTACATTTATATACCTCAACACACACCTCATTTTCAAATAGTTAAGTTACTGAATTTATCAACTGGTTTACTTGAAGACAAGAACCACTTCTTCCATTCAGATATCTTGGTACTGGCAAAAATTTCTACCCCTTGTCAGAATCTTGCTAAGAACTGCGAACGACGAGGTATAAAAATATAACAAATCTGAATATTCTGAACGTAGCTGTCCAGCTGATGTGTACATATTTATCTATCTACGATATGGCGTGGTACAAATTACGTTTGGATTCAATTACAACTAATGTAAGAAGCAAGTCTGGTTGGCTAACGAGAACAGTAACAAATGTAGGCCATCAGTATGAATTCGGATTAGCCCAGCCACCCGAGAGATGAATTATTCATTTCTGTAATTTTCTACGCTTCAATCTTCGTTCGCATCCATTCGTCAGTCGGGCTGTCCGATGGTTCGCATATATACATCCGTGATCGATCTGTTGTTCACCAAGATAGGATTTATACTGCACACCTCTCAGAATAACGTGTGGTTGATTGGGCGATTGTGCGTTCGAGAGTTGTCAGCGGGGTTGGTTGACGATGTGATCGGACGTGACTGGAATACTTGGACACTTGGGGTTGCGACTCGGCTGTTTAACCATTTAGCTAATTAGCCCTTACGTTTATCCAAAAAGTCGAGGGGGACATAAATAAAATCAACAACATTCAGCTTGATAAGATAGAGAGAGAGATAGAGAGATAGAGATAGAAAAAAGAGGGTAAATTACAATTTAGTCATGTGTCCAGCTCTTCGCGAATTCGTTTGCAAGCTGACGCTTTTCAAAAGCCTTATCGTTAATGCCGCATGGAAACACTTTACACTTTGGAAATAAAAAGAGGAAGAAATCCGTCTGAATTCTAGTCATCGTTTCTGGTGAATCCTGCGGGCTGTTACGAGGATTTCAAACGAGAAGTAATATCGCAATATATAGATGGATCAACCTCTTTTTCTTCCTTTTCTCCCTCAGCGAACACCAGCCAAAGGGATTGAAAGGAGGGCTGAAGCCCGGGAGGTAGCGATCTAACGCTAGAAGAAGCGGAAGGACTAATTGAGAGCTTTTCCAGCTCGAAAATTTACGAGAAATGCGTTTAGTGAGAAATTCGTTAGTCTATGGGCGCTTACATATACCTCCACATGCACATATTAACGCGAACGAGAAGCTGAACTGGAATTATGTCGCATTAATGGGTTTTTTTTTTTTCCTCTTCGTTTTTTTTTTTTTTTTTCCTAACGCGAGACAAGATTTCTTCGTTGAATGCCAACAAAATCAGAACTCTATAGAGCGCACAGTAGGTGGTTTATCTCGAACAACTTCAGAGACATAAATAAAAATAACTTTTCTTCGTTTATTAAGTCTGTCCAACAATTCACTATGTAGCGACACAATCTTACAAACTTGAAGAGATAAGTTATTTAATTTTTCTTTGAAATTGTGTCAATTATTTGAATCTTTAATCTCGTAATCAAGGGTAGGATAGAACTGGGTCTACTCGAAAAGTTTGTCTGACGATCAAAGTCTGAATAAAAAAGAAGTGCCTTACGGTTTTTATTTTCGTCAGACGGCTTTCTCACTGTTTAATCGAGAAATAACTCTAAATGAACTAAAAAAAAATACTCGAAGCTTTAGTGTGACTGCGAGGATATCTCAGTTATCCATCTATGTAGACGTGGGTATATATATATATATATATACCTGCTACCCGCGGTTTCCAAGTTTCTCAAGTTTAAAGTTGTGAGCTTCTACAGGATCTCGGGTTTACTTTGTGAAGAAAGTGAGGAAAAGTTTGTCCCCTCGTCAGCTTTTGCACATCTTCATTTCGCCCATGTCCCTATGACCTCCTGAAAAAGGGTATAACTTTCACATATATAAATGTTCGTTCGAAAGAAATCCAATTTCTAATATCTGCGGTCTTTTGATAATCGTACTTGATGCTAATGAATACTTGTGTATACGTATATCTTTGCCTACCTACTTTCAACCTTTCTTAATCCTTAGGTCGATTCTGCGTCGGATTTAATCCGACAAGAATCTCTGGGACGAGTGTAATTAGTTGGAGGAAAATATATAACGCTACTGAAACTGCCGTACCACTGCGAAGGACAAAGGGATGAGAAGCTTAACTTACCCGTGGATAGACAATAGCGAAAATCAGGAAAGTTTGGGTTATCAGGGTGACTTGCGACAGCTTTGAGGCAGACTTTCGGCCGTCGGTCTGCCTGAAGAAATTCGCTTTGTAACCCACAGTTTTTTTTTTTTTCATTTGGAGCGCGATTAGTGTTCTATAAAATTAATCACGACGCGGTTCAACTCTTTCTTTACTTTTAAAAAGTGGATGATTTGTTTTCACAAAGTATGAGCTGTTTGCCTTGAGTAATTTTTAATTTGAAACTCATTTAAATAAATTTCATGGTTATACCGCAGAAAAATGAAATTCTGATGTTAGATTATATTATGTCATATATTAATTGGTAAAATTTTCGTCTTTGAAAGGTGTGGCATAGATTGTGAATCCAGATTTTTGTTGACGGGAAGAATATCGACGAAATGGTTTTTCGACTATGAAAACAGTTCAGGAATCTCAGTGGGTTTTCACTTTTTCTTTTTTACTATGTGAAAATCACAAGGCTTCCCAAGAGAGACGTTTAAACACACCCCAAGCTACCCGTATGAATCTAGTCCGGATCCCCGAAAGCAAAACAGTTCCGCGTTGTTGGTTCTCAGCGAGAAATTCGTTAAAGGGAAACGTCGATGTTTCCCAATCGGCAAACGCGTCAAGTGGCTAAAGTAGCCCCACGAGGATCTCCCATTTCCTACCCTCATTTAACCTAACCAAGCCGAACCCTAAAGACTAGAAGAACCGATGCGAATCTATGAATGGAGTGGCCGTATATTCTTTAAGTCGTTATTTATCAAACGAACATCGTTCCTAATTTGGCGTTAATTTTTTTCATTTTTTTTCCCAACGACACAGATCGCGGTCATGAATCTATAAAAAACGCAAGTGTCTGCGAGCTTTGCTAATTGAGGTAATCTGCAATCCAATATCAGCCAATACGTGGATTATATAATGTTGCAATATAGTAAAAGCTTGCGTATATGAATCGACATAGAAAGCTCAATTTAAACGCTAATGTCGATTCCAGGTCTAAACGCAGCGTTCAAAACTATACAGCCTATCGGTGTACAAGTTTGCGAAATTAGTTACCAAGGGATACGCCGATGTAATTTGCAGTTGGTATAATCACGTCAAATGGTTTCAGGGGTCGGACCATATCCAGCTGGAAGGTGTTTTCTACGCTAACCCCAACTTACCGTAACTTACAATTAATCTAGCATCAACCAACCCTTCGTGGTAGGACGTGGAGCATGCGGGTAGTAGGATTGTTTTAAATAGGATCGCAGATAGCGACGCGCGTAGCTTTTGTTTGGCAAAATTATTATAATGTATTCTAGCGATTCCGTTCCATCAAACTCTATCTCAAAATCCCCGGCTGTTTTCATTCGTATCACATTTTCATGATATGCTAATTTTCATCGATGCTTCCGTACGTACCGGGTGTTCGCTTATAAATAAAAAAAAAAAAAATTAAAATAATCAAAATTCATACGATTATTAAATTCCATATTCGATCCCAGCTGCTATCCTTCTGTCATATCGCTGCTTCAGGATTCTAGAAAATGTCAATTTTTTATTAAAGAGTGACCAGCGAGAATGGACTCTCCATTCCGATCGTGCACAGAATTTCTTTCTGCTATTTCGAACCTTGAGATAAGCCGGACTGGATCAGGACAGAGTTTGTACAATATTTCAGGATGCCTTTGCGCGGATATAGCCAACGTGACACACGCTGGAGTACAACATTTGTCGTCGGTTGAAGATTGGCGAAAAACCTCAGACAGAAATTCAGAACCTGAGTTTGACTTGAGTGTGGTAACTAACATTACCAGCCCAGCTGGCCAAACAGCCTACCTAACATGTCGGGTCAAAAACTTGGGAAACAGAACGGTAAATATAGCTACCTATGTATACGTATTAAATTATATACCAATACTTCGCCGTCTAATTAATGAATGAATTACATTATTCCTTAATCATCTATCTCTCTCTCTTTCCGTCTTTGGTTCTCGATGTCTTTCTCGTTTTTCATTTATCTGAGTAAAACACAGCGGCGAGAAAAAGAGAGAGAGAGAGAGAGAGGGATAAAAAGAGGGAAAAAGGGGTAGGAGGAGATTGAATTCTACGAAAGAGTAATCGATTTAAAGTTTCAACTTTGGACGTGAACAGCGTCAAAACGAAGGCAAGAAATTAGATTCTTAAGTTACGTTACTATATCTTAAAATTCTAGGCTCGCTTGCCTTAACTAATTAAACTCAGTGAAACGTTAACGCAGAGGGTTCGTTTAAAAGACCTAACTACAGAACAGACGACGGAAGGATGACGGAACGAACAGAAATGAAAACTTTGAGGACGTTTCCGCATCGCTTATCCACTTCGAGATGTTATATATATATATATATTGGGATGAAACGTGGAGATCGCGATAGTGAAATTTCGACTAGTAAATCTGGTGGAAGCTTTGCCTCCTCTCTCGTCTTACCCTCCTTGCGTGCAGGGGTATTTATCTACGGGGTGTGCCGTCTGAATTTTCCCTCGGGCTGTGGCCTTATCTCTTATCGGAAATTCGGAGTTCGGACCAAAGTTGGCCTTGGGCCAGGACGGTAATGCATGCCTCCGTAACGCCAACTAGACGAATCTTTCCTGTATTCACTTTTGACTTCAATGCGCTTTGAAAAAAAGAAAAAAGAAAAGAAAGAAAAAAAAAACACCAAAGAAGAGAATAAGAAAAATGTAGAGAAGAGAAAACGAACGAAGATTCGAATTTTAAAATCGTCTGAAATTGAAGAAAAAAAAATCCATGAAATAAATTTCCAAGAATTAACATTTTTTTTTTCTTTTTTCCCTCCCTCGCGAGTTTATAACGTTGAACGATAAAATTTCCTGTTTAGAATGGAATTAATTTAAGTCGCTTACCACCTCATTTTTATTTCCGAAAAGTTTTGCAGATTACGTGATAAAGAAAAAAAAAAAAATTAGAGTTTTCCCTCGACGATATCTGCCGCGCGGCATATATATCTACTTATTTATACACGTGTTAAAATACGGTCTTACGCATTTATCTCCTTTTTCGTATATTTTTCTTCTTTTTTTTTTTGTAAAAAAAATGTAAAATCACGTGATAAACGGATAAAATTTTATTCCATTTCTCACACGTTCCCATCGCGATCTAGCAAGACATTATTTCTAATGTACTGTGAGCGTCCACCCAGATATTACAAAAATAACTTGAGACTATAACTCTCGGTTATCCCTGCGGTCTGTGACCCGCCCAACAACTAGATCCTGAACAAAATATTTGTATCCATGACCCGCACGATATTCAAAATAAAGAAATACATGAAATTTTAGCCGATTTATTATAATAAAAATAAATTTCTCACTTGTCGCCGTGAAATCGTTACAAGTGAAGAGAAATAGTACGCGGTGCATGTCTACGGTAACGATTAGTTGATGGTGGTGCAGGTAGGTATAGCGGGTCGTGGTTTCTTGGTGCAGGAAATGTTGGCAGATGTTTCTTGGCACGTTACCAAAGCTCTAATGTTATCCGGCAACAAGGAGAGAATATCGCGAAATTATCGTTACTCAAGAATTTACTACTGCAACTCGAAGGCGCCAGGTAGTACATATGACTAATGAATCCCGTTATTTTCCCCTTTGCATACGTATGCAGGTTTCGTGGGTGAGACATAGGGACATTCACATCCTGACAACCGGGACTTACACCTACACGAGTGACCAAAGATTCCAGGCTCTTCATAAGCCAGACGTTGAACCTGAAGCTGGATCCGATCGAAAAGAGTGGTCAGAATGGACACTTTGCGTGAAATGGGTCCAGGAACGAGATTCCGGTATATACGAGTGTCAGTTATCTACTGCACCAGTAACTTCTTACGCATTTCATCTCAATATAGTAGGTCAGTTGATTTTCTCCGTTATATCTACGTATACACATAACACATAGGAATACATAGTATTCCCATCACAAGTCGGAAAGTTCCTCTACTCGGCTAAGAGGAAATCTATAGTGCTGTTAACTCATTGAAAGTCCAGTTACATGGAAAATAACTTACGCTTCGAAGTTTTTATGAGAAAGCGTTATTTCTTTGCCTATACGTACCCATGGCTTCCATATATAGACACTGCCTATACCTATCTAAAATAATTTTATCTTCGTTCGTGACTTTGCGAAAGAATCGATAAAAATGTTCTTTTATTTTTATTTTCGTCCTTTCTTCTTCTTCTTCTTCATTTTTAATTTTTCTTTTTTCTTTCATCGGCCATTCTAACTCTGTATATTAATTATAGTTCCAACAGCGGAGATTCTAGGCGGTCCAGATCTCTACGTCAGTGCTGGTAGTACCTTAAACTTGACCTGCATTATCGCATCGAGCCCCAAACCACCGGACTACATTTTCTGGTATTACAATCAAAAGGTTCGTGTAATACATGTGAACAGCTTATTGTTTGAAAGTACACATATAAGTCGACAAGCCTGTTTCTGGTTCAAAGTTGAAATCCATAAAAGGAATCAATACTGATCCTTTATATTAATAATACAAGGCTACCGATGTATCTATAATGCGATTTAGCGAGATAGTATCTTCTGATTCCGGAATCGTATATATAATCTCTACGTCCTTGCCAAGAATTTCCGATACGCACGCTTAACTGGCACGACTACAACGGAATTCACAAGAATTTCTGCGAGAGGTAGAACAGAGATTTCTAAGTTCTATAACAGCTTCAGGGCGACTAATAACAATAAGTTTATATCTTCACGCAAACAGCTTTACAGCATTTCGTTGTCACAGGCTTTGGCTAGTCAAGTTATTCGCAAAATACGTAAAACTGAGTATGAAGATTAGATGTTTACGGAAGATCATTATAATCCCGTAATTAGGATAGCATTACTCATTCATTCTGTCATTCATTCATTTATTCATACATGTATTACTGTTTCCTCTTCCTCTTTTTCACGTCGTATATCTTACTCTGGAAACTGAAGTTTTCCTCTTTGAAGTAAGAGAATCGAATATATTTCGCGGTGCGTTTGAGAACAGCTCGTCACGTTCCTCGGTTCTACCATATTTTTTATCTTTCTTGTCTTTTTTTTTCTTTTCTTTCTTTTCTTTTTTATTCGACTCTGTAGCAGATCAGAGGCTTTTGAGATCAGGTGGTTTTCGTGGCACGGTAATCTTGATGTAGGCCGTTTCCTTTTTTTTCTACTTTTTTTTATTTTTTCATACTATAGCTTTATTCCACTGAGGCAAAGGTATAAAGGCTCTATGGATTTTCATCCGTTATTTTTCACAATGGTAAGAAAAACACCAGTTTATTTCCCGCATTTTGTATATCCCGTGAATGGGCTGAAATAAATACGACTACGTGAAACGATTCTCGATTCCCTAATCTAGATTTCAGATAGGCATATAGAATCCTCGAGATATCAGGATAAACAGAAAACTTTGTCTGTTTTTTTTTTTTTTTCTTTCTTACGGGAAGAAAATTTGATCTGATTATTTCAATAAATATTTACTCACAGCCTCCTCAACCTGTTATTTTCTATTTTCAGTTTTAACTTGGGATAAGCTCGATACTAGAGAATCACTTTAGATAGGAAAAGATCGATATACTGGGTCAGCATTCTTCACTATATTTTATGCCACACTCGTACGTATCGCTCTGGAAGATCTGTCAGGCTAGCTTCAACGTTGACTGGATTTCGAATCAGATAGATGGCCTCAAGTATCTCGACAATTTTCTACTGTGATAAAAACATGAAGAAAATTGGAGTGGAAACTTTTCACTCTTAAATTTCTTTCACGAATTGTTATCATCATTAAATTCATCTTTGAGATTTACCATAGAAATCCGAATATCGTTTCGTATTTCCCTTTCAATTTACACCAAATAATCTATCCGCAGTATTCTATGGTTATAAAAATCACCAAGTGATACCGAAGTGTTTGAAAATCTGATATCTACAAGCTCCCAGGTCCAACTTGCCGGTGTTTGAGCTTGAGCACTTAGTGAACGTTCAAAGGCAGCGTAAATGTTCGAGAGTTTCGTTTGATCGAAGAACGACCGTTAACGAGCAAGAAGAAGAAAGTCCCAACGAATCTTGTATGTTCAATACGATCGTGGATACTTTGTACTACCGTTCATTCTTTCTTCCCCAGATCCGGGATCGCGCTTCATTCTCTTCCATGCGATTAAAATTGATTGCAGTTTCACTCGGTACCTATCATACTTATGTTAGATATATACATATATACTCTACGCACCGTTAGATCGTATATTCATCACTTTACCGCAATCGTATAGACAATAGTCAATATAGTATGAAATTTCCGAGTTATGTGAGTACTTGTAAAATTAAATATCGATCCTCACATCCACCTTGGTCTGTTAATGGATTAAAACGTGAATGATATGTACAGCTATATCAGAAAATCTCTCATAGCCATAAATAACAGAAATAGTATCCTATATCTAAGTACTACATACATGTCGCGATCTTTTGCTATCATTTTCCTCACTTGAAGATTTTCTTCACTCAAATTGACATTGTCTTTTTTCTAAAGATGTTAAACTACGACGGTTCGAGTACAAGGAAGTTCGTTTACTTGACGAAGGAAAATGACGTTACGACATCAGGACTTATAATGAAATCTACCGATCGAGATGATTCCGGGGAATACAGCTGCATACCGAGCAACGCGAAGAAAGCCAGCGTTCGAGTATACGTTCTGAACGGTGAGATACATCGATTTAATTTCAGAACGTTATAACGTTATTCAGCCTCAATTGACTTTATGAATTATTCTATGCTTTAATTTGAAAACATATGGTTCAAAGGATAGATACATCGCCCCATATACGCTATCCGATCACTCATTACTCTCGTAAGGATGGGTATAGGTATTTATTATCGAAACGAGTCAAAGCGAGTATAGGTACGGTACAGGAGGGCTGAATAGCGAGCCAAGTACATTTAACATCGAGAATCGATACGAATCTGCACTTTTAACTCTGCCATATCACCGCCATTTTGTTTTTTTACCCCACTGATTGGTCCAGTAGTAAAAGCATTCCAGCCAGCAGTCGCAGGATTCTGTGAAATGAATATATCCGTCTATCCTTCCCTCCGAAATTTGCAAAAGAACCGATTTTTTTACAAAAATAAAAAGAAAAAAAAAAAGAAAAACAACAAACGCGGTAGAATTTTGATTCTACTACATACTTGACTGGGAATTTTTCACTGCTGCTGTAGATTCGCGATTATTCAAGAGGCACCTGGGACGCGTTTATCTTTTCCCACCGAATTTCGGTTCTTGAGCGCTACTTCTCGGTATACTGTAAATAAAAAACATCCCTCGGTACCTAATCGGCATAATGGGACTCCAATTCGTCAAGGGGTAAGAGAGCGCCGTTGCGCAGTGGCACAGGGTGGTTGAAGAGGGACTACTTGACTGAGGAAACTTAAAACTGGCATATCTCGAAGTTTTGTCTCTTTTTTATTTTTTTTTTTTTCAGGCGAGCGCCCAGAGGCGATGCAGACCGGTGGAGCAACTGTTCCTGTTTTAAGTCTCCTGCTAATTATACTGTCATCTTCCAGCAACGGATTTAGCTAAAGGACGCCGAACCTTTGCGAGCTGGGGCGGCGTACCTTTTCGAGTGTCTCTTTTAAAAACGACTGTTCCTCTTCGTATTCTTCGTTCGTATTGTTACATATTTATACATAAATATATATACATCTATATTATATATACTCTACACCCCCCCAAACAGATCTGCTTGTACCTGTATGTATATATATTCATGTATCCTATATTTCACCGTTTTTATGGCCTACAACGATTTTCCCCAAGCCACACCACTGTCGCAGACTGACAAATTGTCAAAGACAAATAAAACCCTGAAAACTGGTTAGGCAATTAAAATGTCCGTGTTAATTAGGGGGTAGGTAGTATTTCATCTCTATACGTATATATACATACATTATACACATAGCTGGATAGATAATCACTTTTTCTAACACACTTTATAATCGAATCACCGTAATTCGTTACCCATATATACATTTTCTAATTTACTTTCTCTAACGCTGAAAGCTCCACGCTTTTATCTCTCACGCACACGCACACGGATATATACATCTATATATATATATAGATATAAGTCAGGTATATGGATTTGTGTTCACATACAAATATCACATGGTCACTCCGGGTTAGAGCTATGCTTTGAAATCGTTCGAACGGATTCAATCTCCTATACGATCTTGCGAACGCAAACAAATTGTTCGCTTTCGTGATCGAGCCCTTCTTTTTCGCCGTTTTCGTATAACGATAAAAAGAAGAGAAAAAAAAAAAAAAACTTTTTCTTCATCTTTTCCTTCTTTTTTTTTTTTTTCTCTCTTTTTTTTTTCCTTTTTACCTCACGCACGACCTACTGGGAACAATTTATTCTTCCCTAAGTGATATAAGCTTTTGGCGCTCGTCGGGGGCCCGGGAAAAGAAAATTTAATTACGGATAATAATTAGCTGGACGTGTACTTTTTATTCGCCGTATCCTTCGTCGCAATTCGGTATAACGAAAAGGAAACTTGTATTCTCATAACTGGCTGATGTATATCTTCTTGGAAAAATTAACTTCTTATTATTATAAGCCCGATACGGGTGTATACGTATATATAGGTTTATTTTAATTTTATTCATAACCTGATATTAGCTAAAGAGCCAGTGGATTAGGTCTTGCGAGTCTCCTCAAATCAGTTTGAAATATTGCCTACCGAGGTAAGAGTCTCGTTTCGGTCTCGTCACAAAATGTACGCTTTTAAATTTGATTAAATCTTCCCCAAGAATTGGAATAAAATATCACCATCTACGTTCACCCTTTTAGTGATTATCGTTAGGGTCCTTGCACGTTTCGCTTCGATCACTCCAGGTACAGGGTTCAAGTATTTTTCTTGTTTTTCTTCATTTTTTCATTCATTTCTTTTTTTTTTTCTTACTTTTTTTTTTCATTCCATCAAAATTCAAACGATTTCTACCCGCCTCATTTTTCACACTGTAAAACGAATACTCACGGGACTCAAACGTGATAGCAAAAAAATAAGAATAAAAACATATGTATATCATCTTCGCTATGTCTCTTTATACGAAAAGTGTACATTTCTTATTTACATCATCATTTATGTACACCTATATACAATTATACATAATACATATGCCATGAACAATCTACTTATATGCGCACCTTTGTACATAAATAATGAATAATCGTGTTCTGTAAGTGTGATACATGAAAAAACAAAAAAAAAAAAACCATCAACAAAAATTTCTTTGTAAATAAACAAAACGAGTTACTAAAAAATTATTGCTTACATATTCGAAGAAACCTATATACTTACATATAGCCAGGTATCATAACGAAATGAGACTACACCCCTGATATGCAGTAGGTATACCTAGATATATATATAATATTTACAGAACAGCGTTGAATAGTCGTCTGAACGAAATAACATAAGGTTGTATCCACCACTCGGCAACGAAATTCAATTTGTGTTTCGCAGTAAAAGCTGCGGGGACAGGCAGGCCCCTATACGTGACCCAATATGTTGAACGAAGTTCAAGGTATATTATACAGCACGATCCATTGAAGCGAACGTGTGCGTAAATTGATATTCATCCTCCACCCGCTGTTACACGCTTCGATAGAGAGCTCTGAAGATAGCTCTGCATCGAATCTCTGTACATATAGATATAAATACACATATACATATACCATGCGTGGAAATTTACCATATACCATATACCTATCTATATCTGTACTATACATGTATAGAATAGACTATTTGTTGGTTCAAATAAGTTGGAATACAGAGTAACCAATTATCGGGATTGTTAACTCGAAATCCTAGAGCATTCAGGGATCGGGTGAGTGCTCTCGTTCATCTAGTAGTTAATACCCATACGCAGGATATATGTATACTATAGATCTATGTTTTATATAAAAAGGTATCTATGTACCTGTATATCGAAAAGCAGACAGAAAAGGCGCAATGCGCTTGAACAACGAATTGTACAAATGGGTGAAGTGGTGAGAATGCTTCATTGCATTTTATTTTATTTCCTTTTCTTTTATTTTATTTTAGTCTCATCCGATTTAGCTGGTATATTATACTTTATACTGACTACCATCTGACGATACTTGTTAGCGAACAGAATGGGAAAATTCTTTGTGTACTTATCGAACTTTGAATCAGAGAGGAAGCCACAGCGTAAAATAAACGACTCAAGCCGCAAATCCACTAAGCTTATTTTACCTTGACGCGAGCAAGGTAACTTTTGGTGTGAGTAGAAGAACCTGGTCAAAGAGAAAAGGAGAAAAAAAAAGGTTATAAGGAAATAAAGAAATAAGGAAAATAAAAGTAAGGAAAAAGGAAATAAAAAGAATAGAAAAAAAGCATTGGGTGTCGGGATAGAGAAAAAGGTCCAAAGAGAGCAAGATATGATTGTGTTACGGTCTCGAAAACTGTGTCAGGCAGGTACAGCCGAATCAAAGGCGCACAAGACGTGCTCAAATGAAGCTTATTGTGGGTCGAAGTAGAGCAAAGGGAGAACTGAAACTTGTAATTCAACTGGGATCATTTTATAAGCACGGATTGTGAGTATTAACGTCAGAGCGTACCTAATTGAGGTATCAAAATTGAACAAATATCATCTTTACGTCGGTTTAAGCATACAATATCATTTCGTAGGTAGTAAAAGGCAAATACCAACCGTTTGTAGAAAGAGAAGAATGTACATATTTACATGTATTATACACGGTTGGGCACCTCAAATGATCCCTTACACTGCAAATATGTCTAGACTGCGAGTCGTGATTTGAGTTAACAAGCCAGAATTCAAATTCACGCCATGGTAGACTTCAATGGTCTGTCCCTGTTACGATATATACAAAAAACAATAAACAAAAAAAAAACGCTATCAGCCTTAGGCTATAACTTGGTGAAGATTGGAGTCTGTCGATAGACAAACATGTAACAGTTGGGGAGTCAGGAAAAAAAAAAGTAAAGGCAAAAGTTGAAGCAAAACCACGAGTCCTTATGCAAACAGTTAAATATTGGTAACTTGGTATATATATTTATTCAACGAAATCAGTTATTATACAAGGCAGGGAGTGAAACTTAACAAGATGATAATGAATCAAAGTTGGCAAAAAAACGAAAAAAAAAAAAATTGGCCAACTATGTAACGGACCAAGTTATCTCCGGATTGAGTACTCCGATGATATTTTAGTGGTGGCCATGTCCATGACCACCGTAAGTTCCTCCGGAGTGGTCGTTTCCACCGCTGTTGTGTACGATGGCATGGAATCCCCCATGATGGTCGGCGTGGTACTTGACGGTTCTTACGTTACCGCCGGGCTCGTGGAGGGTGTATTCACCAGCAACGTTCTTTCCTGAACGAGAAATGGAGTCAATTCTGTCGCCAGATTCCCCCGATACTTTACCTCGATACTTTTTTACGAACCGAGTTAGAGAACTCATTGGTAAAGGAATAACCACCCTCGGGACAAAAGTAATAAGAAACAGACTTCACCAAAGTGAAGGAAAGTGCTCAATACCTATATCGTATACAAACCAAAAAATAAATATCGACTTACCGTCCCTGTGTTCTTTTTGTCCATGATAATCTCCGGTATGATGATCCTCAACTCCATATGCGAATTCGTACTTTGGATGTGCCACGTAATCGATATGATGATGACCGTGCTTGTCGTGCACAGTTACTTCTTGGGCTGGACCCTCGACAGGACCATGATAGTTGGCAAAACTGTGAGCATGACCAGCTAAGCTGCTCTGGACTTGTGCGAGTGCCACGAAGGCAAGAACTGCGACGAACTGTGTGCAAAAAAAAAAGAAAAGGGGGTTAATTCGATGGTCAGGACCCTCAGAGGTCCACCGATCTTTTGATGATTTGTGAGACTCTCTTTGTGGCACAGTACACTGAATCTACCTTGAATGCCATTCTGTTGTGTATGGACCAAGAGTTGGACAGTTCAATGATATAACGCTAGCTAAGACCAGGCATTATATACCACTGCTACCGGTATGTTTTGCTCGAAAGATTTCGACATTACGTTGTTATCTAATACTATATAAAAGTTGCGAGCCGTACTATGAAGAAAAAGATTTCTTTATATCATACAGCTTTCCTATGCATTCCTCAGCTGACAATCATTTACATATTAAATGGATTGCATGAGTCATTTACTAATTACTTCACCTTCATGAAGATGATCAATGGAATGTGATGAGATGTGAATTTAGTAATGAGCTGATCATGAGATGCAGGCTCACAATCGGTATTGTTAACACATAGCCGCGTATCTGGGTTTCCGTCGTTTCAACATCGATGTCAATTTTTAGCGAAGATCTGTGCTCCATCGAGCACAAATTACTCAAGTCCTCTTGTAATCCGTTGCTTGGTGGGTATGACGCGATCAAATACTGTTAACTAATCAGAGCCAAGGACGTGAGTGGTTGTAAAAAAGCGAAATCGGTGTCGTTATTGATTCTGCAGATTATGTTTCACATTTTTTTTCAACAATACTTGTCAAACACAGGCCTCTCGTCAACCAGTATCTACCTCATCAGAATTGATTAATTCTCAAGGGGTGCCTCATATGGCGCAGCGTGATGTGTATTTACGCTATGATGCGATATTTGGCTTAACGAGCTGCAATAGAGATATTATTCATGAATTATTGTCATTGCTGCCGGAGAAAACTACTTGAGCTAAAACATTGGTCATCAAATAAAGCGAGATTGTTCTTTGCTATTTGTCTTTATGGACTAACTTGTTGAGAGGTGGTTTTTATCGCTGATTATTTTTTAGAATTATTACTTTTTCCATTGACCAGGTCTCATATTAGGGTAAAGGACGTTAAGAGGGCCAGTAATAAACGGAAATTACAAGAGAGGCGGCCATAGAAAGCGAATCAGATAATCCTGATATAAAATATCGACAGTCAGCTTATGCGCTTGCCACGTGAAGGCGTCTGTTCCCCAGACGAATTTGCGGAATAATATATTTTTTGCACTAATCGGTATCCCTTCTTCGCTAGAATCATGAGCATCTGAAATAATCCATCAAAATAACAGCCGGGCACTCAGACTAGATAGTGATTCATATTCATTATTAGTCAGCACCAAAATCTCCCAAGAACTGGAGCCTGTTTATTATTATATCTTTTCAACTGACTAAGTGATCGTAAGTTATTTTTGAAGCTACTTATATCGTTCCTAGAAAGACAACAAGTGGCATTTTGTACCTGACTAAGATAACGCCAATTCATTATCAAACTATGTTGCTGTTATTAAATGCAGATCAAATTAGTCTGTGCGAGAATTTCTCAAGCATTTAGTTTGTTTAGAGAAGTAGATGGAAGATAGAATTATAGTAGATTCTTGTTAGAAGCAACGTCACTCCCACCTTCATATCTAATTTTATATTCCATGGCTACTGAATTGCAAATGAGAGTAGAGATGATTCGTACATTATTTATTCCCCTAGTTTTTTATGCCGAATTTTAAAACAAGTCGGTAAGAGGTATATAGCACACGTTGCGAATCGAATTTTAATCTGTTCCTATACCTACATCAAGAAACGGGGGAAAGTGATCGATCGTTTTTTGTGGTCCTGCTGCTACACGATTATGTAAAATAACAAGTGTAAAGCAATTAGGCTGCATGAACGCAATCTATAAGGTAGAGTTGGAATGTAAGTAGACACAGATAGACTGACGATTGAGTTTTAATGATAATGTTTTATTGTGTGATATTCAGTGCGACGAAAAACAATATTATATAAGTTAATTACACATATAGGTAACAGTAACAATGATTAATATTATCGATTTAACATGATGCAGAGCGAAGTACGATCCACGAAAGCGTATAATAAATATGCCAGAAATGAGGGAGCCCCAGGTGCAATGAAAATTTCAGGAGTCATCAGAAAAACCAAGAGGTATGGTGTCACACTTCTCAAGCTATAGACCCAGCTGTCTTCTGTACCGGGAGGATTTCTCGCAGAAACATTCTGACACGGAGCTCATCTTCTCTGGCAGGTACCTATTACTCCGCGTACGTGGTCCACCATTGTAGCTTCTATTAGTATCCATGTCCACCTCCTCCACCACCGCCACCGTGTCCGTGTCCTCCACCACCGCCGCCGCCTCCGTGTCCGTGTCCTCCACCACCTCCACCACCACCGTGTCCGTGGCCTCCACCACCACCACCACCTCCGTGACCGCCATGTCCTCCTCCGGAGTGATCATTGCCACCACTGTTATGGACAACAGCGTGGAAACCTCCGTGATGATCAGCGTGATACTTGACTGTCCTTACGTTGCCACCTGGCTCATGGACGCTGTACTCACCGGCGACGTTCTTACCTAGAAAGATTTAAGAGTAAGATGGATGAAAAGAAGAAGCAAAGGTCGAGGTCATGCCTAACTCCGAGTTCCTTCTAACTCCACGTAAACCCTCACACCCTTGGCAGTTGCACGTGCGTCTTGGCGTCCACAAAGTATTCGACTGAATCATTGAAATGGCGCACGCTTCCCTATTTTTTTTTTTTTTTTTATTCCCTTATTTTTTCCTACCCCGTAACCCTGCCACTTCACCCGTGCTCCTCCGTCCCCTTTGCTCTACCAACTAAAAAGCCCTCTAAGCTCGCGACCTGCCAGAGACATTACTATAAATTAGAGCCAGTTGAAGAGCCTGAGTTCGTGGTGCCGATCGATGCGCAGTAAAGACAGAATCGAAACGAGAGCTTTTAACGAAAAAAATTCTGAATTATGGAACACGGGAATTTTTCTATTTCAGACGCACCTATATAAAATAATATATCTTCGACTCAGACTCTATTATCTTTCACGACCGATAGTCTAACAGAAATCTAACATTATTTTAACACAGCTTCAATTCCGAACGAATTATTCGACTTTTTCAAATTTGTTATTCCATAGTTTCTTAAGTTTAAAAACCCTTGACTTTGATCAGACCCATCTGAGCTGTAAATGAACCGCGCGCGTATCTCGTAACTTTCATTCCCCCAACACCTCTTGAAGTTTATCTAAGAAATAAGTTCTCTCGTCGATCGACGAGCAAACGACACCTCGTAAACGGAGCTATTGGTCCGTTCCCGTTACGATCGAACTGAAGGAGAGACCATAATTTTAATCATCAAAAGAGGGTCGTTTAACGTCTACGAACGGAACTGGGTCTGATGTACCAATCAAAGAGATGCGTGAAAGTATTCTAAAAAAAATAAATCCCACTACGTAACCATGATGGCAAAAAGCCATGGCATCCGAGTGTGTTTTATCGCGATCAAACGCTTTGGCATTACCGTCTCGATGTTCCTTATGACTGTGAATGTCTTTGGTGTGATGGTCTGCGACTCCATATGCGAACTCGTAATGGGGATGTGCCACATAGTCGGTATGATGGTGTCCGTGTTTGTCCTTCCATGAAACTTCTTGTCCAGCTCCAACGACGGGTCCGTGGAAATGTTGGTAGGAATGAGCATGTCCATGTCCACCACCACCACCGCCGCCGCCACCACCACCACCTAAAAAGTGAAATGAATAATTAAATTACCGAGTAAATAACTGATCGAACGGAATACACACAGTCGAGGGATTTCGGTTCCCGAGGGATATCAACCCGGGCAAAAGACAACGAGTATCTACTTCGAAGTCGTAAAATTTCTCCACCGACTTAGCAACCCCGGGATACATTTTACGAGACTGTCTACCCGTAGGGGTATGGTAGTGGTAGTGAGAAAATTCACCAATTTTTCTTACCATCTCCTTTTCCAACGTAGATACTCATACATACGTATTCTCGACTAGAATCGCTACAGAGCACGCGTTGTAACAACCTACATATACTATATACTTTAAAAATTGCGTTATTTGTCATACCTCCATGATGGCCTCCTGGGTAGCAGAGAACCTCAACGCCCATCAGGACGACGACAAATGTCGTCAGTACCTGTAACCACAATTCCGTGTCACCCAAAATGATGATAATATTGTGGGAAATTTGTAGCATGAATGATGATAATATTAATAACAATAATAACAAGGGTGGATAATGCTACAATTAATGCCTATAGAGAGGTGAAAACAATTCGAGGACATGAATCTAATGTCGTTCTGCATTCAAGGGTTAGTAAGAAGAAGTGTCGTATTGAAA